>JAMPIV010016275.1:0-631837 GCA_024509875.1 Oreohelix idahoensis
GAATTAATGAAAAGAGAGAGATTATTAGATGCTGAGTGGGACACATTTGAATTGTTCCAGAGTTTCATCTACGAGAGAAAAGAGAGCCCACGGTGACCTAACCCTGTCCTAAGTTTGCAGTGAGGCATTAATACAGAGTGTCTACCCAGTGATTTACTATCGAAGCAGAATCGTGTCTTGGCAGAGGGACTGGCGTTAATTTTTAATACATACTTCAAAACAGCTGGTTCCCCGAGACCTCAGATCGACTTTTGGGGGAAAATTGATTATCACAAACACTCCACTCTTCCGTATACAAAAGATAGAGTTATCAGACAGTGAGGAAACAAACAGTTCAATATCAACTTGTACCCTTTTCTAGGAGCAAGAAATACTTGACATTTTCCTTGGAGACTAATAAATAAAGTGAGGGATAACACTGATCAAGACAGTTGTAAAAATAATTGGTTGTAAATTTATTTCATTCTCATTGATGAGTAGATATATTCTGTGTCAGAAGAATAACTAGAATAACAGGAAAAAAAATACATTTAAAAAAAAAAGTTACATTCCAAACAATACCTTGACTTGTTTATCAATGTTGATTAATAGTCATATGTGTAGAAGTTGTCAGTATACACTGTATCATCACATTGCATAACCCTAGGACACAAGCTAGACAAACTACACCACCCCAAAACATTCAAGTAGTGGGAAGTTATATATCGGGTTAGGTCGTGGTGGAAGCAGACAAAGTACCCTGTTAAACTTATTTGTATTTTAAAAACTCCAGGGAGATTGCAAATAGCTGACCTCACACCAGATAACGATTAATAAAATATTGAAAACCAATAATAACAATCAAATTTTTCACACCCCCCAACCTTAAATTGGAGACGCCTCTTCCGGGATTTAAAGGTTTCTTAGTTACCCTACATAAAGTGATTGAGTCACTTAGACCCCAGTATTTTGTTAATAATCTAATTAGTAAAAAATTAATTTGTGAGAGTGGGTTTGATGATATCATTGCACTTTGTCCTTGTGTTTTAGAGTTGGTTAATTAGTTAAGGTAAGTGGATTAGTAAAATTTCATATTAGATAAACTAAAAAATGGCGGAGATGGATAAATACAGATCTGCCGCTGTGCAGACTGCAAAGGTAATGAATTTAGATGGGCAAGCTCTAATTCAGTATGTGAAATCAGGGGGCGATAAGCAGATGCAAAGGGAAGATAAGAGATGAGCTCAGGAGAGTGGAGAAATTATGTATTAGCGGATGCTAGGGAGCTATAAGAAATTTAGAGGCTGATAGGAGGCTGAGATCAAAGAGAGGCTGCAGTTGGAGGAGAAGAAGCTTGAGGCCTGAGGCCAGGAAAGAAGAAAAGAGGTTGGAGGCTTGCCAAGGAGGAGAAGAGATTACAGATGGAGGCTGAGAAAAGAAGAGAACCCGGTTTACAAAGGGAAACATGAGTTGCGGACTAAGGGAGATGAGTTTACAAGGCCATGCTCCTGATAATGAAGTAGCTCATCCACCTCAAAACTCTGCTGCAAGCCAGGTCGCCTCAACCTCAGTCATGGGGTTTTCCAGTTGGACCCATTTGTAGAAAAAGAGGATGATATTGAATCATTCCTCTCTAGATTTTGAGGCATTAGCTACTATGTATGGACTAGAGAAAGAGAGAGATGGAGTATGAAGTGTATCTCAGGGGCTTAGGGGAACCTCTTATGAGGTTCTTATCGCCAAACTGAGCAAGGATGATCAAGATGACTACGACATTCTTAAGCAAGCTCTTCTAGTTAGATATATGAGAAAAATAGTGAAATTTTACAGAAAGAAATTTAGGGATGCCAAACTGTTGACTGGAGAGACTTACCACCAGTTATTCGTCCTGATCTCCTCGACCCTGGAGACATACCCTGGAGAAATGGACTGCTCTGGGGGAAAAAAACCCAAGATTTAAAAGGAAAATGATTATGACTGAGCAGGTTTAAGAGAGTCCATGGCTCCAGTCCCTGAGAAAATTTTCTCACGGAACATGGTGCTGAGAGAGGCTGGGGAGATCTTAAATGTGGCTGAGAGATATCATCAGGGCTGCCCAGTCCTGAGATAGCAAGATTTCTAAAAAGCAAGAAGGCCTATAGGACCTATTTTGTGGGGGGGGGGGTGGGGGAGGGGGTGGGGCGGGAAAAGTGGGGTGGATAAAGCTGCCACCACACCAAACCAAAACCAACCTACCTATGAACACAGAGATAAGTTTAATAAGGGTACAAAAGCCTATTATGATAAGCCAAGTATTTGACCAACGAGAAACGAAAACTCGCAATTTCAGAGAAAGGAGACCCACAAACCAGAAGGGAAATATTGTAAAAGTTTGTGCAGGATGAATAATCATAATACTATTGACCTGTGGTAGGAAAGTTCCCTCCATATACACGCCGGCAACTGGCCAATGCAGATAACAGTGGACAAAGTGGGGGAGGAGAGAAAACTGACAGAGAATCATATTAATCTTCAACATCGTCCCCCATCTGTGAAGAAGTGACATTTAATGGTGCCAAGGTTTAGGTTGCCTTTACGATTCAGGGTCTAGAATATGACCTCAGTTGTGAGTGCCAACCCTAGTGCACCCTGAACAGTATACACCACAGAGACAGTGGATCTACAAGGGGCCGTAAAGGGAATAGACACCATGACACTTCCAGTAGCCAAGATCAATGTAGAGACAAGGTACGTGGAAGGAGTGATCAGAGCAGCCGTGTGTGACGACCCAAATTACCCGCTTGGTGTTAGGAAGTAAAATATGTTTTTCTAGGAAGCCCGTAAAAACCTGTGGTAATGGCCCACGCATCAGGTTAGGTTCGACCCCTAGAAGAACGGAGGAGGAACCATACCACTAGTTTTATTCTCATAAGCAGATAGAGAAAGGCCCAGGCAAAGGATAAAAAAAACATTAAAACCTTGCTTTGACAAATTGCCAACCAGCCATGCACGGGTGTTAACCCTAAGAAAGGACAATTTTATATTGAAGGAGGGAACTGCTCTTTCAGGAAAGCTAGAGCAGGATCCCAAAGAAACAGGGACAGTTTGGGTATATTCGGCCAATTCCCTACAGGGAAAAAGTGATTGGCACAAGCTCATGTTAGTACCCGACGGTGTGGACACCAGAGGAATGGAACCACACGTCCCCAAAGGACATCGGAAAAAATATTACTGGCCCCAAGTAGCTGCTGATATTTGCACAATTTGTGGGGGCCTGTGAAAAATGTAGCAAGGTACATTCCCCAAGTTGGGAAAATCAATAATCAGATGGCCAGCCAAGCATTCTGAAACATATGGGCTTAAAAATAACAAGGAAAACTTAATAAGGTTGACATAGAGGATAGGTATCGACCTTTTTCCCACCAACAGTTTTTCAACCGAAAATATTTAGATTAGCAACTGATCTGAAAAGGGCATCCAGAGAAAATAGAAACTCAGACCAGTCAAACCCCCGGCTCAGTTTTGAAGCCGCAGGTAAGGATCTAACTGGCTGAAATCAATATTGAAGATAATCCGCCAGATTTGAACCCGAAACAAAAATGTTAGAAGAAAAAGTGGGGAGTGGACGAGTGAGCAATTCGGAAAATGCTCACAGCGCTTCACAATATGCTATTAATTTTTAGCAATGAAAAGGGCACTGGGTGACCATTGGTAGTCACCCGACCCCTAAACAACACCGTCCCAAGGGGAAGTATAGATCGGACCCTGGATGGAGATCACCCACACATATTATAGCAAAGATAAGGAGAATTGATTTTCTGATGCAGAAACTCATTTCCCCACTATATTATCTCTTATATTCACCAAATTGTCTCGGTAGGTGCGATCGCATCTTTGATGATTACACCGTCAGACGAGTTCTCATGATGAATTCGACTGTTGTTTGAAGTTCCTCTTTAACTCCATATAGCTTTGAGTTTAGTGTTGAGTCATTCGGCCAGTATATCTTTCTTAACTGGTCATACAGAGGACAGTCCTGTAGAACATGCTCAGCAGTTTGTTCGTTTAATCCACATGTGCACAGTGGTGAAGCAGACAATCGTAGCTTGTGCATGTGTTTATTCAGTTTGTTATGCCCTGTCCTGAGTCGAAAAATAGTTATCTGTCCCTGCCGGTCGAGAGTGTGATAGTCGTCTTTGGGTTGGTTCTGTTCTCTTCTGATAGTCTGGATAGCTCTCTTTTTCTCAAAGTATGTGACTTCATTATCTTCTTGTTCACATTCTCCTCCCTTTTTTGCAAGTTTATATGCCTTTTCATTTCCGGGTACACCACAATGAGATGGTACCCACTGAAGTATGGTTCTCTTTTTGGCAGCTACCTTGTTTAGTTCATTTCTCAGATGCGGGAGTTTACCACCCTTGAGAGCTTGCAGGACAGACAGTGCATCTGTGAGGATGACTACCTGGTGGCAGTCAGAGTTGGTGTTATAAATCATATTTGCAGCTTGCTCTAGAGCTTGAACCTCAGCTGTATAGTTGGAACAGAATTTACCAGTGGGAATGTGCCTAGTCTCATAGTGGTTGTCAGGATATGAGATAAAGATACCGGCACCTCCATTCCTAACAGCATTAGTTGCTGATCCATCTGTATAGGCATGTATCCATGATTGATCGGGATAGCTTTCTTGGATCATACTCTCAATGTAGCAGTTCGTTTTTTGCAGATCATTATACTCACATCCACTTGTGAGACCACTGACTGATGTATTAATTTGGAGGGCACTGCTGGCCTGCTCCCATGGTACAGGGTATAGGGTGGGCTTCAGTGGTGTTGTCTTCATGGATAGGTCTTCTTGATGCTGTCTTATAAGTCTTTTCCCCCGATGCACAAAGCTGCTACGCTTTAGACGTCCCAATGCCAGATCATCTAGTCTTGCCTTCATTGGGTGCATTGGCATACTGTTGTACTTTTCCATCTGGATCATGGTTTTTTGTGTCTCTTCTATGGGACAATGTCTGTAATCCAGCAACCTTCTGCATCTCTGTTATTGGTGTAGTTTTCATGGCTCCTGTAATGAGCCTGAGAGCTTGATTTTGCACCTTGTCCAAAGACTGCAGATGTGAGTTAGCAGCTGATGACCATGCTGCTGAGCTAAACTCTAAGTGTGGTCTTATTACTCCATTATAAATCTTCTTTAGATTTAGTTCATTTGCTCCCCAGTTGGTACCTGCTAATTTTCTGAGTATGCCTAGTCGTCTTCGGGCCTTTCCTTCTGCATTTTCAATATGCTTATTCCATGTAAGCCTTTGGTCAAATGTCACCCCAAGATAGGTGGGGTAGCTTTCTTCCTTGATCACGGTTGTCCCTAGGTGTATGTTAGCTGATTTGTCCTTGGCGGCGAGGGAGAACAGTGTTGTGGAGGTTTTGTCTGTGTTTATTGTGATAAGCCATTTCTCTTTTAATTTTGACAACAACACTGAGAGCTATGTCTGCTGCCCTGCTAAACCACGATAAATTTGCCTAACAGATCAGCGCACCAGAATGGTCATCTGCATATCCTTGAACAGTGAGAAGCAGCTATTATATCTTGGTTCACCAATCATTGCTAAACAGAAGATGTGTTGGATGCATAAAACAGCACCTCTTGAACTCGATAGGCTTTAACTCTGCAAAGACTACTTTTCACAACATGAGCATGACAATAGTACTGACTCCAAACAGGTTATCTCCTGTGTATGCAAATTAAAAAAACTGAGATCATAGAAGTTTTATATAGTATTCTGCATTTCTCCTTGGTGGGCAGGAAACATGGTTACAATCCCCTGATTCTCCTCATTTGGAATGAAGCCCCGTTTGAGGGTCTCTTGTCAAATGCCTGCTTATATCTCGAAGAATGGAGCTTTTTCATCTCATGGAAAGAGATTGAGGTCTCTATTTGTATGAAAAGAGTAACTGAAGAGGTCAAAGTTTCGGCAGCTCTAAATCCACTTGTTCCGGCCACAGGCATCTGCTTGACATTTCAGAAGGCGCCATAACAGATCTTGAGTTGACTGTCTGCAAGTCTTCTGCACTGCGCTATGTGGGTTGATAACATTCATTCTCGTATGGACGGGAAAGAGTCTTCACGCCAGAGTGGTACCACCAAGCCAAGCAGACTTTTTCCATTACAGCCAACCTCCGTTTGTCAATGGCAAACTTGATGATGATTTGCCTATGCTTGGATAAGCCATTTCTCTGCCCATGACACTAGCATGTCTGCTGCCCGCTGCATTCTATACTTTGCTGTGGTGACATTTTCATCAGCGCACCAGAGTACTAGGTCATCTGCATATAAGGCAGCTTTAACTCCTGCAGGGAGATCTTTCACCAGGTCATTGATGTAAACAAGGAAGAGTGTTGGGGAAATTAATCCTCCTTGAGGTACCCCCTGATGGAGCAACACTTTTCTGCTCTGCAGACCGTCAAGAGTGACTCTAGTTCTCCTGTTATGCAAGTATGACTGGATCCATTTCATCATGTTGCCTTGGATTCCACTTCTCCTAAGTTTTGCAATGAGGCCATCTTTCCACACCTTGTCAAAGGCCTGCTTGAAGTCGACCCCAGATCGTTAGGACCTTTTTCTTCTCCTGGAAGGCATCTTCTATTGCTTGAGACAAGTAAGTAACTTGGTCTTCTATACTGTAGCATTCTCTAAATCCAGCTTGTTCCGGCACCAGGATCTGCTCAGACTCTAAATACCATTTCAATCTGTGGTTGACTATTCGCTCCATAGTCTTCCCAACACAGCTTGTGAGACTGATTGGCCGGTAACTTGCAGCCTCGGTCTTACATTTCCCTTTCTTTAGTATGGGTATTGTGATGGCTTCTCTCCATACTTGGGGTACCGTTCCTTTCAACCAGCTGTGGTTGAATATCTCAAGCAGTTTTTGTCTTTGCTGCTGAGCTCAGATTTACTAGCATTTCGTTGCTGATTTTGTCTGGGCCGGGTGACTTTTGAAACTTAAGCTTGGAAATAGCCTTCTGTAGTTCTCCTAGTGTGATGGGTTCCCTCATTGGGGCAGGAGTATCTGTCTGTCCCATGGTTGCCAGTATTTCTTTTCTTATCTCTCTCTGATGATCTATGTTAATGGGTAAGTTGCTTTCTGAACTGTATCTTCTAGCAAACAAGTCTGCAGCTTGTTTTCCTCTGAAAAGTTTGCCACCTTCATCCAATGTGATAGTCTGCCTAGGTGAGGAACGCTCTTCATTTAGAGACTTGACTAATCTCCAAAGTTTCCTGCCGTCTTTCTCAAGGTTCAGCGATGCCGTTTTAGTTCTCCAGCTTTTCCGTTTTTCTTCTAGCTTTGTTCTCTGAAACTCTGCTACAGCCTTTTTCCATTTGTTGTGAGTTTCAAGTGAAGGCTGAGACTCTGCGTCCTTTCTAGCCCTGTCCATGGCTTCCTGACGTTCTTGGAGTGTGCTGGACCAGTATGGTATGTAGTTACGCCGGCATCCTTTGGGAATGGTTTCTTTTGCAGCTTGTAGTATGCATCTGTTGAAGTCTTTTACCACTTCATTAATGTCTCTGTTCTGTACCTTGAGGGTAGACAGCAGCGTGTTCACCTGATGCCTGAATAAACCCCAGTTGGCTTTTTTGTAGTTCCATCTTGTAATGGCTGGGCCTGTACTGAGAGTTGCACTCTGGACAGTAAGAAAGATTGGGCGATGGTCGCTTCCCCCTAGTTGGTCTCCTACTTCTCTACTAATAGATCCAGCTATATCTGGTGTTGAGAAGGCAAGATCTGGTGTTGAATTTGTGTGCCATCCTCTGGAGTAGAAGGTAGGAGTATCTGTGGCATTATTGACTAGGATTAGGGAGTGATCATCTTGCCAAGTTTCAACCTCTTCACCTCTGTGATCCAGATGGTTATAGCCCCAGCTCTGGGAGTGGCTATTAAAGTCTCCAACTGCTATAAAGTTGGTGGCTGGTACCTGTATAGAGCTGAGACTCAGGGGTTTGTTGTTCGGACAGTAATAGTTCAGGAGTTCTATTTCCATCTTGTCTACCTTTATCTGCAACAGCTGATATTCTGCTCCATCCATGAAGGTTTTCCTTTCGTGTGCAGGAATGTTATTCCTTACAAGAGTAAGTACTCCTCCTTTTCGTCTATCTTTTCTGTCGGATCTGAAGCATTGATATCCCCTTATTTTAAAGGTTTGATCTGCTTTCAAGTGAGTCTCTTGGATACAGCAAACACTGACTTGCTTCTCATACAAGATGTTTTCCAGCTCTGTCTTTTTGCTGTATCCAGCCTGCTTGCTGTTCACTCCCTCTGCATTCCAGTGCATCATGACAAGTGGCACTCTGGGTTTCTCTTTTTCTGTTTTGTTTTGGTCAGTAGTTCTCCTCCGCCGTCTGCTGACTCCACAAGACGGTCTAGAGGGTCCTCCAGTAGCTGAGGGTGGGCTCTGTCGAGGCTCAGAGCCCGGCACTGCACCTGCCTGGTGGAGCTCCACAGGGCGAGCACCAGTACGAGATTTATTTGACGGTGTACTCTCCATAGAAAAAAAAAAAAAAAGCGAGTTGCGTGATACTGTGGTTTCCGGTGCGCCTTCTGGCCCAGTATCTATGACTTTAGCACCTGTTCAACGGGAGAGTGGGCTCATCCCTAATCTGTTTATGTTCCCAGTAGTAGACTATTCGCAAGCAGCCTGGGGGTGTCACTGCTCTGCGCGGACCTTGTTTACCGAGGCGGCGTCCGAGCTCGTATGGTGAAAATATGGTTGCATTATCTTCAAAATAGCCCTGTCTTTCCTGCCATCCTGCAACTTTGAGTTAGGGAGTTCTGAGCTCCAGTCTCTTTCCCAGGCATTTTATCCTGGCCTGGCACGCATACAGAGGACCCCACTTCTGGTTCTAAGTTAGCAGTTGGGGACAGGTGGGGTAGCACACTGTGCATTCCCCGTCATCCAGGGGGCTCTCCAACTATGCAGAGCTGCACAATGCTGTGCTCTGGTTCTGGGCTCACCCAAGGAATCCTCACGTCCTGCACAGAGCCACTTCCAGATACCCACCACCTGCCAACCCCCCATTGTAGAAATCTCCTGCATGCGGCCATCCAGTCAAGAGCCAGTATTAAGTCTGGTGCCCAAGTGATTCCCCCCAAGCTCAGTGTGCAATTCTGGGTTCTCATCATGCTGCAACACAGGGGGGATTGTGATGCTCAGCCATCTCTCTCAACTCTGCACCGATAAATGACATCGGGGACTTAACTGTGTCTCAGTACTGGGAGGCCCCGTTTCCGGGTACACCACACACAGCCAGTTGAGGCAACGGTCGCCGTGGGCGTGTCTTCAGTGGGGAAGTTGTGGAGTCTTCCTGTCCATGTTCTTGCACATCCTAACACTGCCCGCAAGACATCGGAGGTTTGGAGAGTGGCCTTCTCTGCTTTTTTTGAGCCGGGGTGGGCTCCCCGGGCAAGTCTCGATGGGGATCGGGACGTGTCCACGCGCCAGTGGGCCCAGCATCGGCCGCATCTGTTGGAGGACTTGCTCTGCCAGGTTTGATTAGTAAATTCCAACTTTGTCATCTTCTTGGCATTGTGATGCTGGGGTGCCTGTGGATTTCCTAACGCCCCGGGTAGAAGCCAGAAGTGTGTACTGTGCCAGCTCTGGGGGAGATAAAGGGGGTGTTTCTGCGTCTCCTTGTGATACGTAGCCAAGGTAGGGCTCACAGTGCTCTTTTCCCCGCCACCAAATTGCCTGCTGGTTACGCCGAGTTCTCCGAGGCTCTAGGCATGTGACCAAGAGTTGAAGGCAATAGGATCGTCACGTCCTGAGTCTCTGTGCCTGTACGATGGGTTCCGATCTTCAGGGAGCAGTCCACACTCGTTCCCACTCCCAAGACTTGTTCAGTATCCATCTGGCTCCTTCCCACCCACAGAGGGCGTGTACGGTGTAGTGCACCGGTTTTATTATCGAGGTTTGCTCCTCTAGATCCGTTGTGTTTAGCCTGAGGATTCGCACCCTCAGTTACCAGGACTACCTCGAGGAGGGTGTGGCTCTTCACCACGCACAACGATCTTGGGGTATGAGAGGTTTTGCTAGGCCAAGAGACTAACACCGCAATGGTCGCTCCTTTCATGAACAGAATTCACTAGGCCTAGGGTGAAGCAAGGGGGGAAACCCACTACCCACAACACCAGCACATCATACCCCCTGTCTGTAGACTTTGCCCCGTTGCCTTTTTGAATTGAGGATAGTCCGAGTGTTTATTAAGGCTGATCAGGAAATTATTGGATCCCCTACACAACTCAGATATCACCATATAGATCAACTTCTCATAACGTACAATTTGAGGAACATCTAATATTCTCGAGACATGTCGTTGAGCAGACTCAGAGATGAGAAATGGTGAATACTGATTGCTAAGCAGCATTAACACAAGCAGTAACACTTGCAGCTGTTCAGTAACATAACTGAAATAGATTCTTGGATTGCAGAGATCTGAGGCAGCTTTCTTAAGTTGTGCTTACTTTGAATGACCCCACTGCAGAAATCCATGAAAACACAAGGGCAGGAAAAGCCTAGGGAATAGTACTTTATTTACGCTAATTGTCTCACAGATAATAACTTGCAGTGAATGCATGTTTTAGGAAAGGAGGTGTGTAGTGAAATCTGTGAGGACTAACGCTAAATTCCACAGCACGTTCAATTTGCATACCGAAGTAAGGGCCTAAACGATTTGCCGCGGTTTAAGGTTTAACATTAATACCATGACGGGCGTTCGAAAGACCCCCTTTTTCTCGACCCGCGTTCTGGACATATATTCACACGCTGGTTTTAGCAGACGATATATATACACACACGCAATGTGACGTGGCGCCGTAAGGTTAACGTCCGATAAGGTAGTTTAAAATAAAAGGAAAAATTAAGGTTAATGTCCGATAAGGAGTATTTAAAACTATTAAGAAATAAAGAAGTTGGACAGAAGACAGATAGACTTGAAAATCTTTCTCAGTTTCGCCCGTAGGTAGGTGGGGTAAACGTAGGTAGGTGGGGTAAACGGGGAAGGAGTCCTTAATTTGAATATTTGAGGTCAGTTTTATTTGAAAAGGAACGCTATTCATTAAACAGTCTCTGATTGGCTGTAGTGTACTAGACTAAACGGTTGTATAAAACCAATTAGTAGTTGGTATTAGGGGCCACTTGTTAACTAAAATTTATACACTAAAGAAGTTGTTATAGACAAGGCAAGAGTACTGTCTTGGTTGCTAATTCTGCACAAGCAGCGATTTGGATTATGCCATATACCGCAATATTCAACTGTTTAGTGTGTAGATTTCTTTGATTGCGGTAAATATTGAAACCTTTATATTAACATTTATATTGTCATTTGTATCATGTATGCATTATTGAATTTGTATGAACCTAAAAGGGGACACATTTATCTGGAGGGAAGCTAACATCAAAACTCTGTGTTGTTTCACAGCGTTGTTAGGAACTGTATTAACCTGGTATAGAAAAGCCAGACAGGCTTTCGGCCATATGGGGAGAAAAGAAAATTAAATATTTATGATGAAAAGAAAAAAGTTGTGTTATGACATAAGACCAGGAAGATCACTGGCCGTCTTCTTCAGCAAGTCACCGTGATTGTACATGACTTGATAGTATTAATGTAAAATATTTCCTTTATCAAGGAAAATGTCAAACGGTGGTTTGAAAGTTATTTATCCAGAAGGGGGTACCAACCAAATTGAGAACGTTAACTAATTGTTTAGTTACCATACTGATGTCTGATGATATTGCCATGTTAGAATAATGAAAGAGAGAGATTATTAGATGCTGAGTGGGACACATTTGTATTGTTCCAGAGTTTCATCTACGAGTGAAAGTGAGCCCAGGTGACCTAACACCTGTCCCTAAGTTCTGCAGTGAGGCTTAACTACTGAGTGTCTACCCAGTGATTTACCTATAGAAGCAGAATCGTGTCTTGGCAGTGGAGACTGGCGTTTTATACATACTTCAAACAGCCTGGTTCCAGAGACCTCAGATAAGACTTGTCTGGGAAATTGATATCACAAACACTCCACTCTCTCAGTTTTCCCAAAAGATAGAGTATCAGACAGTGAGGAACAAAAACGTTCAATAAACTTGTACCCTTTTCTAGGAGCAAGAAATACTTGACATTTTCCCAGTTTGAGACATATAAATAATTGTGGGATAACACTGACTCAAGGACAGTTGTAAAATAATTGGTTGTAAATAATTTCATTATCATGTTGAGTTAATTATTCCTGTGTCAGAAGAATAACTAGATACAGGAAAATAAATTATAAAAAAATAAGTTACATTCCAAACTTTACCCAGTGACTTGTTTAATCATTGTTTATTAGTAATAGGTGTAGTTGTTGTCCTGTTCATACACTTCATCACATTGCATATACCCTAGACACTTGCTAGACAACCTACACACACCAATACACTTCAGTAGGGGAAGATATATAATCGGGTGAGGTCGTGGTGGAAGCAGACAAGTACCCTGTAAACTTATTTGTATTTAATAAACCTCAGGGACTTGCATAGCTGACCTCACACCAGATACGATTAATATAATATTGAAACCAATAATAACAATCAATTCACCACATTAATTTCCATATTATTTGATTATTTTCGACCCGACGTTTAGACTAACGGAAATTAATATTAACGATAATGTTGACAGACCGTGACATATATTCATTATAAATTATATGACGATGCGACCAGACATGAAGTGTGTGATAATGTTGTCAGACAATTCTAAAACACGGATGTCCAATTATTTGTTAAATTCATCATAATGACATGACGATTAGGCTAGAGGCACAGAACTAGAATACTGTTGCCGACATTTCTATGATAAAAGTTGGTGGGTTTAACTGACATTTATAATAATTCATCGGGTTAAGCTGACGATAAATCAGTCTAAAGAATTATAATACTGCCACTGGGGCAGAGAAATATAATAAAGGACAGACAGGAGAAACTTGAATTCAAGATTAGGCTCTAGACATATGATGTTAGAGACTAAAATCTGAGATGACTGGCAGAGGGACGGCTTAGGGAAAGACTGCTTTCTAAAGCTAGTAAATTAATGAAGCCGTCGTATTTGTCTTCAGTCTATGGTGGAGCCTTGCACGACAGTCCAATCTCAGCGCAGAATACGGAGTCGAGCACAGAGAAGGCAAATCCGAACCATTCAAGACCTACCTGGGGCAACGTCAGGAGACCGGAGAACTAACCTCACTTCACTATCAGCCAGGGGCTGAAAAGCTAAGTCCAAGAAAAAGGGAACTCACTACATCAATGCCTAGTTTAGTCATCCATGATGAAAAACACTTGAATTGTGAGACACATAATACATACAGCAGACACTAATTCCATCGACAATACTATCATTCACCATCTATTCATTTTATTGCAATAAACCAATTAGGTGTATATACTGTACCCCACGCTTTGTTCCTTCCATTAGATGTTGAATATTGTCTATGTTTATCTTCCTTTATAAGGGAGGGGGGGGGCTCGTAAAATATAATATAAATTAAAGAATAATAATAATAGATAACTGAGAAGGGGACGACGGTAGCGAGAGACCAAATATCTCCTTACAATCTTTTCCAGACCTGTCGAGTTAGGAGAATTTACCCTCTTCGTCACCCTTCGGAAGTGGGGAAAACCCAGCAGGGATTCCTTGAGCCAAATCTTCCACATCAGATCTATTATTTCCTCTAAATAATTCTCTTATCCTTTAAACGCTACGTGACACTGGTGTCTCGGTCCGGGATTTGAACTTATGTATTTTATCATACCTCTTGGATAGTATCATCCATTCAGTCATTACAGTATACCATTTTAACACATGTATTTTCACACAGTGAGCTCTAGAAAGACAGAAAACATTTTTTCTAGAATTTCAGGCATTGATTGGTGAATCCCTTTATTTATGTTGTATTTAATTAAGTTAGTTCATGATTTGTATTTCATTGAATTACAGACCTTAAGTCTCCATAACTGTAGTAATTTCATTCTACAGCAGTCTGATAAATAATTAGTATTTACTTGTTGTTAGAAATACTATTGGAAGGTAGCACTAGCTTACTCAGTGTGGACTTTAACTGCAAAAGATGGCTGAAATAGTTAAGCTTAAGGCAGCACTAGGGGAGGCCGGTCGAGATCTAGGTTATAGTGGGGTGGACCTTGCAAATTATGTCAGTGTTGAGACTGATAAGTATTACGCTCGAGAAACAGCGAAAGCTGAAAGAGAAGAGCGAATAAAGTTAGCAGAAATAGATGAGAGGATAAAAGCTGTAGACGCTAGAGAAAGAAGCGAGAGAGATGAACGCGAGCATGCATTGAAGATGAAGCAGTTAGAGATGCAGGGACAAGCTCAAAGAGTTGAACCGGTAGCCGGTGCGACCGCATCTACCTCCTCAGGCAACCTATCGCCACGGTCAGATGATATGCCCTCCTTGCATGCAGTGGGCACAGGACCTTTGCCATCCTCACCCATGTCAACTTTGGGACCCTTGACGTTTCCATTTGAAGCTTTCTCGGAACAAGCCGACTCGATCGATAGGTATCTGGACAAATTTGAGAAGTTTGCCACCACGTTTGGTTTGGAGAAGAGCAAGTGGAACCTGAAACTGTCGCAAGGGCTTAGAGGAACTGCTTATGACGTGTATAGCAAGCTTCCTCCAGGTTTACAGGATGACTATGACTCTCTGAAAAAGGCACTCCTGATCCGTTATGAGCTACATGCTGATGCCTATAGGAAGAGGTTCCGTAACTCTAGTTGGGAAGTCGGAGAGAACTTTGCTCAATTTGCTGCTAGACTGGATTCGTACGTGGAAAAGTGGGGTGCCCTAGGGAATTTTTCTCATGATTGGGAAGGTCTGAAGGAGATGGTCGTTATTGAACAACTGAAGGACACCATGACTTCCGACATGAGAAGATTTCTGACAGAGAATGGGGCCAGCACTTTAGAATCCATCGTCCAGTTGGCGGAACGTTACCAGGCAGCACTAACGGAGAATGACCCATCCCGGTGGAACCAACCGGAAGAATTATCGAGGCCGACACCTCAGGCACACTTGGACCCCCAAATGAATCTACCTTACCACCACTTCAGAAAACATGACAAGCCAGACTATGCCCATAAGACTACTCAGAGATCAGCTTTCCAGCCTCAGAGGCGGGGAGAAAAGTGGTGTAAGACGTGCAAAATGAGCAACCACAATACTGCCGAGTGCAGAAGGAAAAACCCCCCACATCATGTTGCATGTTTGCAGGTGAGGGCTGTTGACAGGAAGGAACTGACAGTGGGTCAGAATAGCCTCCATCACCCACCTATACAGGAGACAGTGACCGTGAATGGCAAACAAGTCATCGGGATGTATGACACAGGTTTGTCCTATGATGCAGTCGTTTCTTCATCTCTGGTGCACCAGAACAACTCACCACAGAAACAGTGGATATCCAGGGGCCACTCAAGGGAGCATTACCCTTAAATTTGCCCATAGCGAAGATTCAAGTCAGTTGTCGCTATGTGGAAGGGGAGATCAATGCTGCAGTTTTAGAGGATCCTTTCTACCCCCTGATGTTAGGGCGTAGATATGTCTTTTTAGGAGAACCAGTAAAGCCTGTGGTTATGGCTGCCATCCGGACCAGGTCTGACTCCAAACGCATAGAGAGGGACTCTAAGTTAGAAATTCATCCGAATAAGATGAAAAGGGCTCAAGCAGCTGATAGCACGTTGGGGCCTTGCTTTGGCAAATTGAAAAACTCACATAACCCTCGAAGAAAGGGTGACTTTTATATGGAACATGGACTCTTGCACAGGAAAGCTGGCAGAGGGCTAAAAAGTCATGGACAGATTGTGGTGCCATCCATATATAGAAATAAAGTTATGGAATGGGGGCACGGTGCTACTTTGAGTGAACACCTGGGTAATGGTGCCACAAATCAAAGGATAGCCACCCGTTATTATTGGCCCGGCATCATGGAAGACATAGCTCGATATGTGAAGTCCTGTTCAGATTGTAACCAGGTAACCTCAACACATAGGGTAGACCAGTTACAGGACCTAGGGAAGCATTGCTGCAGACGTAGGCATCCAAAGAAAACCAGGAAGAAAACCAGAATACTTACCTGGGAAGAACAACGTAGGGGCAGATTTTTTGAGCAGACATCCGGACGCAACCGAGGAGATTTGAGAAACTGAAAAAGAAGAGGAAGACAGGACCAGTGGAGTTGGACGGAACGTCAAACTTGAGGAGGGGCTTGTGTGACGACTTGGCCAATCTTCTCTTCATTTTTTTTTATTATTTACGTGACATCATTTTTTTTTCATCCTCAATGCATGATTGCGAAGTCCCGGGAATTGTCACTTGCGGAAAATCTCCTAGCGTTCGGTATTTTCTCCTCGCTATTTTTAGATACGACGTCATTGTTGACCAATGACCTCGGTAGCGAGAAATCCGTTTTAATTTAGAACTGCTTGAACTTGGGAGAACCAGTTTAGGCCATTTAGGAAGACATCACGTGACTTTTAACATTATTGATTGGAGCGTCTAAAACGAGGCTAAGGTCACATGATGCACGCTACGGATCACGTGTCCAAGCGGAAATGACCCGCTAAAAGGCGGCAAAGCCAGCATTTTGTCACTTGCCCAGGAACCCTCAAGAAAGCTAGGTCTAAGCCAGATCGGCGAATTCTCGCATTAAAAGCACTGAAGCCACGTGCCTAAATTGCGGGTTAGCGTCCATCTTTGAGTAGGTAAGTGAAATCTCGCTAGAATATAATGTGATGAAATGTGTAGTACCTTGCAAAATCGACGCAAGATTGGTATGTTTACTTTATTCATATTTTTGTTTTACGATCACATCCAGCCACATGTGATCGGGTATATTTTATGATCCCACGGGATATGTACATGTTCATAATAATGTATAACGGGAATATATATATATATATAGCTATTAATTTCCATATTATTTGATTATTTTCGACCCGACGTTTAGACTAACGGAAATTAATATTAACGATAATGTTGACAGACCGTGACATATATTCATTATAAATTATATGACGATGCGACCAGACATGAAGTGTGTGATAATGTTGTCAGACAATTCTAAAACACGGATGTCCAATTATTTGTTAAATTCATCATAATGACATGACGATTAGGCTAGAGGCACAGAACTAGAATACTGTTGCCGACATTTCTATGATAAAAGTTGGTGGGTTTAACTGACATTTATAATAATTCATCGGGTTAAGCTGACGATAAATCAGTCTAAAGAATTATAATACTGCCACTGGGGCAGAGAAATATAATAAAGGACAGACAGGAGAAACTTGAATTCAAGATTAGGCTCTAGACATATGATGTTAGAGACTAAAATCTGAGATGACTGGCAGAGGGACGGCTTAGGGAAAGACTGCTTTCTAAAGCTAGTAAATTAATGAAGCCGTCGTATTTGTCTTCAGTCTATGGTGGAGCCTTGCACGACAGTCCAATCTCAGCGCAGAATACGGAGTCGAGCACAGAGAAGGCAAATCCGAACCATTCAAGACCTACCTGGGGCAACGTCAGGAGACCGGAGAACTAACCTCACTTCACTATCAGCCAGGGGCTGAAAAGCTAAGTCCAAGAAAAAGGGAACTCACTACATCAATGCCTAGTTTAGTCATCCATGATGAAAAACACTTGAATTGTGAGACACATAATACATACAGCAGACACTAATTCCATCGACAATACTATCATTCACCATCTATTCATTTTATTGCAATAAACCAATTGGGTGTATATACTGTACCCCACGCTTTGTTCCTTCCATTAGATGTTGAATATTGTCTATGTTTATCTTCCTTTATAAGGGAGGGGGGGGGGGCTCGTAAAATATAATATAAATTAAAGAATAATAATAATAGATAACTGAGAAGGGGACGACGGTAGCGAGAGACCAAATATCTCCTTACAATCTTTTCCAGACCTGTCGAGTTAGGAGAATTTACCCTCTTCGTCACCCTTCGGAAGTGGGAAAACCCAGCAGGGATTCCTTGAGCCAAATCTTCCACATCAGATCTATTATTTCCTCTAAATAATTCTCTTATCCTTTAAACGCTACGTGACAGCCTGTTAGAGAATAACAATGCAATAAGAGAATCATCAAGGTTAAGACTGTTGGAATTTGGCATCAAACGTAAGGCTAGCAGAGATGGGCGTATGAGAGGATGCATGCGAAGTGTATATAACCAGCGAGCTAGAGGAACAGTTAGCATTCACACTCTTCGACATATACCGAGGAAGGCTGATCACCTATGGGTTTGCTCGAAGTGCAATTATGTCGATTCTGTTCAACAACAACAACAAGTTATTAATTTCATGTGAAGCAGAGCTTTACAAAATGTATTTCACATAATTGTTTGGCACTAATTTCTCCAGACATAAAATCTGCACTGCTAAAATATGGCAAAGCTCCCAATTGGCTCGGCACAATTTTCTTTCCCCTCTGGTCAAATTATTCCATGTGATTTAGAGGAACAGCAAAATGTGTATATTTTTAACTGATTTTAACTCTGGCGTTTTTTTCCTGCATCACAACTTTATTTATTAAAGCAGGAGTTAAACATGACAGAGTTTGCTTTTATAGCTACTCAGATGTTCGTAAAGCATGGGCAATAGAAAAAAGACAAGCAAAGGTTTTCAAATACTGTAAAACTTTTTTGATAAACTAAGTAGGCATGCACAGCTGTGACGACTGGTCCAATCTTCTTTTCATTTAATTTACGAGACACCATTTTTTTTATTCATCTTCAATGCATGATCGGAAAGCCAGTAAAAATAAGCGGCAAATTTCGCTCGTTGATAACAACTCTAGCGTCTAGTATTATTTTTAGATTAACGACGTCATTCTAGACCTAACCTCCGTGACCTGAAACCGGTTTTGAATTAGGGCTACTTAGACTTAGATAGAACCAGGAAAACCCACTCTGGGGAACCCCTCACGTGACTTTTAACGTCATTGAATAGAGCGTCTATCGGACGCCAAAGTCACATGGGGCACGCTTCAGGTCACGTGCCCAAGCGAAAATAACACGCTAAAGGTTGCGCCAAACGAGGCAACTTCCACTTGCATCCAGGCAGGCGAGAGGGCTAGACGTAATCTAAGACCGCTGCGAATTCACGTGTTAAAGCAATGTGAAGCCACGTGTCTAAATTGCTGATTAGAGTCCAATCTCTGAGTAGTCTATGGGGGAGCCTTGCACGACAGTCCAATCTCAGAGAAGAATACGGAGTTGAGCACAGTGAAGGTAGATCCGAACCATTCGAGACCTACCCGGTGCAACGTCATAAGAAGACAGGACAACCAACCACGCTTCACTATCAGCCAGGGGCTGAAAAGTTAAGCTCCTGTTTCAAAGGGAACTCATCATATCAATGTCTTAGCACGAGCCAGTAGATGAGGAAAAATACTTAAATTGTGAGACGTATATACCATACAGCATACACACAATTTCCATCGACAATACCATCATTCACCATCCATTCATTTTAATTTTAATAAACCAATTGGGTGTATATAATGTACCCCATGTCTTGTTCATTCTATTAGATGTTACATATTGTCTGATGTTTATCTTCCTTTATAAGGGAGGGGGGGGGGGGTCGTAAAATATAACATATAATCCCAGTAATAACTAAGGATAATAATAGATAACTGAGAATAGGACTACGGTAGCGAGAGACCAAATATCGCCTTACAAACTTGTCCAGACCTTGTCTAGTTAGGAGAATTTACACTCTTTGTCTCTCTTCAGCCGGTGGAGGACCCCAGCAGGACTTTTTGAGCCAAATCTTCCTTGGGGTGATCCAGGAAAAGCTTCACTTAATTTATATCTATTATTTCTAACTACTATAAGTCTTATCCTTCCTACGCTACGCAACAACAGCTTTAATTACTTTTATTTAAAAAAAACACTGACTTAAACATGGTCGAGAGTTGCAGATGATTCACAGACATAATGAGATACCGTACCTAAAAGGTAATGGATGAGGAGCAAGTATAAAGGCAGTAGTTACGTAGTTCATATCATTTGAGCTAAGGAAAAGAAATTGTCAAAACAATCTAATTTATATATATATAAGGCAATGTTGTGTTGTTTTTATGTTCTTAATACAAATCTCTTTAGGTACCGGAGGGGGGGGGGGGGTGTAGTGTCCTATATTTAGATATGAGGAGAGAGTTGCGGGACTTGGAATAATGGCCGTTGTGAGATGTTAGACATGTTTGTATCTCTATGTATAATAAATGTTAAGAACGACAAGAGTCTAGCATTGGTTCATTTAGAGGACTAAGATAGAATACCACAAATGGCGACAAGGATGGGATGAGTTACCCATCACGTTTTTTTCAGTATGATCACGATGTGAACGTAGGAACCAAATGGGAAAAACGGGTAAGCCGTTTCGAAAACTGTCTGGCGGCATTTGAGGTCAAAGATGTCAAACGCAAGCAGTGTTTACTATTGCACTATGCCGGAGAAGAGAAAAGATCTCCTCCATTAACAGGTTACGGTATTGTGATCCGTTATCCGTCAGAACTTGTTGAGGGAATCACAACCGTGTAAATATCTGCACTAGGGCTTCTGCGACATGCTTGGAATCCGTGCATGTTAGCGGTATAGCTTCAGCCCACATAGTGCATGTGTCGACTAAGGTCAGGATGAACCTGTTCCTTCTTTTAGTCCTTTCAAGGGATCCTAAAATTTCGACTACAACCCGTTAAAATGGGGTCCCCACTATTGGCATTTCTCCCATAGGAACTGGGGGTGTCCAATGTTTGGGTGCCACACGTTGGCACTTGGCGCAGAATTTCACATATCTGATGATATCAGTGTTCATTCCTGGCCACCAATAGTGAGTAGTTATTCGCTGTATAGTGGCGTTTTGTCCCATATGTCCGCTAAAGGGAAGAGAGTGCCCCATTTCTAAGATTTTTTCTCTGTACTGCATCGGTACTAGAAGCTGATTATGTCCCTGTTCAGGATCGCCCGTTCTTTGATACAGCACACCATCCTTAGAAAATATGTCTCCGCTGTGTCTGGGGTCCTAGGCCATGGGCAGTTTCTTAAAGCAGGGCTTCAAGGTAGGGTCCTTTTGTTGCGCCTCTTTCTGTTCCATAGGTAACATATTAGGTGCAGGCTCCCGTTCCTTTTTGGTTTGCCCTCTTGTCGTTACTTCTACCACAATCGGCTCTTTCGGTCTCCCTATAAAGACATATCTACAACCAAGTATGACTGGGTAGATCAGATCATCCATTAGAGCCGCTTTAAAACACCTCGGACGAAATCCGAGTGTATTTCCACCAGTGCGACTGGAAGCGTTATTGGTGAATCTCCTTTAAAAACTCCATATAATTTGACGGTTTTTTCTGTTTCTTGACCAGGTTTGACCAAATGCCTCGCGACTATACAAAGCTCAAACCTGTATCAAACAAACAATGAGTTGAAGTCCCGTTCAATATAACAGTTCCTCGCGTAGAAGGCCTCTCACCCTCAGGTTGAGAATCACTGACATTACTACTCCGTTGCGAGGATGTTTGCAAACAACCAATCCGTTTAGGCCCGGTGTGTTTTCCCTGATCAGATGTCCCTTTGTCGTGTCTTTTTTGGCCCGTTTGCCATGATGGGCGCTGGGGTTGATCATGCGAGTTGGTGGGGTATCGAGTTTTGTAGAATTTCGATTTTCCTTGAGGAGGGGTCTGGGGTAAAGTTTCTCTTGGGTTTTGATGGGAAAATGACTGGGAAGACTGTTCTAGATTATTTTTGCGAGAAGGCTCATCTGTAGGCTTGCGTTTTGAGCCTGGAAGCTCGGCTAACGCGCTGGTATGACTTTCAGACTTACTTAAGATGTCTTCCAGCTTTACAGCTTTCTGTTCAGCAAGAAATCTACGGGTTTCATTTGACAAAGTGCTTTTGATCTGTTCAGTTAGAAAACCTTTTCTAACCCTTCAAAAGTGCAAGGAAGCTCTGAAAGCTCCAAACACTTAGTCAAATATCCCTTCAGACGAGTAGAGAACTGGCCAAACGTCTCGGTTCTCTCTTTCCTGCTGTTCCGGAAAAGTTGCAAAAATTTGCGAGCGTTCATTTTGAAGCGCTCAAGTAAGGCTTTCTTCAACATGTCGTAGTTGTCTTGATTGCTGCTTCCCAGTTTCACACACGCATTGCCTTTTAAAGCCTGGGAAAGCTTCAAACACCATCGCGAACTTTCTAAACCATACAGTGTTGTCATTCTCTCCAATTTTTCTAGATAAGTATCAATTTTCTCATTGGGGGTTGGAAAGGATTCTATGGCAAAAGGCATAGCCGCTAATTGGGGAGACTGGTTACTGGAATGATCAGTTAAGAGTGACTGAGGTGACGACGGCTCTCCGTTGCTGGAGCTAGACGCTGCACCACGACTTTGGACCTCTAAAGTCTTAAGCGCCAATTCGTGCTGACGTCGTTTATCATTCTCTCTTTCCTCATGTTGTCTCACTCTTTCCTCATGTTGTCTCTCTTTCTCTCGTTCCATGTCTCTGCAAGTTTCCATTTCCGCCTCAATTTTCTACTATCCAATTGCCGGTCTTCTTTCTCTTTCTCTCTAGCTTCTTCTTCCTTCTTCTCTGCCTCATATCTGTCGAGTTCTTCGTTCACAAATGCTAGCAACTCTTCACCTTGTAGTTCTATTTCCCTTGCGTCCTCTCTTAGCATTGTTCTAAGTTTTGCACACTCAGCCATGGCAAATAACTGACTGCGACTTACCCGAGAAAGAAAGAAGAAAAGGATACACCGTACCCTAACCAATTAAAAGAATACAAAATTTTTTTTTCTCTTTTACTGTGTTTCCTTCTCCCTGTTACTCAGTTGTCTAGTCTGTCACTGCTGTTAACTGGCAAAAAGGCTCCTAACGCAGACGACTTAAACCATAGAGATGGTAGATCAGGCTAAAAACTGAAAATCTACTATTACTACTGTGGGAAAAAAAAATTTAAATTAAGGAAGAAAAAAAAATGTCCCTATGTAATCCACCACACTCGCCCACACCTGAAGTAAGTTTTGGAGTTAGGGAAGGTGATTAACTTGGCGACTGCCCAATGCACTTCCTTTGCTATGCTCACACTCCACTGCTCCAAAAAAAACTGTGATTTATAAACAATCACGCGTACCAGCGGTCTTTTTGTACAAAATTATTATATATCATATCTCCAACAAAGATCACCATCAAAATCAAACTGTATGTAAACTCTAAGATGCTGTGGAAAGAAACAAATTTCTAATTTGTGTGGTCAGAACCCAGTAAATAAGAACGTTGTCTAGGGGATAATTATTATTACTTTTCTTAACTCACAACACAAGACGCACAACACACTCTATCTAGAGTTAGACTAAGATACAATATCAGACGTTAGTCATTTATCTAGACTCAGATCAAATCATGGATACGAGCACCCATTCTGTCGTAAATTTTAGATAGGTTTAAAAGTTATTTATGGTCCCGCCTGAGTAGAGTGGATGGTGATAAGTACGTGAGAAATAAAGGTGTGATAATAGATTTCACGAGTGCATAGTTTAAGGAGAAGATCTGTCTCTGGAATTAGTAGTTCTTTTGTCCAGCCTATCTATACGACTATCTTTTAGTACAAGACAATCTTATACCTCCATATATATGTAAATATAAGTTTAACTACTGTTACGACTGGAATAAATATAGAGAATCATGCAGGATACGCGAATGATTGCAGGTTTTCATACAGGACATTATGGTCAGCATATACAACAAAAGCCGGCAGGTGAACAGGTCCACGGGAAAACATGGTTGACATTTATTGTATGTTCATCACAAGGAGACATCCATCAAGATATATACATGGCATAGTATATGGCAGGAAAACATGTAAATGCGATAACCAGTTACGTCAGTCAATAACGAGCCTCAATCAATATGCCTTCTTCATCTCCATTGTTAATAGTAGAGTAAATATATATAGAGAGATATCCTTAAATCTTTTATCAATCCTGGCCGTGTACTAGTAGGTAGGGCAATATTCCCGGTACCCAAGTAATGAGGCGAACAAACTGATGATGGCGACCTAAACCCTTCGAAAAATCCATTTAATGCCCCAGTTAGTGAAACACACTCTCTATAAAAATCATGGAGCTTAGAAGAAATCACGTCCACTTCAAACCAGTGAACGAACAGGAAGACCCCAAATAGTTAACACTTCAAACCCAAGACATGTGACAAACTACGTCACTAGTGACTGTCGCTCACCAAGGGTGAACGCTTCGTGCAAAACACAATTCCTCAAATAAAATGGACATGTGCTAGCGTGTAGTAACATGCTACAACATATTACCCCAAATCTATCATTAGCATCTCACCCCTTTCGCGGTGTAACAAAAAACAATTTTATTTCGTTTTTTTCCAATTAAAATATTTCATATCCGGAAATAGCGGCCAAAATTGATCATATCACAAATATTGAGCCACATCGAAAATAACTTAGTCGCAGTCAGTCTGCATATAATGTAATTTATTATTAAGTAACATGCCAGACGAATTTGTCATCAGTCATAAGCAGTCATATATCAATAAGTAACAAGTCATATACAGTCGATATTCCAATGATGTAGCAAAAGAATACATAAATGTATGGTCACTGTGAGTTAACAATAAACACATCAAAGAAATAGCATGCAAATATGAAAATGGTATGAGATATATATAATTAAAAAAATCCAAGTCAAAAATTCAAATATGCATGAATAATAATTTTTTTTTTTAAATTAGAAGGTTATATCTCCAACTAACATGCTGTCAAAAATCCTAAAATTAAGCTTAAACGCAATTTACACATGACATGAATCAAATAAGATATTAAGCAATGCGAAATGACATTAATGCAGCTAAAGTACATGAATATCTAACAGAATGGAAAAGAAAAAAAATGAGTACAAGAACGCAAGTATTAAAAATTAACACAATTATCCCATTATTGAACTATTCTGCTCTAAGTACCTTGTGTACATTGTGGTTTGACAAGTAATCTCCAAAACAACCTTGCAATAATTTAATTATACTCCAAACTATCCGTGTCAGGACTAGATTTCTAGCATTAATATAGCCATATTAATTAAAGCGAACGTGTATTCTAGAATAATAACATGATGTTGTAGTTGGAAATTGTTCGTGTCTGCAAATAGTATAACACTGTTTAATGTACCACTAGCTAAAGTGAATATTAATTATCTCAAAGTCATGTAAGTCACAAATGTTAATATGAATGGTTTGGAAATCAACTTAGTGTTCATGTATTCATCGTCCTTGTCATAGTGACTTCTAGTGGATAAACACCATGACTTCACACATGTGTAATATAAAGTCAATTAACTAAGTCAGTATGAATCTTCAGGTTCGAGCTGTGGGCATCTCGATAAAGCATCAGCGACGACATTTGAAGAGCCTGGTATTGCCTCGATTTCATATTGAAACGGTTGGAGCAGGATGGTGAAACGGGCTAGCTTCGGGTTCTTGTGATTTGCCTTTTTCAATGAGGAAAGGGACTTCTGATCTGACTGGATAATAAATGGGGCGCCCAACAAATAACGCTCCAGCTTGACTACCGCCCAGATAACAGCCAGCAGCTCCTTCTCTATCACCGGGTACTTCCTTTCTGCATCAGTGAGCTTTCTGGATATATAAAGGGTTGGATGCAATCTTCCCTCGAACTCTTGCATCAGTGTTGCGCCGATACCTTTTGAACTAGCATCTGTGCGGAGATAATAAGTGAGATTTGTATCTGGTAACCTCAAAATAGGTGGCACAGAAATTTTTTTTTTAAATAAAATTTAATGTAGCCTGGCACTCTGGTGTCCAGTGCACGTGGTTAGGTAAACATTTTTTTAGCAAGGCAGAGAGGTCTACAGTGACGGAAGACAAGTTGGGTATAAATCTACTGTAGTACTGAATTAAGCCGAGAAGACTACGAACTTGCTTCTTAGTAGTAGGCATGGACAATTTTAGAATTTTGAAAACATTATGTGGCACGGTCTGAAGACAACCGTGACCCACCTTATGTCCCAAGAATGAAATTTCCCCAAAGGCAATAACGATCTTAGTAGGCTTGGCTGTTCGGTGATGGAGACGTAAAGTGTCCAGAAGAGAATGTATACCTAAGAAGTGTTCCTCCCAAGTGGAACTGAATAGACAGATGTCATCTATGTAGGTGATTATATCGGACCGATGAGCGAGAATTTTTCTCATCATACGAACAAACGTAGCAGGGGCGTTCATAAGTCCGAAAGGCATCACATTCCACTAATATAGACCCCGTTGTGTAGCAAAGGCAGTGAGTGGTTTAGCTCTGTCAGTCAAGGGAACTTGCCAGTATCCCTTGGTAAGGTCAATATTAGTAAAGAAAAGAGCCTTGGCGAGACGAGATAAAAGATTTTCAAGTAGAGGTAGAGGTTCAGCATCGAAGACTGTGATATTATTCAGCTTCCGATAATCTAAACACAATCTGATATTATTGTCTTTTTTACGAACGATGACCATAGGGGATGAGTGTGGCGTTGGCTATTGCACGCCACATGTCAGAGAATGACCAAGAGTTAGCTGCTGGTAAGCGCAGCACAATAAAGAATTGTCACTATGTGTACTTCGCACATGACGTAAACATGTTTGGGATTGTAACAGAACAGAGTTGATGTTTATCCTGTTGGGGTCATATGTGTATACTACCAAGCTGGTAGTTCTTGCTAACATGTTCATTGGGAAATGTCTTGTAAGACGTCGATGGGTTTAAATATGGAACAAAAAAATTATACTGGATCATGTATTACTTGTGTGGAAAAATGGAATGTGGAATTTAATGTAATTAACCTGCTTTTCAATGCCATGTCGATATGTGTCTACGTTGCAATAAATGCTGGAATGTTGATGGAGTTTCCAAGTCGATATTTTTATCGTTGAGTTGGAACGTTGGAAATACTGTTACTGAGTTCTTGTGGTGGTTGTTATGAACCTTGTGGACAATATAATTATTAATCCTAGACATAATCGAGCAAACGAGCATAATATGGAATTTAACAATATAAACCACAACCCCACAATGAGTAAGGGGCGTTGGAAGCTTCTATAATTCCTAAATAAAGCATTTGTTCTAATTCTTCTTCAACTTGGTGCTGGTAATGAATAGGGACAGGATAGGGGCGTAGACAAACTGGTCGATCATCTGTAAGGATGATGTCATGCGAAATGACTGATGTACGACCTGGGATGTCTGTGAGGACAACTGGAAAAGACTCTAGAAGACTAGAGACTTGGACATGTTGTTCAGAAGACAAAGCTGGGCAAATAGCGACATCCTTCCATGTTTCAGTCGATTGAAGAGGAAAGACAGGTAAGTTCATGGGAACATCCGGAAAAGAACATTCTTCCTCCTGAATTACCTTAGCGCAGAGTAGTGAGTAGCAAGCCTGGGGTGCTCATCAACTGCATGAAAGATGGCTTGTAGATGTTCCGGTCTAGTGTGGAATTCTCTAAGCATGTTTATGGGAAAGGTCTTCCTTTTCCCTTTTATATCTAAGATGTAGTCAACATCAGAAATGCGTGACAACACTGTGTAGGGACCATTCCAAGCAATTAAAAGTCTATTTTTTTCCTTGGAAGTAACACAAAAGCTTCGTCGCCAGGTAATAATTGACGTAGTCATCTATTACGATTTTGTAACTGGCGTGATCTTGCTTTAGCAGCCTCAGAAGAAGCTGTAGCCAGTTGGCAGGCGTCTATAATATTACGCCAGAGGTTAACGACGTATTCATACGATGACTGGGTGTCCTGAGTCATCTCTGAGTCTATGAGTAGGTCCTTAATAAGTGACATGGGACCTCGAGGTTGAGCTCCTAACACAAGCTCAAAAGGCGAGAAACCGGTCTGTTCATTCGCTACCTCACGGTATGCGAATAGCACAGCGGGTAAAACCCTGTCCCAATCTTGAGGATATTTCACCGTAACCTTCCCCAATAACTGCTTTAACGTCCGATTTAGACGTTCTACCATGCCATTGCTCATCGCATGGTAAACACTGGTAAAGGACCGATAATATCAACGGCCATTTTCTCAAAGGGGTGTACAGGTATATCACACGCCTGAATCGGGGCCATATGATAGGCTCCTCGATTTCACCTCTTGACAAATAACGCAAGAGCGATAATATGTGGAGGCTGTTGCGTGCATATTTTGACGCACATATTACAAAAATACGATATGGCTATTTAATATGGAAAATATATATATTTGCATTCATTTGTGTATGAAAATGCTTCCTCTGGTAAAGCTAGATAATTCATGATTGATTCACACTTTTGATGATATGAGTGATCGTTCTTGATATTGATCCGGCGCATGGATATTGTATTCATGTCCGTTCTTATTTGTTCGGGCCAGAAAATAGATTAATTTTGCTTGTTATGTTTATGGCCTGAATTCATGTGTACTACTTGTCTTGTGAAAGAAGATTCAGTCGTATATTGTATACCTTTATATGTTCAGGTCGGACTATATTCTTTCTGCCAGAATCTAGCGCAGGTTTTCGTAGTCCTTCTGGGTTGTGAAGAGTTCCGATAATGTCGCCAAGAAATGGCTGAGTTTTTTCCAGGGCTGGCACTGTTTAAGGTTTAACAGTGATTCATAGATGTTTTTCTAGGAGAAGTTTATGTCTCTGCAAGAGTCTATTTGTCAGAGATCCTCCTCATATGTGTGATTCGGACTCCAGTTATGCCAGACCCTATTTTTGATGATCTCGAGTCGATTAGACCTAGATGGAACATTGTGCTTCGTATCGCTAGGGTTGTGTTTTGTATCGACGAAGATGACAGGCTTTCCTACAGCAGTTATGTCTACGTGAATTAACTTGATTACTGTAGAGCTGTATGGAAAACTTTATGAAATTATTTATATGCACATTATAAATTAACTTTGGTTTATATCTACCTTCCTACGAGTGAGTGAGCGACAACTCAGGAAGGCGGCCAAGTTATATTCCTGTCATCATATTTTTTGATCACTGTCAAGAGAACAGATTATGTATCCTACTATCGGGCAGTGGTATCGAGATCTTGTTATGAGGTGAAAACCCACTATCGTGGTTTATGAGTGTTATACAAACATTGGACATATTTCAGCTTAAGAACTTAGCTATGAAATGAAGGTTCGGCCAATGACTTTTGTATGTTTACCGATCCTCATTGACGCGTTCAGTCAGTAGAGGATACGGCGATTAGTTACCAGAACAGTGAATACCACCTTGGGTTGAATGATATTTCACTACTACATGAATGTATCATCCACGATTCAAATAACCAATGAATGTATGTCAACAGGTGTCCATGACTATCCGTGCTGTCCAGTTTGCGTGCCTTCATTAAACTATTGAAATGTCAGAGGCAGTTCAAGTCGTCATTGCATTACATGAGAGTGTGTGAGTTATTACCAAGAGGTCTGTTACACCGAACTACTACACCATTCGCGTTACTTGACACTCCCACTCAAGGTCTACATGACAGGCACATATAACATCCCTGACACTCTACAGTGGTGGCGAATACACAACAACACGTTTACTCTACAGTGGTGGCCAGCTGTCAGAAGAAGGTTATCGTCTTTTGTTTAAAACAATGAGACCTGAGGTAGGTGTAGAATTCTCAGATTTTATTTCAAAAGCACGACTTACACTCTCACGATGGATTGAATTATCCAAAATAGAGAAAACATTTGATGGTCTTACGGATTTATTGCTAAGAGACAAGGTCATGTCTTCGGTAAATAAACCATTCCTAGAGTTTTTACATGAGCGTAAACCAAGTACATTAAAGCAAATGGAAGAATATTGTGACCAGTATGCCACGGCACACCCTGACATGATTCTTAGTAACACTAACATTAAAGAGGGTATGCCAGTTGCTTCAGCAACAGAATATAATCATAATTACTCACACAAATTCCAAGGAGCTCAAAATAAATTTGATAAAAAGGTTAATTGGAATAAGTATCAAAACCAAGGTAACCACTCAAATCAGGGTTCTTCTTCGAAGAACTGGAATCGGGCTGAAAGTCCTCGATACGCGAGGGGTGCCCATAATTACAGAAAATTCCCAAAAGAGAGTAACCATAGGAACTACCCAAGTTCTTCATGGAAACAACAAAACCAACATTACAGGGATACTCATTATAATGAGCATGATGATTATGATCATGAATATTGTGATTCAAACCCAAATAGGGGTTATAACAGAGGGAATAATAATTACAGAGGCAACAATAACCGAGGTAGATCACAACACAAAAGACATGGTAAATCTCATTACCAGGCTAACTCTGCACAACAAGAGTTTCACGAAGCCGGTAATCAAACCAATGATAAGAAAGACTCTAATAGTGTGGGATGTTCTGCTTTCGATTTTGACAGAGCATTTCAGTGTTCCCAATGCAAAACATTATTCGAGCCAACCACAGTTTCGACTTTAAGCTGTGGTCATCCTCTTCCTGCTCTTCCTGCGTCAGTCGCGCATGATGGAAGAGGTGCGCGAAAGAATGCACTCCGCAACAAATTGCCGAGTGGGAAAGTGATAATATGCATACTGCAAATGCTGTAGTCACTAGAGCTCAAGCTCTAAACATGCCGCAATCTTCGCCTTCTGGAGATAATGATGACCAGAACCAAGGTGATCTCTTGGAGATTTCGCATGTTTCCTTTATAAAACAGCAGGAAGATGATCCTACTCTAAAGAAATTCTTTACTCTGGCAACAAAAGGTGATCCGAATAAGGATACAAATCGTAAATCTTGGATTACGATGAGGAATGGCGTACTTGTACGTATGGTACAAGACTCCGCTAAATCCATTCATTCTCAAATTCTTGTGCCCAAAAATATGAGAGTTAAAATCTTACAGCACGCTCATGATTCTCAGTGTGCTGGACATATGGGTTTTTCCCGTACTAAATCTAGAGTTCTTGCATCTTTCTTTTGGCCTGCTGTGAATAAGGACATACGAATCTATTGTCGATCTTGTAAAGTATGTCAAGAGGTTAAATCCAGAGGTCCACGCCATGCTGCACCTATTCAGGCTGCAGACATTCCCATTCGACCATTTCAAGAAATGGCGATAGACATCATTGGTCCATTTAAGATAAAGTCTGCTAGAGGACACCAATTTATTTTGACGTGTGTGGATATGTGCACACGTTGGCCAGAGGCTGTTCCTCTAAAGAGCATAACTACTGCTGATATTGCAGATGCTCTTTGGTTAATATTTTCTCGTCTGGGATTTCCAGCAGAAATATTATCGGACCATGGTAGCCAACTTATATCGGATACCATGTCTCAAGTGATGTCGACTCTAAAGATAGAGAGATCTCTGAGTAGTATTTATCATCCTATGTCCAATGGGATGGTGGAACGTCTGAATAGAACTCTGAAAAACCTACTAGGTAAGATAACTGAGGATCATCCTCAGGATTGGGACAGGGTTTTACCCGCGGCTCTCTTTGCATATAGAGAGGTCGCCAACGAACATACAGGATTTTCTCCTTTTGAACTTGTCTTCGGCGCGAAACCGCGAGGTCCTATGTCCTTACTTCATGATCTCATAACTGCTGATAATATTGTCGATGACACAAAATCCTCTTACGAATATGTCATTGCACTTAGACACAAGATTATTGAAGCATGCAAATTGGTAACTGCTTCTTCTGAATTTGCGAAACAGAAGGCAAGGCAATTTGCCAATAAGACCAGACGCTTGCGACAACTTTGTCCAGGTGACAAAGTATTGGTCCTGCTACCTTGTAGAGAAAACAGACTCCTTATTTCTTGGAAAGGTCCGTACGATATAATATCAAAAGTTTCCGATGTTGACTATATCGTCGATATTGACGGGAAGCAAAAAAACCTTCCACATCAACATGCTCACGGAATTCCATGAACGTCCGGATTATTTACAACCTGTTTTCCAGGCAACGGACGATTTTCCAGTCCAACATGGACATTACTCATCACTGTCAGTAATACAGGATGAGGAAACGAGTTTCTCGGATGTAAATCTACCTTTTCCAATGATTCCGCTTCACTCTAATGAATCATGGAAAGATGTTGCGATTTCTCCCGAATTATCTCCAGGAGAGCAGAAACAAGTCTCTACTATGTTAGAACAATTTCAGGATGTCCTTACTGACATTCCTGGTCAAACTGATGTCATTCAACATGACATTATTCTTACTGACCATAATCCTATAAGAGTCAGACCGTATCCTATCCCGATACATTTTAAAGCACAGGTAGAAAAAGAGTTGGATGAGATGATAGAGTTAAAAAATTATTGAACCATCCACATCAGCATATTCTTCGCCGATGGTTATCGTGCGAAAAAAAGACAACAACATACGTCTTTGCGTTGATTATCGCAAATTGAACCAAGTGACTAAATTTGATGCTGAACCTATGCCTTTACTTGAAGAGCTACTTACGAGACTATCGAATTCCCATTTCTTTACTAAACTCGATTTGTCTAAGGGATATTGGCAAGTTCCACTATCCGAACACGCCAAACCGTTTACTGCTTTTTCGACGCCTAGGGGTCTATTCCAATGGAATTTTATGCCTTTCGGCCTTATGAACGCCCCTGCAACATTCGTACGCATGATGCGTCGAATCCTATCTCATCGCTCAGATGTCATTGCATATCTTGATGACATCTGTCTTTTCAGTGATACTTGGAACGATCACTATAATGGGATAAATGAATTATTGTCTATCTTACGCGAGCATAACCTGACAGCGAAACCATCGAAAGCGTGTATTGGTTTTAGCGAAATATCTTTCTTAGGTCACCGTGTTGGTCATGGTTTCCTAAAAACAGAGGACCATAATACAAGTAAGATACTTAACATTTCTATTCCTAAGACTAAAAAGCAAGTGCGAAGTCTCTTAGGTCTAATACAATTTTATGGACGATTCATTCCGAATCTGTCCTCCATTATGTCACCTCTTTCTTCCTTGCTAAAGAAAGGGTCTCCTAATGTAGTCCATTGGACTCAAGAATGTCAATCCTCTTTGGATAAGGTTAAAACTATGTTTTCTACTTCACCTATCCTAGTATTGCCTTCTAAGGATAAGACATTTATTCTTCGTAGTGACGCTTCATCCACAGGGATTGGAGCAGCACTAATGCAAGAGTACTCTGGAACTCTGCATCCTGTGATGTATATTTCTCGAAAATTAAATGCCGCAGAAAAGAATTACTCGGTCCTAGACCGTAAATTATTGGCTATGGTTTGGTCAATCCTTAAACTTCAAAGATTTCTTCTTGGCGCGCATTTCATTGTGGAAACTGACCAGAAAGCTCTTACGGCTATTCAGAGTAAAAATCTGAAGAGCGCGAGATCAACGTGATACGTGATTGCTCTGCAGCCGTTTCATTTTTTGGTGCGAGCTATCCGTGGGTCAGAAAATGTGATGGCAGATATTTTGTCTAGATGCCCACATGATTCATAACTGTTAAATTATATGCCTAACTTTGCTACAGTTGTTCCTATGTTGAAATGTGTACACATATGGAATATATCATATATTGATTGTAACACTACTTAGCGGTTCACTGATGTTTATTCACCACTGGTTTTTCAATGTTTTTTCGTCTTTGATGATCATGATGTTAAGGTATCTAAGATGAAATTTATGTATAAACTGATGTAGAAAGTGTGGCATTGCAAGTATTGTAGTATGCGTTGGTGACACCTCTCTGGAAATATTTATACTTAGAGAAATACTTTCTCTAAGTTCATGAAATATATTCTCAATGCTTATCATCTGCGCATTGTTATTGGTGCGTTGTGAGCCTATTGTATGTTGCTCCTAGATGTATTTCAAAAAAAAAATGTACCATTTTTTTTTTCCCGAGGGGTGTGGTAATCTGTTGCGTGCATATTTTGACGCACATATTACAAAAATACGATATGGCTATTTAATATGGAAAATATATATATTTGCATTCATTTGTGTATGAAAATGCTTCCTCTGGTAAAGCTAGATAATTCATGATTGATTCACACTTTTGATGATATGAGTGATCGTTCTTGATATTGATCCGGCGCATGGATATTGTATTCATGTCCGTTCTTATTTGTTCGGGCCAGAAAATAGATTAATTTTGCTTGTTATGTTTATGGCCTGAATTCATGTGTACTACTTGTCTTGTGAAAGAAGATTCAGTCGTATATTGTATACCTTTATATGTTCAGGTCGGACTATATTCTTTCTGCCAGAATCTAGCGCAGGTTTTCGTAGTCCTTCTGGGTTGTGAAGAGTTCCGATAATGTCGCCAAGAAATGGCTGAGTTTTTTTCCAGGGCTGGCACTGTTTAAGGTTTAACAGTGATTCATAGATGTTTTTCTAGGAGAAGTTTATGTCTCTGCAAGAGTCTATTTGTCAGAGATCCTCCTCATATGTGTGATTCGGACTCCAGTTATGCCAGACCCTATTTTTGATGATCTCGAGTCGATTAGACCTAGATGGAACATTGTGCTTCGTATCGCTAGGGTTGTGTTTTGTATCGACGAAGATGACAGGCTTTCCTACAGCAGTTATGTCTACGTGAATTAACTTGATTACTGCAGAGCTGTATGGAAAACTTTATGAAATTATTTATATGCACATTATAAATTAACTTTGGTTTATATCTACCTTCCTACGAGTGAGTGAGCGACAACTCAGGAAGGCGGCCAAGTTATATTCCTGTCATCATATTTTTTGATCACTGTCAAGAGAACAGATTATGTATCCTACTATCGGGCAGTGGTATCGAGATCTTGTTATGAGGTGAAAACCCACTATCGTGGTTTATGAGTGTTATACAAACATTGGACATATTTCAGCTTAAGAACTTAGCTATGAAATGAAGGTTCGGCCAATGACTTTTGTATGTTTACCGATCCTCATTGACGCGTTCAGTCAGTAGAGGATACGGCGATTAGTTACCAGAACAGTGAATACCACCTTGGGTTGAATGATATTTCACTACTACATGAATGTATCATCCACGATTCAAATAACCAATGAATGTATGTCAACAGGTGTCCATGACTATCCGTGCTGTCCAGTTTGCGTGCCTTCATTAAACTATTGAAATGTCAGAGGCAGTTCAAGTCGTCATTGCATTACATGAGAGTGTGTGAGTTATTACCAAGAGGTCTGTTACACCGAACTACTACACCATTCACGTTACTTGGCACTCCCACTCAAGGTCTACATGACAGGCACATATAACATCCCTGACACTCTACAGTGGTGGCGAATACACAACAACACGTTTACTCTACAGAGGCGTCTCTGGAAATTCCCGGCCAAAAGAAAGAGGATAAAACTCTGGAATGCGTCCTAGAGTAGCCCATATGGCCAGCATAGTGAGAATCGTGTGCATGTTGTAGAATGTATGTACGAAGTTTTTGTGGAACCATCACCTGATGTCTGACTAAAGATGAATCTTTAAAATTCCTAACCAATACATCATTTTTAAGTGTGTACCACTGTTTGGGTGACAAACTACCATCAACATCATCATTATCTCTGACTAATCTAAAGAATTTCTTCAAAGAGTTATCTTCTCTTTGAAGTTTGATAAAGGGCTGTTTGTCTATATCAGAGTGCACGTAAAAATCGTCCTGAGTTCCAGGATCGGTATCATCATTTTCCTTTGGTGCCTTGGCCTAGGCACGTGTAGTAACTGTAGCAGCATTTGATAAATGTTGACGTTCCCACTGACCACTTTCCTCGGGTGAGCAATCATTGCTGCCGTGTATCCGGTCAAGTGTGACATCCGCTATTGGGCTCCTTAACAAACACATTTTAACCTTGCATGTAAAAAATGGTGAGTGAATATCCACCACGGCTGTGGGATAAAATTCAACAGTCCCGCCAAAAGCTACACATTTAACAAAGTCATCCTTTGCATGAGACGGATGTACTAATGACTGTCTCACTCCGACAGTCGTGCAACCAGAATCACGGAGTACCGTAACCTACGTGCCATTCAATAAGCCTATATGAAGCTGTAGTGCCCCTGTGCCATCATGTGCTGATGAAGCAGTAAATGCTGGTAGTGGATGACCGCATTTTAACAAGGAAGTCACATTACGCTGGAATAGAGTTTGGCAATCTGGACACTGTGAAGCAGTATCAAAGTCAAACGAACAACATGAAGCTGAATTATTAACAGCATTGTTGTCTTGCACGCTCTCAGATGTAGCAGCACTGTGTGCTGAGTTGGTATGGTAGTTCGAATATGCAGTATTTCTAGAGCGTGATCTATGTCTCTGATCGAAGAAAAAGTTTTTTTGACTCCTGTCATTATTTCTTTGGTTCCTATTGTTGTTTCCTTGATTTCTATAGTCTTGTGACCTATTCCGATGTGAAAAATTTTGGTTATTTGGTCCCAAGTTATTCCATATCTTATTATAGTTACCAAAATTATCATTTGTTCTCTCTCCTGAGTTTTGTTGGAAATTACCTCTGTTTTGAGGTAACTGGTTCCTATATGGTTGCCTACCTCTGTATTGTCGTGAGTTATTGAATTTGCTTGGTTTGAAATTCCCATCAACACTGCAGGATCGTTGTCTATAATTGTTATGGTTCCAAGTTGTAGCTGCGGCAACAGGTAAAGCATCCTTAATGGTGGTGTTACTGACACAAACTCCCGGATGTGCAGAACAATATTGCCTACATAATTCCTCCATTGATTTCAAACTAGACGACTTTCTTTCCTGTAGATATTCTCGTAGTGTCTGCTTACAGAAGACAAGACCTTGTCTCGCAATAATAAGTCCTTAAGGCCCTCATAATTCTCTTCAATGCCAGAAAGTTGTATCCATCTATTAAATGTTAGTCGAGTTGCAGCTACAAAATGTGTAAAATCTTTACCAGTTTCATGAATCATATTTTTGAACTTCATACGATAACCTTCAGCGTCCAACTGATGGAGTTTTAATAATAATGTTCTAGCAGCATCATAATTGTGTCTATTCGGCCCGTCCAATTGGCACAGAGCCGTTAAAGATTCACCAGTCATGAAATCCATCAATCTTGTACACCAATGAGACCTATCAAGATTATTATCTTCACAAACATTTTCATAACGTTGTAAAAAGGACGAAATATCGTCTATATCTGGCTTAACCACAGGCAAACGAAATCTAGCAGAACCGCTATTGTGGTTGCTAGAGGAACCTTTAAGTTCAGAGTTATAATTTTGTCTACTCTGATGTTGCCCTCTTTGTTCTTCAATACGTAAAGGGGCCATGTTTTCTTCATGTGCAAATTTTTTTCTTCTAATTGCTATTCTGCAATCCTTTTGTTCTCTTCCGCAAGTAGCTCTGCTTTTCTGAGCTCTCGCTCCTCAGCCCGTGCGTCTCTTTTTCTCTTATCCTTTAGGGCTTCTTGATTCTCTTTGGAACTGAACTCCGCTTTGGCAAAGTCCATTAATTCATTCGCCTTGTAACCATACTCCTTGCCCATAATAATAAATTCCTGATACTCCATTATTTACTTCTTCAGTATCGTACTATCAATATACTATATGTAATAAAGGTATCTCACGTAGTCCGTCTATATCAAGCCACTGGCTTTGTGCTTTGCAATACTATCAATGCAAATAGATTCTTAATATTACTAATCAATAACAAAATAGTATAGCATGACAGACCAACAGTAGTAACGAAACGAGGGAAAAGAGAAAAAGAAGAAAAATAATAATGCACGATCAAACCAAAAAAAAAAAAAAAAACAACTGGAATTGGAATTGGACAAGTACAGGTAACTAAGACAACGTAATACTAGCAGTGAGTGAACGAAAAAGAATACAAATGGAAAACTAAAGAAAATCCAATAAATCACACAAACTTACTTACTTACTTACTTAGTCGTTCCCCTTCTACCGTGAGGTGTAGAGGTTTGGAAGAGAGAGCGCCAGACCATTCTATCAGCTGTCTTCTTCCTGGCCTGGTTCCATTCTAGTCCTCGGTCCTTCAAAGATTGTCTAATGTTGTCCTCCCAGCGAACTCTGGGTCGTCCTGGAGGTCTGGATCCCTGGCTCTTTGTTTCCCATGCTTGTCGTGGTAGCCGATCTTCTCTCATTCTGCAGACATGGCCAAACCATCTTAGTTGGGACTGTTCTATTTGGGTCTGCAGCGGATGGGATTTCAGGCCTTGACGGATCGTCTGGTTGCGGACCATGTCTCTTCTTGTTACTTCAACCAGTTTCCTCAGATACCTCATTTCTGAGGTTTGGATCTGGCTTTTGTGGGTTGTAGTCATTGCCCACGACTCGCATCCATATGTCAAAACTGGGACATAGGTGGAGCGGTATACAGCCATCTTCGTTTTCTTACCAACCTCTTTCTTGCTGAGGAATCCACGATTTATGGCCTGAAAAAGTCTCCCAGCCGCTGCTTTTCGAGTGGCCAACTCTTCTTTGATGCCTCCCTTTCGGTCTATAATAGCTCCGAGATATTTAAAGTGGTCGACCTGCTCCAGGACCTGTTCTCCCAACTTAATCTGATGTTTTCTTTCTTCTCGTGATATCACCATGGATTTTGTTTTAGAGCTGCTTATGACCATCCCTCTCTTCTCCAGCTCTTCCTTCCAGACTTGCAGGGTGGATTGGAGATGTGCCTCTGATTTAGCAATCAGGGCAACATCATCAGCAAATGCCAGCTCCGAAATATAGACCTGTCTCATCTTCCAGTACCCCACTGAATACTTTCTTGTTCTCTCCTTACATGCCTTGATGACATCGTCCATGAGGAGTATGAAAAGATAAGGTGACAGGATATCACCTTGTCTTACACCAGTGGTGGTCCTGACCTCTTCTGACTTATGGTTTGCTGTCCTCACATAATTTCTGCAAGACTTGTAGAAGCTCTGTATAGCATGAATCAGAGGTGCTGGAATATTCTTCCTTGCCAAACAGTCCCAAAGTTTGCTCCAGGGGACTCTGTCAAACGCCTTTTCCAGATCTATGAAACAAAGATGGATCTCACTCTTATACTCAAGGGCCTTTTCACTCAGCTGTCTGAGTGTGAAGATTAGGTCTTGAGTGCTTCGGTTAGCTCGGAATCCGCACTGGACCTCATCCAATTGTGGCTCAGCTAGGCGTCGGAGTCTCTGCTCTAGGATTCTAGAGTAGATTTTACCAGGGACACTGAGAAGGGATATGCCTCTATGGTTTCCACATTGTCGATTGTCACCCTTTTTGAAAATTGGTGTTATGATGGCAATCTCCCAATCCTTTGGTATGGTCTTGTTGCACCATGCTGCCTGTAGGACCTTTAAGAGTAATAGGTCGCCTGATGCTCCCATGTACTTAACCATTTCTGGTGTTATACCATCATGCCCTGCTGCTTTGCCCATCTTGATTTTCTCTAGTGCTGCCCTCAGTTCTTCCATCTTTATGTCATCTTCACCATCATTGGTTTTCTCTTCTGTGCTAGTGGTTATCATTTCTGTTGCTTCACCATGCTCACCATCCAGGAGTTCTGAGAAATATTCTTTCCATCTTTCCATTACTTCCTTCGGGGCAGTAAGCAATTTGCCTTGCTTGTCCTTTATAAATTTGAGAGGGCATTGTTTTTCCTTCCTCATGTTCTTTAGGGTCTTATAGAACAATTTCTGGTTTTCTTGTGCATCTTTTCTAGCTTTTCTCTAAATTCTTCCCAGGACTTCTGTTTTGCTGCTAGCACTTTGTTCTTTGCTTCTGTTCTGAGTATCACATATTCTCTATATTTTCCATTTGTCCTGTTGTGTTTTTAGCTCCTAAGTATTGTTTCCATGCCATTTTCTTCTCTCTTATTTTCTCTTTGACTTCCTCTGTCCACCAAGGTGTCCTCTTTCTCTGGTTCCCAAGTCGGACTTCACCGCATGCTTCTGCAGCAGCCGTCTTTATGATATCCTTGAATTTATTCCAGAGGGTTTCCAAGTCATCAGGTCGTTCTTCTGTGTTGCTCACTGCTGTAGCAATAAGCCCCTGATATCTGGTCTTAATTTCTGGCTCTCTCAGCTTGTAGGTCCTAATGCTCATTTCTCCCGCTCGTTTACTTGGTTTCTTGCGTGATGTTGGGTAGTTCCTAGGCTGAGCAACTCTTTCAGTTGTTGTTTGATTGTTAGCACAAACTTACTGCTAAGAAAATAGGACAGGACCTGTAACAATATATATAAATGTAAACAAGTGATAGAAGGTTAGACTAGCATTACGAACAGAATGGTTGTCAACTAATGAAAAGAAAGAAAAAAAACCAACACACAACAAGAACTGACAAGGATGAAGCAGCACACCTAAAAAATTAGGTCACACGAAACAGGAAGTGAACCAAAACATCGGCGAGTAAACTCGGACCGGAAATTTCACTGCTTGAGAAATGTAACCAAAGCCTACAAAAACATCTGCTGTGCGGTCATTTTACAATGACATGGGTCGCTAACAACAGATCCGTACAAAGACATAGAAACCAAAAAAACGAATAACACAGATATAAAAAAGGCTTACACCACGGCAGAGGTACAAGAGTGTAATAAACAGGCACTTATCGTATCGCCATCCGACCAGATGCAAGTCCGAAAAAAGGCTTCAACACTGGGACAACACTGTCCGCCAATAACAGTGAAGCATGGATGAAAATGTAAACAAGTATACGGTCGCAGTCAGATGGAAAACTATGGGCACCATGAACTGTGTAGATCTTGAGACGTTGTGTTGACTTGGCACAAAATAACTTGACATCGCCGTGGCATAGACTTGAAACTTGAAATAATCTTACAAACATTGTGATGTAGACTGGAAACACGAAATAAACTTGGCAACCGTAAGGCTTGAAATTGTAATCTTGGACGTTACGACGTAGGTTCGTGTAAGAAACTGGAACATTGGACATGCGCAATGGCAGCGTTCGTTATCCAACTGGACCCGCTGGTAATAACTGGGTTCACAAGGTGGTGTGTTTAAAATAACACGCTGAACAGGGATGACGATCGAATATACCCATTAAATGGCAGCAGTAGATTTGCGAAGTACGAAGGTATAATTGATTTCGTGAATTTGAAACCCATGTCCTAATGAAAATATCGATCTAAAGCCATACTGGCCCACCATTATAGGGTGTTACGACTGGAATAAATATAGAGGATCATGCAGGATACGCGAATGATTGCAGGTTTTCATGCAGGACATTATGGTCAGCATGTACAACAAAGCCGGCAGGTAAACAGGTCCACGGGAAAACATGGTTGACATTTATTGTACGTTCATCACAAGGAGACATCCATCAAGATATATACATGGCATAGTATATGGCAGGAAAACATGTAAATGCGATAACCAGTTACGTCAGTCAATAATGAGCCTCAATCAATATGCCTTCTTCATCTCCATTGTTAATAGTAGAGTAAATATATATATATAGATATCCTTAAATCTTTCATCAATCCTGGCCGTGTACTAGTAGGTAGGGCAATATTCCCGGTACCCAAGTAATGTGGCGGAAAAACTGATGATGGCGACCTAAACTCAGTTACCTCATATCTTTGAGATACTCCTTACGAAAATATCAAAAGGGGTTTGCAAGACTTCTCAATAAGTTTCCTTCCCCATCTGGAACGTCCTTAACAAGGTGGCGGCCTTCGAAAAATCCATTTAATGCCCCAGTTAGAAAAACACACTCTCCATAAAAATCATGGAGCTTAGAAGAAACCACATCCACCTCAAACCAATGAACGAACAGGAAGACCCCAAATAATTAACACTTCGAACCCACGACATGTGACAAACTTCGTCACTAGTGACTGTCGCTCACCAAGGGCGAACGCTTCGTGCAAAAAGTAGTTTGTCTACAGGCGAACACAATTCCTCAAATAAAATGGGCATGTGCTAGCGTGTAGTAACATGCTACAAAATATTACCCCAAATCTATCCTTAACAACTGCACACACACACAACTATGCTATGTGACAACAAGACATACAAACGTGAAAAACTATGGTAAATTGGGTATGGGTCTGACCAACACACGAAGGTAAGTTCTTTTGTTGTTTATTATCATTAAAACTTTACAACATCGAATATCTAAAGAAAGATCAAATACAAATCAGAATTTCATACATAGAAAAAATAACAGAATACATGTGCCCTCCCCCTTATTGAGAAAAAGAACCCAACAAGTTAATAACCCCAAAAGTCAAAGGTTAGTACTATGTTACAGAATAGACAGTAAAGAGAAGAACAAAGTTCCTACTAAATGCTATCCAGTAAAGTAAACAATATTTAAGCAGAATCCAGATAATACAATGTTTTCTGTAACAAAGAAAATATTCACTCTCTCTGACATACGTGGCCAATAAATAACGCTTACCCTATTCTTGGTGAAGAAATCTCTTGGACATACAATGTCTGAAATATATATATATATATATATATATATATATATATATATATATATATATATATATATATATATATATATATATATATATATATATATATATATATATATATATATATTCCAGTGTTTTTATCTTCCAAAATGGCCCCAGTCCCTCCTTGAATAAGTAAATTTTATAAGGGGGACGCCTAATTTGGTGGTTGATTCCTTAGTAGACAAATGTCACTCCGAATAGTTAATGTAGCAAAAACAACGAGATCTTGTGTTTACAGTAAACTGTAGACAATACTTCCAGTATAGGGAAACATCTGGTTGCTAAAAACTGTTAATTATGGTGATGATGGTAAATCCTATCGGCTGGCTCTGTGGTGAGTGCCGATTTTGAAACAGCGTAACTTTCTGGATAAATCCGCTGATACGACTGTCAAAAGTCAGATAGTAATGTTATTTGTGTTATACCACAGTGGGCTGATAAAATTGAATAAATATCTGGGTATTGATAAAGTCCAGTTAACTTTACTATTTAAAATGTTAATTTGTCTCTTTAGCCAATCCTGTTCACAACTGAACTTTGGGACGCGTGAGCCAAGAAGAAGACAACATTAATCAATCAGTAGATGAAGAAAAAGGACCAAAATAGACCGCTGTTCGCCCTTGATCAGGTGTGCGAGGAATAAAGAACATTTATGAAAAAAATGCTACTATTCTATATAACTACATCTATGTACACGGAAGAGGACAAGACGATCTCTTATCTTCTCCGTCAGTCCTGATTAAAGTTAAAAGGCACACGGTGTCTCTATCCTATTCTATCGCACGTCGCTTAGCGAGTGCAAGTTTGGTTGAGGCATGCAGCCTTTCCCCTCCTGCCCAGGTCAACGATCAGCGTACAATGTCAATTATTATACTGTTCAAAAAAAGAAACGCATAGCTACTGAAGGCACACACATAGCCATAATTTTGTCATTCAATAACTTTTTTAATTTAATGAGTTAATTGCTCAAATTGCAAACAAGAATACCTTAGAGTTCAACCAATCAATTGACACTTGTTTTGCATCTGGGTAACGAGAGTTTTTTGGCATACGGGCTTTCCCGTTAGTATGGTGTGTGGCCTCCTCTTGCATTGATCAGTGACTGGCATCTCCTGGGCATGGATGCGATCAGACGTCTGATGTGGGCCTGTGGGATTGCTGCCCACTCTTCCTGGAGTGACTGGAACAGATCACGACGATTGGCTGGAGCAACGTCTCGGCGACAAACACGTCTATGCAGCTCATCCCACAAGGTGCTCAATCGGACTCATGTCTGGAGACAGGGATGGCCAGGAAAGGTGAGAATGTTGTTGGCGGTCAGGAACTGCGTGGTCAACCGTGCATAATGGGATCTGGCGTTGTCCTGTGGAAACACAGACCTTTGGCAGCCAAAAGTGGAAGGACACGGGGTCGAAGAATTTCATTGACGTATCGTTACGCATTCAAGCCTCCTTCAATGTGCACCAATTGACTCCTACCGTTGTAACTGATCATTCCCCACACCATTACACCTCCACCACTGTGCAGCGGAGCTTCATCAACGCAATTTTGGGCAAAACGTTCATTTCGCTTACGGTAGACCCTACGCCGTCCATCATGACGCTGCAACAAAAAGAAAGATTCGTCACTAAACCAGACACATCTCCATTGATTGTCAGCTGCCCAGGGACGATGCTGGTTGGCCCAAAGAAGTCGATTTAGGCGATGGCGGCGCGTAAGGACAGGTCCTCGGTGAGGTCTTTGTGCCCAAAGTCCAGCATCATGCAGTCATCCGGACAGTTTGATCAGACACATGACGTCCTGCAGGCAATGACTGGGCAGTTGAGGAAGCTGTTGTAAACCTGTCTCTGAGGTGACGAAGCCGAATAAAGCGATCCTCCGCTGCTGTTGTCACTCTGGGTCGTCCACTGCGATGCCGGTCTTCAACTGAGCCAGTGGCTTGGAACCGGTGCCAAAGTCGACTGATGGTACTCTGATGCACGTTTAGATGCCTGGCAACCTGACTTTGACTTTCGGCTGCATGCAGTCGGCCAATAGCAATGTTCCTTAAATTTATCGATAGAGACGCCATAAATGTCTGCTTGAAAATGAACTGAATTTTTGTGTGTGTAGCGTTATCCTTTTATAGGGTTTCAGTTGCGTAGTCAGTGAATAGTACTTACTTACTTAGTCGTTCCCCTTCTACCGTGAATAGTGTTAACCCCAAATTTTGTTGCTTTCACGTGCGCGCAACATGAGCTGTGGTCAAAAATTGCGTCATAAACACTATTGACCACTGCGTTGTAACGATTACAAAAACGAACGCAATTCAGGTCAACACGTGCATTTTACACTGTAAAGAACATTTGAGGCTGGTTTTTATATACCCTAGCACCAAATTTTACTTACAAACTCATTAAAATGCGCCCTCGGATATTTATGCTTTTCTTTTTTTGAACAGTGTATTTAATTGTCCATACGCGCACTTAACAAATATCGCCTGTCATTAATAGCTATTAGATTGTCGGCGTCGGTGGGTCGTCGTATGGGATTTAAATAACAGTCACTTACTAAAATTACAAAAAATGAAATATAACGTGAATTCTATGGTCCACTATCCGTCGCGCCTAGCATGTTAATATCAGTGAGCTAAACTTATCTTCTTGGGTGAGAAAGCGAGTGATGGGAATTACATTAGAACTGCACACCCGGTAAAAAAAATAGATACGCGTTATTTATTTCACTAGTTCTAACAGCTAGAAAATTACAGTGAATTTAAGATGATAAACTTAGCACATTAAATCAAGTAAGTGCTAATTTCTATTACCACAAATCAGAAATGAAAATCCCCACGAAAGGCTATTAACACATCTACCCCAGTGGTTCTAGATTACGTGTTTAGACTATCCAAAATTCTGAGCAACAACTGATAACTGGTTTGATAAGACACAGTTTATATACATTATTGTCTCTCTGATCTATAGATGACGTTACTTTTCACACTATAGCGCATAGCAGAAAATCAGGAGACTACGTTTTCCCAGATAAAAGGTTTTCACGGTCTCTCTGTCTGCGTTGCTAATCGACAACAGAGACTTGGAACCGTGTAACGGGTTTCCTTCCGAGATTTTCCCCGTTTCTGAAGATCAAAGATTTGTCTCCCCCTGTAAGTACGAACATCAAAGGTTCCCTGGGGAAAATATTTCGGCCCGAGCGTCTCACTTCAAAAAGGCCGGCGTTATCCCACGTGCGTCTGTCTGATATCCGATGATTGACAGATCAGCTCGCTGAGAAACTCAGGTAAACAAACCAGGTTCGCTTCCGGTTATGACTGGCAGGTCGCGGAAGTTGGTAAACTTTCCGTTTGTTTACGTCTCAAGGAACAGAGTCGTGGATTAAAATGAGTAAACGAAGGCAGAAAAATGGTTGACTTTTATATGCAACTATACATGGACAAGCACATTATACTTGTCACGAATGCAAAATTTGAAATAATAAAATACATATTACAATTAATCCGAGTTTTTCGGGCGAATTAAACACAGACTTGTTGCATAGGTAACGTTCGAATATTGTCGGGCAACTGATTGAAGATGGCATCTTTTCAGGTGAGTTAAGTATCTAACTTATAGCACTTGAACTAGGATCCTAGAACTTAAGGCACAAAATAATTTTTCCGGGGTTACTCTCTTCTAATACTAGATTTCACGCCCGGTCATCTGGCCTTTCCTATGTTTGGGTCCTGATATTATGTGTTCCTGGCTGTCTATGATTTCTCTTTGAGGAAATTTGAAGTCAGGGAGGTAGGCTTACAAGGCGCTAGCTTATAACGAATATTTTCGCTCACACACTCATATTGCTTCATGAACAAGAAGTCCAATCAAGAGCTACCTATATTTGCTTCTGAAATGCCAAACCAATGGTAATTAACTATCTGATTTTTGTAGGGGTCTATCCCCCACAACCCTCGTTTATGTAGAACTTTCTACATGACATCATAAGATGTTGTTTTCAAACTCCATTACCAAATAAAGCCTGGCCACTTCCTTGGGGTTTACATGTTTACAACTCACGACTTCATAGATCTATTACTGATAACATCTTTCAAGATGTCACTTTCTTGTAATTATTGATCACAACAAGGTCTGTGCCGAGCGATTACGTATCTTTCCGTGTCCCAAAAATCTTATTTATTATCTTACTGGCCATGTCTTAATCTTCACTAAGATTGTCATTGATCGTGTTTTTGTGTACTGCATATTTGTTAACTGCCGCCTTATCTCAAAATAACGTCTGTCAATCCATATTGTACCTCTGCGAACATATGTTTGTGTATCTTCTTAGACAAGAAGTCTGGATTAACAACAGGGAAGTCGCTCAGTGTATACTTTTACTCCGTCTGGAGCGGCGATAAAGAAAAAGTCAATGTGGCAACTTCGCTTTTCACAAATAAAATCAATGTTGTGTCAAAACAAATCAAACGATCAAGGTAGTTAGTAAGAGAGTAATAAAAATTGAAAAAATATGATAAGAAAACATTGAACTATGAAAGCGTAAACAATAAATATTGAGAGTAGATAATAATACCGCAGTGGAGAGAAAGACCAGATGTTTTAGGGCATCTTACAGTCTGATGTCAAGCGTGTCATTTCTACACGATTTACACCATCGCCTTCCAGATCCATGTGCTTAAGTGCTCTGTTTCTGCCTGGTACTATCCTGCGGTTGTTGTGTCGTTTTGTGAGTTGTGTTATTCGTGGCTTGTGTATCCATGGAGCGATAATCTGTTAGATTGGGGTAATTTTCGTAGCAACGCTTCCTTGCAGGGTTAACTTCTGCCAGCGTGTTTTGGTACCTTTGTGCAAAAGTTACTTCCTGTTCAAGAGTTTCGGCCCCGTGCTCTGCCAGGAGGTGAGCGAGTCCTTGAAATGCTCAACGATTATCATTTTCTGTATTCCTTCATAAGATTCATCAAATGTGCTGCAGCCGTGGTGGGTTATAAAGTAGTTGAAGTAGATTAAAACTTTATTTGTGTAAACTTCTTTTTTCCTTTTTGTTGGTTCATATCTAAGTCTGTGTGATATTACTGGCTTATAGCTCGCCAGAGGTGTTAATTACTTAGACCCTATTGGTGGGTAAGGTTCGTTCGTATTTTCTACAGGTGGTGAACGTGAAGAGCTTTAGTGGTTAAGATTTGTGAACCTGGACATTATATCTATGTTATCCAATAGGCAAAGAAATCTTCAACAGCCTTGTCCTTTACAAAGCAAGTTTATTTAACATCAAAAGTAGTCATAAAAATGTCACAACAATGTTCATCGATATTACATTCTGTACCTCCGACAATTCTTTTCCTGTTACATACATCTTTTCCTTACAATTCCTGGATTATCAAAATCTCATGTTTAATTTCTCTCTCCATAGGTTTCATTGTTGAAGTAGATTATGTCTATTCTCTGTGTTCAAACGTTTCCGTACAATATCTCTTATTATGTTTCTTCAATGGCTTCTTTTCAACTAGTTCTATTGGTATCTTTCATAATGCACAACCGAGCTGAAATACAAAATGGCGGGGCGAGAATTTCTACTTACTTGAAACATTCCTAGAAATAAACTCTGCATGTGTACAAATACACATCTGAGATAGTTGAATGCCTCAACTATGGAGCGAGTCCGTCATTAGACACTTCCTTATATATACTGTTAACTTCTACAGGACTCTGCCATTTACACGTCTTTCTAGACGGCCCCATTCTTCAAGACTGCTCGTTCAATATTTCCTGCCGACAATTTTCGTAGTGGCTCTAGATGGCTACGTTTTCGTTGGTTGCGAGCTCATTCTATTTGATAAATTATTGGTCAAACATCACGTTCTAATAGCGTGATGCAGCTGTCCCTACTTGCGTCACTACATTTCTATGACGACTGCCGCGTAAATTAGCGTGCATTGTGTCAAAAGCTGACCTAGCCGATTTTCTACCACTCTCTATCCTGCCCTTAGTGTCTCGGGTTATTCTTTTTATTTTAGTTAAGAATCTTGCTTGTGTATTATAGCGAATGGTAGTTTTATATTTATTATTACCGGCCTCCAGCATGAATAAATGCTAATGGTGGTAGGTCATACAACCACAGTGCTAAGGGATCCCCATTTCTCCAGATACGCTTCTAGCCTGGTAGCGAATTGCATAAATGATTCGTGTGTCTGTCGTTTAGCCTCTCTGAACTTGCTGGGAAATGTATCAGCGTTAAGTTGATAACGCTGATGCACAGCTTTCTTCAACATTTCATAGTTGTTTTGCTCCTCCGTGGGCATTTTTAGAAATACGTCATAAGCTGATCCTTCATGTTATATTTCTCCCTCTTTAAGCCATAAGTAGCAGCTAAAGATTCAAATCTAGACAAACAGACATCTATTTCTTCTGAGGTCTCGGAGTAGACATCTAACTGGAAAGATGCCGCACCAGGCGCCGCCGCATGAGAGATGTTTCCCCATTGTTGCCTTGGGAACTTCCTACCCACAAGCACCGGATCAAGATTTTCTTGTTTAAACTTCTACTTCCTTTAGTCTAATTTCGTGGTCTCTTTTGTGCCTCCTTTTCTGCCTTTTGTCTGTCGGCCTGTTCCTTTTCGAATGTCCTTTGCTTTTCGTTTTCTTCTCTCTCTTTTTCCTTATCTTCTCTCTCTGGCTTCCTTTCTTCACGAAGTGTCACGTTTTCTGCGTTCTTATGGTCGGCTTTTACTGAGGTGACCACACGGTCAGAAAGTTCTTTTTCTAGAAAAACCTAAACCTTTTCCCACATTTAAATAAAAGATGTGAAGATTTTGGGGCATGGCCACTCTGTGCAAGAAGTCTATTTACAGGCTACACAACAATACAATTGCTACTTTTAGCTAGTATAGAGTTAGTCGCTCTTAAGTCAACTCGCTGTCTAAAAATCTAAGTTAAGAACACCAATTAATACAATATCACAATTATAGCTTCAACCAATTAGCTCTCTTTTCCACCTTACAATTTTTAAAAATTAACGTTTGTTTTTATGAATTATTTCATTATCCTCTTAAAGATATTTCAACTCTTATTTATGCACCACGCGCCGTTTGCTCACGTAAAAAAAATGCAAACCGACAATTTAAAAAAAAAAGAAAGAATTACTGGTAGATGAGGGCGAAAATGAATGTTGTAAAAGGACGGAAAAAAATAACGAATGAGCGAATGTCATTCCGTGACAGAGTCTACAATAGAAGATGAAGACCTAGGAGAAATAATGATAATGGCAAAAACTCTAGAAATAGTGGCAAATAAATCCACCCAAAAAGCGAGAAATCTTAATAAACTCTACTGTCAGCAAGTCAAGTACTAAGAAATGTACTGTATATGAGTGAAGCCCACCTGGCATATCAGAGGAGATACAGCAACTCAGTACATATTCAGATAATAGAGGCAGCATAGTACTGTTAGCATGGATAAATAAATATTAGACAAACATAAAGGTATGTTTTCAGGCACTCGTAAGTGTTACAGTATATATGTGCGACATAATATTAAGTTGGTACGCTGAAGAGTGACAACCCTGACACAAATTTAAAACCCGTTTTGGTCATGTGACTTGGAAGGAAATGCACCCGAATTCTGGCGGGGAAAGTTAGTTGAGTTTCTGGCTACCGACCGGAGAGGTCGCTGTGTTGTTCCCTTTCAGCATTTTGCTGGGATTCTGGATGCCATAGTTGTTCTTTGAGGGTGCTTGTCATTTATTCACGTGGTCAAGTTTAGTTTACATATGTCTAGAACAGTGATGTAGTTTCTAGCAGCATTCTTTCATAATTCATTCATGAGAAGTCATTTGTAGTTAAGTCTGGCGTTATCATAGTGCAGGACTTAGCCGGTGAGCGAAAGTCATTGTGTTGTTTACTCAGTACGACATACCCGCGAGTTTTGATACTGATAGATTGAGTTGTTGATTATTGCAAGTGATATTGGCATTTCTGTTGCATTGTATTGCATATGTATTTCTAGCCGTGTGTGGCTTCATTGTGTGCATAATTATCAAAGGGAACTTAACCTGTTACAGGTGTTATGGTGAGTTTATGTCAGCTAGTCTTTGTTGTGGTCGTACTCCTAGATAACGAGTCTTGATATTGCTAGTATTATGATCCATATGCTGATGGTGATAAATCCACAATATTATTAGTCCTTGACATCTGGATGGCTCGTCTATTCTGAAGGCCGTGGTGCCTGTGGTTTTGTTCGTTTTGTATAGGCCGCAGTGTCTATATTTTCTATATTAAGGCCAGAACGAGTTATGCACACATAGTGTTAGAAGGCTGTAGGCCACGGTGTTTTGGCGCCTTCATATTTACTGCTTAGCCACGGTAGTGAGTTATTTTCGGTCGTCCAGTGGCAAGTCAGTGTGTTTGTCAGTCTGTGGAGTGAACTGTTTACGGTCAGTTGACCTCGATTACGGTAACTGACCTAGTTTCTGCGTCCCAGTGTAAGTTGCTATTTTCAATCGGTAAATATGTTGCAGTTTTGTCGTCGATACTGTGGTGCTCAAGCAATTTTGTAATTGTTTGCTCTAGAGCTCCCAAGTATGATTGGAAATGTGTCAAAGTGTTAGCGTAGGATTACAGCTTGCTTAAGGCAGTACAGTTTGAGTTATTTCAAGGTCTACTTAGTCGTTTAGTGACAGTGATCCAAGTGGAGCAGCGGAGTTTGAGGTGTTGGTACCATCTAGTTAGATTGTCCCAGACGGCAAGTGGAGTGTCATATGGGAGATAGCTTGGTCAACCTCGGTATAGGGAGGAAGGAGATTGGTGTTAGGAAGTTGTAGATGATAAGAGGTTGATAGGGTGATTGGTACCTCAGGTCATCGGGTTGGACATCTTGTCTTGACCTTACTACACTGATGTGCTCAACCAGGGGTGAAAGTCAACGCCTCTGACGTGACCTGTCTACACTGATGTGCCCAACCAGGGGTGAAAGTCAACGCCTCTGACGTGACCTGTCTACACTGATGTGCCCAACCAGGGGTGAAAGTCAACGCCTCTGACGTGACCTGTCTACACTGATGTGCCCGGCCAGGGGTGAATACTTATGTGCAGTGAAGCCTGCTGACCTGTGTGGGTCCATTATACGTTACCTTGAAGACTGCTGTGATCTTGGAGTACACATTCGGCGATCTATTGTGGACAGTGCTATATTATGATCAATAGAACAGTTCGTATTCATCGATATTTATGCAGTACCGTTCCTGGTGACAGTAGTGTTTAGACTGACAGACAGACTGTCAAGAGAAGCCTGATTTCCTGGACTTATATGTTTTTTCGTTTGGATGTACAAGTGTGGAGTCTTGTTTGTGCTGTTTTCATTATTCATCATCAGTGCTGAGGAAGCTTCTTGATCAAGCGCCGCTGGACCGTCAGTTAAGTTTATGTTTGTAATTTTTGTATGCTATGTTGTATGATTGTTTCTTATTTGTTTTTCTTCTTTCTCTAACTTCTGAATTTTCTGTTCTGTCTATAAATCTGATATTTTAGAGTAGGTTAGTCCTGTTTCTTTATCTGCTTCTTGTATCTTGCTTATTGATTTGTTGTTGTTTTTTCTTTCCTTTTGTTCCGTTCCTTTTCTCTACTTTCTGGGTAGGACTTGGGCTGTGTGTGTATATATATCGATAATTAGTTAGATCTGATCTTTCATTGTTTGTCTTATTATTTATATATCTTGATACATTATAGAATAATTGTACTTATAGTTTATTTAGTTTATTTTCACTGAAGTGATCTGTTGGTGCTTGGTGAGGGAGATAGCTTTCAGCACTTCATTGTTGAGTGTAGTGGTTGTTTAGTCTATTGTGTAATATTATATTCGTGTGTTCAAGGGAGGAAGGGTGGTGAGTCTAATCCATTCTTGGCCTACTTGTGGGAACATATTGGATTAGATCGATTCTCTATAGGGTGTGGCTGTGTTTGTTTAGTGGTGGAGTAAGGCAGACGGATTTTCTGCGACTGGCCTGCCTAACATTCCAAGCCCTGTTGGTGTTAGGCGTATTCGTGTAGTTTGTATTTACTTTGTTGTGTACATTCAGTAATTCTTTTGTTGTGCGTAAATGGTGTGTTCTCTTGTTCCATCTTTCTATCTTGTAAATACGTTTACAGGTATCCCTTCGTTCGTGTGCAGTCACGCATTGTATATATTAATCTACCTCTACTCTTATTGGTCTATTATCTTGTTCCTCGTGACTGGGATTTTGTTTTCGTAGTGTGGTGTGTGTGTGTTTCTTTCATCTGTGTAGTGCTCATTTTGCCATAAGAAACACTTGCAATACAGAGATTATTAAGACTAGTAGTAAGTGAAGCATTATCTGAGTATAGCACCAGTGTGGGGACCAGTAACAGACTTTGAAGTAAAAACCTGATTTGTGACTAAGTTGGTATAGTGGTGTCAGAGCACCAGAAAGTTTCATCAGTTGTTATTATACAACTGTCGACTATTGTAAGTTTGTTTGAGTGTATCACAGAGAGTAAGTGGTCAGGTAGACCAAATTTTCACAGTGATGAGACAGTAGCCAAGTGGCACAGTAAAACTATATACTATAAGAGATAAAGGTTGATGATGTGTATACAGTGAGAGGTGAGGTGGTATATACTTACATACATACATATAGGTGTATATTGGAGTAGTAATATCAATATTTACGATTATTACTGCATATTTTGTAAGCAGAGAGTTATCTGGCGATATAAGTGAAATATATACGACTGAGTAGGTGTATAGCAAAATCTATAGCCAGAGATAATAGTGAGCATTCTAAGTGTACACCATGGACCTACAGGCTTTCATTCAGATTGGGAAAGAATGTGGGTACACCCAGAAAGAACTCATGGATTTTGCTGAAGCAAAATTTTATTCAGTGGAGAATCAGAAAGCCCTGGAGAAGGAGAGGATTGAGAAACAGAATGTTCTAAGAGATGCTCGAGCTGAAGAGCTAGAGCTAAAAAGGAAAGAATTTGAGTTACAAGAAAGGAAGATGAAAGAAGATAAAGAGTTACAAGAAAGGAATATGAAAGAAGATAAAGAGTTACAAGAAAGGAAGACGAAAGAAGATAAAGAGCTACAAGAAAGGAAGATGAAAGAAGAAAACGAGTGGAAACAGAGAGAGTTCGAATTGCAAGAAAAGAAGATGAGAGAAGATAGAGAATTGCAAGAAAAGAAGTTGAGAGAAGATAGAGAATTTTAAAAAAAGAAGAAGGAGAGAGAGATACAAGTAGAATTAGAAAAGGAGAGAATGAGAATAGCTCTGGAAGAGAAGATGATGGATAAGGAAATACAATTGAAGAAATTGGAAGTGGGTGCGAGTGGTCAGAACTCGACTCCTGGAGGGGCTCATCGTCCCTTTAGGCTGCGTCTGCCGAATTTTAATGATAAAATTGACAGTTTAGATTTCTTCCTTGAAAGATTCGAGGCCGAATGCGTGGCCTATAAGGCTGACAGAGATCAGTGGCCATCTCTGTTTTCGACGCTGCTAGTGGGGCCTGCGATGGAGACCTTTTATAGCCTCCCATTAGAGGAAAGAGCAGATTACGACAAAGTAAAGGAAAGGTTACTCCGGAAGTTCCGTCTGACTGCTGACGGTTACCGGACGCGTTTTAAAAACGCGATGCCAAGCGCAGACCAGGACTTCGAGGACTTTATTTCAAAGATAAAGCTCCTGCTAAATAGATGGATTGAAATGGAGGGAATTCCTAAGGACTGTAATGGCTTGCTAGACTTGGTGCTACGAGACAAAGTGTTGTCCTCGTGTTCTAGTGAGTTGGTTGTGTTTTTTCAGGAACGTCAACCAAAGGACATTGAGTCCATGGCCCAATTGGGGCACCATTATGTCCTGGCCCATCCGCGCAAACCCATTCAGAAGTCGTGTTTGTCAGATGACATAGTTGCCAGTGTCGGCAAAGTTCAGCGCCATCCTTGGCGAAATCAGTCAGGCAATGTAGACAGGGGACAAGAGCAGAAGTATGAGAGGCCCTCCAGTCCCTATCAGTCGCGTAGAGGTAGCTATGAGAATTTTCGATCTCATAGAAATGGTCGGCCGAGGTGGCAGAACCGAATTTAGAAGTATTCGCGATGGAGAGGAGCGCCAGGCGCGTAAACAGGTACGTGTTGAGGATTCTCGGGACGAAGACCAGTTTTGGTATAAAACCAAACATCACAAGCAGAGGAGTGGTTCCTCAGAGAGTCGATCTTCTGACTCTGATGCGGGGTCTTCGTCATCGAAAAGCTCCAACAAAAGTACACGCGATGAGAAGACGAAAGAGCGTATGTGTTCCAATTGTGGTGGCAAGAATCATTGCGCTGACAGGTGCCCCACCCCGATAGAACACGCGAATTCCGCGTTTGTGTTGGACACAATTAATAGTGAGGACTGTGCAGGGTGTCGCCCTCTGTTCCACGCGAACGAGAGGGTAGTGCTTCAATGCGGGCACGCGGCACCATGTCTGTCAGCAGTCCATGAGACTGGCAGGGTGATTCTCCACGAAGGCAAGGTGGAGAATAGACCGGTCCAGGTGTTGAGGGACACTGGATGCACCACAATTGGGGTGCGTCGGTCGTGTATCGACGACTCCTGCCTTACAGGCAAAACGGTAAAGTGCACCACGTTCGGGTACAAAGTGAAGTCTTACCCCCAAGCATGTATCAATGTGGACACTCCGTTCATAACGGGGAGAGTGGACGCGTTCGTACTCGAGGATACTATTGCCGATTTAATCGTCGGCAATGTATGCGGAGTGCATAGTGCCGTGGGTCTGGCTGGAGCAGAGGCTCAGCATCACTAAACTCCCAAGGGGGATGACCAGAAAGTACATCGTAGACGCGGGTCGCGGCAAGTACCACATGACATGATTAGGAGCAGTAGGAACCTATTCGAGGGTCCGAAAGCTAGTGATCGCACAGTTTGGGTGCGGATCGTTCCCCTGAGTGCTAGTTGGCGCACACTCACGCGGGTGTTTGATGAGGTCGCGCCAGTTAGATTTGTGGAGGTATTGTCGTTGCACGACAATACCAAAATAGCACGGGTGACTTTTGCGAATAGGTTGGGTGCGCGTGATGCAGTTATGCAGAAGCATTTGTCGTTGCTTCATAACCATCTGCTAATAGTCCAGAAATAGTTAGGATTAGAGTTCGGGGTTGTGTTCAGTAAGGTGGTTCGGTTGATGCAAACCGAACCTTAGAGTCTGACCCACGCCCCCAGTACTAGTTTGATATCAATATGGGGAGTTTATAAATTTGTAAAGATTATGAGATTCCTTGCAATGCATGTTTATGCTATTACATGTTATGCTTTACAATGTATATTAGTAGAAAGTTGTTGCCAGCAGAAACTAGATACTCTACAATTGAGAGGGAGTGCCCTGCGATTGTCTGGGCGGTGTCTAAGCTGGCACGATGCCTGTTGGGGGCGCATTTTTTCCTCCAAACAGATCACAAACCACTGCTATTTTTGCAGTCGGCTACGACTACCAGTACTGGGATGACAATGATATTGGACAAATTTGGCATTTTCCAGGTAGATGAGGAGGTGCCGTCTCGGCATTTTGTTCGTCCATACTACGAAAGGGGTTAGGCGTGACTCCTCCGGGGGAAGAAAACTGCGTTTTCTTTCTTAGGGTAGGGGGGGGGTGGATGTCACAGTATATATGTGCGACATAATAAGTTGGTCACGCTGAAGAGTGACAACCCTGACACAAATTTAAAACCCGTTTTGGTCATGTGACTTGGAAGGAAGTGCGCCCGAATTCTGGCATGGAAAGTTAGTTGAGTTTCTGGCTACCGACCGGAGAGGTCGCTGTGTTGTTCCCTTTCAGCATTTTGCTGGGATTCTGGATGCCATAGTTGTTCTTTGAGGGTGCTTGTCATTTATTCATGTGGTCAAGTTTAGTTTACATATGCCTAGAACAGTGGTGTAGTTTCTAGCAGCATTCTTTCATAATTCATTCATGAGAAGTCATTTGTAGTTAAGTCTGGCGTTATCATAGTGCAGGACTTAGCCGGTGAGCGAAAGTCATTGTGTTGTTTACTCAGTACGACATACCCGCGAGTTTTGATACTGATAGATTGAGTTGTTGATTATTGCAAGTGATATTGGCATTTCTGTTGCATTGTATTGCATATGTATTTCTACTTCATTGTGTGCATAATTATTAAAGGGAACTTAACCTGTTACAGGTGTTATGGTGAGTTTATGTCCGCTAGTCTTTGTTGTGGTCGTACTCCTAGATAATGAGTCTTGATATCGCTAGTATTATGATCCATATGCTGATGGTGATAAATCCACAATATTATTAGTCCTTGACAGTAAGAAATAAAGAAGTAGAACACTAGACAACAGAAAAACAACAGACGTGAGTGGCTTACCCAGGACTCGAACCCTTCCGTGCGACAACCCCGTCTAGCTATGCAAGCGAATCACACTATCCTCCCTGCCATCTAGGCATCACCCAAAAATGATGCTTCGATGACAGGTCATTAGTGTGACCGCAACACATAACACCGGAAATTTACCATGGGCAGTCCAGCCTATTAAGGACGCAATCACTTCTGTTGTTCCCCTATTATACAGTATAGGTCAAACCACACAAGACAAATGCCTTAATACTGTGCCTAGTAAATGATAGAAGACTAAGAACAGTAAGTACAGGACAGGGGTCGGTTTTGGTATTGTATAAACATTTATAACACTTTATGTTTGTCTAATATTTATTTACTGTTTACAGGCCTCGGGTTTCCCTTCCTTATGTATTAGCATGGATATCCTCACGTGCAGGAATAGAAGGAAATGAGACTGCAGAAAAGGGAGAAAAAATTAAGAAGCAATTTAAACCAAATAAACATATGCTTGTGTATAATAACTAAGATCAAAAGTCTAATTATACAAAATATAATAATGGACTAGTCAGAGTATTGGAAACTAAGTCCAATAGGTAGACACGCCCATAAGCTACAGAAAGCTCAACACGTACATGCCAAAATAACCGGACAGCCAAACATATCCTGCAAGAAAAAACTGCTTCGACTGCAACTAAGAAAAAGATATTTTATTACAGAAGCTTGGTTATTATTATAGAAGATTGACATTGGATATGGAAAAGGGAGAAGTACCCAAGACAATTACTAATCGCCTGCTAGGGAAATTCACTGCAATCAATGAATGAACAATGCTAAGATTTCTGGAATTTGGCATCAAACGTAAGATTAGCAGAGATGAACATATGAGAGTATGATCTGTCGTGTATACAACCAGCGCGCTACGGAAACAGCAAGCATTTATACCCTTCGATGGTTGCTGAGGGAGACTGAGCGTCTATGTGTTTGCCCGGAGTGCAGTGAAGTCGATTCTGAGCAACAATAACAAAAATAATTATAGAAGAACCCTACTACGTAATATGTCTGGAGAAAATACCATAGCAACGCTGCCTGCTAACATGTAAGAAACTGCTTCTTCCTCGTTTGCCTTCAGACTTCCACATTACTGACTCTAATAAAGGCAGTAATCAGCTAAAGGTTCTTGACATCCCCAACCAGTTTTTCGTTGACAGAAGTGGGTTGTTGCCATATACTACTTCGTTCATTGCTGTAGGTTGGGCAGGACTGCAGCAGATGTTCGGCTGTCCTCGGGCTAGTGCCGCAGGTGCAGATATCTGTTGCACCAATTTTGTACTTGTCAATCTGTTGTGTCCAGATCGTAGCCGAAAAATGGTGACCTGTTCTCTCCTAGATAGCTGATGATACGCATCATTGTTTAAATGGTCTGGGTGCTCTCTTTCCCATTTGGTCTTGAGAATGTAAATTTTATAGTAGTTTTTGTCATTTCGTAAGTTGTCTCTATATCATTTTGTTGTAAGGCTCCTCCTTCCTTAGCAAGTTTATCTGCCTTCTCATTTTCTGGCATGTTGCAATGGGCTGGTATCCACTGGATTGTGCACTTGTTGAAGCATTTGGCCAGTCTTTCAAGAGAGTTTATCTGATGTTGCAATCCCTCAGCATGGTGGCTCTTCAGAGCTGTTATTACTGAGAGGGCATCTGTAAAGATTACGATGTAAGAAACATAATCACTAACGAAAATCTACAATACTAAACGCTAAATTTCCCACAACCAACACTATCGCTACAAACCGTGCTAAATATTAACCTACCCAGGAGCAATTTATTGATGCGTATACTAACACATCATGGATTTAAAAAAAAACACTTTAAATAAGTATTATCTTTGAAATATAATCTATAAGCCAACCCCGTGTGATATTTAATGAGTGCTCACCAACTGACTTTCAGGGGTGAATCAAGACCACGTATTAAACAAAACAAGAAACCCAACAAGGAGTCACTCTTTCTATACAGAATCAAAATAACGGAATGCGCATACCGTATTCATTCAAGCTCATAATGATAACATATCGGAAACTGTGCATATAAATGATATTATCCACATTATTTAAAGAATATGAACAATACAACTGGCCACAGATGTTCTTTACATTACAATAACTAAAACTTACAGTGCTGTCGCTTGCATTCAACTTTTCTTTCTTTTATGAGCTTCAACAACGTAGCATAAACCTCATTAGTTGATTCACTTATAATCCATAGTTTCTGTTCAACAACGTAGCATAAACCTCATTAGTTGATTCATTTATAATCCATCGTTTCTGTTCAACAACGTAGCAGAAACCTCATTAGTTGATTCACTTATAATCCATAGTTTCTGTAGCCCCCTACGAGATGCGCCCCCATTTTCTTTACATCGACATTCAAGGGCGATAATTCTTAGTACTATGAAATGATTCTGTTGTTGGTTCCCTTAAATTGCGGCTGGAGATCCAGGGTGGGTTTGAAAAAAAATCGAAAAAAGGTGATTCGTCTTAAAAAAAATTTTTTTCAAACCCACCCATTGTACTCCACGTCTTACCACAGTTCCCCTCAACTTCCTCGATTTTTTTGTATATATATTTTTTTGACTGCACCGTATCTCTGTTATCTCGTATCTCTATCTATTTCCCTACTCTTCCTTCACACCTTATTCTCCTATCTAGCCTTCACTTTCTTTCTTTTCCTGACGAAGGCCTTGTGGCCGTAACGTAGACTACTTTCTTTGTCTTTTGTCCTCGTAAGACGAATCACCTTTTTTCAAACCCACCTGGAGATCCAGGCAGGTTTTTTGTATCTCCCATGGGACCTCAAGACGCAGCAATAGAGACCGCAGTCAGCGACTCATAGCTTGACTGCCTGCGTCAGGACCAGCGAACCAGAGCTGGTCAAGACCGCACTCCACCTCCACGTGGTGGTCCTGGAAACAGTCTGCAGCTGTGCAGGCTGGCTGAGCGAGTGTGGATCGAAATGGGAAGGCAAACTCGGTCCTAAAAAATGCCGTGCAGACGTCTATTCAAGCTGACATCTGAGGGTGAACTTTGAACTTATTCAAGCTGACATCTGAGGGTGAACTTTGAACTTATTCAAGCTGACATCTGAGGGTGAACTTTGAACTTATTCAAGCTGACATCTGAGGGTGAACGAAGAAGAAGAAAACGTCATGAAATGGTTGAAGGCTTATGCTCCTCACGGGGCTGAAACGCAAAGTAAAATAAGAATTTGGCCGAGATGAAGCTTGATCATACACCAGCATGGGTGTCAGAAAAAGTAAACCATCCAGAGGATGGAATGCTGGACATCCTAATGAAGGAAACCAATCAGCAAGTTTTCGCCATCCACTGTTCTAGACATAAACAAACAATAAACTCTCACCATGTACACCAGATGATAGGAAATTCTATAGGCCTACATAGCGTTCAACAAGAGGTCATGTGACAACTAGAAATAGTCCTGCCGTCAGAAATTCGTTTCGGCACTTTTATCTCTTTATTACTCAAGGGTTCGGGCCCATTAGGGTCATGACTCCCAAGTGTCAGCCACCTGGCTTTGTTGATTTTTTTCCGCCTGCGTTGGGAATTGAACCCACTCCACCCAAATATCAAAACAAATGATAGAATGAATAGAAAACAGACATGAACTCATGCCGGAAAGGGAAGTGACGTCAGTGAAGTTGATAACCTCGGCCGAGAACACCAACGACGATTGTGTTATGAAGCAAAGTTTATGTGTTTTATCTGTAAAACTTAATTGTTTAACACAAAACTGAAATGAGAAATGAGTGACAGAAGTATATTTGTCCTTCTAGGCAGTTGTGCTTGTTGAAACTGCCGTCAAAGGCCACTGTAAGCCTGAGATATCTGAGTCTATTTTTAGCAGTTCGCTGCTGTAGAGAGATCGGAGATCGTTATTAGTCAACACGGAAGATGGCAAAAAAGACCTATGACTTGCTGTTCAAGCTGTTACTTATTGGTGATTCTGGTGTTGGGAAAACGTGTTTGCTCTTTAGGTTCTCAGATGATGCATTTAACACCACTTTCATATCTACTATAGGTTTGTACCGTGTATTATAATGTCAACTTAACATTTTTTAAAGTCAAATCGTTTTAATTTTAAACGTTAAAAAGAGAAGTTGCACTTGAGTGTTTGCAAATGGAGCTTAACTTAATGGCCTACTTCTTACTCGTTCTCTTGCCCGTGCAGTTAATATGAATCTTGTTGTGCATCTGGCTTAGTAGTAGACCATTAGAACATGATGGCAAATGAAAGTATGCTAAATATCAAACCAAGCTTTTACACTCATCCCACCATTTTTTATTGTTGGTTTGTCTTACTTGCTGTTGTTGTGTCCCACCATGCTGTTGTGTCCCACCATACTGTTGTTGTGTCCCACCATGACAAGTATCTGTATTCTGATAATTTGTTTGAACTATTTTAATCATCATCATCCTTCAGCTTCTAAGGCAGCATGCCAAACCTTCATGTCCAATGCCACCCATTCAAGGCCTTTCCATGACTTTATCCTTTTCATGCCTGTTGCCAGTTCCCTTCTGCTTGTGTTTTTCAGTCATCCACAATCTCTCTTACCTTGGAGATTCTAAAACAGACTTCATTGTAATGCTATCAGCAGTTCTCCTTCTTGTATGTCTTACTCAGTGCCTGCGTTTTCTTCTCACCTCTTGTTCCACTGGCATTCGTCTGGTTCTTACCAGTTCCACACTGGTGACATCATACCATTTTAATCTGTCTGTTATAAGTTTTATACCCATTTTAATCTGTCTGTTATAAGGCTTATAGGCCTACCCATTTATGAAAATCTCTAATTTTAGGGTGCTCTTTTTTTTTATTTGTATTGTTCTTCATGTTTCAGAGCTATAAAATAGGACTGCCCTGACGACATTTGAGTTGAAGGTTCTGATTTTTTTGTGTTGGACTTTACAAAAAAATATTTCTATATATTTTCCAATGCAGTAAAAGCTCTGTTTTGCCGTTATTTTTCATTTATAATTTTTTTTTTAGCTGAACCATTTTATATTATCAGTATTTGAAGTATAAAGATTTTTATCTTGGTATTTATGGCTTTGTTTCTATTTTAGTGATTTATTCCTCTTCTAAGGCACGCGTCTGTGCATTATTTAATATTTGCTTGGCTTTCTTGCTTGCAGTTTAATAGTTTAATATTAGTTCAGTAGTTAATATATGAATTATAGTTAATAGCGCAGGTGTCTCAGTGTGTGTCCTTAGTTGGGATGTGCGATGGAATGAACGGAATAATTTGTCTTCTGTTTGTTACTTTCACAATTGCCTCCACGGCTGGCGGAGGTGTGGATTTTAAAGTTGCTACCATAAGTGAAATGGGTTCATTTTCGATACAAGACAACAGGAGGCTGAGATGCTTGGGAGTCATGACCCAAGTGGGCCCGCCCCCCTTAGAGTGTAAAGGAGTATACTGGGCTGAAACACTTGTCGGATGGGGGGACTGCTTCTGATGATCAGATTGCCTCCTGATGATTCACCGAAAGAGGGGGGGGGGAGGGGAGGATGATGAATCCACAGGCGCCTCATTGGAATCGACCAGACCTGTTACAAACCAACGGGCTGATCACCCGTTTGCCAGTCACTTCGATTACGGAAACAACAGCAGATGGATTGATTTGCCGTTGTGCCTGTGGTAGGAAATTCTCTACTCAGAGAGAAATGAAAATCCACAGAACGAAAAAGGGGTGTGGGAGTTCATCAGGGGGAGATCAACAGCGCTCTGTCTCGATGGATAAGACATTAGAAGAACGCAGCCAGGAGTCAATCCACAGTGCTGAGTACATTCAAGTTGATCTGCCTGATGACGATCTCACACACTTCTTGGACGGGAAGAGAGATGCAATCAAGTTTCCACCTGCCAGTGCAAAAGGGCTTTGGGAACAGCTGGACGAAGCCTTGGCAAAAGAGTTGCATAACAACCTGAAGCAAATAACTTTGGAGAAGAAGCTGGAAATCTTCGGCGACATAATATATCTTCAATGGATGGGTTTGAAAAAAAAATTGGAAAAAGGTGATTCGTCTTACGAGGACAAAAGACAAAGAAAATAGTCTACGTTACGGCCACAAGGCCTTCGTCAGGAAAGGAAAGAAAGTGAAGGCTAGATAGGACACATAAGAACTTAAATAAATATAAAAATAAAACCTAGGTACTTCCCTGAAGGCAAGGCATCGAAATCCGATCACTATGGGCTGTCCGCTGATGGACAGCGTGGCTGAAAAGGAAGTGACTATCGCCACCGGATGTACACAATACATATTAAGAAGCTAAAAAACGAAACTGAACAATAAACTACCCAAACGTAATAAAAGTGGGGACTGGAAATAGAAGAGGACAGAATGAGTGGGAGATAAATAAATATGAAATAAAAAAATCAAGACAAATTAGAAACAGTGTATATTCATACATATTATGTAGGATGGCATAGAAAATAGAAGAATAGGATAAGAGTGGAAAGAATCAAAATAGAGCAAGAGAGGAAAGGATGACCTCAGACAAAGGTGTGTAAAGTGTTGAGACCGGCTGGTTTTAGACACCCCATGCAGTGGATAAGACGGTTCTCAAGCTTTTCTCGGCTGGCAGTGTCAGAGGAGCAGGATCGGATCGCTGTGACCTGGATGTCGATGGGACCATGGTGGTCAGGACCATTGAAGTGTATGGCAACTGGTGTGGACTTTTGCTGAGAGATGTCATTTAAGTGCTGGCTGAATCTGTCCCCAAGTCTGTCCCCTCAACTTCCTTGAATATATCTTCACTGTCGCAAAGTGTTCGGAGTCAGGGAGGCAAGGGAAAGTAACCCACCATGGAAAAGTAGAAGACAAATTAAAATAGAAGAAATCAGGAAACAGAAGAAGCATGCCCGAAAACTGTTCAAGAACGCAGTTGCCATAGAGAAGGAAGGGTTACGACAGGTTTGGGAGCACCTGAAAGGCCAACATAATGCCCTTTGTAGAGCAGAAAGGTTTTACAGGAAGAGAAGGAAGACTCGAAGGAATAGGGAAAGATTCTTCAGGGAGCCCTTCAAGTTTGCCAAAGAACTGTTTGAGCAGCCACGGTCGGGTACGCTAAACATCAGGAAAGAAGACCTGGAAGAACACCTTAGAATGACATATTCAGATGGTCGCAAAGATGAGCCGCTCAGCAGCATGGCAGGCCTTAAATCGCCGAGTAAGCCAGGAGCTGAATTTAACACCAAGCCCCCAACGGTGCAAGAGGTAGAAAGAATTGTCCAGAAAGCTCGGTGCAAGTCAGCACCAGGTCCTAATGGTGTTCCATATGTGGTGTATAAGAGATGCCCTGAGGTGCTCAAACGACTGTTCCGTTTACTGAAGAATGCGTGGAAAACCCAGCTTGTAAGCAAGGAATGGAGAAAGGCGAACGGAGTCTACATCCCGAAGGAACAAAATTCCACAGACATCAGTCAGTTCAGGCCAATCTCACTACTCAATGTGGAAGGGAAGATATTCTTCTCAGCGATGGCGAAAAGACTCACTACATACCTCCTGGCAAATGGGTACACTGACACTACCATTCAGAAAGGAGGTATCCCAGGTACACCAGGATGTCTAGAGCATGCCACAATAATCTGGGAAGCAATCCAAAAGGCAAAGTCTGACAGAAATAACCTCCATGTAATCTGGTTGGATCTAGCGAATGCTTATGGATCCGTTCCACACCAGATGTTGTGGCAGGCCCTAGAAATGTATCATGTTTCACAAGAGATTGCAGCAATGCTGAAGCTGTATTCGCAGTGTTTTCTGTCAGATTTTCAACCAGGGAGTACACAACGAAGTGGATTGGCTTTGAAGTTGGAATTGCGATGGGATGTACCATCTCTCCGATACTATTCGTGATGGCTATGCAGGTAATCCTCAATGCGGCTGAAGGAATGGCTATAGATCCAAAGCTCGGCGGAATGTGTCATATGCCACCGCTCAAAGCATTCATGGATTTCACAACAATTCTGACATCAGATGAACATCAGGCCCGGAGGATGTTAGCAAGCCTGAATGAACTAGTCAGCTGGTGCAGAATGAGCTTCAAACCCAAGAAGTCGAGAAGCCTATCAGTCAGGAAAGGGAAGATAGCAGAGGTCATATTCATGGTTTCCAACCAAAGAATCCCTACTGTCATTGAGGAACCTGTTAAAAGTCTTGGCAGGGTGTATGATGCCTCATTAAAAGACTCGAAGGCAGTGCAACAGACAATAGAAATGGCAGACAGAGGACTACAGATCATAGACCAAAGCAGACTCCTGGGAAAGTTCAAACTGTGGTACCTCCAGCTCATGTTGATACCAAAGTTGCTGTGGCCACTGTTTATATATGAAATAAGCACAAGTACAGTAGAAACTATAGAGCAGAAGGTCAACAAGTTCATGAGGAAATGGCTAGGGGTTCCACCAGATCTGTCAGATGTAGCACTGTACTGCAAAAAGTCAAAACTTCTGCTTCCCTTCAAGTCAGTTGTTGAAGAGTACAAAGTTGGAAAGGCAAGGCTTGCAATGATGCTACACGAGTCAGCTGATGACGTGGTTAAGTCCATTCAGCCCACACTGAAAACGGGAAGGAAGTGGAGAGTGGAAGAAGCTGTTGATGCTGCCCAAGAGTCACTCAAACTGAGGGAGGTAATCGGATACACACAAACGAATAGACGGGGATTTGGTCATGGAGACATCCGCTGGTGGTCCAAGGCATCAAGCAGGGAGTGCAGAGACATGGTAGTTCAGGAGATACAAGGAGCTGAGAATGATAAAAGGTTGCAAAAAACAGTGCAGCAGGTCCAATAAGGCCAATGGACTACATGGGAAGGAGCCCTGCAGAGGTCCTTGACATGGAATGATATATGGCATATGGCACCTCTTAGGCTCAGCTTCGTTGTTAGATCAATGTATGACCTGCTGCCGTCGGCCACAAACCTTGTGAAATGGGGAAAGCCGGATGATGAGCAGTGCCCCCTGTGCCAGGGGAGGCAGACACTTGAACACGTGCTCTCAGCGTGTAAGGTGTCATTAGGGCAAGGGCGGTGTATGGCGCCATAACAAAGTGCAAAATGAGCTTGCTGCGACAATAGACCTGGCAAGGATGAAGGTGAATAGCAAACCCAGGCCGAGCACCGCAAATACATACTTTCTGAGGGCAGGAAAGTCAGCACACCCCAAACTGAGTAAACCTGGTAGCAGTTTACCATCTCTTCTTGACTGTGCAAACGATTGGGAGATGGCGGTAGACCTACCTGGACGAGGGGCATATCCAGAGAGTATCAGGAAATCGCGGAGACGGCCGGATATAGTGCTTCATTCTTCAGCAGCGCTTCAGGTTATACTGATTGAACTGACCGTGCCATTTGAATCCAGATTGGACGAGCAACATTCGTTCAAAGCGGCCAAGTATAATGATCTGGCCGCGGATCTGAGACACGATGGGTTCACTGCAAGGGTCATGGCTGTTGAGGTGGGCGCAAGAGGGCTTGTGGCTGCATCAGTGTATGATTTATTGAAACTGAGGGGACAGTCGAGAACAAGGGCAATGAAGAGGCTTAGTGAAACTGCCGAAAAGGCATCAGGCTGGCTGTGGAACAACCACAATGGGCAATGGAAATCGTGACAGTAAACGCTGCAGTACAGAAAACACCAGGAATTTTTCTAAGTCCACAATACGTTGAGTTTTTTGGTGTACTAGTGAAAGGGCTGTGACTGAGGGGCAACAGGCAGCGTATATTATAAGAGGTGTTAAGCACAGAATTTCAGTAGCGCAGTGGCTAGCCTCGTTGGCTTCGCGCAGGTGTCTCAGTGTGTGTCCTTAGTTGTGATGTGCAACGGAATGAACGGAATAATTTGTCTTCTCTTTGTTACTTTCACAATATCCTCCACGGCTGGCGGAGGTGTGGATTTTAAAGTTGCTACCATAAGTGAAATGGGTTCATTTTCGATACAAGACAACCGGAAGCTGCGATGCTTGGGAGTCATGACCCAAGTGGGCCCGCCCCCCCTTAGAGTGTAAAGGAGTATACTGGGCCGAAACACTTGTCGGATGGGGGGGACTTCTTCTGATGATCAGATTGCCTCCTATTGTATTGCTCTGTAAAGAGTTTCCTATCATCTTAATCATTAATTATGGCAGTATTGTCAGTAGTTAATGTATGAATTATAGTTAATCATTAATTATGGCAGTATTGTCAGTAGTTAATGTATGAATTATAGTTAATCATTAATTATGGCAGTATTGTCAGTAGTTAATGTATGAATTATAGTTAATCATTAATTATAACAGTACATGAAGAAAATGGCAAGGGCATAGCAGAAATTTGAATTGTCTTGTCAAGAAAATGTTAAATTTAGCACGTATGACCATAGACACCTCATTCAGACATTCATCTGTTGTCTCTTTCTTTGTGCCTTCTTGAGCATGGGACCCAGTTTTTGTAGTTGGTCAGCTTGCAGGAAGCCTGCAACATTACACTTAATCTTCTCATGCAGTGATTGTTTCTTTAGGAAGTAATTTTATATGATGACTTTTTTGAGCCACATGCAAAATTTCACAGTCATTTCATACACAGCAGTGGTGTTTAATTCATTATTTGTTTCCTCAGGGATTCCCAGGAATTATGCATGATTAATTTAAGCTAAACTAGTCAGTTTCATGTTGGTTAGATGGAATTAACACAGGAAAGGTCTTTCGGAGGCATTTATAGAGATGAAAAAAATATATTTCAAAAACACTTAAGGGGGCATTATTTTTGCATAGTGAAACCTCCCATAGGTTGCATATTTTAAAATTGTCACATTGAAACACATGACCAGGTTAAAGTAACGATTTTACTGTCAATTGAGTCCAAAGTGAAAGAGGTTACACCAAAGCCCTTGCAGACAAGCAACAAGAACATAGACAAGCATATATTAATGATGTTTGTAACCAAAAAAAAAACTGATTTGTGTCAGTGAGCAGTTTTCTGCACCTTACATATGCTGGTATGTTACCAATGTTTTAGCATTGCATCTTCAACAAAAACACACACATTAGCTTTGATATAATTCTCCTGCATTTGTTTGATTCAGGAATTGACTTTAAGATCAAGACAGTTGAGCTGGGTGGTAAAAAGATCAAGCTTCAGATTTGGTAAGCCACACGTAGAATTTGTGTTTCATGTCACATCCTGCATTGATAATGAGGTCGTGAGTCCAACTGTGCTGTGGTGAATATAATATGTTTAATTTTTAAATGCCGTATTTATTATAACAAAGAATGTTTATTTCTCAGATACCATATCTTACTTACTTACTTAGTCATTCCTCTTCTACCATGGGGTGTAGAGGCTTGCCAGAGAGAGCACCATATGATCCTATTGGCTGTCTGCCTCCTGGCCTAGTTCCAATCTAGTCCTTGGTTCTTCAGAGATTGTCTAATGTTGTCCTCCCAGCGAACTGTGGGTTGTCCTGGAGGTCTGGTTCCTTGGCTTTAGGTTTCCCATATTTTTTGTGGTAGCCGATCTTCTCCTAGTTTGCAGACATGGCCAAAGCATCGTAATTGGGACTGTTCCACTTGTGTCTGCAGGGGCTGGGTTTGGAGGCCATGTTGTATTGTCTGGTTGCAGACCATGTCTCTTCTTATTACTTCACCCACCTTCTCAGATACCTCATTTCTGAGGTTTGGAGCTTGCTTTTGTGGGTTGTAGTCATTGCCTATGACTCATCCATCAATCAAGACATGTCATATCTAATAGAAAAATTATCTTTGTATGTAAGGTTGTGACGAAAGTACTGAGATTCTGTCTTTCAAATGGCCCATGTCTTTTTCTCCTTGCAATTTGTTCACTATTTTTAGGAGGATTACAGGTAATCCTTCTCCATATTTCTTCTCCTTCTATTATTTACGTTTTCCAGAGTGAGATAACGGTGGAGTTTGATCTCATCTGCTTTATGGTTCTCCTTTATGTGTTTAGAGTGTGTGTGTAGGGAATCGTTGCAGTAGTATTCTAGATTAAGACTATAGAGCCTTGATCAGATTTGCACCAGTTTGTGTTTCGTTTAAAGATATGACAGGCGGCTAGACACATTTTTCGGGATTTGATATATATATATATATATATATATTTCGGCCATTTTGCTTCAATTAGATAGCAGAGGGCAGAGCTTAATCCCGTTTCTTTGTCTAAATGCACGCAACACGCACCAGCAGTAACCGGTTGCATCAGTATTGTTTACAATTCTGATTGGCTGAGATATAACGGCATTTGAAATCATTGGATTAAAAATCGAAGCCGCGTATATGACGTCACGAGGTCAGCGTGCTGTTAGATGATTATAAATAGGGCCGTAATTTAATTCTCGGTCTCTTTAATGTAATTGCCAGCTGCGTACCAGAAACAAGTCGGTTCGCCTTCAGTGGGAATTCGAATTTGGTAAGCATAATTTTTGCGTGGTACTTTATTTTATTTTTCTAGTTCTAGGCCGATCAGTTAAGGTTCTTTGGGCAGTTTAAGTTTAATATTAATTCTTATCGCCAGAGCCATCAAATACTATCTGAGTGATAGACATGAGAAACTTAATAGGTCCATTTACTTCCTTATTGCAGGAATAATGGTATTTAAGATGGTTTGAAAGTTGAGTTGCCGCGGGCGTGCTTTGTATTATTGCAAAGCAGGTCTGTAGAGAAACCCGCATCGGCGAATTTTATTAATTTACAGAATGACGGGAGCGTGTATTTGTGATTTTATTGAGAGTTTAATGCTGCTAGCTATTTATATAGTTACACATCTATATGTGGACGGGAGAAAGAGGTGTAATTTGGAAGCACGTGGGTGCGTTCATTACTGTATATTTATTTGATACGATGTTTAGAGGGGAGAGAGGGAGAGGAGCACGTGGTGGTAGAATTGTAAACACGTGGTGGAATTACGAGGTTTCCAATTTGATAACCTGGGGTTAGGTATAACTTTTAAGCAGTATGTATATGCTAGCATCTAACAGGGTTATACGTTATTGATTGTGCATTGTTGTTTACTCAGAAGACGGAGATGAATTATTTCTTTTAAAGGAAATAATATTTGTATTATCATGTTAATGTGATTTAATATTACGGTACGGGAAATTTAATGATTCCTGGACAGGCCTATTTTAAATTGGTGTAAACATTGCTGCATGTAGTGGAAAGTGGGCCACAGTATTTTGAACAGGTAGATAGGCCTCTGTAGAATACTGTTGGTATTGTAACCAGTCATGCAGAACGAAGAAGACCTGGGTCAGCCAATGTTTATTTTGACTCGGGGAGAGAGAGAAGAGAAGGGAGTCGAGTGGGAGTGCTGACTTATGGGGCATGCTTACGGGTTGAAGACTTGGGACTAAAAGGGTAAAAGTCAGGGAGTTTTTTTTTGTTATTGGAAATGTATTTACATGTTGTTTAGCTGTTGCATTGTTTTCTGTCTAACAGCAGGTATCGCGGCTCTGAGGGAGAGAGCAAAAGTTTCCAATAACTTTTCCCCGGCAAGAGTTTGCAATCTCACACAGAGCAGGGGTTGAGATTTTGCCAGAGGCGGACGAAGAAATAGAAAAATTCGTTTTCCCAGGCAGGGGAAGACATTTTTCCAGTGAATAGAATTTTGTGGATAAATCCTGAGTTCTGACGCTTGTTCTGTTACACACGCAGATTTGGCATGCTGCCAGCGTGGTTGTAATTTATTTTGTTTCATCCCGGCCATAATAACGCCGAAGGTCTAATCCCAGAGAAGGGAGCGAGCAGGTGTATGTAATTTGTAGTAGCAGCCAGCTACAGTTTCCAGTCCAGAATCCCGTGTTTAAACCTAGTCATAGATTTCAGAACTGTGGAGGGAAATAGGGTGAAAATACCCTCTACAGATTTTATAGCAGAGAACAGCTGTTGAAGTGTAGAGGTGCAGCAGTGTTTGGTTCAGGAGATTTTCAGGATAGGTTGCGTAGAAACGAAGTCTGTGCAGAGTTGGTGTGGACACTTCGTAGTAGATCCAGCTGATTGTGTACTTAGAGTTTATATTAGAGTTTAGAATAGCTAGTTTGGAGTGGAGGCTCGGCATCTGAGACCCCACCCAGTGCAGTGTAGTTAATTTCATTTAATCTTACCTTCTCTCTCCATACAGGTGAAACTTGTGGGTGACGGGTTGGGTTATGATGATACAACATTTGTAATTTTTTCTGAATTTGTTTGTTTCAGGAGTGCTTACACTGCAATTTTATGAGTTTTGCTTATAGGTGTAAATAAAACGTGTACCTTTAGAGTCTGGATCAGTCATTTCATTTACATACAGTAGCTATCTGTTGTCTGTATCGTGGTGTATGTGAATCATACTTGAACCTTATCCCCTTAGGGTAGTTAGAGGTGGTCGAGGCCATAGCAATTAAGACGTCCGAAGTGGTGAGGAAAGAATCAACCTCGGTTCTCAACCTCGGAGCCAATGGTCTCAACTTTCACATTTGCACTGTTATTTTTCATCTGAATCTATCCTTTCAGTCTTTCTTCTTACTAGTGTCTTGTCACTATATGTAGACAGTCTCTAGTCCTAAAACCATTTCGTGACAAAGGTAATGAATGATTCACAGTCTGGAGGATACAGTCATTTAAAAAAAATTCTGGCATAGGTAATAAGTAAATAAAAATGTACTTGAATCATCATATTTTATGGTAATATCACATGATTATGTGCTGATTGTTACAGTAGTGTATTATAATTCTCAATGTTTTTTATTGTTACTGCGTTATACAGAATCAGTTGTTATCTAAAGACACCACGTTTGCTGTAGTTCATGGAGCAGTTGTTTGACTTCATGGAAATAATGTTGCATTCATTTCTATACAGGGACACAGCAGGACAGGAGCGCTTTCACACCATTACTACTTCTTACTACAGAGGTTCTATGGGGATTATGTTGGTGTATGACATCACAAACCTCAAGAGCTTCGATAACATCTCCAAATGGCTTCGAAATATTGATGAGGTAATCACCATAATTGGTTCTTAGGTTCTTGGTTTCAGTGAAGAAATAGGCAACGTAGTCTTATTTTCTGTTCTGAAGACTAAACAATAATTACACCGGTGTTCGCTGAACGCTGAGGAGTTACAGGCAGCGTAGGCGTAGCTGGCGAGTCCTTTTCAGGGCTTCATGCTAGCAGATGGATAAAGTTAGTCCTTTTCATGACTTAGAGTTTATCAACACAGCACTTCAGTTAACAGAGTTTACTTATTTTAGAATGGAAAATTGTGCTCCGATATAACCATTAAGTCTAGGTTGAAAGGAACGTGCCTCACCGCAAGTAGGCAAAACCTGCACACAAAAAAAGAACTAGAATTATTGAACTACAATTGAAAAAAAAAAAAGAACAACATTGACACTGGAGCTATATGAATACAAAAATACACACACAAAATGAGTTTAGCATAAAGCTGGAACATCAAAGTTGGATTGCTTACCCATGGAGGAGGGGTGTGTGCATATATGTTTGTGTGTGTATTGTTGTTGTTGCTTTATTGCTACCAAACTGCCAGTAATTTCTTCTTCTTCTTCTTCTTCGTTCACCCTCAGATGTCAACTTGAATAAGTTCAAAGAAAGTAGTGGTCAGCCTGAGGCTGTTGATATCTCCGTAGATTTTCTCCAGGAATGGTACTGGTGATGGCCATATGCGTTTTCTCTGTTCCTCATATTTTGGGCACCTTTGAAGCAGATGTTCGGCAGTCATTTTATCGGTGCCACAGTCACACTCTTCAGTAGTTCCTATCTTTAATTTGTTGAATAGATGGTATCTCAATCTGTTATGACCTGTGCGAAGTCTGAAGATTACCACTTGTTCACTTCTGCTGACTGATAATACGGATCATTTTTTGTGTGGCCTGGATGCTCTTCTTCCTACTTGTGCCTGTACCTGCGCTTGATAAAACTCTTGGGCTCCTCATAGGTTATATTTGTGTCAAGTTGAGGAAGTTTTCCCCCTTCCTTTGCCAATCTGTCAGCCTCTCCATTTCCAGGGATGTTGCAGTGAGAAGGGATCCACTGTATCATGACTCTTTTGTACTGCTGACATAGTCTGTGAAGTGTTATTCTTAGGTTGTCCAGTTCAGCATTACTTTGACTTTTCAGCGTTGTAATCACTGACAATCTGAGAAGATAGCTACTGGTCTCTCTGAGCTTTCTTCTGTCATTATAATGTCGGATACAGTTTTTAAGGCCTCTGCCTCTGCTCTGAAGTTACTTGAAAATTTCCCTGTTGGGCCTGCTATCTTTTTGTGTGTGCCATTGCTTAAGCTTAGGAAGACTCCTCCACCCCCATCTTCTGTTGCATTAGTTGCTGATCCATCTGTGTATGCATGGATCCAGGTGTTGCTTGGGTAATGTTTCTCTATATATTTTGTTGCCAGTAATTTCAATATGTAAGAGTAAAACAAGGCACAGCTGAGACAAGAGGCCTTAGTCTGTCATCATCTCTGTGTTATAGCTTAAATTTCACAAATAGCAAAGAACAGCAATAATGAATTTGATATTATGAAAGTGGGATATTTATATGTGCTTGTATGTCATGCTGTCATTTCTCCACAGCATGCAAATGAAGATGTTGAGAAGATGATTCTTGGTAACAAGTGTGACATGGACGACAAGAGACAAGTGCCCACAGCTCGTGGTGAAGCTGTAAGCAATATCCAGCTGTTCCTTGTTTGTTTGTTCATATAAACTTAGCATCAGCACTCATAGTCTCCCAGTGTGCATATATTGCATCTTTATTGCTGTACTTGAATATTCTCATACTTGATAAAAACTGTGGTCAGCCTCAGATTGTTGACATCTCCATAAAACAGTGATGTCCAGCCGGGGTCAGTGGAACCCTTGGTTTTCACAAGGCATTGTATAGGGTTCCGTGAGACCTCATGAATAAACATAAATGTGATTGGGGAATATTTTTCCAGCTATTGTCAGTACTGGATTAAATGCAGTGCTGTCCTAAATTCCTGATTTGTTTGCTCATTTGCTATGTAAAGTTAAAAAAAAGCAGAATCAGAAAGGCATGCCTTGTGCTTACATGATGGGGAACACCTCCCCCCCCCCCCCCCAAAAAAAAAAGTGTCCTTACTGTAGTTAGGTTAAGGCAATTGTGACAGGAGGCAGTATTGTAATACCCATTCGCCTCTTCTGCCTTAGACCACTTGTCCGATTTACTGGTTGGAATTCTCCATAGCCAGGGCCATGTGAATCAATAAAGTGGTGTCATTCTAATTCTGTTTCCTTCCTCTAGGCATAGTCCGTCAAACAGTCATTCCTAAGAAAAGGGATCTCGTCTTTAAAAATCCACAGTTCCAGGCTACACAACAATACAATTGCTACTTTTAGCTAGTATAGAATTAGTCGCTCTTAAGACATGATGGGGAACACCTGCCCAAAAAAAAAGTGTCCTTACTGTAGTTATGTTAAGGCAATTGTGACAGGAGGCAGTATTGTAATACCCATTAGCCTCTTCTGCCTTAGACCACTTGTCCGATTTACTGGTTGGAATTCTCCATAGCCACGGCCATGTGAATCAATAAAGTGATGTCATTCTAATTCTGTTTCCTTCCTCTAGGCATAAGTCCACCAAACAGTCATTCCTAAGAAAAGGGATCTCATCTTTAAAAATCCACAGTTCCAGTTTTATAAAATTTTAAAATTGAATTAGAACTGCAGATTTGGAACTGCCAAATGAAAATACATTATACATAACTGTTCTGGAATAATGTTGTTCATTTCAAGTCAGGTTTTACGTTGTTTATTTTCATATGATTTCTCTCCATAAATAAATGACATCATTATGACATCATTATGAGATGTATCTGACAAGAGTTTTGTTTTTACGTCAATTAGTTTGTTCTTGTTCTTTTGAGCAAGTTAAAAAGTTTTGTCAGTAATGCTTTTCATTGTACCACGTGAGGTCATAGGAGACAGCATGTCTCTCTTTTAGTATAAAAAGATTAAAGTTGCCCTGCATTTTCTTTGTCGCATGATGAAAAATTGATGTCTTGTCATTTAAAATTGTTGCTAGGGATTTCTAAAAGCCAAGTTTGGTGTTAACAGTTTTCTCTCTTTGGCGAGATGCATGTTGGATAGAAAATAATAATTATAGTTCCCAGAACTGGTGAACAAAATGTAGGAACGGCACAGGACAAGTCAGGTAGTTGACTGCACAGTCTAGATGGTAGCTGTAGAATAGAGCTGTGAAGTAAGTCACCCTCTCGCTAGACCTATCCTGTGCTCCAAGGGTGTCTCTATTAATAATTGATGTGGAATCTAGCTCATTATCTCTACCAATTAAATATATACTACTAATTCTCTTACTTTCCACACAATAACAACATTTTTGAATAGAAACAAATTTTAACAAAATCAATCAACTGTGATTTATAAAATATATCTGTACATTTATTAATTTAAAATAGAAGGTTGGTAAGGATTGCAGATATGTATTGACAAAATAACAGGCTGAAAATTATAGGTTGTTATTGTCTTTGTCATCATTTATGGCCATTAGTGACTTCTGGATCTTGTTTCTTCAAGGTAACTACAACTTATCTAGTTCAGGTCCTTTCGCTACAGACTCTTCCCGCCATTAATCAGGTGTTGATTTCCAAGATCTTTATTTCCCTGGACAGGTAGCCCATTGCTACTATTCAGCAAATTACAGAGGAGGTCCTTTAATCAGACACACTACAGTCTTATGCTTCATCTCAGAAGCTTTTGTTGTGACTCTCTCTCGGATAAGAAACCTAGAACATATGCACGGATGATAATATCTGTTTCCTACCACCAAAGATGATCCTCTGATGGTGATGGGCCACTATAGATCAGACCCTCATTTAGACAACATTGTTCATGAGGCAGTGGTCAAAGAAGTACATCATATAATCAATGAAATACATCATTTACACATTTTTCTGAATTCTGTCATGATTACTTCCCTTTACTCCTAAAATAGTCTAAAAGAAATGTCCTTTTAAAGATATTACATCATCAATGAAATATTCAAACTGAACCAAGTCACAAATGAAGCCAAGAAGCAGTAAAAGAAGAAGAAGACAAACTCTTTGGCATCCAGCATTTAAAAGCCAAGCCCTGAAAAAAGGATTGTAAGCTCATATAGCCAGTATTACGCAGTCCTGACAAGGACTTCTAGCTGCATCAAGCAGTTCAGGATTTAGTTGGAACCAATTTTCAGTTATCAGCACAGGGTTTAGAGTACCAAGATTAAGATATCTGCTGGTAATTCAAAGTCAATAATAATATTAATGTTAAACAATACAGCAGTTTACATAACACCAAACTACCTGTAACCTAACGATTAATACAAGCTTATTTAACATACCCTTCAGACACAGTATTACGGATCTGAGCTGATCACTTATGCAAGTCTGCTCACAGCCAGGTCAGGAGTCCAGAATTGAATCTGAGTGGGCTTATATACCCAACCTTGATCTAACCTTTTCCTTCTCAGAGGTCCACGCATGAGTTCACTTTTCCACTGGTAAATTTTTTTGGATTTCGAGGCTCTTGTGCTAATTTTCAGACAAAATCCTGATTTCCATGTCAATTACAAAAGATTGTAATTTTCCACTGCCATAATTACATGTATTTGTAGTTGCTGTTCAATTCCCAAAAAGAATTATCTCGTCTGGAGCATTCATCATAAAGTAAGAGCAGAATTTTAGTGTGCAATTACAGAGTGTCTTGCCAGTGTCCTACACTCCTAAAAATTAGTTTTATTTGTAATATTGGGTTATTACAAGCTCTGATAAATTATATTCTCAACAGATGTAGAATCACTCTAAAATTATTTTTTGCATGAGCCTTGCGTTTTCTAGTGAAATATATACTCACATGATCTCAGGTATCAAAACTATTTACTGCGCACGGCTTTATTGTTGGAAAAAGGTAAAACGTAGTCGTAGTGCACCTACTGGTCTAGATTTGCTTGGGCTACCATGGTATAGATAGGCGCCCTTTAGTTTCTATGTTGATTTTGGAGGAGCAACAAATCAAGGTCTTTTCCATGACATCTTGGCAACTGTACTTCACAAAGACACTATAGTTTTGTTTGCAACTAATAGTCACATCATACCATTTGCTTAGATTTGTTCACTAAGAAACATGAACTCTGTCATATCCGCTATTAATTCCTTTTCCGGCCTACTTCATTGAGGTTATCCCATGGCGTCATTTAGAAAAAAACTTGTTTATAATTACACATATGTCTGCAACGACAAGTTCTTTTCATTTACTGACGTTCTGAGAAAAATTGTTAGCTTTTCTGTGTTGGTTGATTTCCAACAATTTGTTTTAAAAAAATTGAAAGCGTAATGATGAGGTGACAAAACAGTTTTTAATAGAACTCTTTAAGTAGTTGGGTGGATCTCATTGGAATTGATTCATTTATTACTGTGCAGCTCCTAAATATGCATAGGCCTTGAACCATTTGAAAATAATATATCCTGTGAAAATAAGATATCCTGTTTGAGGATTGTCCCAAGTCTTCCTTATCTGTCTCCAGTTGTTTGATCTCCCTCTTGGCCTAGGAGATTCCAGAACAAGTATGCCTTGTAATGCTATCAGCAGGTTTCCTTAGTGTGTTCTGTTTTTATCAGCAGGTTTCCTTAGTGTGTGTGTTTTTATCAGCAGGTTTCCTTAGTGTGTGTGTTTTTATCAGCAGGTTTCCTTAGTTTGTGTGTTTTATGTTTCTTCTCACCCACTTATTCAGACTGACTTCACAAGTTAATGTTTAGTATACATTATGGACAGTTGTTATTTTGAAAATTTGTAAACACTGCATGTTTTTGTAACATTTGCTTTTACCAAGACTGTCTGTGTGTGTTCTTAATACCTGCGTAAATTCTATCCCATAAATAGAATTTTCAGAGCCATGGGTTCGGTGAGTTATGAAAACTTATGTCCTGGATTCTGCCACAGTAAGAAGGCTTGGAAACACCGCCATAGAGCTTGTTGTGTTGGCATATGTCTATTACTGCACTTTATAAAAGTGGTGGTCAGCCTCATATAGCTAACATCATCATAGACAAGGCCATGGGTCAACACCAGTGACGGCCATATGCTTTTTTTTCTGTTCCTCATGTCGTGCACTCATGCAGCAGATGTCCGGCAGTCATTTTGTTAGTGCCACATATACATTCAATGGTAGTTCCAATCTTTCGGTATCTTGAACAAACATCTCAGTCGGCTTGTGCAGTATCTGAAGTTTATTAATCGTTCTCTTCAGTTAAACTGATGACAGGGATCTTTTTTTTAGGGTGGCCTGCTTGCTGCCTGTCAGTTGTTCCTCTATATGCTCTTGATGAGTCTCTATGCCTCTGTATGTTAAAGGAGTAAACTGAACATGGCTGAAATAAGTGATAGGAGCTGCCATACGAGCTGACTGTAGCAGTAGTTGTGATTAATTGTACCATGCATACCTATAATAACAAGGAACTAGAAGGTAATGGTAGTCCCATAGCAGAAATTTACAAATGGGTGTGGAATGTTAGACTTCACTGTTCTAGGTTCAGCTTTATGAGGTGGACTAACCAGATCCCTTCCTCATGGCCTTTGCCTTCCCTAACTCCAAAGCATAGTCGGGTACCCATTACAGCAGGGTAGACGGTTGCACGATGCTAGAAGGTTTTTATCTGGAACTAGGTAACTTTGCAGCGACAGGCGAGCACTATAACCGCTTAACCCGCAGAATGCTCAACAAGGAACTGCTGATGTGAATTGAAATATCTAGTTCCTGTCAAATCTTGGCTGGCAGTTACAATAAATAAAGCTTAATGCCAGCCATTTTAATGTGGAAATTGACTCACTGTATCCATGCTTTTTCTTTGGTCATTTATACGTTGCTTGGGGGGTAATAAGGACCTGCTCGCACTGGCTTCACAATTTAAAAACTTGCAGCATAATATACAAACAAGGTTGAGGAATGCACGTATATTATTGTTACCAGATGCACTAAGTAGAGAAATATGTTCTATAGAATAAAAGTGGGTCATTCGGTTATCATTAATCAGTAATTTGTTATATCATGCACAAATTTAAAGTTTGTGAAAGATATGATGAATTATGATCAATGATTTGATCTAAATTGGACAACACTTACTGACTTTTCACTGCATTGCCACTGCTTCAGGTTCAAGGCCATATTGTTTCACCCACTAGTGTCTGTTCAGTTCATCAGTTTGTATGTGTGTGATTGTCTAGTGTTTACATTGTTTTAACCTTTAGCACGCTGCATTCTTTGGCGAAAATTTGCGCCTGCAGCTGCATTCTTTTTCACAGCGTCCCGTTTTTATAGTGGGTGACTTGTAATGTCTACAGTTTTTGTGTTTCTTGGTCAATTGCTATCATTTTTGGAATTTATATAAATAAATGAATGGTGAATCTGATGATATAAAATTTGTTTGTGTACATGTTAGATGTGATAGGAAGAGAGGAAAGGAAAGATGAAAAAAACATGTAAAAAAATAAAAATAAAAATGTTTTTTAATTTTAAAATTTAAAAAAAATGACCAACAAACGAAGAGTCCATATCCCTTGCATCTCAATGAAAGTCATTTGACCAATACAAATCAAATGACGATCTTTTCGTTACACCCATCATCAGTAGCAAAGCAACAAACGCCCTCGTCAGCAGTGACACTCGGCCGTAACCCTAAACCTTTCCGATAAACCTAATCCTAACCCCTAAAATTATACATACTAGCAATGCCATTCTACTTTCGTTTCCATCTCTGGCATCAAACATATTCTGAGAACCGATATCAGCGCTTATAAAGACAAAAATCTCATCCCCACCGCATGGCGTCAGAATCCAATAAAATTAGAGCAAAAATGGCCATGTGCTCGACGCCGAATGATTTCGATTTAAAAAAAATAAACGCGAATACACCCATCACTTTTTTAAGATCGGAAACGGAAGCTAACTCTCTTGCAAATAACATTAGAACTTAACATCCGGGGCTGAAATCATGTGTACACAAGTCCTAATGCTAGAAACGATGATATCCCTAAGGCGACAAAGGTCGCCTCCAGCTGTCAGAACAAAGGTTTTTTTGGCAACATATGTCGCCCGCAGTGTGCTAAAGGTATACTGTACTCTAGTTACGGCTTATTCTTTGCCTTCTAAAAGAAAGTAGAGTTAAATCAAAGATTGGGATTCTAAACTGACTTTTAGAGAATGAAAGTGGGTCTTCATTAGGCAAATGCTACGATGTTGGAAAGTCAGACATAGTAGATATTAAAACTGTTAAAGAAACTTTAAAGTTTGCATAGATAATCGGCTTACGCAGGCTGAGGCATTCGCTATGCTAGAGTGATCCCTTTAGTTACTCTTGTGATGTCGCTGGATCTCTTTAGCTACTGTCATGATCTGGATCTTTTAGTTACTGTAGTGATGACAATTGATGAATTTATTAGTAACTATATATTCCAAGAAATCTTATTCAAGTATTGCTAGAAGATGTGCCAGTAGACCCATATGTTGTTTTTATTGTTCCTGCTTTTTCCCCGTTACCACCACTGCTTACATCCAGACATAATTCAAGAAAAAATTAATATTTCCCTGTATTTCAAATTCAGCTTTTGCATTTTTCAGATTGCTAAAGAACATAACATACCATTCCTGGAAACCAGTGCTAAGGCCAACATCAACGTTGAAAAGGCTTTCATGAGCTTGGCACAAGCTATTCTCAACAAGGTAGATAACTACTTCATTGTTTAGTACACTTCAGTTCCCCTTCTCCGTGTGTTTTTAGGTCTTGACATATTTGTCTTACCCTAGGCATTCCAGAATAAAGATTGCCTTATAACTGCTATCAGCTGGTTTTCTCTCTCACCTTGTGTCTCCTGACCTCTTGTTCCAGTGGTTTTCTCTCTCACCTTGTGTCTCCTGACCTCTTGTTCCAGTGGTTTTCTCTCTCACCTTGTGTCTCCTGACCTCTTGTTCCAGTGGTTTTCTCTCTCACCTTGTGTCTCCTGACCTCTTGTTCCAGTGGTTTTCTCACCTTGTGTCTCAGCATCCTCTTGTTCCAGTGGTTTTCTCACCTTGTGTCTCAGCATCCTCTTGTTCCAGTGGTTTTCTCACCTTGTGTCTCAGCATCCTCTTGTTCCAGTGGTTTTCTCACCTTGTGTCTCAGCATCCTCTTGTTCCAGTGGTTTTGTCTCTCACCTTGTGTCTCCTGACCTCTTGTTCCAGTGGTTTTCTCTCTCACCTTGTGTCTCAGCATCCTCTTGTTCCAGTGGTTTTCTCTCTCACCTTGTGTCTCCTGACCTCTTGTTCCAGTGGTTTTCTCTCTCACCTTGTGTCTCCTGTGTCTCAGCATCCTCTTGTTCCAGTGGTTTTCTCTCTCACCTTGTGTCTCCTGACCTCTTGTTCCAGTGGTTTTCTCTCTCACCTTGTGTCTCCTGACCTCTTGTTCCAGTGGTTTTCTCTCTCACCTTGTGTCTCCTGACCTCTTGTTCCAGTGGTTTTCTCTCTCACCTTGTGTCTCCTGACCTCTTGTTCCAGTGGTTTTCTCTCTCACCTTGTGTCTCCTGACCTCTTGTTCCAGTGGTTTTCTCTCTCACCTTGCTGACCTCTTGTTCCAGTGGTTTTCTCTCTCACCTTGTGTCTCCTGACCTCTTGTTCCAGTGGTTTTCTCTCTCACCTTGTGTCTCTCCTGACCTCTTGTTCCAGTGGTTTTCTCTCTCACCTTGTGTCTCAGCATCCTCTTGTTCCAGGGGTTTTCTCACCTTGTGTCTCTTGACCTCTTGTTCCAGTGGTTTTCTCTCTCACCTTGTGTCTCCTGACCTCTTGTTCCAGTGGTTTTCTCTCTCACCTTGTGTCTCATGACCTCTTGTTCCAGTGGTTTTCTCTCTCACCTTGTGTCTCATGACCTCTTGTTCCAGTGGTTTTCTCTCTCACCTTGTGTCTCCTGACCTCTTGTTCCAGTGGTTTTCTCTCTCACCTTGTCTTCTGACCTCTTGTTCCAGTGGTTTTCTCTCTCACCTTGTGTCTCAGCATCCTCTTGTTCCAGTGGTTTTCTCATCTTGTGTCTCAGCACCCTCTTGTTCCAGTGGTTTTCTCACCTTGTGTCTCAGCATCCTCTTGTTCCAGTGGTTTTCTCACCTTGTGTCTCAGCATCCTCTTGTTCCAGTGGTTTTCTCACCTTGTGTCTCAGCATCCTCTTGTTCCAGTGGTTTTCTCACCTTGTGTCTCAGCATCTTGTTCCAGTGGTTTTGGGTTATGTCATCAATTTGGTTCATACCGTCTTTCTGTTCTCTTCAGCAGCCATGTATGAAAGTCTGGTTGTCATTTTGATTGTTCTCAGTGTTTCAGAAACTACAAAATAAGACTGGTTTGTCATTTGAGCTGAGAGGCATATTTTTATTCTGGAATTGATTCCTTTTTATTTCCATATATTTCCCAAATGAATGAAACCCTTTTTACCTTTTGTATTCATATTTTTTATATCACGACATGTTTCTTCAACTTTGTCTATGTTGCTGCCTGGGTAACTACTTACCATTAGGCTTTCAACCACCAGTCCACTCATAACTAGGATATCAATCATCAGTCCAATCATAACTTTATTTATTAAAGCAGTTTTCAAATTATTGGCTCCACCAGTGCCTAACCTCGCTTATCATTACCAATATTCAAAGCAGTTATGTAACAAGTTATTTAATAATGATTGTCTTCTTCTTCTTTGATCCTTAGCCGCCGACCGTCAAAGCAGTCAGTGGCCATCACGCCTAGTGGCGTCTTGTAGGGCAACAACAAATTGATTCCACTTTGCTCGATCGGTGGCCATCCTTCGTACAGTGCCCCAACTCTGGTTCATTCTTTGCATCTCAGCCTCCACAGTCCTCCGCCAGGTTGTTTTTGGTCGGCCTCTCTTTCGTTTTCCCTCAGGGGCCCAAAGCATAGCTGCCCTTGTGATGGCATCGGGGTCTCTTCCGAGGACATGGCCAACCCAGCTTCTGCCAGCTATGATGGTGTGCATGTCCTCTTGCTTGCTCCGAGCAAGCAGATCTTGGTTGGTGATGGTATTCGGCCAAAAGATTCGGTGAATTTTTCTTAGGCATGTTGTGTGAAAAGAGGACAATTTCGACATTTCCTTCTCTGTAACTCTCCAGTATTCCGCACCATAGAGAAGCACAGAAAGCACACAGCTCTGATATAATCTTAATTTTGTGCTTGTGCTGTATTGAGAGGACTTCCAGATGTTGTTTAGGCTAAAAAAGGCTGTTCTTGCTTTATTCATTCTGATGTTGATGTCTTTGCCTGCCCTGCTGTCTGGTGTCACTATGCATCCTAGGTATGTGAAGATGTCTGTCTGTACCAGTTGCTGATTCCTTACTGATATGGGCTCAGGGTTACTCACATTGAGCGTCATGACCTCTGACTTCTTTAAATTGATGTTCAAGCCCAACTGCTGGCTATACTTATTGAGTCTATCCGTTTTTTCCTGGATGTGTTGATGTGAATGTGTTAGTATTGAATAATGATTGTACCATTCATCAAACCAGGTGTCAAACAATTTATCACACCTTTGAAAACTTTAGTTATCAGGCCAATTATTTCACCAGCCATCATAATAGTTATCAGAGAAATAGACACTCCTTTTATCACAGATTTATCAAAACCACTTATCAATATGTCATTCATCAGCATTGATACCAGATGTCATATCTTTATAGCTCATCAGACTACTCATCATATCAGTTCTCACACTGTAGTTAGAGTCAAGGTTGTCGAGTGCGAGTCATAGAGCTGGTTATTTTTTTGTGGAATTGGAATTGGAAATCGGATTTGTACTATGTTCTGTCCGTTCAACTTCACTCCGATAACTCTAAATAAAGTATTAAATGTCAGTCAATTGAGAACTGACAAGCGAAATATGATTGATAGAATATTTACTGAGTAGCATTGTCATGTCGCCACGTAGTACTTCCTGGGGATAGGACTACTCCCCTGTCAGTAAAGGTGACTAATACGAGGTTGTGCGTGGACTGGCAACATCATCTTGTCAAACAAACGTCCACAGAAACCACTGCTACAACAACATGGGAATGCTTGGTGCAATGGGAACCAGCGACAGTGGTGGCTCCATGCTCCTTAAGAAGCCTAAAGTAAACGTTTATGATTGTCATGAGTCAGTCAGTTATGTCAGTTTTGTTTTGCTCATAACTTAACTGCAACTTTATTTCAGACTCCAGGCAGGATATCAGAGCCAGCAGGAGTCAATGTTAGCCAGCAGGAGCCCAGTTCCAAGCGCTGCTGTTGATATGTAGTCATTGGGACTATCCACTATCTCTCTCTCTCTCTCTCTCTCTCTCTCTCTGCCTCAATCTGTTATCTCACTCTCTGTCTTGCACTCACTCATTCTTCTGCTGTTCCCAGTTTGTGTTCTATTGAAACATGTTGACAGATTGACATGATGATCAGATCTAGTTAATGCTGCTTATGTCAGTCAGTGTGCTACAGATCATCAATGCTGACAGTAGTATAGTTGTGAACAGCCAACAAGATGGAGCACAAAGTCATTAGTTACTCATCTCTTATGTGTTTTTGGGCCTTAGTTTAGTGTTGATATTGTATAAAGGGATTGGATTGATGCTGTATGTTCTTTGTAATGTGTCTTTGTTATTCAGCAGCACTATTTTTCCACATTTAATTACACTACAGAATTGTTAGAAATTACAGTGCAGTCTGAATAAGCAGTGGTTGCTGGGGATATTGAAAATAATTCTGCTTATCAGATGTGGAAATTTTTGGCCAAAATCATAAATAAAGCATATAGCAAATATTTTATGCCTATATATAATGGTTTAATTTTTTAAAATTATCATGTTTGCATATTTTTCTACTTTTCGAAAGTATTTAACAAAAATATTAATTATAGTATCATGTTATTTGTTAGTGATTCACTTGCAGATACCAGAACATTGAAAAGGATGAATTCAGACAGAATGTGCACACATATAGAAATCTTAGCACCAAGTCTTAAGAAACATTAACTGCAGAAGATAAACATTCAAACACCACAGCAGTGGCCAGTGTCTGCATTACAATGCAGCAACATTTTAATAAGATTAATGTTTTAGGTCATATTATTGTGCTGTACACTTGAGAAATTTTAAAAAGAAATCGTAACTTTCATTGAAATCAAGGTAATGAATTAATAAATGACATTCCTAGATTTAAACAAATTTGAGTTAAGTTTACAGCTGCATGTGAAATAAAAAAATAAAAAGATGATCTTGCTTTGAACCTTTGTGCAGGTCATCTGTCTGCCCAGAACATGTTTAAACTTCGTGAACGGTCAAGTATCATTACAATCCTGCACTAATAAGCTGTTTGTACAAGTTATCTCCCCATAACCTGGGGGTTTTCCAGTGCTCCAGTGATGTGAACTGTTTGTATCGATCTCACTGTATACTCTATTCTTGCTATCGAAGGTCATCTTATGTTCCCCATGTCTGAGACATATCTACGTTCGTTCACGTCCATGTGAAGACTGTTGCACTGAAGTTGCCGGCCCAGCCTAAGGAGGCAAGCAGCATTCGTCTCTTTACCAAAAATATACGAACACAAATACTGTGACTTGGTCTCCTTAGAAACAGAAGCATCTATATGAGAGAGTCCACACAGTTCGCTTGACTTATCCTAAAATTGTAGTAAATAGAAATTGACATAGCCTGATTTTTAAAACAAAAGGCAACAGAGGTAGTTGTTTGGGACTGCATGAGTAGCTTCAAGTGTAGTGAGCATTAGCTAATTTCAATCTAATTAGACTGCAGTGTATATTGATAACCTTCATTGATACCAGAAAAAAAATATGTACTGTAGTGACCTCGGCATTGGAAACCTGCCTATTTTTAGAATATTTCAGTTGGTTTACATTTGTATTAAAATCTGCAAGTTCTCTTTGAATTTGACTCTTCGAATTTTTTGAGGACACCAGGCATTTCCCAAGTTGCATGTCATGAATGTGAGCAAATCATGTTGTCATAACCTTTTCCTTGTCTCTTTATCCCTGAAATCCAAGCAAGAAGCAGTTGTAGTATTCATTGCTATCAAGATACTGTCCTTTTCAGAGTAATATAATCTTACAGGTTAAAAGCAAAAAATGCATATGCCTGCTGTTGTTATTTGTGTCTTGGAGTCTATATGTTTGTTTGCTTGTCTGTTTATTCTCTAATTATGTTTCTGTTCTTGCTAGATGAGATTAGTATTTGTTATACTGTAGTAAGGAATGTAAGATGTGAATGCCAAAATGGATAAAAAATTAAGAAAAGAAAAAAAGTTTGTGGGTGTTACTTCACAATTGTTGATGGAATAGGAAAATGTTCACATTGTTTTGTCAAGAGCGTGAGGTCATGTTGGACCACCGGCATGTTTTGCTATATAGAATTGACCAGGAGTCTGCTTTCTGTAGATTGTGATCTATCTACCCGGTAAATCATAGAGGATGATTTTGTATATCTCTAGGCGTCTGTGGCCTAATGGATATGAACGCAGTTTCATAATCCAGATATACCGGGTTTGAAACCTGCTGCAGGCGGTTTGGTAGCAGATCGCTTTGTGTGGATTTTTAACAATGGTATAAGCGCCGTACCGTTCAGAAAGCAATGGCAAACTACTGAATGAAAAAAAATTGCCTAGAAAAATCACAAACAGCCAATAAAAACTGGGGTTGATTGCCACGTCCTGTAAAGGATAAGCAACTAACTAGGTGATGGACAGGTGAAAAATAGAGTGACTTTTTCAGCATCGGAAATTTCAGACTAGCTCTTTCTCGCTGGCATTAAAAGTGTGGGGTCCCCTGGAGTAAAGCTACTCTTTCTGCATTGCCAGTGAACACCAACAGCCTAGCTTACTAAAATCCATGTTATTTTAAGTGCGTAAGATAGGAACGAGAAGAAAGAAGACATCAGATTAAGCTGGGAGAACAGGTCCTGGAGCAGGTCGACCACTTTAAATACCTCGGAGCTATTATAGACCGAAAGGGAGGCATCAAAGAAGAGTTGGCCACTCGAAAAGCAGCGTCAAGGCCTTAAATCCTACCCCCTGCATACCCAAGTAGAACAGTCCCAATTAAGATGGTTTGGCCATGTCTGCAGAATGGGAGAAGATCGGATACCACGACAAGCATGGGAAATAAAGAGCCAAGGATCCAGACCCCGAGGACGACCCAGAGTCCGCTGGGAGGACAACATTAGACAATCTTTGAAGGACAGAGGACTAGAATGAAACCAGGCCAGGAGGAAGACAGCCGATAGGATAGTCTGGCGCTCTCTCTTCCAAACCTCTACACCTCACGATAGAAGGGGAACGACTAAGTAAGTAAGTAAGATAGGAACACGGTCTTTTCTTTGGACTGAAGTTAGCATTTGGTGATCAGATTGCCTCCTGCTGTATCGCTCTGTATTGAGTTTCCTAACATATTTTAATTTAGTTTGAATTTCCCAGCAATCTGTTGATGGCACTGTAGGAAGCAATTTGTCTAGCAGAGATAAAATTACAATTAAGCTGTACATGATTTGATCAGGGTAGATTTTTAGAGAGCTCGATGTTCTAAAGTAGATGCCACACAATTAGAAAACGTGTTTGCTTTAGTGCATTAATTTATCTCAGTATGTCTCGTATTATACTTTATCGTACAGTAAACATAATGTTGAATCATATTCTACTGTCAAGAATGAAGGCTTTCACAATTAAGAGAAGCTCTGTTGTACAGAAGATGGCAGGTATGAATGAAAACATAAAAATAATGGGAAGTTATCTGGCTTATTAGGTCTTTCCACTGCCAGAAGCTACATACTAATGCAGAATCTGTCCATCACTGTGGTACAAGTCAGAACATTTTCTTGGGAAAGAGAGGAGGCTGTTTGCTACATCCAGCGCTAACATCATGGAAGTGATGACAGTTGCTTGTGCCACTGCTCACTGAACCTGTCATTGTCAGAAAAAGAAACAAGATGTCTGGCACCTTTTCTCTCTGCTTCATTGGACATTGAGTGCCTGAAGTTTCTGTTGCTGTTTTGCTAGACGTTGACAAATATTTGACTCCAGACGTGTCTTTCTCTGTTCTCGTCTGTCATCTAAGACCCAGCCAGCTTTACAAAATTCTCCTTTATGTTACAATCAGTTGTGTAGACTGTAACAGACATAATTAAAAACTCATTGTCTTCATCATTTGAGACAGACAGTGATGATAGATTGTGTGTCCTCTTCTGTAAAAAAAAAACTTCCTATCTTCACCTGTCACATGATAAGGTCAGCTTGTAGAAGTGGACGAGGCCACATTGAAGTTATTTTACAAATGCTTCCAAAATAGGCAAAAGTAAATTTCTAACTCGTTTCCAAAGTTCGAAGTTCAAACTACATTTGATAGACAAGACAGAATTTCAATCTAAGTTTGAGGATGGTTATGAAAGAGTAAATTAATTCTCAAGTGATCAAAACTTGCAAGGCACTAGTGGCTTCCTGTCCGAAGTTAACAAATTCTGGTGAGCCACTGTACTTGCTTCATGGGATCAGTGCCATCTTTGTTTTCTTAAAGGGTTACCTTTGTGGTTAACACAGATAGATAGTGTATGACTTACTAGGACAAAAGGACACAGAACTGGCCTTTAGTGTCTTTATCAAGGACAAAAAAAATAGTAGAAATAAGAAATTGAGAACTGATGTAATTAAATAACAAAAGGTTACAGCCACACAAGGGAGCAGCTGTTGTTACTCTGATAAAACCCAGTATACCATGTGGACACAATGGGAAACAAGTCAAAATAAATGGTCAATGTTTTCAAATGCATGTTCAGTTTATCTAAGATACTTTTCACAGAATTAGCCAATACCATTTAATAGCAGAGTTTTAAATTTCTGTAAAAAATGTCTCAAAATTGATGTTTTAACCAAATTAAAGGCTTTAAAAAATTTTATTTTGACTTTTTGTGCTGTATTTAACATGAGATATCATGCCAGAATGTTAGTAATTTCCCAGAATGCACCACAAATAGAGGTGGTTTATACTTTCATTGCAAATGTTATTTTAGTGATTTCTTAATCAGTATTGTGCTTATTGTTGTCGTATTTTTTCTCTATAATGATTTTATTGGTGTATCTGTTGCTGTATGTTTCCATGCATACATTTTTGAGCCTACAAAGAGAAATATGCTATATGCCTCCTAGTTTCATAACCGCCATTTGACAGTTTTTTCCTGCTCTGATTTGTAGCTGTTGCGTGTCTGGGTTTTTTTTTTTTTTTTAAATAGGGGATCGGGCTTTAGAAGTCTGTCTTTCATTGGTCATGTTTTTCTGTAGGCTATAGGGCTACAGCTACTGTCTTGTTTATTATCATTACTGACTAGATGAATGTTGTTTAACTGTCTTGACAGTCTTTACAGACTAATTTTGAACTGGTTTTGAGTGTTTGTGAAGTTTCATCTGAGAGAGAAACTTAGGATTTAGTGGTATGCATGTGTTGTTGTCATATACACACTTCAGAGTTTCTGGTTTTTTTTTTTTAAGCTGTACCATAACATCTTCATATTTGTTATTATCACTTGTATTTGTTTTCTGTTACGTATTGTGCTTTAATTTTTTTTTTTTTTTTTACTATTATTATATCAGTTGCATTTGTTTACCTTTATATCTGTTCTTATTTACTATTACATCGTTTGTAGATGTACAAGCATAACTCTAGAAGAGGTAAAGAGTATTATCAGTAGCAGATACAGGAACAAATGAAATGCAGAACTTCCTGGTTACACACAAAAATGATGCATGTTACCAGCTCAGCAGAAGAGAACAAGTGGTAATCTTCAGAGTCTGCAACGGCCACAGCTTATTGTGATACAAGGTAAAGATAGGACCTACTGATGAGTATAACTGTGGCACTGATATAATGACTTCTGAACATGTGCTTCAAAGATGCCCAACGTATGAGAGACAGAGAAAGCACATATGGCCATCACCTACCATTCCTAGAAAAACTATACAGAGATACTAACAACCTCAAGCTGACCACTGCTCTCTGTGAACATATTCAAGCAGACGTCTGAGAGTGTACGGAGAAGAAGGTGATGTAATCTGTTGCCAGTGTTGAGGGTTACATAACTCTTTATTTAGGTATATTCATAAATAATAAACTATAGCTCTTAAATTTGACCAGAAATGTAATGAATTCTGACTAGATCACTAACATTTTTTCAGTTTGTGAAATATGTAGATTTTTCCATCGCTAGAAATATATTTAAAAAATCATTGTAATGTTAAAAAAATATTACAGCTGGAAAAAATTTATTTAAAGTGTACGCACTGTTGAGAACAGAATTCAAAATTTGTCAGATTTAAAGAAAATCAGGTTTAATGTAGAAGGCATACATGTTTTTCTAAATTGGTCATTATTTCAAATGTAATATGATGTTTTAAGATAATTTTTGACAAATGTAATATGACATTTTAAGATAATTTTTGACAAATGTAATATAACATTTTAAGATAATTTGTGACAAATGTAGTGGACAACAAAAGAGAGAAGATACTAGACAGTTTGATATCATGGCATGGAAAAAAAAGGTCAATAACAAAATTGATAAACAATACTGAGAACAGGAAGTTGTGGAGAGACATGATCACCTATGCCATTCAGGCATGGTACTTTAAAAAGAAGAATCTATACTGTGTAATAGCAGGGAGTCTGAAGTTTCATAAAATATAAACATTTCAAAACCACTATATTTAACAATAACAGACGACTTTTTGATATGTAGACAAGTTACCAGTTTTGTCAGAACACTTCCAATCAATTTAGAAAAAAAGTACCAGTGACAAAAAAAAAATTAATACATTTCAGTGTGATGTCCTAACAATAAAATGAGTCAAATATTATATAATTTGTTTCTTAGGTTTTTTAAAAAATAAATGTTCTTTTTTTGTGTGTGTGACAAATTAGATACCAGTACAGTAAATGGGAAGGAAATACTCTGTCTGTTCACTTCTGCTTATTCAACTTTTTTTTAAAATGTCAGATTAGGTCCGAATATGGGTGGTTAGACACATAATTTAGTTTCTTGTTCTTGGATCACTCAAGTCTTGTGTGATGACTAGAATTAGGGTTAGGTCAAGAGAATCTGAGTGGGGATATTTAATTTCTTGTTCTTGGATCACTCAAGTCTTGTGTGATGACTAGAATTGGGGTTAGGTCAAGAGAATCTGAGTGGGGATATTTAGTTTCTTGTTCTTGAATCACTCAAGTCTTGTGTGGTAACTAGAATTCTCATCACCATTTGATCCACGGCTGGGAAGCCATATCTCCTTGTAGGGTGGGGATGTACAGTTTATGTTGGCTTTATATATGATATACGAAATGATATGCTATCAGTCCTGAAGTGAACAACTTGTAGATGAGAAGTAGTGGTTATACAGAATTCAATTTTTGTGTTCTTTAACAGACAAGTCATCATCATCATGTTCTTTAACAGACAAGTCATCATCATCATGTTCTTTAACAGACAAGTCATCATCATCATGTTCTTTAACAGACAAGTCATCATCATCATGTTCTTTAACAGACAAGTCATCATCATCATGCTGTCAGTCCTGCTCCCTGTAGAGCATTGAGCCACCATGTAGCTGGTCCTCTCTTACAGGAAGTCTGCACCAAGTAGTCACATGATCTTACAGCGTTGGTTTCTATGGCAGTGTGTTGAACATGATGAAGCTGAACAGACGGGAGGGAATACAGAAATAATTTGTTGGGTCTTCAGTTTTATACCCCAGCGACTTTGCCAGGTATACAAGCCCTAATTTCTGAACTGTGCAACCAGCGCAGGGTCACCATGCAGTGGATACCGTCTCATTGTGGAATACCAGGAAACGAGAGAGCAGACGGACTGGCTAAAGAAGGTGCTGCAGACGAGCAACCGGATGTACCAGTAACGTACCATCAGAAGAAAAAGATGATCAAATCAATCAGAAAGCCACCAACATCAACGCAGGATGACTACCAAGCTATGAACAGATCAGAACAAATTGTCATTCTGCGCCTCAGAACAGGACACAACCGCCTCCGCAGCCACATGTATACAAAATTCAAGATTGGCAATTCAGCCATGTGTACATGTGGATAGGCACCCCAGACTGCGGAGCACGTACTTCAAGATTGCCCCGAATATGATATATTGAGGCAAACCCACTGGCCCAGAGAAACAACACTGGAAGCAAAACTATACGGACCTCTGTATGAACTACAAAAGACAGTGAAGTTTATACAAGAAACAACATTGCTGATATAGACAATATATTTCAAGCGAACGAAAGAAGAAGAAGAAGAACCCCAGCGACTGTTAAAAGGCACACTGTACTTACTCTGTCCAGTGTGAACTTTCAACAAAACTAAGACCATTTGATTAACTTTAGGTGGGCTTCAGCTAAATTAGTAATAAGAAGTAGTGCAGCTCAAATAGAAATATAATGGATTCTTCTTTATGTAAATTTGTGTGTTGGCATTGTAACAAGAAGAATGAATGTTTTCAGATAAATATTTGCTTGGCACCACTGCGTTCTGTCCATCACATTAGAAATACAAGTCAATTAGGAAACTCTTAATTTACATTAAGCTGTAAGATTTTAACAGCTGTGGGGAGTATAACACAGAGAGATCCAGTTTTTATTTCTTGACCTGCATTTTGTAAACTTATAGTTTTTTTTTGCTTTCATCATTTGTATTTGTCTATTGGTTGAGAATTGTAACTTTGACAATATTATGTATGAAGAAATGTGTAGTAAGGTAGAGGTAAAGGATCCCGTTTACACGCCCATTGAGGCATATACTGGGGATTGAACCATGGACCACCGAGCTTGGAAGCCAGTGCACTAACCACTGTGCTACCGCGGCTCCATGAAGAAAATGTATGAAGAAAAGTGTAGTGGATTATCCTAATCATTTTTTTAATTGTTTGTAGGATACCAAGTCTACCTCTCCTAATCCGTCTTTTTTGTGCCGGCTGTTATTCCCTTATTGTCAGAAATTTTCTTGATGACAAATTCCCTAATAGATGGATTGGAAGAAGGGGTCCAGTCGAATGGCCTACGAGATCTCTTGATTTAACTCCAGAATTTCTTTTAAATGGGGATATTTAAAGGACAGGGTTGTATTCCATTTCTCTCACAGAAAGTAACAGCCACATTGGCAAAGCTGCAACCATCTTTGCCCACCTCACAGTGCGTGTTTGGGGAAACTCCAAACTCACAATGAAGAACCAAAGCTGTGTTATATAATGCCTGCATCACCAGCACACTTCTATATGGCAGCGAGACATGGACAACCTATGCTAAGCAAGCAAGAAGGCTCAGTACCTTCTACAGTGTCTATACCACATTCTTGGTATTTTTTGAAAGGACAAAATGACTAATGTCGAGGTGCTGGCCTTCAAAGCACATATACACTGCTTAGACAGTGCAGAGTGCACTGGCTTGGCCAATGCCGTCACATGGAAGATGGTCACATCTCCAAAGATATTTTCTACGGACAACTGGCAGAATGCAAAAGAACAACTGGGTGACAGCTGAGGGTCAAAGGTGTGTGCAAGAGAGACATGAAGGCACTGGACGTTAAATCCAGCAACCTGGGAGGATGAAGCTGCCGATTGCACCAAGTGGCGATGTTCCCTATGGCGCTACCTCAGATTGGGTGAAAAGCGGCTGTCACAACAAGCAGAAGAGAAAAAAACACTCTGAAAAGGACACCAGGTAAAACAGCTGAGGGCTATCACTTCAAGGACGCAACATTCCCATAGTCAGTTATGACATAAGAAGGTCACTACCGCTACTACTAAAGGTCAGAAACCTAAAACCTTAGAGGATCTCAAAACAGCGATAACAGAGGAGATTTATGTCAAAGAGTTTGTGGAAATGTTCTAAAATGGCTGACTTTATGTATGAATGCTCATGGACATCATTTTGAATGATAAGTAACTTAATAATTATCAGTCAATAATCTTAGTGTTCTGTCGCCATTGTTGAGCCAGACAAGTACCAGTGGAGCAAGAGATGAGAAGAAGAAGACACTGTGCGATAGATAGGACACACACTGAGGAAACCTGTTGATAGCATTACATTGTAGTCCTTGTTCTAGAGTCCACAGTAAAAGAGGCAGAGATAGACAAAAGAACACATGGAGAAGAGAACTGAAGAGGGAAATGAAAATGATGAGCCAGACATGGAAAGAAATTGTTACATGATAGGAGGACTTGACATGTGTTTGTTGAATGGTTATCCTCCTTGGTGAGCTAAAGAATATTGATTGATTGATTACACTGGACAACACATTTTGACTTTTTCTGTGTATCTGAGATTAAACCAAGTTACCTTTATGTTGTTTGGGCTGCTGAATATGAAAATGGCCGTTAAAACACCAGATTAGCTCTAGTTTTTTAAATATCTATGAAACAAGTTTTACACATTTGCATATACATACCATATGATAATAATGCTCATAGCGGAAATGATTCACAGCAACGCCTTTCTGCCTGTCGCTTGTAATGAGTTTCTGGAGCATCTCTCACAAGGGTCCAACAATAGTCTACTAGCATTGCTGCATTCCATTTCCCTTGATACCTTTTTTCGAGGGTAGTAATGTCCTGATGAAATCGTTCCCCATGCTTGTCACTGACAGCACCGCAGTTAGCAGGGAAGAAATCCAGATGAGAGTGTAAAAAGTGTAATTTCAAAGACATGTTGCACCCTAGTCTCTCGTAGCGCTGCAAGAGGGTTTCTATAAGCTCCTGGTAATTTTCAGCCTTATTGTTTCCTAGAAAGTTTGTGGCCACTTTCTGGTATAAAAAAACATTTTCCGAAGTCAGGATCTCTTGATGTAGATGCTTTCACAGGTGACGGATGTCCACTGGCCTTATTATCTTCTTCATCATCCAGAGTATAAGATTCTGGTGGGTCCAGAACAGGTAGTCCTTCCCCATGAGGCACTGGCTGCATAGCAGAGGGAATATTCGGCTAGGTCACAGGCCGCTTTTTCTTCTTAGAAATACCATGTCCAATAGGAGGAGTCATGCAAAAGTAACAATCATTATGATGGTTTGTCGGTTCCCTCCACACCATTGGAACTGCAAAACGCATCGATCGTCCTTTTCCGTTCAACCAGCAGCGCAGATTCGTTGCACAGGATTGACAACATATGTGTGGGGCCCAATACCGGTCCTGGTCACCGATCTCACAACCAAAATAAAGGCTGTAAGCTTTCTTTATCATCGGTGTAATAGGTCGCCTTTGTGATAGCAAAGTTATTTGTCCGCAAATATAGCAAAAATAATCCGCACTGTTCACACATTCACGAAGCATCTTGAACGACATGTCTGCACTCACAGAATCCATAACACAAATGATGACAAGAAGGAAATGTGGTTGCAATGACTGCTTCAGATTGCGTCATCCAATTGGCGCTCAAGGCTATCCGTCTCATGGGGAATCACGCGCCAGGGCTATAGAAAAGAGAAAGACTGGGTCCTTCGCGTTGGGAAGGTGAAGCCACCAGCCTACTGAACCACCCCCCCTCCTCCCCCGATCTTGAAAACTAGAGCTAATTCACGTTTTTTAAGTTCATATTCGTGTTCAGCATGTCCAAATTAGTTAAAAATAGCTACGGTACTTTTGTCTCGGATACATTTTGGCTGTTGTCCAGTGTTGCAGATGAAAGCCACATGATTTAAGGCAAAACGGTAAGGGACTTATGACTCACCCTATATGTTAATTAACTGTTACTTTGTTACTACACACGTCACATAAACAACAGCAGACTAACAGTACCGCAATGTTGCTGGTTTATGGCTTATAATTTTTTTTTTGTTTCATTTATGTAGCATTCACAAACTGGCACTATATGTTATATGTAACGAATCAGAAATATTTGCTTTATTTATTCTGTAGTGAGGAAGATTGTATGATTGGTATAACTGTGCTTTCTTTATTCTTTAGTGAGGAAGATTGTATGATTGGTGTAACTGTGCTTTCTTTATTCTGTAGTGAGGAAGATTGTATGATTGGTGTAACTGCTTTCTTTATTCTGTAGTGAGGACGATTGTATGATTAGTGTAACTGTGCTTTCTTTATTCTGTAGTGAGGAAGATTGTATGATTGGTGTAACTGTGCTTTCTTTATTCTGTAGTGAGGAAGATTGTATGATTGGTGTAACTGTGCTTTCTTTATTCTGTACTGAGGAAGATTGTATGATTGTGTCAATCTGATATTTATTCCTCATGAAATAAAGGTAGATTTAGTGCTGTAGCATAAACTACCATTGGTCAGGGACGTTCACTAGGTCTCAGTTTTGAACATTGACCTTCAATCAAGGAGCTCCCCAAGGAGCATAGGCCTTCAACAAACACATGCCAGGTCCTCCTGTCCCGTGTCTTCCATGTTTTCCTCATCATTTTCACCTCTGTATCCAGTTCTCTTCTCCGTGTGCTTTTTGGTCTACCTGTGCCTCTCTTTCCCTGTGGATTCCAGAACAAGGACTGCCTTGTAATGCTATCAACAGATTTCCTCAATGTGTGTCCTATCCATTGCCAGTGTCTTCTTCTCAACTCTTGTTCCACTGGCACTTGTCTGGTTCTTGTCATCAATTCCACATTTGTGACTTTGCCATACCATTTCAGTCCTTCTATTCTATGCAAGTACCCGTTTATAAAAGTCTGAAGCTTTTTGGTTGTTGTTTTTGTTACTCAGAGCCATACAATAGGACTGACTTGACATTTGAGTTGAAGATTCTTATTTCGTGTTGGACTTGATTTCTCTTGTTCTCCATGTTTCCCAATGCAATGAAAGCTCCTCTTGCTTTTTGTATTCTTATTTTGATATCACTGTCTGTCCCTCCAACTTTGTCTATATTACTGCCAAGATGTGTGTAAGATTCTACACCTTTTAGTGGTGTTTCTTCAAGTTCAACCTTGTTATCATTTCTTGCATTTATTCTCATAATCTTTGTCTTTTCCCTGTGTATTTTCAGGCCCACTTGTGTGATCTCTCATCGAGAATTTTCATTTTCTCTTGCATCTGATTATGGTTATGGGACAGAAGAGCCAAGTCATCTGCAGAATCCAGATCATCAAGCTGTTTAGTCAGATTCCATTGAATTCCATTTCTGTTATGTGATGTCGATGTTTTCATAACCCAATCTATTGCTAGTAAGAAAAGAAATGGAGACAAGAGGCATCCCTGTCTCACTCCGGTTCTAATCCTAAATGGTTCTGTAAGTTCTCCTTTTTTTTTTTTTTTAAGCTGTTTTAAAAGTAGCTGTTATTATTCTGGGTCCAACAGCTTCCCATTCAATGAGGGCTTTCTGTGCTTCTTTAGATAACATAAGAGCTACCTCTTCACTGTGGTGTGAACTTTCGTCTTCATGTCCTGAGGAAAGCACCAATTCACCTGTGATGAGTTTCTTCCTGTCTACTCCCTTCCACTTTGTTTCACACATTCCCAGAACCTCAATTTTATATTCCCTCATTTCTGCTGCTACTTGTGCCACTTTCCCTTGTTCGTTTAATGTCCGAACATTCCAAGTGCCAAATCTGGAAGTTCTAGAAGAAAGAAGGTTAGTCAGCAACACAGACTCCTTTCGACTTTCTCTGTGTTGCATCATACGCCTCCCTGCGAGAGGACCTTCCCCTGTCTTGGATGGCTGTGTTTTATTTTCCTTAATCGACTTGTCCATGTTTGTTGAAGTTTTTTGTGGTTTAAATTTTTTACAGGATGGGGTAACCAGCCTCATGCCCAACCCTCCTTAGTCGCTTTCTCGACATGCACAGCAGGGAACAGTGTTACTATTCTTTGCTCCCCTTTCGGCCCCCGGTAACACACGGAAAAAGAAAATACATGTAAATGTCATCCAATGTTATGCACCAACTAATGACAAAGAAGAGTCTGTGAAAGAAGCATTTTATACTAGACTACAGGAAATTATGGATAAAGTAAAAAGAAGAGACATCACAATTTTGATGGGTGACATGAATGCAAAGATAGGTACAGTCAATACCGGATTTGAAGAAGTCATGGGAAAACATGGGCTAGGAATAATGAATGAAAATGGGGAACTATTCTCAAACTTCTGTGCTTCAAATCAACTGGCTATAGGAGGAAGCATGTTTCCACATAAGAGAATACACAAGGCAACATGGATATCACCAGACCATAGAACAGAAAATCAGATTGATCATATATGCATAAACAAGAAGTTTAGATCGTCATTGCAGGATTTAAAGGTATATAGAGGAGCAGATGTGGCATCAGATCACCACCTTCTGATAGCCAAAGTAAAAATGAAACTCAAGAGATATGCAACAATGCCAAATTATAGACAACAATTTAATGTAGGACATCTAAGAAATCCAGAAACAAGAGACAAATTTGCGGTCACAGTATCCAACAAATTCCAAGTGCTCCAACAGCTGGAAGATGTAGAGAATACAGAAGACTATTGGCAGCAGGTCAAAATTGTATGGAATGAGACGTGAAGAAATACTGGGGAAAAGGGAACGACAACAAAAAGCATGGATAACAACAGAAACCATCAATAAGATAAAAGACAAAATACAAGAAAGCAGATTTAAACACAAGCAAAACCAGAAGTTCCAAAGCCAAGGCTCAAGAAGTGTCAAAAGAGACACGAGGAAGTATATTGAGGAGTTGGCAAGAGAGGCAGAAGATGCTGCAGCCAAAGGAAATATGAGAGAACTGTATAGCAGCACAAAGAAGCTAACGGGGAAATACAAGCAAACAAGTTGCCTCATAAAAGACAAGAATGGAAAACTGCTCAGCAATATACAAGAGCAAATGAAGAGGTGGACAGAATATTTTGAGGACCTTCTCAATAGACCAGCTCCACAAAACCCCCCGGACATCCAGCCAGCAGAAGAACTACAAATTAACGGTGTAAGACCAACGAAGGAAGAAATAAAGAAAGCCATAAAGCTTCTAAGATGGAAAAGCGTCTGGACTTGATGGCATTCCAGCAGAGGCCATCAAAGCAGATATCGACACGGCTACAGAGATGTTATATAAATTACTTGGTAAAGTCTGGGAAAAGGAAGAGATACCAGCAGAATGGAAGGAAGGATATCTGGTTAAGTTGCCTAAGAAGGGAAATTTACAAGAGTGTACAAATTATAGAGGAATAATGTTACTATCAGGGCCAGGAAAAGTATTAAACAGGATTATCCTTGAGAGATTAAAAGAGTCCATAGACAAGAAACTGAGAGATGAACAAGCAGGTTTTCAACAAAACAGATCATGTACAGACCAGATAGCCACTTTGAGAATAATAGTTGAACAAAGTCTGGAATGGAACTCACCACTATACATCGGATTTGTGGACTACGAAAAGGCATTTGACAGTGTAGACAGAGAATCACTATGGAAATTGATGAGGCATTATGGAGTTCCCCTGAAGATCATTAATTTAATAAAGAAAACATATGAAGACATGACATGCAGAGTTCTTCACGAAGGACAGCTTACAGAACCGTTTGGGTTAAGAACAGGAGTGCGACAGGGATGCCTCTTGTCTCCATTTCTTTTCTTACTAGCAATAGACTGGGTTATGAGAACATCAACAACACACAACAGAAATGGAATCCAGTGGACTCTGACTAAGCAGTTGGATGATCTGGATTTTGCTGATGACTTGGCTCTTCTGTCCCATAACTGTAATCAGATGCAGGACAAGTTGAAAACACTCGATGGGAGGTCACAGCAATTGGGTCTGAAAATACACAGGGAAAAAACAAAAATAATGAGAATAAATGAAGGTAATGATAACAGGGTTGAACTTGAAGAAACACCAATTCAAGATGTAGAATCATACACATATCTTGGCAGTAATATAGACAAAGTTGGAGGGACAGACAGCGATATCAAAATAAGAATACAAAAGGCAAGAGGAGCTTTCATTGCATTGGGAAATATATGGAGATCAAGAGAAATCGGATCCAACACGAAAATAAGAATCTGCAACTCAAATGTGAAGTCAGTCCTATTGTATGGCTCTGAGACATGGAGAACAACAAAGACAACAACCAAAAAGCTACAGACTTTCATAAATGGGTGCTTGCGTAGAATAGAGGGATTAAAATGGTATGACAAGGTTACCAACGTGGAACTGATGATAAGAACTAGACAAGTGCCAGTGGAACAAGAGATGAGAAGAAGACGATGGCGATGGATTGGACACACACTGAGGAGACCTGTTGATAGCATTACAAGGCAGTCCTTGTTCTGGAACCCCCAGGGCAAGAGGGCAGAGGTAGACCAAGAAGCACATGGAGAAGAGAGCTGGAAACAGAGGTGAAAATTATGAGGAGAATGTGGAAAGAACTTGAGTTGATGGCACGTGACAGGAGGACTTGGCATGTGTTTGTTGAAGGCCTATGCTCCTTTGGGAGTGGAGGGTTATGAATGAATGAAGTTGTCCTTCATGAAGAACTCTGCATGTCATGTCTTCATAGATCTTCTTTTTCCAAAGTGATTCTCTGTCTACACTGTCAAATGCCTTTTTATAGTCCACAAATCCGATGTATAGCGGTGAATTCCATTCCAGACTTTGTTCAACTATTATTCTCAATGTGGCTATCTGGTCTGTACAGGATCTGTTGTGTCGAAAACCTGCTTGTTCATCTCTCAGTTGCTTGTCTATGGACTCTTTTAATCTCTCAATGATGATTATTACTTTTCTTGGCACTGATAGTAACATTATTCCTCTATAATTTGTGCACTCTTGTAAATTTCCCTTGTTAGGCAACTTGAACAGATAACCTTCCTTCCATTCTGCTGGTATTTCCTCTCTCTCCCAGACTATGCCAAGTAAAAGGATCCCGTTACACGCCCATTGAGGCATATTGGGAATATGGTGTTAGGCCCATATTTTCTTGACCATCAGCACACTAGGGGTGATGTAGTCAGCATCGCGTTGGCCGCCTTAACCTTCCCAGAGTTGCTCTAGTACCCAATTGGGGCTGGGTCGACCCAGGAGCCGTTTGTGGCCTAAAAAAATCCCACCTCATCTGGGGATCGAACCATAGACCACTGAGCTAGGAAGCCAGTGCACTAACCACTATGCCAAGTAGTTTGTATCAATATCTGTTTTGATGGCCTCTGCTGGAATGCCATCTGGACCAGCTTCTTTTCCATCTTTCAGAAGCTTTATTTCTTCTCTAAACTTACCTGGGTTAAAACATGGCAACTTTGCCACAGGGAGCAAGCACTCTAATGACCCTGCCACTTGACGCTATTATTCCACATAAATACATTACTTATTGTGTTCCCAAAAAAGTGGTACTTGAGATATGTAATGTGATGTTATTTTACAACATGTGAAGCATGCCGGCATATTGAGTTAATGGTATCACTAGGAAAGTGTTTCAAAGATCTTTGTCATGGTTTAAAGAAAACAAGTTTAAAATAGGAAATTTAATGAAAAATTATGTGTATTTGAAGACAGTTTGCCAGAGGTGTCAGATTAAGAAAACTGGCTTTAATGTTTGGTGCAATGTAGACTTTTCTGTATAGGTCAGTACTTTCAGATTTAGGGGGTGGTAGATATCAAAACACTTTCCTCTGTCAGAGAAGTGTGTTTTCCCTCCCTTACTTAAAAAAAAAATTTAGTAGATAAAGGGCTGAAATACTTGTCTAATGAGAGGGTCCTTCTGATGATAGATTGCCTCCTGTTACAAATCTGTGTATAGAGTTTGCCATCATTGTACCTGAGATAATTTTTGATAGATGTAACCAATAGCATTTTTAACAACAGAAATGAGAAGTTTCATACAATGTTAACATCCCAACATTGATTTTTTTTTTTTAATCCACATGAAGCATCTTTTTCTTGAAATGAGATAATGCCAAGAAGTTAACAGATTTAGTCAGAGAGCAGAAAAAATGTACTGACAGTGCCACACTAGTAAAGCAGTCAGTCAAGATCTTCTACACCCACAACTGCTGATTCCACCAGTTTAAATGTGGTTATTTATCATACCCAGATTTTTACTTAGTTCTTGTTGTTGGTAAGAATCGTGCTCATCAAGAGTTACCTGACCCTTTTTGGTCCCCAGCGGCATCTGAGGAGACCTAAAGAATAGGCATGTCTTCAACTGTGACTAATGTTAGAATGTGCATGAGGCTTGCATCCTCATATAAAAGAAATTACTAGACTGGTCAGCACTGCAGAATCAAAACTGTGATGCAGGAATTCCAGCATCGGAAACCAGCAGAAGTAGTGGTTCTGTAAGGAACAAAAACCAAAGGAGGAGGGGGATTTTGTTATTGATGACTAGGCAGCAAGGAAACTGTCACTTCAGGGGGGGAGGGGGCGAACGACACCAAGTAGGTGTGGTAGGTCAAAGTTCTAAAGATTGCTGACTGGTATGTGGGTGATTATTGTCTATGTAAGCTGTGAAGTCCACTATTTGTTCCACCTTGTCATGTGAGTGCTGATTTTGACCAGGATTTTGTTGTTTTAAATGAGCTAAAAAATATTTGATACATTGTTGTTTGCTAGTTTATTCATGTGATAAGATAGCTTTTTTTCGTGTGCAGGAAATATGTGCCCCTTTTTTTATCGCTTGCTTTATCTGCTGCAGTCAATCTGCTTGAGCAACTGTGGTAGTTCAAGGTTATTTAAAAAAGTAATGTTAAATATATAACAAATGTTTAGCATCAGATTACTGAGCTTGAACTCAATTTGCTGGTCACCTCCCAGTGGTTGCTTCCTGTGGCGCTGCCTCTGACAACAAAGTGTTGAAATAACCATTGGCTAGTGGAAGTACATGATAACTTAATGACTTACCAAAAAAATATGTAAAACATAAAGATGAAAGAAACAATTTGAGCTTGGAATTATACCTGTGACTTTTTTGTTTTGGTTGGTTGGTTTTTTTGGGGTCGCTTGTTATTCTGTACTTTATTATTGATTGTATTGTGTAGCCTTATTGTAGTGTAACATTTGTTATTGGAATAACCAGAATGTTCTGTCATGTGCATTGATATTATTTCTTCTTTTTTTTTCCTCCCCAAAGTTTATGTTGATTCATAGGCGTTAAAATAATGTTTATTGGGTCAACACAGCAATTCATTTGCTGAATTCTTATACAACATTTGAGAAGGTTGCTATTTTCATTGAAAGCTTAACAAGATGACACATCACTGACTGTAATGAGCATTTATTCAAGATCAGACATCTAGTCACAAAACTGTAGAGGTGAATGTGGTGAACAGCATTAACTTGAGACCAGCCACAAACTGGTGTAAGATAGAGTGGGTTTTTTTTTTGTCATGCTGGATAATTTTTCAGTGAGGGTTTGACAGAATGGCTCACCATTAGGTAGTGACCAGCATTGACTTGAGACCAGCCACAAACTGATGTAAGATAGAGTGGGTTTTTTTTGTCATGCTGGATAATTTTTCAGTGAGGGTTTGACAGAATGGCTCACCATTAGGTAGTGACCAGCATTAACTTGAGGCCAGCCACAAACTGATGTATGATAGATAGATTAGGTTTTTATTGACCTACTAAGATAATTATTCAGTGTCACTGAATTTGAGCAATTATTGTAATAAACTGAAAGTGCATATCTCAACCGACGTAATTGCTGTTTGTATATGTCAGCTCCGAGGGTGTAATATCTGATGATCTGAATGCGGCCTGTGCTGGTATTACTGGGACAAGCGTATTTCTGTATTAACATTTTCATCTGTGTTGATGTAGCAAAGATAACAGACCTGCAAAAATGGGGGGCTTGTGCAGACAGGAGCATTGAAATGGTATAACAAGATGACCAATGTGGAACTGTTGGACAGAACCAGACATTGACCATTGGAACAAGATGTCAGGAGAGGATTCTGTCATTAGAGACATAACTACCTGATATGAACATGTCATGATAGATTTAACTACCTGATATGAACATGTCATGGGGCAAGTCTTTTACAGACAGGGGGTATGATGTGCTGGTGTTGTGGGTAGTGGGTTTCCCCCCTTGCTTCACCCTAGGCCTAGTGAATTCTTGTTCATGAAAGGAGCGACCATTGCGGTGTTAGTCTCTTGGCCTAGCAAAACCTCTCATACCCCAAGATCGTTGTGCGTGGTGAAGAGCCACACCCTCCTCGAGGTAGTCCTGGTAACTGAGGGTGCGAATCCTCAGGCTAAACACAACGGATCTAGAGGAGCAAACCTCGATAATAAAACCGGTGCACTACACCGTACACGCCCTCTGTGGGTGGGAAGGAGCCAGATTGATACTGAACAAGTCTTGGGAGTAGGAACGAGTGTGGACTGCTCCCTGAAGATCGGAACCCATCGTACAGGCACAGAGACTCAGGACTTGAGGATCCTATTGCCTTCAACTCTTGGTCACATGCCTAGAGCCTCGGAGAACTCGGCGTAACCAGCAGGCAATTTGGTGGCGGGGAAAGAGCACTGTGAGCCCTACCTTGGCTACGTATCACAAGGAGACGCAGAAACACCCCCTTTATCTCCCCCAGAGCTGGCACAGTACACTTCTGGCTTCTACCGGGGGCGGTAGGAAATCCTCCATCAGATGCGGCTGATGCTGGGCCCACTGGCGCGTGGACACGTCCCGATCCCCATCGAGACTTGCCCGGGGAGCCCACCCCGGCTCAAAAAAGCAGAGAAGGCCACTCTCCAAACCTCCGATGTCTTGCGGGCAGTGTTAGGATGTGCAAGAACATGGACAGGAAGACTCTACAACTTCCCCACTGAAGACATGCCCACGGCGACCGTTGCCTCAATTGGCTGTGTGTGGTGTACCCGGAAACGGGGCCTCCCAGTACTGAGGCACAGTTAAGTCCCCGATGTCACTTATCGGTGCAGAGTTGAGAGAGATGGCTGAGCATCACAATCCCCCCTGTGTTGCAGCATGATGAGAACCCAGCATTGCACACTGAGCTTGGGGGGATCACTTGGGCACCAGACTTAATACTGGCTCTTGACTGGATGGCCGCATGCAGGAGATTTCTACAATGGAGGGTTGGCAGGTGGTGGGTATCTGGAAGTGGCTCTGTGCAGGACGTGAGGATTCCTTGGGAGAGCCCAGAACCAGAGCACAGCATTGTGCAAGCTCTGCATAGTTGGAGAGCCCCCTGGATGACGGGGAATGCACAGTGTGCTACCTCACCTATCCCCAACTGCTAACTTAGAACCAGAAGTGGGGTCCTCTGTATGCGTGCCAGGCCAGGATAAAATGCCTGGGAAAGAGACTGGAGCTCAGAACTCCCTAACTCAAAGTTGCAGGATGGCAGAAAAGCCATGGGAAAGACAGGGCTATTTTGAAGATAACGCAACCATATTTTCACCATACGAGCTCGGACGCCGCCTCGGTAAACAAGGTCCGCGCAGAGCAGTGACACCCCCAGGCTGCTTGCGAATAGTCTACTACTGGGAACATAAACAGATTAGGGATGAGCCCACTCTCCCGTTGAACAGGTGCTAAAGTCATAGATACTGGGCCAGAAGGCGCACCGGAAACCACAGTATCACGCAACTCGCTTTTTTTTTTCTATGGAGAGTACACCGTCAAATAAATCTCGTACTGGTGCTCGCCCTGTGGAGCTCCACCAGGCAGGTGCAGTGCCGGGCTCTGAGCCTCGACAGAGCCCACCCTCAGCTACTGGAGGACCCTCTAGACCATCTTGTGGAGTCAGCAGACGGCGGAGGAGAACTACTGACCAAAACAAAACAGAAAAAGAGAAACCCAGAGTGCCACTTGTCATGATGCACTGGAATGCAGAGGGAGTGAACAGCAAGCAGGCTGGATACAGCAAAAAGACAGAGCTGGAAAACATCTTGTATGAGAAGCAAGTCAGTGTTTGCTGTATCCAAGAGACTCACTTGAAAGCAGATCAAACCTTTAAAATAAGGGGATATCAATGCTTCAGATCCGACAGAACAGAAAGACGAAAAGGAGGAGTATTTACTCTTGTAAGGAATAACATTCCTGCACACGAAAGGAAAACCTACATGGATGGAGCAGAATATCAGCTGTTGCAGATAAAGGTAGACAAGATGGAAATAGAACTCCTGAACTATTACTGTCCGAACAACAAACCCCTGAGTCTCAGCTCTATACAGGTACCAGCCACCAACTTTATAGCAGTTGGAGACTTTAATAGCCACTCCCAGAGCTGGGGCTATAACCACCTGGATCACAGAGGTGAAGAGGTTGAAACTTGGCAAGATGATCACTCCCTAATCCTAGTCAATAATGCCACAGATACTCCTACCTTCTACTCCAGAGGATGGCACACAACTTCAACACCAGATCTTGCCTTCTCCACACCAGATATAGCTGGATCTATTAGTAGAAATTACGATCATTGAATATACATACCAAGCTTCGTCTGTTTAATTCAAATGTTATCTCAGTGTTAACATACGGCTGTGAGAGTTGGAAAATAACAAAATCATTGGAGAACAAGCTGAATACATTCGAGAACAAATGTCTTAGAAAACTCATGAACATCAGTTGGAAAGAATTCAAGACTAATCGACAAATAAGAGAAGACTCTAGGCAGAAATATGTCTCCGACTATATAAGGAAAAGACGATGGTCATATATCGGTCATGTCCTACGAATGCAAAACAACAGAATACCACTACAGGCGCTCACTTGGGTTCCTGAGGGTAAGCGGAAAAAAGGAAGACCAAAAGAAAACACTCAGAAGAACAATAATAAGAGAAGGAAGAACGTTGGGCCTAAATAATGTGCAAGAGCTAAGAGGAGTGGCGTCACAACGAACAACCTGGAGAGCACTGGTTTCTGCCTTATGCGCCGTGTTTGGCGCTTAAAGAATTTATTATTATTATTTATTATTAGTAGAGAAGTAGGAGACCAACTAGGGGGAAGCGACCATCGCCCAATCTTTCTTACTGTCCAGAGTGCAACTCTCAGTACAGGCCCAGCCATTACAAGATGGAACTACAAAAAAGCCAACTGGGGTTTATTCAGGCATCAGGTGAACACGCTGCTGTCTACCCTCAAGGTACAGAACAGAGACATTAATGAAGTGGTAAAAGACTTCAACAGATGCATACTACAAGCTGCAAAAGAAACCATTCCTAAAGGATGCCGGCGTAACTACATACCATACTGGTCCAGCACACTCCAAGAACGTCAGGAAGCTATGGACAGGGCTAGAAAGGACGCAGAGTCTCAGCCTTCACTTGAAACTCACAACAAATGGAAAAAGGCTGTAGCAGAGTTTCAGAGAACAAAGCTAGAAGAAAAACGGAAAAGCTGGAGAACTAAAACGGCATCGCTGAACCTTGAGAAAGACGGCAGGAAACTTTGGAGATTAGTCAAGTCTCTAAATGAAGAGCGTTCCTCACCTAGGCAGACTATCACATTGGATGAAGGTGGCAAACTTTTCAGAGGAAAACAAGCTGCAGACTTGTTTGCTAGAAGATACAGTTCAGAAAGCAACTTACCCATTAACATAGATCATCAGAGAGAGATAAGAAAAGAAATACTGGCAACCATGGGACAGACAGATACTCCTGCCCCAATGAGGGAACCCATCACACTAGGAGAACTACAGAAGGCTATTTCCAAGCTTAAGTTTCAAAAGTCACCCGGCCCAGACAAAATCAGCAACGAAATGCTAGTAAATCTGAGCTCAGCAGCAAAGACAAAACTGCTTGAGATATTCAACCACAGCTGGTTGAAAGGAATGGTACCCCAAGTATGGAGAGAAGCCATCACAATACCCATACTAAAGAAAGGGAAATGTAAGACCGAGGCTGCAAGTTACCGGCCAATCAGTCTCACAAGCTGTGTTGGGAAGACTATGGAGCGAATAGTCAACCACAGATTGAAATGGTATTTAGAGTCTGAGCAGATCCTGGTGCCGGAACAAGCTGGATTTAGAGAATGCTACAGTATAGAAGACCAAGTTACTTACTTGTCTCAAGCAATAGAAGATGCCTTCCAGGAGAAGAAAAAGGTCCTAACGATCTGGGTCGACTTCAAGCAGGCCTTTGACAAGGTGTGGAAAGATGGCCTCATTGCAAAACTTAGGAGAAGTGGAATCCAAGGCAACATGATGAAATGGATCCAGTCATACTTGCATAACAGGAGAACTAGAGTCACTCTTGACGGTCTGCAGAGCAGAAAAGTGTTGCTCCATCAGGGGGTACCTCAAGGAGGAGTAATTTCCCCAACACTCTTCCTTGTTTACATCAATGACCTGGTGAAAGATCTCCCTGCAGGAGGTAAAGCTGCCTTATATGCAGATGACCTAGTACTCTGGTGCGCTGATGAAAATGTCACCACAGCAAATTATAGAATGCAGCGGGCAGCAGACATGCTAGTGTCATGGGCAGAGAAATGGCTTATCACAATAAACACAGACAAAACCTCCACAACACTGTTCTCCCTCGCCCCCAGGGACAAATCAGCTAACATACACCTAGGGACAACCGTGATCAAGGAAGAAAGCTACCCCACCTATCTTGGGGTGACATTTGACCAAAGGCTTACATGGAATAAGCATATTGAAAATGCAGAGGGAAAGGCCCGAAGACGACTAGGCATACTCAGAAAATTAGCAGGTACCAACTGGGGAGCAAATGAACGAAATCTAAAGAAGATTTATAATGGAGTAATAAGACCACACTTAGAGTTTAGCTCAGCAGCATGGTCATCAGCTGCTAACTCACATCTGCAGTCTTTGGACAAGGTGCAAAATCAAGCTCTCAGGCTCATTACAGGAGCCATGAAAACTACACCAATAACAGAGATGCAGAAGGTTGCTGGATTACAGACATTGTCCCATAGAAGAGACACAAAAACCATGATCCAGATGGAAAAGTACAACAGTATGCCAATGCACCCAATGAAGGCAAGACTAGATGATCTGGCATTGGGACGTCTAAAGCATAGCAGCTTTGTGCATCGGGGGAAAAGACTTATAAGACAGCATCAAGAAGACCTATCCATGAAGACAACACCACTGAAGCCCACCCTATACCCTGTACCATGGGAGCAGGCCAGCAGTGCCCTCCAAATTAATACATCAGTCAGTGGTCTCACAAGTGGATGTGAGTATAATGATCTGCAAAAACGAACTGCTACATTGAGTATGATCCAAGAAAGCTATCCCGATCAATCATGGATACATGCCTATACAGATGGATCAGCAACTAATGCTGTTAGGAATGGAGGTGCCGGTATCTTTATCTCATATCCTGACAACCACTATGAGACTAGGCACATTCCCACTGGTAAATTCTGTTCCAACTATACAGCTGAGGTTCAAGCTCTAGAGCAAGCTGCAAATATGATTTATAACACCAACTCTGACTGCCACCAGGTAGTCATCCTCACAGATGCACTGTCTGTCCTGCAAGCTCTCAAGGGTGGTAAACTCCCGCATCTGAGAAATGAACTAAACAAGGTAGCTGCCAAAAAGAGAACCATACTTCAGTGGGTACCATCTCATTGTGGTGTACCCGGAAATGAAAAGGCAGATAAACTTGCAAAAAAGGGAGGAGAATGTGAACAAGAAGATAATGAAGTCACATACTTTGAGAAAAAGAGAGCTATCCAGACTATCAGAAGAGAACAGAACCAACCCAAAGACGACTATCACACTCTCGACTGGCAGGGACAGATAACTATTTTTCGACTCAGGACAGGGCATAACAAACTGAATAAACACATGCACAAGCTACGATTGTCTGCTTCACCACTGTGCACATGTGGATTAAACGAACAAACTGCTGAGCATGTTCTACAGGACTGTCCTCTGTATGACCAGTTAAGAAAGATATACTGGCCCAATGACTCAACACTAAACTCAAAGCTATATGGAGTTAAAGAGGAACTTCAAACAACAGTCGAATTCATCATGAGAACTCGTCTGACGGTGTAATCATCAAAGATGCGATCGCAAGAAGAAGAAGAAGAAGAACATGTCATGAAAGATAACTACCTGATATGAACATGTCTTACTTACTTAATCGTTCCCCTTCTATTGAGGTGTAGAGGTTTGGAAGAGAGAGCGCCAGACTATCCTATTGGCTGTCTTCCTCCTGGCCTGGTTCCATTCTAGTCCTCGGTCCTTCAAAGATTATCTAATGTTGTCCTCCCAGCGGACTCTGGGTTGTCCTGATCCCATGCTTGTCGTGGTAGCCAATCTTTTCCCATTCTGCAGACATTGCCAAACCATCTTAGTTGGGACTGTTCTACTTGGGTCTGCAGGGGGTGGGATTTTAGGCCTTGACGTATCGTCTGGTTGCGGACCATGTCTCCTCTTGTTACTTCAACCACCTTCCTCAGATACCTCATTTCTGAGGTTTGGATCTGGCTTTTGTGGGTTGTAGTCATTGCCCATGACTCGCATCCATATGTCAAGACTGGGACATAGGTGGAGCAGTATACAGCCATCTTCTTTTTCTTACCAACCTCTCTCTTGCTGAGGAATCCTCGATTTATGGCCCGAAAAAGTCTCCCAGCTGCTGCTTTTCGAGTGGCCAACTCTTCTTTGATGCTTCCCTTTCGGTCTATAATAGCTCTGAGGTATTTAAAGTGGTCGACCTGCTCCAGGACCTGTTCTCCCAGCTTAATCTGATGTCTTCTTTCTTCTCGTGACATCACCATGGATTTTGTTTTAGAGCTACTTATGACCATCCCTCTCTTCTCCAGCTCTTCCTTCCAGACTTGCAGGTTGGACTGGAGATGTGCCTCTGATTTAGCAATCAGGGCAACATCATGAGCAAATGCCAGCTCTGAAATACAGACCTGTCTCATCTTCCAGTACCCCACTGAATACTTTCTTGTTATCTCCTTACATGCCTTGATGACATCATCCATGAGGAGTATGAAAAGATAAGGTGACAGGATATCACCTTGTCTTACACCAGTGGTGGTCCTGAACTCTTCTGACATATGGTTTGCTGTCCTCACATAATTTCTGCAAGACTCGTAGAAGCTCTGTATAGCATGAATCAAGAGGTGCTGGAATGTTCTTCCTTGCCAAACAGTCCCAAAGTTTGCTCCAGGGGACCCTGTCAAACGCCTTTTCCAGATCTAAGAAATAAAGATGGATACTCAAGGTATGAACATGTTATGATAGATAACTACCTGATTTGAACATGTCATGATAGATAGCTAGCTACCTGATATGAACATGTCATGATAGATTTAACTACCTGATATGAACATGTCATGATAGATAACTACCTGATATGAACATGTAATATTAAGTTTCTCAACAAGTTTTAGGTTACATTCACATTTGGTAAATAAATTTTCTTCACTAACCTGATCCATTAAACTGATTATAAATCCAAAACTCTTCATTTCATGACCTCGCGACACCTGAAAACGTTGACGGGTTTTTAATTGTTAGCATAAAAGAATAATGATATTAATTTCTACCAAATGTAATAAAAAAACACTTTATGTGCCATTTTGAGCAAATGTTACAATCGTGCAATGTTCGGCAATCTTTAAAACTGTAAGGTAGGTTTTTTTGTTTTGTTTCTTAAAAATGGGTTTTGGTGCAAATCAACACTGGCATTCTACGTTTGAACTATAAGCAAGCAAAATGGCTGTCCCCATAAAGATAATGATTTACATTGACTTGGAGTTGTTTTTCACATGAACATTATATATATATATATATATATACTGTATGTATATATATATATATATATATTTTTTTTTTCTTTTTTTTTTTTTCTATAACCAGCGGCACTCGAGCTTTCCAGCTCTTTCGGCCCAATGACGTCATTGCGAGGCTGGGGGGTCAGTGGACTTTCCTTCCAACCCGGTCAGGAGCTTCGCTCCTTCCCATCCACACGGGATTTATGTGCAGGAGCCGTTCAGGTTATTCAGTCAAATTTCCGGTCGTAAACATTTCTTCAAACGCCGACGGCCGGGTTTGAACCATGAACACCTGGTCGCCAGTACAACGTCGTAGCCATTACACCAGCGCGGCTCCCATATATATATATATATATATATATATATATATATATATATATATATATATATATATATATATATATATATATATATATATATATATATATATATATATATATATATTTATTATTATTATTATTATTATTATTATTATTATTATATATATATGTATATATATATATGTATATATATATATATATATGTATATATATATATATATATATATATATATATATATATATATATATATATACATATACATATATATATATATATATATATATATATATATATATATATATATATATATATATATATAAGTATTGGCTTCTTTTTTAACACTCAATGTGTTATATCTATACATTTAGTTATCACATAATTGAACATTTCATTTTAATTGGCCCAAACAAAATCCAACTCTTTAGCAAAACATTATGAACATTTCAGTGCCTTTAATGCATGAAAAGAATGTTAGTGATTTTTGTAAGAAGCAATACAACAAAACAGCAGCACTGAAAAGAATGTAGGCCTAATACTAGTATCACATAAAGTGTAATAACAAAACCAAATGAAAACTGATTGCACTTCTCCCAAGTATCACCGCTGGTCACACATATGATAAAATCAGACATTCAGAAAAGCAGCCACTGGAAAAATGTCAACAAACTGAGCATCTTCATTTGAGTCTTCTAATGTCATATCTGTGATGCAATTTATATGTGGCATTATGTATTTCTGATAACATGTATGTGTGACATTGCATGTCTGACATGATCAGTAAACTTACAGCTCTTAAATAACATTTAAAATACCATTAAAGTCAACAGGGTAATGATTGAAAATACCCAACTGTCATTTTAATTATCTCCAAGAAGACCTGTCTGCCTGCATTTTAAAAAATAGGATAAATTATCATACTTGCTAATATACCTGTCACAAAAAGTAGGGGATATTTTAAGATGGTATGTATTATTTTACAAAAGAGTGGATTTCGTGTTTTAATGGTTGTACGGACATATCGAGCACGCTCTTCTCCACTCTCACGTGCAATATCATGTTGACCTGGTGACTCGTGATGAGTAAGCCAATCCCAAGAACAGAGGTGGGGCCCATCCGTAAAGTTCACACATTATTCTTTTTCACAAAAATGCGTGTATCTTGGGTTTGATGAACACTACTTACCACGGACAGGTATAAAAAGACTCTGCAACAGATAAAATTTCTTTTCTTCGTCATGGAACGCTTGACAGAACAGCAGAGATGGATAGGCATAGGCATGTTGCTCGGAACCTCAATGTTTCACAGTCAGCAGACTGTGGAACAGGTATCAAAATTTCCCTGCCTCGGACTGGCCGCCCAAGAGTCACTACACGCCGCCAAGATCAACTTCTTGTTACTCAGGCCCTCAGAACTCGGACTCTAAATGCTACTCAACTTCAGCAACACCTTCAACAGACCACTGGGATCTAGGTCTCAACTCAGACAGTACGAAACTGTTTGCACCAAGTGCAACTGGCCTCATGCAGACCGTTTGTAGCTTTGCCCATGTCACCACAACACAGGCGAGCAAGAATGGATTGGTGCCAATGTCATCATCGGTGGACAATCAACAGTGGGCATCAGTGATGTTTTCTGATGAGTCCCGTTTCGTTTTGGATTTTCATGATCGTCGAATACGTGTCTGGCGACGGCGAGGTGAGCGTTACCAGCCTCCTGCAACTGTTGCACACAACCGTTATGGAGGTGGCAGTGTAATGGTGTGGGCAGGCATCTGTATGACTGACAGGACCGACCTTCACATATGCCAGGTCAATATCACAGGGCTCTACTACCGTGACAACATCATCGAGCCTATCGTTGTGCCATTTGCTCAACGGCACGGATCAGATTTCATCTTCCAGGATGACAATGCACGTCCTCACCGTGCTCGCGTCGTCCAAGATCACCTTCAGATGCAGCATATCCGAACGTTACCGTGGCCGCCGATGTCCCCCAACCTGTCTCCTATTGAGCATTTGTGGGACCTCCTGAATAGACGCGTCCAACAACGTCCAGCCGCTCCACAGACTCTTCAGCAGTTAGCCCAGGCCCTTCAGCAGGAGTGGCAGAGAATTCCTCAAGACAACTTCAGAAGGCTTATTTGCAGTATGAGACGTCGTTGCAATGCATGTTTAGCGGCAAACGGGGGCCCTACACGTTTTTAGAAATATTGGAATATTTTTGTGAAAATGATGTACCTACCCCGCCTTGGTTGCCAGTGCGACTAAAATCATGTGAGTAAAGCCATAACACTTCTTATACCGCAAATGTCTTGTTATGATGCTCAAGTTTACGTGTACGAAGGAATAAATGAACTAATTTGAAATATATTGTCTTTGGATAACTTTTAAATTCAATAACCCTACTTTTTGTGACAGGTATATAATAAATTCTGTAACTAGCACAAAGAACGCTGACCGGTTGGTTACATTCTATTTTTATCTAGTATATTAATCAGCTAGATAAGTAACCAATTTTGTGAAAAAGTGTCACAGATGTTAAATGTTAAAACAGTTTTAAAATATAAATATATCTTAAAAAAAAAGGAATGTTTGTAAAATAAAAATGGATGTGGGTGAGATATTGCACTGACCTGAGCATAAAGTTACAAAATAAAACATCATTGTAGACAAATACTGAGTATAATAACTCCTGGTATATTATGACTGGAATAACAACAATAAATGGACTACATAAAGGGTAGTGGATATCATAAACGGAATGGTAACTAAACATAAAAAAACTACCTGAGAGGTAGGTGATACATATATCAAAGCTGGAATGACAACAGTAAAAACTGACATAGTGGCTAACTCTTAGACCAAGCATATTGCACTAGAGTTTGCCCCGCCAATGCTAGACCTGAATGAACTCTCCATGTCCATTCTTCACGTCTTCTGTTTCTCCAACCCACAGGATTCCAGAACAAGAACTGCCTTGTAATGCTGTCAACTGGTTTTTCTCAATGTGTGACCTGGATCCAACACCAGTGTCTATTGCACATGTCTAACTCCAGTGTTTATTGCACATGTCTAACTCCAGTGTCTATTGCACATGTCTAACTCCAGTGTCTATTGCACATGTCTAACTCCAGTGTCTATTGCACATGTCTAACTCCATTGGTATTTGTCTTGTTCTCTCCATCAGTTCCAGCTTGGTGAAATCCTGTACAGAAATCAAATATTACATCCTCCAATCTTATATAGATGGACATAAAACATCCTCCAATCTTATATAGAGCATAAATAAATTAATATCCTTCAAGAGTACACATAAAATACTATCCTTGAATCCTGTACACAGTACAGTACACATAAAATATTATCGTGCAACCTCATACATAGTATAAAGAAAATATCCTCTAATCTTATACACACACCAAAGAAAACATCTAGATTCTCTAGTCCAGTGGTTCTCACAAACCATGACCTAAGTTTCACAGTGGGTGAAGCTGGTGGCCCATGTACTAAAACTGAAAAGTAGAAATTAGCAGCCAAAGGCATGCAGCTTAAAACTTTGAGTAAGTGAAATGTACAGGACGTGACCCATCACAATGTTCCCTTCAACCCACAGGTTGAGAATCACTGCTCTAACTGAATACAGATGACAAAGAAAACAATCATCAACCCACAGGTTGAGAATCACTGCTCTAACTGTATACAGATGACAAAGAAAACAATAATCAACCCACAGGTTGAGAATCACTGCTCTAACTGTATACAGATGACAAAGAAAACAATCATCAACCCACAGGTTGAGAATCACTGCTCTAACTGTATACAGATGACAAAGAAAACAATCATCAACCCACAGGTTGAGAATCACTGCTCTAACTGTATACAGATGACAAAGAAAACAATCATCAACCCACAGGTTGAGAATCACTGCTCTAACTGTATACAGATGACAAAGAAAACAATCATCAACCCACAGGTTGAGAATCACTGCTCTAACTACCACTGTGCACATGTGGATTAAACGAACAAACTGCTGAGTATGTTCTACAGGACTGTCCTCTGTATGACCAGTTAAGAAAGATATACTGGCCCAATGACTCAACACTAAACTCAAAGCTATATGGAGTTAAAGAGGAACTTCAAACAACAGTCGAATTCATCATGAGAACTCGTCTGACAGTGTAATCATCAAAGATGTGATCGCAAAAAGAAGAAGAATTACTGCTCTAACTGTATACAGATGACAAAGAAAACAATCAGATTCTATCTTCTAGATAGAAAACCAGGAGTGCACGTACCCCCAGGGAGTGCCAGACCCACCCTCTAGAGGTGAAAGACATGCAGATTTTGTAGAAAGTCAATCATCGTAAACACTATAGAATTCAAAAGTATTTGTATAAAATAGAACATTGGCAACGTGAATTAGATACCGAACCATAGTCACATATTGTAAATAACATATCTCAAAACAAACTTTTATCGCTTTCTTCTCTGTTCTGGCAATTTCATGAGCTAGAAGATAAAATGAGGTGCGAGGCTTCTTAAGACGCTGTAAAGGGGTGCGAGGCTTCATAAGATGCTGTAAAGGGGTTCGAGGCTTCAAAAGATGCTGTAAAGGGGTGCGAGGCTTCATAACATGCTGTAAAGGGGTGCAGGACTTCTAAAAGATTAATTAAGAAACAATTCTAGATCCTTTAATCTTATACACATAGATAAATAACGTACATAAAATGTCAATTTTGATGACAGTATTAACAAAATAATAACCACCTGATTCTGGCCAGATATGCAGCTTTTATTACAAAATAACAAATCCAAATTTTCAGTCTGCATCCAACTCCTGACCAGCATCAGTTTACTTGGATTAAAAAAATATAATCATTCTATAAGAATGCACGTATCTCTTGGTATATCACGTTTAAGGTTTACTAATCTCGATAACAATTTGCTTGGTATGAAATGTGCATCTGAAAGAGCAGAAACAATTACACCACCTTTTCTGAAAAATACAGGCACTACGCACACTGCAATGTAATTTGAATCAAAAGTTATTTGGAACACCCATTAGAATCATCCCACTTGGAGGCCAATGATCTATTTTATTCAGACCACAGATCTCTTCTCAAGTAACCCATCAAGAAATAACGGAGTTCAATATTTTAGTTTTGTAATACAAGAGCTGCATAATATCTTGTCATGTTTATTTTTATCATTCTGTTAAAACTAAAGACTGAGGACTGAATGTTAAAAAAATAGAAAATAATTTGTGTACCTCAGCCTAACGTAAGAAATGACAAGAAAGCACAAAAATGGTGTGTGATTTCTTCAACATGTCCATTTCCCCTGTGTTCAGTTTCTTCTTTTAGATACTAGACTCCATATTTACTGAAGACCCCAATGACACCACTGATTTCCATCTGAGTTTCTGAATCAGCAGTGTCCATCTGGAGTATCTCCACATCTACTCAAGCTCCAAATGTGTACATTCATCAAATTGCTCAGAAACCTTGATGTAAATAAAGATCTTTTGAACAGCACAAGATTAGCTGCAAAAGCCATTCAGAAGAACTTCACCAAATGCTGAAGTCATCACAGGAAGAAATTAGGGTTGTCCAGCTGCACTGCACACATCAATCTAGAGCCATGTGATATCAGCCTTCCTGTCATCTTGAGACATAAGTTTCTTAGAATTTTTGCTTTTATCATGACAATCACTTGATCATACAGGTGTAAACCTACCAGAAGCAGCCTTTGCTCATGGTCAACTTTATGCAGAGCTCATGTGAGAAAGAAACTCAGACAATCTTAAAGTACGTATTCAGGACAATCAAGGCAAACAATTTTAAAGATAATCGAACATTAACACACAAAAAAAGTGATAAAAGAGTGGCTAAGTAATTAGTCAAATTAGAGTGTATTAACTTTTTTTTTCACTTCTCCTGCTCCATACATCCAGAGAGGTTTGACTACAAAGATCCACTGAAGGTGAAAGTGAATGGAAAGGAAGAAACTGAGCATGTGACAAATGGGGCCATCCACAGGACTTAAGAGCACCGACAAATTCTTTCCAGTCATTTCTTGATAGGCTATTTGCTAGTTATTAATTATAACAGGAGATAAAAATGTAGACATGACAAGAGAAACATCTGTAAATAAAACCAACAGCAAAAATGCTTAAAAAGGGAAAAAAAAACTATATACATGAAAGTCCCACAGGACATGGAGAAATTATCTCAGCTCCATAATAAGAGATAAATTCCAAACTTAAAGTAGACAAATGAAAACATTGCAAACATGTGTACTAGATCCACCAAGTCAGAACATAAATAATGGTACAAATTAAGCTAAACTTAAAGTAGACAAATGAAAACATTGCAAACATATATACTGGCTACATCAAGTTTCATGATAATAAAATAGTGGCACAAGTCAAGCCAAACTCAGTAAAACAAGAAAACTAGTGTCAATTATCATCTTGAGATGGCTAAACTTCTATCTTTGAAAGAATGTTGACAGCTATCTTCAGTAAGTTTTAAGATCTATAAGTACAAAAAATAGAGTAAAGGTGCATCAAGAACAAATAATACAACAATACACTCAGCCAGACCCACAAAAATAAAAAAAGATGTTCACAAAACAAAAACCACTACAACAAGGAACTGTTTCAGGTAGAACAGAAAGCTACAACTGGATACAAAGAAATACTCTGTGACAACCATGACCACAAAGAAATGGGTAAAACAAATAACACTGATATATAATTTAAAAAAAAAAACAAGAGAGAAAACATCACAAAAAAAGCATGACACTACACACACAAACTGATCTAACAAAAGAATGGAGCACACATCACCCTGCAACACAACATGGCTTACAAAGCTCCATGCAACATTTGTTCAAATAAATTATTCCAAGATGAATTAAAATTCATATCAGAGTACAAATTGGACCCCTGAAGGAAAACGAAAAAGAGGCCGACCAAAAACAACCTGGTGGAGGACTGTGGAGGCTGAGATGCAAAGAATGAACCAGAGTTGGGGCACTGTACGAAGGATGGCCACCGACCGAGCAAAGTGGAATCAATTTGTTGTTGCCCTACAAGACGCCACTAGGCGTGATGGCCACTGACTGCTTTGACGGTCGGCGGCTAAGGATCAAAGAAGAAAGAAGAAGAAGAGTACAAAACAAACAGGCAGACATAAATGACCAAATACAGCTTGACAAAGCTCAATAAGAAGTGACCAAACTATTATAAAGGGTGTGATAAAGACAACAAAACAATTTAACAGAATGTGTGAGATCAAGAGATGTTTTAATTTTTTAATAAAATTTGTATTCGTTTTGGCAACGCGCGCTCAGTTCAACCTAGACACAGGACCTGTCGGTTATATTAGGGCGCATGCCCAAACATAATAGACTGTGTGGTCTGGTTACTTAAACAATGTAATCAGGAAATGTGTTATATAATTTAACATAAGAATGTGTCCAACAAGGAAAAAGTTTATATTATTTAATATAAGAATGCGTACCATATTATTTATTATAAAAATGTGTAAAACAAGATTTTAAAATTAATTAATTAATAAAAATTACTATTCAACCCTTAATGAGTTATAATTAGGACATATGGGGCCCATGACTGGAAATAATATATTCAGTTGCTGCCAACCACTTATTGGCAACATGTCTCTCAACCACTTATTAGCAACATGTCTCTCAACCACTTACTGGCAACATGTCTCTCAACCACTTATTAGCAACATGTCTCTCAACCACTTATTAGCAACATGTCTCTCAACCACTTATTAGCAACATGTCTTTCAACCACTTATTGGCAACATGTCTCTCAACCACTTATTAGCAACATGTCTCTCAACCACTTATTAGCAACATGTCTCTCAACCACTTATTAGCAACATGTCTCTCAACCACTTATTGGCAACATGTCTCTCAACCACTTATTAGCAACATGTCTCTCAACCACTTACTGGCAACATGTCTCTCAACCACTTACTGGCAACATGTCTCTCAACCACTTACTGGCAACATGTCTCTCAACCACTTACTAGCAACATGTCTCTCAACCACTTATTCTACACTGCACAATGGCCCATCACAAATTCTAATCGTGTATGACTGTTATTATTACATCAAATTCTCACTGTATAACTTTACAAATAAATAAATATAAGAAAAGATTGTGTGTGTATATCTGTACATGTACACTTGTATACACACAGCACGTGCATTATATAATTTAACATAAAAAAGTGTGAGATGAAGAAATGTGTTACAAAATATACCAGAAGACTGGTAATACAAAAGAATTAAAACAAAGTAATACAAGAGTAATATGACATTCTTTGTAACAATTAATCACACTGAAATGAAATAACTGTCTAAGTAATGAAAACAAAAAATTCCAGATGATCACCATAACACCATTAGTGTTTCACAGAGCACAACGTTGACTGGTAGTCCAGACAGTCTGACACCATGCACCAAATACAATATGTATTAATATACAAAGGGGGAAGAACTGCAGTAAAACTGATGTCTTTCCTTCCTTAATCACATAACCTGGTGGTTGTTTTGGCTTCATTTTCAGCTGAATACTTCAATTAAATTCCAGATGTGTTCGCCTTGAGCCAGTATGTGTCTCTGCTAAAGTATTTTTTTTATGTCCATTTCTGAGTATTGTCTGCCCAGTTGTTTTGGCCTAACCCTGTTTCTGGCCACTGGGATTATCTAAGTACAGTACTGGACGACTCATTTGATCTTGATGCATGGCCACACCATTGATGTTTTCATGTGGCTACCATTACATTTCTATATGGACCTACAACCTTTTCTATTATGTCCCACACGCTGCCATTACATTTCTATATGGACCTACAACCTGTTCTATTATGTCCCACACGCTGCCATTACATTTCTATATGGACCTACAACCTGTTCTATTATGTCCCACACGCTGCCATTACATTTCTATATGGACCTACAACCTGTTCTATTATGTCCCACACGCTGCCATTACATTTCTATATGGACCTACAACCTGTTCTATTATGTCCCACACGCTGCCATTACATTTCTATATGGACCTACAACCTGTTCTATTATGTCCCACATGCTGCCATTACATTTCTATATGGACCTACAACCTGTTCTATTATGTCCCACACGCTGCCATTACATTTCTATATGGACCTACAACCTGTTCTATTATGTCCCACACGCTGCCATTACATTTCTATATGGACCTACAACCTGTTCTATTATGTCCCACACGCTGCCATTTGTGAGATGATCCATGTATTAAAAAAAACTAATATAAAACATGGACCCAGGGATAAGAAGTGTCAGGGTCCACAATCAGATGATACATCACAGCCCTGAAGCTGTCCCTGCAGACTAGAGTGGAACAGTCCCAATTATGATGGTCTGACCATGTCTGCAGAATGGGATAACATGGGAAACCAGACCTCAAGGACTACCCAGTTCACTAGGAGGATAACCAATCTCTGAAGGATCAAGTACTGGACAGGAACAAGGCCAAAAAGAAGACAGCCAATAGGATAGTGCTCTCTGGAAAACCTCTACACCTCAAGGTAGAAGAGGAATGACTAAGTAAGCATATACAACATAAAAATGTTACAGCAGTAAGTTTTACAAAACATATATACAACATAAAAATGTTACAGCAGTACGTTTTACAATAAATAAAGTTTTTTGGTGCAGCGATGGCTCCATGCTCCATAAAGAACTAAAAAGAAAGACAGGGGGGGAGAGAGAACATGTATAACTGTTAATTCTGTCACTGTGTGAAAACAAATAAAACATGCACAAGACGAAATTGGTCCTAACTAATGAGAATAAAGAACATTATTATTTAAAGAACAGGAATTTCTGCAACTGCGGCCCTGACTGCTGACACAATATGGTCAGTTTCACTAGACTGTTGGTTACAGCATATATGAAGCTTGCTCACTAAGTCTCCCACACAGCTCACGCTGAGCTTATTACCGTCCCCAAGTTCAGGATGTTGGGAGAGAACTGGTTTCAGGGCCTGCACAAGGTTCTCTTTAAGACATCTCAACTTGTGGCTAAGATCTTTGATTCTGGTCTCCGCTGCCTCATTCTGACAGACAATTCTGATGACATCTAACTCTCTGGCACTGACCAGATTTTGGTGTGAGGAGACCTTTGCTTCCAACTCTGAATTGGCAGCTCTAAGCTCCTCAATCTCCTCATCCAGACGTCGAAGTTCTTCATCAGACTCTACTTCTGCTAGACAGAAACAGGAAATGTGCAATTTGTTTTTTATATATTTTCTTTTTTTAAAGTAATATAACAAGTATGGTTATTTAAGACGTTAAAAAAACCAATTACAATTTTTTATTCTTCTTCTTTGATCCTTAGCCGCCGACCGTCAAAGCAGTCAGTGGCCATCACGCCTAGTGGCGTCTTGTAGGGCAACAACAAATTGATTCCACCTTGCTCGGTCGGCGGCCACCCCCCGCACAGTGCCCCAACCCCGGCCCATTCCCTGCATCTCAGCCTCCACAAGGCCGTTTCCGGTCGGCCTCTCTCTCGCGCCCCCCCCCCCTCCCAGGGGTCCAAAGCACAGCCGCTCTCGCGATGGCATCGGGGTCTCTTCTGAGGACATGGCCAATCCAGCTCCAGCGTCTGCCAGCTATGATGGTGTGCATGTCCTCTTGCTTGCCACGAGCAAGCAGATCCTGGCCAGCGATGGCACCTGGCCAAAAGACTCTGTGAATTTCTCCTAGGCATGCTGTGCGAAAAGAGGACAATCTCGACATCTCCCTCTCTGCAACTCTCCAGCACCCCGCACCACAGAGAAGCACAGAAAGCACACAGCTCCGACATAATCCCAATTTTGCGCCTGTGCCGCACTGGGAGGACCCCCAGATGTTGCCCAGGCCAAAAAAGGCTGCTCTTGCCCCATTCACTCCGATGTCGATGTCTTTGCCCGCCCCGCCGTCCAGTGTCACCATGCTTCCTAGGTATGTGAAGGTATCTGTCTGTACCAAATTTTTAATTAACTGGTATAAAATATGGTGTAAGTTAGCAGGAAGGATGCTGCCAGTATGCATATAACACCAGCTGAATACATTATCTACAATTAGACATCACATATCCTAACCGTAACCCATCAGGTGTTGTAGTGGATAATTTTTGTCATTAAACTGAAAAAAAAGTCTTCATCAGACTCAGAGCAGATCTCATTTTTCTTGGGGAATATAAAGTTATCAACATATGAACCAGCAGTTTACAAAACAATACAATAGCAGACAATCAGGCCAAAAAACTAAAGTCCTCTCTGCATTCAACCCGTTATAAATCCTTGTCACACCTGTATGTGTAGAAGGCAGTGACACAATCCAGTCTGGTCCTCAGACGCTATAGTCTGGTCCTCAGATGCTACACAATCTGGTCCTCAGACGCTATACAATCTGGTCCTCAGACGCTATAGTCTGGTCCTCAGACATTTTTGTACATAGACTGTATCCATTCTGGTCCTGGGTCAAATCTCTGCAGAGGTTCTATCCAGTTTGGTCCTGGGGTCATTTCTCACAGTCTGGTCCTAGTCCATTTCTCAGCAAAGACTATCTAGTCTGGTCCTGGGCCATTTCTGTGTAGAGGCTCTTTCCATTCTAGTCCTGGACCATTTCTCCATAGAGACTCTATTCAGTCTGGTCTGGGGTAATTTCTCAGCAAAGACTACCCAGTCTGGTCCTGGGCCATTTCTTGGCAAAGCCTATCTAATTTGATCCTTGGTCATTTCTCTGCAGAGGCTCTATCCAGTCTTGTCCAGTGTCATGAACATTCTTTCTTTATGTCTAGGGGTTAATACGTTTCGTTGACAAATGCCATTTTCGAAAGTTCAAACATTATAATTTTTGTTAGGTTCTTAGCAGTCATATAATAATTTATGACTAAGCATTGACAGTCGTTGTTCTACGAACAACCAACCATATGTGGAAACTGATATCTGGTATAAGGATCCAACAAACTCCAGTGATAATAGATGTGGTTCCTTTAATCATGAATAATACATGCCAGATACAATTGATATCAATAAGTTCTACCTCATGCATCCTTCATAGCCTCGGCCCAATGATTATATATTACAAATATTCTGCTAACATTTCAGACATTGTCACTATCATTGTAATGGACTCACATAACATAGGCTCTGTGGCCTCCGGCACTTTTAATGAATATATAGGTTCTGTGACCTCTGGCACTTTAAATGAATACAAGTATACAGGTTCTGTGGCCTCTGACACTTTCCAATCAATCAATACCCTTTAGCTCCCCAAGGAGCATAGGCCTTCAACAAACACATGCCAAGTTCTCCTGTCACGTGCCATCTGCTCAAATTCTTTCCACATCATTTTCACCTCTGTATCCAGCTCTCTTCTCCACGCGTTTTTCGGTCTACCTCTGCCTCTCTTTCCCAGGGGGTTCCAGAACAAGGACTGCCTTGTAATGCTATCAACAGGTCTCCTCAATGTGTGCCCTATCCATCGCCAGCGTCTTCTACTCAACTCTTGTTCCACCGCTACTTGTCTGGTTCTTGTCATCAGTTCCACATTTGTGACTTTGTCATACCATTTCAGTCCTTCTATTCTACGCAAGCACCCGTTTATAAAAGTCTGTAGCTTTTTGGTTGTTGTTTTTGTTGTTCTCCATGTCTCAGAGCCATACAATAGGACTGACTTGACATTTGAGCTGAAGATTCCTATTTTCGTGTTGGACTTGATTTCTCTTGATCTCCATATATTTCCCAATGCAATGAAAGCTCCTCTTGCTTTTTGTATTCTAATTTTGATATCATTGTCTGCCCCTCCAACTTTGTCTATATTGATACCAAGATATGTGTACAATTCTACATCTTTTAGTGGTGCTTCTTCAAGTTATCATTTCTTGCATTTATTCTCATTATCTTTGTCCTTTCCCTGTGTATTTTCAGGCCCACTTGTTGTGACCTCTCAAGTATTTTCATTTTGTCTTGCATCTGATTATGGTTATGGAACAGAAGAGCCAAGTCATCTGCAAAATCTAGATCATCAAGCTGTTTAGTTAGATTCCACTGAATTCCATTTCTATTGTGTGATGTCGATGTTTTCATAACCCAATCTATTGCTAGTAAGAAAAGAAAGTGAGACAAGAGGCATCCCTGTCGCACTCCCATTCTAATCCCAAAAGGGTCTGTAAGTTGTCCTTCATGAAGAACTCTGCATGTCATGTCTTCATAATAAAGAAGACCTATGAAGGCATGACATGCATCTGACACTTTTAATGAATATATATATGGCACTTTAAATGAATTAATAGGCTCTGTGACCACTAACACTATTAACGAATATATATAGGCTATGTGATCCCTAACACTTTTAATGAATATATAGGTTCTGTGACCTTAAAACTTTTAATGAATATATAGGTTCGGTGACCTCTGACACTTTTTAATGAATATATAGGTTCTGTGACCTTAACACTTTTAATTAATATATAGGCTTTGTGGTCTCTGGCACTTTTAATCAATATATAGGCTCTGTGACCTTAACACTTTTAATGAATATTTAGGTTCTGTGACCTCTAACACTTTTAATGAATATATAGGTTCTGTGACCTTAACACTGTTAATTAATATATAGGCTCTGTGGCCTCTGGCACTTTTAATCAATATATAGGCTCTGTGACCTTAACACTTTTAATGAATATTTAGGTTCTGTGACCTTAACACTTTTAATGAATATATAGGTTCTGTGACCTTAACACTTTTAATTAATATATAGGCTCTGTGGCCTCTGGCACTTTTAATAATATATAGGCTTTGTGACCTCTGGCACTTTAAATGAATATATAGGTTCTGTGACCTCTAACACTTTTAACGAATATATACAGGCTATGTGATCTCTAACATTTTAAATGAATATATAGGTTCTGTGACCTTAATAATGAATATATAGGTTATGTGCCCGTGCCTTATCAGTGATTAAGCAGATTGTGCTGTGCGATGTACGTATTAATCTGTGTACTGATATCAGCCGCGCCTACGTTTAACCAACTTGGTTCTCGATAATGTTCTCTCAGCCGATCCTGCAAATGTTTCGTATCATCATCCACAAGGAGTGTCAGATAAACAGACAAGACACAATATACTGAAAGTAGCGAAAGAATGTAGATACAAAATATCGGCTACTTAGCAGAGAAAGAAAGTGCTACAATTGAAAGCACGCAATAAAATCCGTACCACAAATGTACTGATTCCTGCCGTAGTGAAACAGATTAGGAAGAAGAAGGGGTCGCCCCAATCCATTCTGTGACAACTTATAATACCTAATACAATGTAAATGCTATGTAAATAGTTGTTATACTGTATTGTTTAGGGAATAATGACAAGAATAAAAGTCTGTACATGTTTAGTACAGACGCAACCATCGTAGGCCTAACTACATAGTACACGTCAGCAACAACGTAACATTTTCTCAGTCTTTGCAAGCACTTTATTACGAACCAGAGAGACCATTTTTGCCGTTGTAGGGGCAGCACTAACACTTTCACGAATTTCAGCTTCTTTCTGCTTTATTGTGCGAATGCTCGATTCGTTCTTACCGACCCTACAACCCACTCCGGCAGGTGACATGCCACTTGTCAAAAGATCTAAGATTTTTATTTTCTCGTCGAGAGATAGCACTTGACGCTCCCTTTGACCACTTAATACTTTTAATGAATATATAGGTTCTGTGACCGCTGACACTTTTAATGAATATACAGGTTCTGTGACCTTAATACTTTTAATGAATATATACACGCTGTGGCCTCTGACACATACTGGTAATAAACTGGCACTTGTTGGCCTTAACATAAGAAGACACACTTGCATACTATCACACAGATCAATCCACACCAATTTGGATATAAACTGGCACTTGTTGGCCTCCGACACGTAAGAAGACACACTTGTATACTATCACACTGATCAATCCATACCTACAGGTAATAAACTGGCACTTGTTGGCCTTAACATAAGAAGACACACACACGTACACTATCACACAGATCAATCCACACCTACTGGTCATAAACTGGCATTTGTTGGCCTCTGACACATAAGAAGACACACTTGTATACTATCACACAGATCTATCCACACTTACTGGTAATAGGTACCACAAAATGCCCGCTTCGTGCAGTTGAAAACAGACGAAAGTGGAGAAAACTGAGGGAAATTCGTCAAGTTTAAGTCATCACTGTCCCTTTGCTATTAAGCGGAGTGCAATAAAATTTATATGACAATACTCTTCATCTTCTTCTCTTTTGAAGTGTATTAATTCCCAAATAAAAAAAGGTATCGAAGTATTTTTTTACTAATAAAAACAAATAGCAATGTTACGCGTGGTTTCTCTTGGCGCTGTGCGAACTTTGAATGTTTTTGTCTCACCCCGCTTCATTTAAACGAGGGTCTCTCAACTGTCAGACCACTAATTTGCATAAGGTTTTCACCACTCGACGGGGGGAATGGGTAGCTTTAGTTTCATATAATGCAAGCAATAAAAAGCATGGTAGAAGACATCGATATCTTGAAGTGAAGTTGAAATTTCACATGATTTGGCATTTTACGCATGTTATAATTCCTTGCATGGTATGTGAAGATTCGGAGCCATTTTTCTTTATTCGTGTGAAACTTCAAAGAATTGTGATATTTGGTGGTCGAGAGAATTTACTTTGAGTAAGTTCAGTAATGCTTAAACTCAGCCAAGAATTTTAGCGAAGGATGCAGAGCGAGGCTGTTCCATCAACCGGGGTCACTCCCGATGTCGATCAAGATCGGGACGCCACTTATGTTGGTTCATGTTCAAACTTCATCACATCTTCTGATTTGAGGTTGACTATACGTAAGTATATCACTTATTAAAAATGTTTTGAACTTCAAATGTAAAATTTACAATAGTTTTAATATTATTTAGCAATTTAACACGATCGCACAGTTGTTGTAACAGTGTGGATTCGTGGATTAAATGTGCTATCAACAATTCAGACATTCACGCATCAATTTAATTATTTCAGGAGCTTGAGAAGCTAAGAAAGTTACCACTTTTAATAAAAAATGCATGTTTTGATTAATGTGTAATTGAATGAAGGTTTCTTTTGCAACATAATAGGGTGAATTATGACCTCAAAAGCAAAGGGTATCGCAAGGCCAATGTCAATAACATTGATTGAAGGCTAGGAGAAAATTCCATAACTAAATAGCTCATGCTGTACTGAATTGTCCGGAATAGCAGCTACTAGCTGACAGTCGTTAAAATTCCTCGAAAAGAAGAAATATATATATATAAACAGTTTTCATAAAATGCACTTTACAAAGTTCAAACTCATGTATTCATATTAATTAATTTACATTTTAATTTAAGCAGGCTGTGCCCTTTTCGAGTTTTAAGGTTGGTCCTGTTTTTCAATACAATACATGTATAAATATAATAATAGTACATGTAATTCTCTATACATGTAAAACAAAAATTCAGGTCTGGAATTTTATTGTTGCAGATGACTCATACTATGATACTGTTATGGGCTTTCCAGGCTTGGGTGATTGGGTTGATATTACGTTTCAATTCCTGAATTATATATTCATCTCTTCTGCCATTACGAAGTATCTTCTTGATGTAACCTCATGTTTTATTTACGTAATTATTATAGTGTTCATTTCAGTGTTTCTACAATACACTTTATATTCGTAGTGTCTGACAGTGTTTATTTATTATTATTATCCTGTAATCAAAGTGTTATGGTTTGACCTAACCTTGAAGGTTAACGGTTATTAGTCATAGAACGACATTGAACTGGTAGAACACTTCAGGAAACCAAGTCGCGTTTTGACGACTAAATATATTTAATACCGTTCAGCAATTTCATCATGAATAAAACAACACGAATGTTTACGTTATAGAACACTTGATAAAGTACAATCTTATAGCCCATGTTCAATCCAATAATTTAATCTCAGTTCTTTCCGTCTTAGACCAAGGGGAGGTATGCCGAGAGCTACTTCTAGAGCTTCTACTGGTGTCGATATAAATGCACCTGTAATAGTTCTCATGGCTGCATTTTGAATCCTGTCCAGTTTTGCTTTGTTAGAAGCTGCAGCTGAGTCATAGACTATGCTGGCATAATCCAGTTTCCCCCTGATGAAGGACTTGTAGAACATAAGCATTATTTTATTGCTGGCCCCCCATCCATTACCTTTTACAATCCTTAGTATATTTAGGGGTCCCCTACAGCTTTCTACCAAATTGTCTATATGTTTATTATAATTTAGTTGTTTATCTAAAGTTATGCCCAGAAATCTAGTTGTTGAGGAGGTACATATTTTCTGTCCTTTAATGGTTATATTGATTTTGTTATTTTTTTTTAAATTTCCTTTGCTGAAAATCATACCTACTGTTTTGTTTACATTAATTTGGAAGCCCCAACTTTTCATCCACTCTGAAACTTTGTCTATTTGATTTTGAAGTTTTTTGTAAACATGGTCCAAGTTTTTTCCAGATCGCCAAATGGCACAGTCATCTGCAAATTGTGATACTGCATTCTTTATGTCATTAAATTCATCTGCTAAATCATTTACAGCTATAGTGAAAATTGAAGGAGAGATCACTGATCCTTGAGGAATCCCATTCTGTTGTTCATATATTTCTGACCCATCATTATTCACCTGTACAGCAAAATACCTGTCCTGTAAAAAGTGACCCACCCAGCACATAAAGCATTTGTCAAAAACCAACCAAGTGTATGGGACGTCCCCTTAAATAAAGATAGATATCAGGTGGAGAACTATAGAAGACCTAAGGCAGTTCAAAGAACTATCAAACACAATTGAAAATAGTAATAAATACAGAAGCAAAATACCACCCTGGGAACTAAAAACACCAATCATAGACTACTCACTTACTGAAAAGATCAAACAAAACATAGAAGATAAGGAAGCCAAAATGGTAAGTAGAAAATTCATAGAGCAACTAACTAAACAAAGTCTGGCCGTCTACACTGATGGATCCAAGGGTGATAGTGGGCAACTAGGTGCCGGAGTTGTAATACCACAATGGGGAATAAAAAAGAGCTACAGTGTAACAGAAGGGGCATCGATTTTTACTGCAGAGATGGTAGCAATTCTTAAAAGTCTAGAAATAATCGAAGATAACCCACCAGAAGCTGTTACGATATTTACAGACTCACTATCATCATTACAAGCACTAGAACACCCAGGTAAATGTAGCCGGCCAGACATAAAGGAAGAAATTCTAGCAATTAATACATCACTAGAGAACAGAGGATGTAGTGTGAGGCTAGTGTGGGTTCCAGCACACATAGGTATAGCTGGCAACGAGTTGGCAGACCAGAACGCCAAGAAGGGAAGAACAAGTAAAAACAATATAAAAGCAGGACTGGGAAGGTCAGAGATCAAGAGCCAAGTGAAGGAAACTATAAACGAGGAATGGAAGACAACATGGAAGGAAAGTAGAAAAGGCAGACACGCGTTCAAACTGCTGAAAGAACCAACGAGGACATGCCAGGTCAGAGAAGAATTAAAGATACCATCGAACAAAAAACTGTGGCGTCTCCGACTCGGTGCAGCATACTTCATGGTAGAAGAACCACACTGCCAAGAATGTCAGGAAGAGAATGACATAGACCACTACCTGATCCACTGTAAAAAGTATGAACAACAAAGGCTTGAATTAAAAACTTACTATAGAAATCACAATATAGACTTAACAGGTGATAAGGTTTTAAGTATAGATGCCCCAAGAGATGCCCAATCAATACTTAAAAGATATATACATAAAACAAAGGAAAAAATATAAGGTTAGAGCTTCAGGAAAATCATCCAACTAAATAGAAATTAAGCAGCAAGAACTAACAAAGCATTAACAAAAAATAACTACTCATAGGACAAGGAAAGACAAGGTATTAAAAAAAAGGGACAACAACTCAAAAAGAACAAATACTAATACAAATTAAAACCAAGTGTAAAGGACAATAGTTATCTAGAAACAATACAAAAGAGAAAATAAAATTGACAAATACTAATATAAATAAAAATCAGCAACTGCAAAAGACAACAGTTATTTAAATTGAATACAAAATTAGTAAATAAAATGACACTAAATACCCCAATTATAACCAACTTTCAGGTTGAACAGGGTAGACCAAGATGGAATGAGAAGAGGCAACAATGATCAGATGTTGAGTGCCCGATCTCCACCCATCAACTCATCAAAACAACAACAACAACCCATGTTCAATCAGACATTACACGTCTGTTGCTTTTCCATTTCCATTAACGATCCATATATATTCTAACCAAATACTTGGAATCCTTATTAATTATACAGAAATATTCCTTCTGTTAATAGTTCTCATATATATCCCGAGAGCTTAGACATATGCTTACTTCAATTTGGCTTACACAGCCAGGCTCTATCTGCCTTATATATATATATTCTAACTGCGTTTCATATCTTACGACTTACGTTAATCCCAACAATGATTGCGGTTACATTACCGACATATAGATATATTCCGACTCAATGGTCCTTACACATTATCCTTTTAGGTTACCGGCTTTACATTACCGTAATATATTTTCCTAGTTCTACACTAGTATACACTTGAATAAGTGGCCATGCCATACATTTTAAAACACTTTGGATAAGTGGCCATGCCACACATTTTAAACACTGCCGTAAGGCCCAAGGCCACACATAAGACTGTCGTTACTATGTCTAACGCGTCATGCATAGATATATGCGATCTATGTCATTTATTTATTCAACCAAGGTGTTCCATGGTGCAACCATCCGAATCGAGCTCAAACCCAGATGTTTGCAAAGCATGAAACAATCCTCAACAGATATGAAAAACCATTTTAAATGCTAGTAACCAGTTGTTTTAACTAAAAATAGCATTAAGATGTTGTTAATTATTGCCTACAAATTATTTTTATGAAATATGGACAATATCTCCCAAAAAAAATTTTCTTCATTTATGTCACCGGAAGGCCTACTACTGATACCATAGCATCATTCGTGCTAATAGTTATCAGTTAGATTAGGAAGAACAGTTTCGATGTTTTATTGAAATAAAGACTTGAGTTACGCTAGTATCAGATTGAAACTGAAACTAGGTTAAATAGTGACTCTACGCTATCTTTTGGCGGGAGTTGCTTAGCAACCGATGATGTAAATCGGAATAGCCGAGACCCTACATCGGTAAGCATATGACGCCCAATAAAATAAATAAAGAAGTATTAGACTAACCAACCAAACGGTAGTAAAATCGCGCACCACTCTGCGATAGCAGATTTCGCATATCCGAAGTCAGTTGATCCAAAAGAAGCCAGTTTGCACGGATGTGGTCCTTTGCCACCTAACTTCTGGTTTTGAAGTTATCAAGTTATCAACTCTGTGTGAAGCAGATAATTTTTACATAGTTGTGAATTCATATTTCACTTAAGTAAATGCCTCGTGAGACTTTTCATTTTTCAGAATAAAACCTAGTTAGGCCAGAAATGCCTAAATGTTGGGAAAACGATCTGAACATAAGAAATGAAAACTGAGCTCTCTAATGTCAAATTAACTCAAGTCATACACGAGGTAGAGACTCGGCTATCAGTTACCCCTATGTTGGATAAACATGAGAAGCATAACGAAAAGGAACTAAGTAAAATATTTGTACCAAATCTGGATTGAAATACAAGGAGGAAGAATAAATGTATATCAAGACACTACTTTTCATGAGGAATTGTAATTGTATGCAAATGACTTTGTTTTGGATTTTATGTTCAAGATAATAAACTGTTTTCCTGGATCCCTGAAGACTTTCTTAACTACGTCCTTGTTACGAAATATTTAATTATGTTGGCCCACTTCAATTTGTTACCAGTTTAAAGTTACGCGCTAACATATTGATGTGCCGCCGACATAAGATGCTTTGCACTTAGATATATTTCATTGAACGCGATTTTGTATAGTTGCCTATGGATAGTCATGACGTAGTATGTTGTTATGCTAACGCATAACAACGATCTTTCTAAACCCTTCATATTTTGAAATCCGTCCAAGCCAGACATGATATTCAGCACTCCCAATATATATAGTAATTGTGCAGATGTTCTCCTTGAGTACGGGCCATGGGGTCGGCCACATTATTGAAAGATGCAGTAACGGAGCATCTTTAATCAAGTACGAGGGGCGTTCAGAAAGTAATGCACCACATCGTTTTTCTCAGCTAATAATGAAGATAGAAGCATGAACTTTTGCACACTTCAAATATAGCATGTGCCAATTGTGTGCACCAAATTGCACTGCAACCGGCCAAATAATAAGCTGCCCTAAACCGTTGAAATGGAGCGTGTTAGCAACTTGCGTTATAAGTAGCGAATTGTGATAGAATTTCTTGTTGCAGAGAAGGAAACTGTTGTGAACATTCACAAGCGTCTGTGTGACATGTATGGAAGTTTTGCAGTCGACAGGAGTAGTCAGTCATTGGGTTCAGAGAATCAAAGAATTAGGAAGTGGAGATACGGAGCTGCTTGATCGGCTGCGCTTTGGACGTCCTGCCACAGCCACCAACGCAGAAATGTTGAAATGCGCTGAGGACATTATTCTTACTGATAGGCGAATCACTACTCAACAATTGGCCTTAAAGATGTCAGTCAGCATTGGTAGTGCAAATGCAGTTATAAAAACTCTCGGATTTTCTAAGGTTTGAGCAAGATGGGTTCCTCGAAGTCTCACAAATGACCACCGATTGCAAAGGAAAGCAATTTCTTCTGAATTGTTGGAGCTTTTCAATGCTATGATGAAGGAGTGATTAACGCAGCGAAGAAATGGCTACATGATCAAGACAAAATCTGGTAAGGGCTAGGAATACATGCACTTGTTTCGCGCTGGCATAAAGCCGTACAAGTTGATGGGGATTATGTTGAATAATATCGATGTTTACATGACATATCCATGTATATTGTGTATAAATTTCATGCTTTTTGAATAAACAGCTCCTGAGAAAAACGATGTGGTGCATTACTTTCTGAACGCCCCTTGTATAATTATTCCTTGAAATAGGAACATAAGGGAGTATATTTATAATGATTGTTAATCATTACCATATCGCCAGAATTCTCATTGTCATTATTGGATGACCGCCAGTCGGCATCGCGCATACAAAGGTCAGACATTTTGACGACTTATGAAATATTATAGGAGACTGCACGGACCTACTGAATTAAATGATGCCATGAATGTGTGAAATGTCTTTGTAATAAATATGTATTCTTCGTGGACTCTGATCACGAACATTGTTGTTCAACTTAATCAAATTGAATTGGAACTTCAAGTTATTCCCCAACATTCGCAAACAACAACAACCAGCACGATAACGCCAGGTTCAATCTTCTTCTTCTTCTTCTTTGATCCATAACCACCAACCGTCAAAGCAGTCAGCGGCCATCACGCCTGGTGGCGTCTTGTAGGGCAGCAACAAATTGATTCCACTTTGCTCGGTCAGCGGCAATCCTTCGTACAGTGCCCCAACTGTGGTTCATTCTTTGCATCTCAGCTTCCACAGTTCTCCGCCAAGTTGTTTTTGGTCGGCCTCTCTTTCGCTTTCCCTCGGGGGTCCATAGCATAGCTGTTCTTGTGATGGTATCAGGGTCCCTTCTGAGGACGTGGCCAACCCAATTCCAGCGTCTGCCAGCTATGATGGTGTGCATGTCCTCCTGGTTACTCCGAATAAGTAGTTCTTGGTTGCTGATGGTGTTTGGCCAAAAGATTCGGAGAATTTTCCTTAGGCAGATTGTGTGGAAGGAGGACAGTTTCGACATTTCCTTCTCTGTTACTCTCCAACATTCCGCACCATAGAGAAGTACAGAAAGTACACAGCTCTCATACAGTCTTAATTTGGTGTTTGTGCTGTACTGGGAAGACTTCCAAATGTTGTTGAGAACAGCAAAGCTGTTCTCGCTTTATTCATTCTGTTGTTAATGTCCTTGCTTGTTCCGCCATCAGGTGTTACTATGCTTCCTAGGTAAGTAAATGTGTCTGTCTGTTCTAACTTCTGGTTCCTTACTATTATTGGCTCAGGATTGCCCACATTTAGTGTCATGACCTCTGTCTTCTTCAAATTGATGTTCAGGCCAACCTGCTGGCCATACTTATTCAGTCTATCGGTTTTGTCTTGAATGTGTTGATGTGAATGCGCGAGTAGTGCAATGTCATCTGCATATTCCAAATCTTCCAGCGTAGAAAACGTTGTCCATCTAATTCCTCTTGGACTGCCCTCTGTTGTCTGGCGCATCACCCAATCTATGACTGTCAAAAATAATGTTGTTGATAAGGGGCATCCCTGTCGTACTCCTGTTTTCACTTCGAAAGTTACATTACTCGATCCAACACTGCACGTAAAGTTAGAATAGAGGCTTTTTATAATGGAAACAATGCGGCTGGGAATTCCATAAGCCCTCAGAATTTTCCATAGGCTGTCCCTGTGTATGCTGTCAAAAGCCTTTTCAAAATCAACAAAGTTAATGTACAGCTGTCTCTGCCATTCTGAGCACTGCTCTATAATGTTCCTGAGGGCAAATATATGATCTGCACATCTTCTGTTCTTTCTGAAGCCCGCTTGTTCTTTCCTCAGTTTATGGTCAACTGCTTTTGAAATTCTCTGGATGATTATCCTGCCTAGTATTTTGCTGGGAACTGAGAGGAGGGTAATTCCTCTCCAGTTGTTGCAGTCTGCAAGGTCGCCCTTCTTGGGCAATTTGACAATTATTCCTTTACTCCACTCTGTTGGTGTTGTCTCAGTTTCCCAGACTTGTGCAAATAGTGGTTCTAATAGTTCTGCTGCTAGTTCAGGGTCTGTCTTGAATAGCTCAGCATTTAGATTGTCGTGACCAGGCGCTTTTCCATTTTTTAGCCCTTTGATAGCTGTGATAATTTCTTCTTTTCGTGGAATGTCTGTATTTACGTCTAAGTCACTTTCAGCCTCAGGAACATTCAGCTGAGTCTCTGGTGGTTCCTTATTCAGTGTTTCTCTGAAGTGCTCTGCCCATCTTGTTTCCTGCCCCTGTGCTGTGGTGATGAGATTTCCTTGCTTGTCTCTTACTAACGTTATGTTGTTTGCACCTCGTTTTCCACTGATAGCTTTAGTTATTTTATAAACTGTGCTTTGTTCATTTCTCAGTGCTGCCTCTTCTGCCTGTCTTGCAAGGTCATCCAGAAATGTCCTTTTGTTAGCATGGGTTTGACGTTTTACTTCCTTGTCCAGCTGACTGTACTGTTCACTATATATTGCCTTTAACCTGGGAGACTTAGCTTCTGTTTTCTTTCTTTTCATTTCCTTTCTCTTAGCTATGGTGTTTAGCGTTTCTGGTGTTATCCAGTCTTGGCTCTTTCTTTCCTGGAATCCCAAGCATGACTTGCTGCTTTCTTTGTATATTATTGAGATGGTGTTGAATTTCTGGTCCACATCGTCGGTCTCTGTTCTTTCCTGGCTTTTGGTAATCAGATATCGTCTATGTCGACCACGAACGCTTTTCTGGTGAGGGGGTCCTTAAGTTTCGTGATGTTATATCTTTTCTGTTTGACTGCAACTGGTCCAGCAGCTCTGAGTTTCACCTTCAGTCTTGCTACTACTAGGTGATGATCACTTCCCACATCTGCGTCTCTTCTTACTTTCACATCTTGTAGTGCATGCCTCCATCTGCCATTGATCATTATGTGATCTATCTGGTTTTTGTCTCGTCCATTTGGTGATTCCCATGTTAACTTGTGCACTTCTTTGTGTTGAAAAAGTGTTCCTCCAATGACCAGGCTGTTAATACTGCAGAAGCTTATTAATTTGTCCCCATTCTCATTTACTGTTCCACTGCCGCATTTCCCCATTACTCTTTCGTTATAATTATTGTGGAGGCTGAGACGCTTGGGAGTCATGACCCAAGTGGGCCCGCCCCCCTTAGAGTGTAAAGGAGTATACTGGGCCGAAACACTTGTCTGATGGGGGGACTTCTTCTGATGATCAGATTGCCTCCTGTTGTATCGCTCTGTAAAGAGTTTCCTATCATGTGTGTTCCAACTTTCACATTTAGGTCTCCCATTACTATTATAAGATCGTACCTGGGTACAGTTTCCATTTCCTTTTGTACCTGTTGATAGAACTCGTCCTTGATCTCTTCATCGCTGTCGTTTGTTGGTGCATAGCATTGTATAATTGTGGTGTTGGTGAATCTCCCTCTCAGTCTTGCTCTTATTAGTCTGTTGTTAATGGGTTTCCATTCCAGTAGAGACCTTTCCATTCCTTTCTTAAGGATAATGGCTACACCTTCGTTGTGCTGACCATCCTCTCTACCAGAATAAAGTACTGTTTCCCCTGTAGCTGTTTTTATTCTCCCCATCCCTGTCCATCTGCTCTCGCTTATTCCCAGGATATATAGTTTGTAATTCCTCATCTCTGCTGTGATCTGTCTCAGCTTTCCTGCCTCATTCATAGTTCTGACATTCCAAAAACCAATTCTGGTTTCGTGTTTTGCGGTCTGGGCATCCGTTTTCATGCCAGTGGCTTCCTTTCGGCTTTCACCACTGTCAGTCATACGAGCCTGAGACTCCGGATGTCCGTTCCGCATCAAAGTTTTTTCATTTGTTGCTGTTTCCGTAACATGTGAGATTTTTTACACAGACAGGAGTGTCGGCCCTGTGCTAAAACCCCCAACCTGGAGGACCAGGGTACCAGCTTTTGTCTGACCCCTACCCACGCAGACCAGTCCAGCCTGGTTGAACCTACCAGGAGTAAAACTCCCACTGGCATAGCTCTGGGGATTGTCAGGGTACACAAGCTGCCATACCGCTACAAGGTATAGGTACCATTGATGGCAGGCCAGGTTCAATGAACAGAAGTAAATACATGCCGCAGAATAAATAATAAGAATCCGCTCAACAAAAAGAATTAAATCAATGGTCAAATGATTTAACAATTGGTGGCCTCAGTTCGGGGATCAATTTTTTCGATGAGATACAACAAACATTGTTCCAGAACGAAATTTCCGATAGTCAGTAATCTTCTGATTTTCCCTGTACTTGACAAACTGTAAATAAGAATACAAGGCACTGTGCATGTACACCAGAAGTAAAGATGACATAATGACCTTTTCAAGTTCAATTTTTCTGGCCGTTGAAATTTTCATTCAAGCGATATCAAATCTAAATGGCAGCAGCATGCTTCAACGGGCTAGAATTAAGGAACCAGCTCTATCAAACCATGAAAAATACTTCAAGCCATCAACTTATTACTATGGTGCATGCCAGCACTGGTTGAAGATCTATACATTCACACCAGATAAGTACCAGTTTTGGTGTTGAATGCAAATTTGAGTCCATGTTGTTTGACTGGTATGCCTTTCTAATTAATTACACATATGTTTTCTTGTTATAAAATGAATATGTATTGTCATTTGTCTATATTAGCGGGAGGTTGGTTCGGGAACCTAAGATTTCTGTAATGTCGCTTTTGGCTACCGCAGAGATCTAGGTCGTTATTTTAGGGCCGTTCGACTATTTTCGATGTTACGAAAGATCCATTGGAGAAATTTCCGTGGCATACTCTGTTCGTAATCGAATTTATTCAACATTAGCTGTTTAGTTGTGAAGTTTTGTATATGCACATCGTATTATTACTGTCCTAGTTTCCTTTTTTTTTTTTACTTAGTTTTGTCATTTGTTTGTCATTGTCACAGTATAAATATTATAAAATATTAAGTTGGTCACACTGTAAGAGTGACAACATTGATACTAATTTAAAAAACCGGTTTGTTCAGTTGAGCCAGAACGGAAGAGGATATAAAACGTTTTTGGCGCAAATCACTAGAGGTGATGCCTGCCGTCCTGAGAGGACGTGGACCCTTTGTCAGCGGTTTTTGCTGGGATTATTTGAATGCCATTGTGGTTCGCATTTCTTGCCGATATTCTGGTGATCAGGATTATTTTGTATATCGCTAGAACGGTGGTGTATTTTCTAGTGGTTTTTTCCTGTAGATCATTTACGTTAAGTATCTTACGTTTGGGTGTTGCTTTACTACAGTACAGGGCTTAGCCGGTGAGCGAAGGTCATGGTTTATTCACTGGATAGGATATGTCGGTGATTATGTACTGCTATATTGAGCTGTTGATTATGGCAAGTAGATTGGCATTTCCATTGCATTGTTATTTCATGTGTATTGCTAGCCGTGTGCGGCTTTTGTGTGTGTGCAATATGTATTAAAGGGTCATTATCTGTTCCAGGTGTTATTGGTTATTTAATGTCAGCTATAGTGTGCTTAAGTCATACCTGTAGATAGTGAGCCTAAGTCTATAGATTTGCCATGTGTTAACCTGTTAAATTTACAGTACAAATAGGGTTTGATCCGACAACACAAGTAGTCTTGTGTGTGTTCTGACAGTCATCTATGTTGTCACTTTGATCTAACTATTTATCAGTTCCACATGTAAAATGTACTGTGAGTGTAGAGTCCATGTCTAGTCCAATTTTTTAGATTGCCGTGGTCTGACCTAGTTTTAGTTTTGTGCACCTTGTTACTTCCGGACATTTATTTAGTTCTTAATATCATTTTTAATGGTTGTAAATCAAAACTGTGATGTGATCTTGTACTTGTAATTCTTTTGGTTTACTGTTTCTATTTTAATTCTTCACTAATATTAATAATATGATAATAATAAGATAATAATATAATATTTATGATTATTTAAGCGAAAATATTAGATGACTGAAATAATTTCAGTATTTTGCACTAGTAGGTCATTATCCACTAGTTGTTTAGCCTGAGTAAGGCATGATATTATAAAATAGTAAATAAATTAATTTTTGAGCTTACAAATAATTGGTAAAGCGTATTATAGGTATCTCATTGACTAAGTGTGTCACAGTACCATATCAGCCATTAGGCTTATATATAGTTGACTAAGTGAGTACCTTAGTTAGTTAAAATGGCGACTTTAGAAACTTTTATAAAGATAGGAAAAGAATTTTCCTTGAAAGGTGACGCACTTAGAGATTTTGCTATGGCCGAACTGGATAAAGCAAAACAAGAATTGGAGGAACAAAAAGCAATAGCAAAACAAGAAGAGGCAGAACGTGAAGCCAAAGAAGAGAAGAGGAAGGCAGAATTGAAGCAAGAAGAGCAGAACGTGAAGCCAAGGAAGAGAAGAAGAAAGCTGAATTGAAACGTGAATTGGCTGCACAAGAAGCTAAAGATGAAATAAAATGTATTGAAGAAGAGAAAAAAATGCAACAAGAAAAAGTTTTAGCGCTTATACGGTTAGAAGAATTGAGATTAAAAGCTCAACTTGCTACAAATAGCCATAATGGTGATTCACCTACTACTCCCCCATCTAACCAGGCTAGAGGCAATTATATGTTTAAACTACCTGTCTTTCATCAAAATTCTGACGATATATCATGCTACCTTACAAGATTTGAACAGGTATGTAGGGCAAACAAACTTGATAAATCCTTATGGGTTTTAAAACTTGGTGAATTTTTGGCCGGTGAACCAATGACTGCTATAGAAACTATGGATCAGGCAGTTAGTGATAATTATGAAGCTGCAAAGGTGTTGCTGTTGAAACGTTTCCAACTTAGCGAAGAAGGTTATAGGGTAAAATTCAAATCCATGATTCCGGATTCAAACAAAGATTTTTCAGAATTTGTTGCGGCCATACAAATTACTTTTAATAAATGGGTTGAACTTGCGGATATTGATAAATCTTATGATCAACTTTTAGATTTAATGCTAAGGGATAAAGTATTATCCTCAGTTAGCAAACCTTTTTTGTCGTTTTTGCAAGAACGCAAACCACCTACATTATCTGCTTTAGAACAAATTGCAGTCCAATATTGCACCACACATCCAGGTTCTTGTATTGCAAATACACAATTAAAAGAGGCCTTACCAGTTGCTTCAGCTGCAACATGGAATGGTACTCATAGGACAAGAGCTCAAAGTCTTGATAGAAATTTCTTACACAAGAGATATAATGACAATAATTATTATAAAAATAAACATTTAATCAAGAATGATAATTTCCATAGAGGTAGACAACAATTCAGACAGCAGACACCTCAATACAGGAATGACAACAACTTTCAACAAGGTTCAAACTGGAAGAAATCATATAGCTTCACTCCAAATAATAATAGTCACAATAACTGGAGTAATAATAATCAAAATTACAGATCAAGGAATAATAGTTACAATGGTAGACAATAAAATAATTCCGGTGATCGTCACAGACAGCGGTCTAATTCACATGGACCACAAAGGTTCGAAAACAATGCAGGGGCGGCACTAACTAGCAGTACTCCTTTGAGTAATCATGACAATAATAATCAGGTACATTCTTCTTCATGTTGTGCATTTGATTTCGATGTGGCAAATAGTTGCCAAGAATGCCTAACTATCTTTCAGAAAGACATTCCTACGGTGTTGAAGTGTGGACATCCTCTCCCAGCAGTTAGTCTCTCCGCGAATGACGGTACGGGAACTTTGATCTTCAACAGAGGATTGGTCAATGGTACTTTGGTATCAGTGTTGAGAGATTCTGGATCTACCACCATAGGCATTCGACAATTTCTAGTACATCCTAGATTTTTAACTAATGGAAGTGTTAAGTGCATTACATTCGGAGGTACTATTGAGTACTATCCCACTGCCATAATAGATGTAAATACACCATTTTTTTTCAGGTAAAGTCAGAGTTTGTATGTTGCAAAATCCAGTCGCTGACCTTACTGTGGGTCACATCCATGGTAGTAAGGACTGCCCACCTGATGAAATTATGGATTGGAAAAAAAAAAATTTGCAACCCTATTGCAATACTAACGCTGTCATTGCTATGACTCGATTTCGTGCCAACAAATTGAATGCATGCGGCACATTATTTTCCAATTTTGGTCTTTGTACCATTCTGGAAACTGAGGAGGATGATGAGACTCTCCCACTTAATTATAATAATGGTGATGTCAGGAGTGATATACCAAGAAGTAGTGACATTAACACTACATGCACATCAACTGTCACTCAGGTTGACACTGTTGTGCGTACATCTTATGATGTACCAATACGCAGATACATATCTGATATAACTATTACCTTATGCAAATTTTTCTATTTATATTTGTGGCCTCTGTTCACAAGTATACTATTGACATCTTGTTTGACATACACTCAAATAGTTAGAGACTTCTCAATATTTAATCACGCACGTTTTCTTCGGAAAATGATGTTGATTATTTTCTTACTTTTTGTCTTGAATACGATGTCCAGTGCTCATTGCACTACTCATGAGACAGTGACGTTTCAGTCCACCACTGACATGTGTATTCATGTCATGTCACATTCAGATATGACTCATCACTCTCAATTATCATTGGTTAGTCTTTCTAGTAATATGTTTGGGGTGTTTCATGTTCTTCCTAAACATTTACAATTTTCTTTTCATGATCTAGATGACAAATCAGTTGGTTCTTGTCAATATTCTAGTCTATCAGTAATTCAGGAGGAAGAATCGTCTTTTCCTGAAATACAGATGTCTCTTCCTGTACCTACTTTAAATGCTACAGAATCTTAGCGACATGTGTCTATTTCTCCTTCGGTTACATCACAACAACATCGTCAAATTTCTAATCTGTTGGAGTCTTTTTCTGATGTGTTGACTGACCTGCCTGGTCGTACATCAGTTATGTGTCATGACATCATTCTTAAAGATAATACACCTATTCGCCTACGTCCCTATTCAGTTCCGGTTCATTACCAAAGTAAGACAGCTTAGGAACTTGAACAGATGTTAAGTTTAGGTATCATTGAGAATAGTAATTCTCCTTTTTCTTCACCACTAGTTATTGTCAGAAAAAAAGACAATAACATTCGTTTATGTGCTGACTATAGAAAATTGAATGCTCAGACAGTCGCTGACAGTGAACCACATCCACTTCTCGACGACTTACTTACTCGTCTGTCGACAGCTAAATTTTTCACAAAAATAGATCTGACTAAGGGATATTGGCAGATTCCCTTAACAGAGCAATCCAAATATCTTACTGCGTTTTTGACTCCACAAGGTCTATACCAGTGGAACGTCATGCCTTTTGGGCTTATGAACGCACTGACAACATTTATTCGCATGATGCAAAAAATTTTATCACATAGATCAGACGTCATTACATACATAGACGATATCTGTTTATTCAGTTCGTCGTTTGAAGAACATTTTTCAGGACTTAGTTCCTTATTGGATATTTTAAGGTCAAACAATCTGACTGCAAAACCGACTAAGGTCCAAATTGCATTTCAGGAAATTACTTTCCTGGGTCATATCATTGGGGCTGGTTGCATTCAAACCATTCCCCAAAATTTTTCTAAAATTTTAAAATTGTCTATTCCTAAGACGAAAAAGCAAGTTAGAAGTTTACCAGGTTTAGTACAACATTATAGTAGGTTCATCCCTAATTTGTCATCTATCACAGCTGTATTGTCTTCCCTTTTAAGGAAAGGCATGCCTGTGAAGATAAAATGGACTGAAGACTGTGACAAAATATTTAATAAAATAATCATCATTTTTTCCAGGCCACCGATTTTAAAGTTGCCAGATATTAAAAAAATGTATGTCCTTCGTACAGATGCGAGCAACTACGGATTAAGCACTAGTCTTCTCCAAGATCATGAGGGCGTACTCCACCTAACATTATTCATATCAAGAAAGCTCACGGACACCAAACAAAAATACTCCGTGATTGATAAGAAGTTACTTGCGGTTGTATGGGCGATCCAAAAACTAGAGAAATTTCTACTTGGAGATCCTGTTATCGTGCAGACAGACCAGAAATCGGTAGCTGCCCTCAGACGAGCCAACCACAAAAGCCCGAAGCTGGCTCGATTTTGGATACTCCTTCAACTTTTCCAGTTCACCATCGAATCCATCCCGGGTTCTGAGAACATCGTGGCTGATTCTTTGTCTCGCCACCCTTCCTCATCATCAGATGTAAATTGATGATGCAATTCTACTGAACCACGAACGGTTATGCACTTTTTCTCCAGTCGATGATTGTATGGATAACTCCTATGATATCTACGTTCCAGTTTCATGGTGGTTCATATTTACATAACAATGCATATCTCCACAATACATTAATAAGGAATTAATAACATTGGACAAAATAATAAGTCATCTCGATTGATCGTTCCAATCTTCCATGATGTGTTGCTGAACCTTCACTAACAACGATGGATTAAAGTCTTTTATCTACGGACATTTGGAAATTTATAAACAGCATTAGGTATTCCTTGTACATATTGTACATTTTATTGCTGACGTTATCATTTGAACATTATCAAATATCAAAAAGACTTCCAATTTTCGGCCCATGTCAAGCCATTCGATATGCACTACAAGTACTTAAATGACAAACTTTGGATTAAAATAGTGGTCTCGAATCAATTTCATGTCGAGAAACGTTTATGATAGGAACGCAAGTGACAATTGACTCATTCATCTCTCAATAATTCGCAAGGAGTTTTCAAATAATATGTCAATTTCAATTAATACCCATCGCTGATTCTTCTATGACATGATTATGGACTTTGGTTTGTGTCCATATATCTCTCACTCATTACAGTGCGATCTACCAGCACTATACGCTCGATCTTTAAAAAAATTGTTTAATACATACACCTTCCAGGTTATCGCCGGAACACTAGTGATCTACTTTGGCTGAATAAACAATTCAGGTTGGCGTACTATTAATGTACACTGAAATCTTTGTGGACTTAACATTATATTTATCTTAATCAACACTTGGTGTTCTCAAGACAATTGTTCGAGTAAATACTTTAAGAATGAACATGATTCAACTATAGATAACTTAGTTACTTAAGTAGGTTTTAATTAGACCAATGACAATTACATATTATTTGTATTTTCATTACTCACTGTAACTTGACACTTATGTTTCATATTGATACACTAGGTGTTATGTATAATTTATTTTTATTAGTATGTAAATTATTTTCGTTTATTTTCCACTTAAATAGGTATTTCACATTTATTGATACACATTATCTATTGTTATCCTCAATTATTCTATTACTTTAATTACTTACTACTTCCTTTCATTTCTTTTCTTTCATGTGTATTTTCTCATGTGTTCTTTGTGTTTTTTTTTTGTCTTGGTTATTTTTCAGACAATACTTTATTAATTTAATTAAAGAGAGTTACTTCTATAACAGTCACCACACTTGACATTCATACTTTAGTTATACTTTAGTACATTGATTAATTAACTACATCTTAGTTTAGTTAAGACACCTTTAGTTATTTAGATGATATTTTGCTATCCTTTCTTGACTGCTGACGTTTCTTTTCGTTAACTTAGTTATATTTCCCTTTATTATGTGACATGTTAGGACATCGACGACGACCTTCGACACTGTTTATTCAAGTGGGCCGTATGTCGTAAATTTTTATCTTTGATAGAATTAATTGCATTAATAATATTATTTTTTAAAATCTATATAACAGATTTTTTTAAAACCCGGTCGGTCGGGGGAATTGTTACGACATATTTAATTATGTTGGCCCACTTCAATTTGTTACCAGTTTAAAGTTACGAGCTAACATATTGATGTGCCGCCGACACAAGATGCTTTGCACTTAGATATATTTCATTGAACGCGATTTTGTATAGTTGCTCATGGATAGTCATGACGTAGTATGTTGTTATGCTAACGCATAACAACGATCTTTCTAAACCCTTCATATTTTGAAATCCGTCCAAGCCAGACATGATATTCAGCACTCCCAATATATATAGTAATTGTGCAGATGTTCTCCTTGAGTACAGGCCATGGGGTCGGCCACATTATTGAAAGATGCAGTAACGGAGCATCTTTATTCAAGTATAATTATTCCTTGAAATAGGAACATAAGGGAGTATATTTATAATGATTGTTAATCATTACCATATCGCCAGAATTCTGATTGTCATTATTGGATGACCGCCAGTCGGCATCGCGCATATAAAGGTCAGACATTTTGACGACTTATGAAATATTATAGGAGACTGCACAGACCTATTGAATTAAACGATGCCATGAATGTGTGAAATGTCTTTGTAATAAATATGTATTCTTCGTGGACTCTGATCACGAACATTGTTGTTCAACTCAATCAAATTGAATTGGAACTTGAAGTTATTCCCCAACATTCGCCAACAACAACAACCAGCACGATAACGCCAGGTTCAATGAACAGAAGTAAATACATGCCGCAGAATAAATAATAAGAATCCGCTCAACAAAAAGAATTAAATCAATGGTCAAATGATTTAACACTCCTGTTGAAGGTTTTGCAGTTAATAGCGGATATTAAGTAAGCTAATGATTGTCACAAAAACATTAAACACCACAGAGGAATTCTGGAACGAACTTGGGTACGAACATCATCAAGAATAACTATCTCTGGTAGTACACCAGTATCTTGACTTGAATGATACAATAAACAAACACACAGGAAACTTGAACATATATGCCTTATAACTGAATCAACATATACACCCCACGGTAACATTTTCTTCTTCCCATGCAACAAATTGACCTCTGGACACTTTTAAAAAAAATTATAAAAGAACAGGTGTTCAAATCCTCTGGAAAAAAATTGGGATGTATCTGTGTAGTATGCAGATTAAAGTATACAAATTTAAAGCTTGTGTCTTTTATACTTTTTAAAATATGCTGTTGTGAAAATTGACTTTCATGCAAAAAATGACATTTTTGGGTAATGTGTTTTGCAGATTTGCAATGTTTGGTCTCAGATATATTGATAATTATTCATGATGTAGCCCTATTGTTTTCTTGTTGTGATCAGTATATTGCAGACTGTATGCTGTTTGTCAGAGAAGGCTGTAAGATAATATTTAAGAAGATGAGAGAGCACTGAAGTTGGTGTGATGTCACTTTTTCAACTTTGCGAAAGTCCCCACACTTTTAAAAATGCCATAACGTTTTTATTTGTTGTCCAATTTTTAAAACTAAAGTACCAAATTTCATGGTTTCCCAAGGGCTTCCAAACTGCATTGTTTATTTGGTGTTTCTGTGCAAACAAAAATCACTTTGTGGTACCTACTGGTAATAAACTGGCACTTGTTGGCCTCTGACTTATAAGAAAACACAATTGTATACTATCACACAGATCAATCCACACCTACTGTTCACCATGAAGGCAGCTTTCTGAATTCTCCCCTTAGGCTTCTTAGTTGCTTCGCGCGTCATGACCATAAAAATTAACCTCGTACAACCATGCAATGGTGAAAGTGCTATTTGGTGCAGAAAACAACATCCAAATGATAATTATTGTTTATCACACATAGCATAGCAGCTCCCAACATCCAGGGCCTTTTCTCAGCAAAGACTACCCAGTCTGGTCCTAGGCCATTTCTCGGCAAAGCCTATTGTCACAGTATATATGTTCGACAAAATATTAAGTTGGTTACGCTGTGAGTGGCGACATTGAGATAATAAAAAAACCCGTTTTGGTCATGTGACCTGGAAAGGAAGTGGGCACGAATTCTGGCGCAAAAGTTAGTGGAGGTCTGGCTAGCGTCCAAGGTAGGACATCTTTATGTTCCCTGTCAGCGTTTTGCTGAGTTATGGATGCCATGGTTGTTCATCGATAGTGCTTGTCATTTATTCATGTGGTCAGGATTAGTTTGCATAATTCTGGAATGGTGGTGTAGTTTCTAGTGGCATTTGTCTTAGACCATCGATGATAAGTCATTTGTATTTAAGTATGGCTTTATTATAGTGCAGGACTTAGCCGGTGAGCGAAAGTCATTGTGACGTTTACTCGGTATGACATACTAGCGAATTTGATACTGATAGATTGAGATGTTGGTTATTGCAAGTTATATTGGCATTTCTATTGCATTGTATTTCATATGTATTGCTAGCCGTGTGTGGCTTCCGTGTGTGCAGTGCTTATTAAAAGGGAACATATCTGTTGAAGGTGTTATGTTAATTATTGTCAGCTATTGTATGCTGTGGTCGTATCCTTAGATATTGAGCCAAAGAGTATAGATCTATCATGTGTTAAATCCACAGTATAAATAGGTTGTCTGACACCTATCTAGTTTTATCCTTGGTCATTTTTCTGCAGAGGCTCTATCCAGTCTGGTCCTGTGCCATTTCTCTGCAGGGTACTGTAGAGGCTCTTTCCACTGGGCCTCTCCACAGAAATGATCCAGTATGGTCATTTACCATTTCTCAGCAAAGACTATCCAGTTTGGTCTCTCTACAGAAATTCTATCCAGAGTGGTCTTGGCCCATTTCTCAGCAAAGACTATCCAGTTTGATCCTTGGTAATTTCTCTGCTGAAACTTATCCAGTCTGGTCCTGGGCCATTTCTCTGCAGGGTCCTGGGCCATTTCTCTGCAAGGTCCTGGGCCATTTCTCCACAGAGGCTCTATTCAGTGTGGTCCTGGGTCATTTCTGTGCACAGTTTTATGACATTTATTTGAAGGGACCATCTAGTCTAGTCCTGGGACACTTCTCAGCAGAGGGTCTATTCAGTAAGGTCCTGGATAATGTGTTTATCTCTCTTACTATCTTAGATTTTATTATGGATTTCTACCTCAAATGTCAAACTTCATGTGCCTCTGAGCACTCCTTTCTCTCCATGCACCTGAGGAGTCAAGTGCATCACACATCTTGGCTATTAATATTTAAACGGCATGTGAGAGTAAATGAATTCAGTACAAATGATGAGAGAAAGGAAGGGCAGAATGTTAGAGGGGGCCTGCATGCCCAATTCTCAACCATTTAAAATAAAGTTTGTTTGTTCATTCATGCGTTTATCTTTCCCTTTTCATGCATTGTATACAATCAACCAGTTCATATCTCCTTTATGTTAACTCAAAACTTGAACTCAACATATCAACAAATAAATTAGATAGACATGTGTCCACGTAGGGAAGATGATCAACAAATAACAAATTAGATAGACACGTGTCCATGTAGGGAAGATGAGCAAACAGTAGAACATGTCCTGCAATACTGCCAGCTCCACAAGAAGAGCAGACTGACAGCATTGCCTTCACCAGACCATTTGAGGGAGAAAGCTTATTGTGAAGACAGAAACCTGTGACAGGCAGCCAATTTTATGAGAGATACAGATGCGGTATGTGAGAGGAACCTGGCACAGATCTGTTGGATGAAGATGGCAACTGAGATTTGATTACAGAGGGAAAAATGGAAATGGAGATCTGATCAAAGATGGAGAATCTGGGGATGGGGCTGGGATGGGAAAAAGAAGAAAATTATATTTGCTTTCAGGAGAAAATGGGGGATACAGATCTACTGGATGAAAATGGCAATGGAGGTTTGCTAACAAAAGCAAATTTGGAAATTGAGACCTGATCAAAGATAGAGAAAATGGGTATGCAGATCTGTCTGATGAAAATGGCAGTGAAAATTTGCTTACATAGAAGACAATGGAAATGGACAAAATGGGAATGGAACTGTGGTGGGAAAGTTAAAAAAAAAAACAGATCAATTATTAGGAGAAAAAGGGGATACAGAAGTGATGAGAAACAGAAAATCAAGACTTGAACAACACAGAAACTGGGACGGACATTTAGTGAAAGAAAACAGAGATTGATAACTGGTGAAAGATTGAGAAAATAAGGAGAGATGTAATGGGAGAAAGAAAAAAAAGGAGAAAATGAGGAGAGATGTGATGGGAAAAAGGGAAAAAAGGAGAAAATGAGAGATGTGATGGGAGAAAGGAAAAAAAAGGAGAAAATGAGGAGAGATGTGATGGGAGAAAGAAAAAAAAGGAGAAAATAAGGAGAGATGTGATGGGAGAAAGAAAAAAAAGATGAAGACATCATGACAAAGGATACTGGAAAAGAGCATCAGCCCACGATAAAGCAAGTCCACCTATTTCTCCTCACCTTCTCCAGTTTGTACTCTCATCTGTAACATAGTCAGCTCTTTGGGAGAAAGCTGGGCCCTCTTCAGATTTGCACTGGCACGAGGGCATCCAGACACACTGTGGTGGGATTCAAAACTTCCATCGGCATGCCCTGAACCATCACAGCCCATGATAGGACAACTAGAACATACAAGCAAGAACTATCAGTTAACTCGAGCAAAGTGGTTCCTGAAAGATGATCACAAGTCAAGATATTATAAGTCACATATCTATTTCCCCGTAGGCATAATGCTTCCATGTAACACCTATCAGTTAACTCGACCAAAGTGGTTCCTGAAAGATGATCACAAGTCAAGACATTATAAGTCACATATCTATTTCCCCGTAGGCATAATGCTTCCATGTAACACCTATCAGTTAACTCGACCAAAGTGGTTCCTGAAAGATGATCACAAGTCAAGATATTATAAGTCACATATCTATTTCCCCGTAGGCATAATGCTTCCATGTAACACCTATCAGTTAACTCGACCAAAGTGGTTCCTGAAAGATGATCACAAGTCAAGATATTATAAGTCACATATCTATTTCCCCGTAGGCATAATGCTTCCATGTAACACCTATCAGTTAACTCGACCAAAGTGGTTCCTGAAAGATTATCACAAGTCAAGATATTATAAGTCACATATCTATTTCCCCGTAGGCATAATGCTTCCATGTAACACCTATCAGTTAACTCGACCAAAGTGGTTCCTGAAAGATTATCACAAGTCAAGATATTATAAGTCACATATCTATTTCCCCGTAGGCATAATGCTTCCATGTAACACCTATCAGTTAACTCAACCAAAGTGGTTCCTGAAAGATGATCACAAGTCAAGACATTATAAGTCACATATCTATTTCCCCGTAGGCATAATGCTTCCATGTAACACCTATCAGTTAACTCGACCAAAGTGGTTCCTGAAAGATGATCACAAGTCAAGATATTATAAGTCACATATCTATTTCCCCGTAGGCATAATGCTTCCATGTAACACCTATCAGTTAACTCGACCAAAGTGGTTCCTGAAAGATGATCACAAGTCAAGATATTATAAGTCACATATCTATTTCCCCGTAGGCATAATGCTTCCATGTAACACCTATCAGTTAACTCGACCAAAGTGGTTCCTGAAAGATTATCACAAGTCAAGATATTATAAGTCACATATCTATTTCCCCGTAGGCATAATGCTTCCATGTAACACCTATCAGTTAACTCGACCAAAGTGGTTCCTGAAAGATTATCACAAGTCAAGATATTATAAGTCCATAATTTCCCCGTAGGCATAATGCTTCCATGTAACACCTATCAGTTAACTCGACCAAAGTGGTTCCTGAAAGATGATCACAAGTCAAGACATTATAAGTCACATATCTATTTCCCCGTAGGCATAATGCTTCCATGTAACACCTATCAGTTAACTCGACCAAAGTGGTTCCTGAAAGATGATCACAAGTCAAGATATTATAAGTCACATATCTATTTCCCCGTAGGCATAATGCTTCCATGTAACACCTATCAGTTAACTCGACCAAAGTGGTTCCTGAAAGATGATCACAAGTCAAGATATTATAAGTCACATATCTATTTCCCCGTAGGCATAATGCTTCCATGTAACACCTATCAGTTAACTCGACCAAAGTGGTTCCTGAAAGATTATCACAAGTCAAGATATTATAAGTCACATATCTATTTCCCCGTAGGCATAATGCTTCCATGTAACACCTATCAGTTAACTCGACCAAAGTGGTTCCTGAAAGATTATCACAAGTCAAGATATTATAAGTCACATATCTATTTCCCCGTAGGCATAATGCTTCCATGTAACACCTATCAGTTAACTCGACCAAAGTGGTTCCTGAAAGATTATCACAAGTCAAGATATTATAAGTCACATATCTATTTCCCCGTAGGCATAATGCTTCCATGTAACACCTATCAGTTTTAACTCGACCAAAGTGGTTCCTGAAAGATTATCACAAGTCAAGATATTATAAGTCACATATCTATTTCCCCGTAGGCATAATGCTTCCATGTAACACCTATCAGTTAACTCGACCAAAGTGGTTCCTGAAAGATTATCACAAGTCAAGATATTATAAGTCACATATCTATTTCCCCGTAGGCATAATGCTTCCATGTAACACCTATCAGTTAACTCGACCAAAGTGGTTCCTGAAAGATTATCACAAGTCAAGATATTATAAGTCACATATCTATTTCCCCGTAGGCATAATGCTTCCATGTAACACCTATCAGTTAACTCGACCAAAGTGGTTCCTGAAAGATTATCACAAGTCAAGATATTATAAGTCACATATCTATTTCCCCGTAGGCATAATGCTTCCATGTAACACCTATCAGTTAACTCGACCAAAGTGGTTCCTGAAAGATGATCACAAGTCAAGATATTATAAGTCACATATCTATTTCCCCGTAGGCATAATGCTTCCATGTAACACCTATCAGTTAACTCGACCAAAGTGGTTCCTGAAAGATGATCACAAGTCAAGATATTATAAGTCACATATCTATTTCCCCGTAGGCATAATGCTTCCATGTAACACCTATCAGTTAACTCGACCAAAGTGGTTCCTGAAAGATTATCACAAGTCAAGATATTATAAGTCACATATCTATTTCCCCGTAGGCATAATGCTTCCATGTAACACATATCAGTTAACTCGAGCAAAGTGGTTCCTGAAAGATTATCACAAGTCAAGATATTATAAGTCACATATCTATTTCCCCGTAGGCATAATGCTTCCATGAAATAAAAAAAACACCTATCAGTTAACTCGACCAAAGTGGTTCCTGAAAGATTATCACAAGTCAAGATATTATAAGTCACATATCTATTTCCCCGTAGGCATAATGCTTCCATGTAACACCTATCAGTTAACTCGACCAAAGTGGTTTCCTGAAAGATTATCACAAGTCAAGATATTATAAGTCACATATCTATTTCCCCGTAGGCATAATGCTTCCATGTAACACCTATCAGTTAACTCGACCAAAGTGGTTTCCTGAAAGATTATCACAAGTCAAGATATTTATAAGTCACATATCTATTTCCCCGTAGGCATAATGCTTCCATGTAACACCTATCAGTTAACTCGACCAAAGTGGTTCCTGAAAGATTATCACAAGTCAAGATATTATAAGTCACATATCTATTTCCCCGTAGGCATAATGCTTCCATGTAACACCTATCAGTTAACTCGACCAAAGTGGTTCCTGAAAGATGATCACAAGTCAAGATATTATAAGTCACATATCTATTTCCCCGTAGGCGTAATGCTTCCATGTAACACCTATCAGTTAACTCGACCAAAGTGGTTCCTGAAAGATTATCACAAGTCAAGATATTATAAGTCACATATCTATTTCCCCGTAGGCATAATGCTTCCATGTAACACCTATCAGTTAACTCGACCAAAGTGGTTCCTGAAAGATTATCACAAGTCAAGATATTATAAGTCACATATCTATTTCCCCGTAGGCATAATGCTTCCATGTAACACCTATCAGTTAACTCGAGCAAAGTGGTTCCTGAAAGATTATCACAAGTCAAGATATTATAAGTCACATATCTATTTCCCCGTAGGCATAATGCTTCCATGTAACACCTATCAGTTAACTCGACCAAAGTGGTTCCTGAAAGATTATCACAAGTCAAGATATTATAAGTCACATATCTATTTCCCCGTAGGCATAATGCTTCCATGTAACACCTATCAGTTAACTCGACCAAAGTGGTTCCTGAAAGATTATCACAAGTCAAGATATTATAAGTCACATATCTATTTCCCCGTAGGCATAATGCTTCCATGTAACACCTATCAGTTAACTCGACCAAAGTGGTTCCTGAAAGATTATCACAAGTCAAGATATTATAAGTCACATATCTATTTCCCCGTAGGCATAATGCTTCCATGTAACACCTATCAGTTAACTCGAGCAAAGTGGTTTTTCCTGCAAGATTATCACAAGTCAAGATATTATAAGTCACATATCTATTTCCCCGTAGGCATAATGCTTCCATGTAACACCTATCAGTTAACTCGACCAAAGTGGTTCCTGAAAGATTATCACAAGTCAAGATATTATAAGTCACATATCTATTTCCCCGTAGGCATAATGCTTCCATGTAACACCTATCAGTTAACTCGAGCAAAGTGGTTCCTGAAAGATTATCACAAGTCAAGATATTATAAGTCACATATCTATTTCCCCGTAGGCATAATGCTTCCATGTAACACCTATCAGTTAACTCGACCAAAGTGGTTCCTGAAAGATTATCACAAGTCAAGATATTATAAGTCACATATCTATTTCCCCGTTAGGCATAATGCTTCCATGTAACACCTATCAGTTAACTCGAGCAAAGTGGTTCCTGAAAGATTATCACAAGTCAAGATATTATAAGTCACATATCTATTTCCCCGTAGGCATAATGCTTCCATGTAACACCTATCAGTTAACTCGACCAAAGTGGTTCCTGAAAGATTATCACAAGTCAAGATATTATAAGTCACATATCTATTTCCCCGTAGGCATAATGCTTCCATGTAACACCTATCAGTTAACTCGACCAAAGTGGTTCCTGAAAGATTATCACAAGTCAAGATATTATAAGTCACATATCTATTTCCCCGTAGGCATAATGCTTCCATGTAACACCTATCAGTTAACTCGAGCAAAGTGGTTCCTGAAAGATTATCACAAGTCAAGATATTATAAGTCACATATCTATTTCCCCGTAGGCATAATGCTTCCATGTAACACCTATCAGTTAACTCGACCAAAGTGGTTCCTGAAAGATTATCACAAGTCAAGATATTATAAGTCACATATCTATTTCCCCGTAGGCATAATGCTTCCATGTAACACCTATCAGTTAACTCGACCAAAGTGGTTCCTGAAAGATTATCACAAGTCAAGATATTATAAGTCACATATCTATTTCCCCGTAGGCATAATGCTTCCATGTAACACCTATCAGTTAACTCGACCAAAGTGGTTCCTGAAAGATGATCACAAGTCAAGATATTATAAGTCACATATCTATTTCCCCGTAGGCGTAATGCTTCCATGTAACACCTATCAGTTAACTCGACCAAAGTGGTTCCTGAAAGATGATCACAAGTCAAGATATTATAAGTCACATATCTATTTCCCCGTAGGCGTAATGCTTCCATGTAACACCTATCAGTTAACTCGACCAAAGTGGTTCCTGAAAGATTATCACAAGTCAAGATATTATAAGTCACATATCTATTTCCCCGTAGGCATAATGCTTCCATGTAACACCTATCAGTTAACTCGACCAAAGTGGTTCCTGAAAGATTATCACAAGTCAAGATATTATAAGTCACATATCTATTTCCCCGTAGGCGTAATGCTTCCATGTAACACCTATCAGTTAACTCGACCAAAGTGGTTCCTGAAAGATGATCACAAGTCAAGATATTATAAGTCACATATCTATTTCCCCGTAGGCATAATGCTTCCATGTAACACCTATCAGTTAACTCGACCAAAGTGGTTCCTGAAAGATTATCACAAGTCAAGATATTATAAGTCACATATCTATTTCCCCGTAGGCATAATGCTTCCATGTAACACCTATCAGTTAACTCGACCAAAGTGGTTCCTGAAAGATTATCACAAGTCAAGATATTATAAGTCACATATCTATTTCCCCGTAGGCATAATGCTTCCATGTAACACCTATCAGTTAACTCGACCAAAGTGGTTCCTGAAAGATTATCACAAGTCAAGATATTATAAGTCACATATCTATTTCCCCGTAGGCATAATGCTTCCATGTAACACCTATCAGTTAACTCGAGCAAAGTGGTTCCTGAAAGATTATCACAAGTCAAGATATTATAAGTCACATATCTATTTCCCCGTAGGCATAATGCTTCCATGTAACACCTATCAGTTAACTCGACCAAAGTGGTTCCTGAAAGATTATCACAAGTCAAGATATTATAAGTCACATATCTATTTCCCCGTAGGCATAATGCTTCCATGTAACACCTATCAGTTAACTCGACCAAAGTGGTTCCTGAAAGATTATCACAAGTCAAGATATTATAAGTCACATATCTATTTCCCCGTAGGCATAATGCTTGAAAGTTGTGTCGGCTCTTTCGATCAAACTCCGCGGATAAATCCATTTTACTGCGATTTATTCGTTGTTTGGGTAATAATAGATTGTTCTTGCTTCAGAATATCTATGGCCTGAATTTATGTGTATTGTTTGTCTGAGTAGGACGAGTCTGTCTTATATCTGTATATCTTTACATATCTAAGTCGAACTATATGTTCTGTTGTCTCTAGAGAGGTCGAAGGCTATTCGGCGGATGTGTCGCTAGAGTGTGGTGTGATTTGGCTTCGTCCGATAGGGACTGTGTGTTTTCCATGTCGGCCTGTCGCCGGGGAAAAAGTGATCTCAGTATTTGTGGGGAAGGTGATAGTCGTCTAAACCTATCGTGTATGCTTTACCCCAGTGTTTAGTCGTATTGCCAAGGAATGGCAGTTTCATATTTCCTCTACCAAGGTAATCAAAGATACTCTTATGAACTCTCGATCGAAGCCACCATTTTCGATAGTTACGATTTGAATGTCTAAGAGAATATATTTGACTCGATGAAAACGACTTCGATTCCTAGCAGCACTATATCCTGTAGATTGCAGTCAATTGTTCATGATCAAATCTACAGAGCAATGAAATGTTTTATGAATGACTAACTTTAGGACAGATTCATTATCTGTATCCAAACGTGAGTGACAGCTCACGAGTGAAGCCATCTTGGAACCAAAACATGTAGTGACTTTCAAGAAGAGAAAAGGGATGCCCGTATTATCGCTTGTTTAGTCCAGAGATCACTGCTACACATGAGAACCCGTTATTAGCGGTTCAATATTATTATATGGAAAAATATGTGCTGAACATTATGTTGAAGAATCGTCGCTAGACGAGATTAGGTTTAGAAGCCATCTGAAATATTGTTTATAAGCTGACGTGCTCAGTCAGTGAAGTCAGATGATATATGTATGGGCGATACTGAGTGCTTGGCTACTGACAGTCCATTATACACTATTCTACATGAGTGCCCATGTAACATTGCAAGACCATTTATCCACTGTACTATGATGTATTATGGCAACCTGTGATTTGTCACTATCTGTGCTGTCGAGTGTGTACGTCCAATTAAACTTTAGAAAAGGTACACAGTCGTTGGTGTCGATGACTTCCAGCCATACATGAGTGTGAGAAAAGAACATTTTTTGTCAACACCACGAACCTTTATCATCATTCGCACATTATACACTCAATCCATGTCTACACACCACTGCGTAGGTCAAGTTGACATTCCATACACTACAGTGGAGCAAACAACACCATAGAGATCTTATCAACTGATGATGATGATGATGTCTGCTTCCATCCACTTATATCTATCTTTTGGTGGATATCATTAACGGGAATAAAAATCCAACTTTATCAACCTTATCAACTGGTGGACCAGCTTTCTGGGTTTGACCTCGCAGAAGTTCAGAAGTCAACAGATTACCGATACCAGACCGTTTCCTGTGGCTGATACGACACACTTGCAGTATTGGTTTGCTCTTTGTCAACACTTCGTCACGTGACCTGTCAGGTGAATGCAGTATGTAGGTCAGCGTTGTTGACATTTTTTACATTAGACATTATAGAGTTTCACAGAACAGTTGGATCAATTCTTGTCAATGTTAACAGGAAGACAGTATGAGTGAACTAAGAAGTCCTATTTTCATCGATGGATCTTCTTGTTTTCCATATATGAACTTTAATATTTAAGGCCAGAATGTTTAATTGAATAAAGTGGCAGTTTGTTTGTTTTCATAAAAATAACTTTGCCATTACTGTAAGACTGAGCCTATTTTGCAACACATACTATCATACACATAATTTTATATATATTTATGTTTACATGTTATTTGTTTGTATAGTATGTTAGTTTCTATGTCAGCGGGTTGTGTTTAAGGTTGGGCGGCGTCCTCACAACAGAATATCCCACGTCATAGAGGGTCCGTTGTGGGCGTTTTCTATAGGTGCAATTTTCTTGATTGAAAATTTGCTGCGACAACTGTTGCTTTTGTGTTAGCTGTGAAGTCTGTAATTATTGTTATTTTTGTAATATTTCTTTGTTCTTTAGTTTTGTTTTGATTTGTTTGTAATTTGTTGGTCTAACCTTTTCTATCTTTCAGTTCTATTCTCAATTTATATTCATATATTGTGACGTCATTTGTGTTGTTATTCTTTGCAGATTCAGTGATTATTTTCATTGATTTCCCTATTTGATTTATTTTGATTTCTGCAAACGTTCTTGTATTGTCAGTCCTATTTGTACTTTATGTATTCTGTTGGTTGACATATGTTTTATATAGGTATATTTCATAAGACACAATTGCCTGTGCACTGCACTTGGATTATGGTATAAACCAGTACCTGATTATTATTACTATTATACAAGACCTTATTAAAGGCTTGTGACCCACAGATATTGGGATAGTATACTGATTAATCAAGTCATTGAGAACTTGTGGTATTATTATTGATTCAGGTGATTAGTATTATTGTTAGACATCATGGCTACATTAGAATACTTCATTACACAAGGGAAAGCCCTTGATAAGACTGGTCAACAATTAGAACAATGGGCAGTTGCTCAATATGACAAAGCATTAGCTGCAGAAGAGAAAAGATTAGCTGCAGAAGAAAGAAAAGCTATGGCGGAAGAGAAAAGATTAGAAAGAGAAGCTGAGGCTGCTGCTGAACAAAAGAAATTGCAGATGCAGGTGGAGGAAAGGAGATTTGAAGCTGAACAAAAAAAATTAGAAAGAGAAGCTGCAGCTGAACAAAAAAAATTAGAAAGAGAAGCTGCTGCGGAACAAAAAAGATTAGACAGTGAAGCTGAACAAAAAAAATTAGAAAGAGAAGCTGCTGCGGAACAAAAAAAGATTAGACAGTGAAGCTGAACAAAAAAGATTAGACAGGGAAGCTGAACAAAAAAGATTAGACAGGGAGGCTGAACAAAAAAGATTAGATGCTGAAGAGAAAAAAGCAATAAGAGAACATGAATTTGAGTTAGAGAAATTGAGATTGACAAGTATGAGTAATGTTAATCAGGCATCTAGTGGTAATGGTAAACCTTCTACTTACAAGGTTAAGGTTCCACCGTTCAATCAGTCCAGTGACGATATTACATTCTGGCTGGATAGATTTGAACGTTCTTGTCGTACACATAATGTGGATAAATCACAATACGCTAATCAATTATCAGAAAACTTGAAAGGTGAATCTTTGACTAGATTATGCCTTGTAGGAGAAGCAGATAAGGATAATTATGATGTCATTAGGGCGGCTTTGATAAAAAAAATATCAGCTAAGTGAGGAAGGCTATCGCCTTTTATTTAAAACGATGGTGCCTGAGACGGGTGTAGAATTCTCAGAATTCACTGCAAAGGCACGTCTCACAGTTGATCGTTGGATTGAGCTTTCCAAAACAGAAAAAAAACGTATGAAGGACTTATGGATTTGTTGCTCAGAGATAAGATTATGTCATGTGTGAACAAACCTTTCCTTGAATTTATACATGAGCGTAAACCCAAATCTCTAAAAGAAATGGAAGAATATTGTTCCCAATATGTCACTGCACACCCCGACGTGACTTTTGGCAACACTAAGATTAAGGAGAGTATGCCAGTTGCTTCAGCAACACCATACAATCCCAATTATTCACACAGATTTCAGGGACCTCAAAACAGATTTGATAAAAAAGGTAACCATAATAGTTATCAAAACCAAGGTAACCAATCATTTCAGGGTTCTTCTTCAAAGAACTGGAGACGAGCTGATAGCTCTCGACACAGGGGTGGTCATAATTATAGGAATTTCCGTAGAGGAAGTAATTATAGAAACTATCAGGGTTATCCGTCTTGGAGTCAACAAGATCATAATTACAGAGATACTCATTATAATGAATATGATAATGGTAACCAAGGGAACTATGACTCAAACCCAAATAGGGGTTACAATAGAGGTAACAATAACTACAGAGGTGATAATAACCGAGGTAGATCTCAATACAAAAGACATAAACCACATTTTCAGGCAAACTCTGCACAACAAGAGTCCAATGAAGCCTATAAACAGAGTAAAGATAATAATGATGCTAGTAATATGGCATGTGCCGCTTTTGATTTTGGGAGAGCATCTCAGTGCCCCCAATGCAAAACGCTATTTGAGCCAACCACAGTGTCTACTTTAAGCTGTGGCCATCCTCTTCCTGCTCTTCCGGCATCAGTCGCGCATGATGGAAGAGGTTCTCTTGTCTTACATAAGGGTTTAGTGAATAACAATCCAGTCTCTGTGCTATTTGATTCTGGATGCACCACAATTGGTGTTAGGCAGTCACTCGTAGATCCTTCCCGTGCCACTGGACAAGTAGTCAAATGTGTAACATTTGGCGGCACATTAGAGAAATACTCTACTGCTATCATTAGGATTGCTACTCCTTTCTTTACAGGAGATGTACACGCATGTCTTCTTCCGAATCCGATCGCTGACCTCATCATCGGTCGCATTCATGGAGTCAAAGAATGCACTCCGCAACAAATTTCCACGTGGGAAAGGCAAAACATGCAGATTGCTAACGCTGTAGTCACTAGAGCTCAGGCTCTTAATATGCCTCAAACTTCATCTATTGAAAATAATGAAGTGCATAACCAAGATAATCCCTTGGTAATTTCTCGTGACTCGTTTATAAAACAGCAAGAAGATGATCCCACTCTGAAGAAATTCTTCATTCTTGCAACTAAAGGTGATCCGAATAAAGACACAAGTCGTAAATCGTGGATTACAAAGAAGAATGGCGTACTTGTACGTATGGTTCAAGACTCCATTACGTCAAGTCATTCTCAAATCCTGGTTCCCAAGAATTTGAGAGTTAAAATTTTGCAGCACGCTCACGACTCTCAGTGTGCTGGACACATGGGTTTTTCCCGTACTAAGTCAAGAGTCCTTGCGGCTTTCTTTTGGCCATTGGTAAACAAGGACATACGGATTTATTGTCGATCTTGTAAAGTATGTCAGGAAGTTAAATCCAAAGGTCCACGGCATGCTGCACCCATTCAGGCGGCGGACATTCCTATTCGGCCGTTCCAAAAAATGGCCATAGACATAATTGGTCCATTTAAGATCAAGTCTGCCAGAGGACATCAGTTTATCTTGACGTGTGTTGATATGTGCACACGTTGGCCAGAGGCTATTCCTCTGAAGAGCATTACTACTGCTGATATTGCAGATGCTCTTTGGCTTATATTTTCTCGTCTGGGGTTCCCCGGAGAGATATTGTCAGACCATGGCACCCAACTAATATCAGATACCATGTCTCAAGTAATGTCTACTCTGCAGATAGATAGATCTTTAAGTAGTATCTACCATCCAATGTCTAATGGTATGGTCGAACGCCTTAATAGAACACTTAAAAACTTACTGGGGAAGATAACTGAGGATCATCCTCAGGACTGGGACAGAGTTTTACCTGCGGCCCTCTTCGCTTACAGAGAGGTACCCAATGAACATACGGGATTTTCTCCCTTTGAACTCGTCTTTGGCGCGCGTCCGCGTGGCCCTATGTCGTTGCTTCACGATCTCATAACATCTGACAATATTGACGATGACACAAAGTCATCCTACGAATATGTCATCGCGTTGAGACAAAAGATTATCGAAGCATGCAAATTAGCAACTTCTTCTTCTGAATTTGCGAAACAGAAGGCAAGGCAATTTGCCAATAAGAAGAGATGCTTACGACAACTTTGTCCTGGTGACAAAGCATTTGTATTACTACCTTGTAGGGAAAACAGATTACTTATTTCTTGGAAAGGTCCGTACGATATAATATCGAAAATTTCCGATGTCGACTATATTGTCGATATTGATGGGAAGCATATAACCTTCCACATCAATATGCTTACTGAATTCCATGAACGTCCGGATTATTTGCAACCCATTTTCCAAGCAACGGACAATTCTCCAGTACCACATGGTCATTACTCATCACTGTCCGTGATACAGGATGAGGAAACAAGTTTTTCAGATGTAAATCTTCCTCTTCCAATGATCCCACTTCATTCCAGTGAATCATGGAAGAACGTTACTGTCTCTCCTGATTTGTCTCTAGGAGAACAGCGACAAGTTTCAACTATGTTGCAAACATTTCAGGATGTACTCACTGACATCCCTGGACAAACGAATGTCATTCAACATGACATTGTTCTAACTGACCATACTCCTATTAGGATTAGACCTTATCCTATACCTATACATTTTCAAGCACAGGTCGAGAAAGAGTTGGATGAGATGATAGATTTGAAAATAATCGAACCATCCACCTCTGCATATTCTTCGCCGATGGTTATTGTGCGTAAAAAAGACAATAACATACGTCTTTGCGTTGACTATCGAAAATTGAATCAAGTAACTAAGTTCGATGCCGAACCTATGCCTTTACTGGAAGAGCTACTTACTCGACTCTCCAAATCTCATTTTTTCACTAAACTTGATTTGTCTAAAGGATATTGGCAAGTTCCTTTATCTGAACGCGCCAAACCTCTCACGGCTTTTTCAACACCTAGAGGTTTGTTCCAATGGAATTTTATGCCTTTCGGTCTTATGAACGCACCAGCTACATTCGTACGCATGATGCGCCGAATCCTATCTTATCGGTCAGATGTCATTGCATATCTAGACGACATCTGTCTTTTCAGCGATACTTGGGAAGATCACTATTCGGGGTTAGATGAATTGCTGTCTACTTTGCGTGAGCACAACCTGACAGCGAAACCCTCTAAAGCCTATATTGGTTTTAGCGAAATTTCTTTCCTAGGCCACCGAGTTGGTCATGGTTTCCTAAAGACAGAGGACCATAATACTAGTAAGATACTTAACATCTCAATCCCTAAGACTAAAAAACAGGTGAGAAGTCTGTTAGGTCTTATTCAATTTTATGGCAGATTCATTCAGAATCTATCCTCTATCATGGCACCTCTCTCAACACTTCTAAAGAAAGGTTCGCCTAATGTGGTCCACTGGTCTCAGGAATGCCAATGCTCTCTGGATAAGATTAAAACACTGTTTTCAACACCACCTATTTTAGTGCTACCCACTAAAGATAAGACATTCGTTCTTCGTAGTGACGCTTCATCCACTGGGATTGGAGCGGCACTAATGCAAGAGTACTCTGGAACTCTGCATCCTGTAATGTATATTTCCAGAAAACTTAATGCGGCAGAAAGGAATTATTCGGTTTTAGACCGTGAGCTATTAGCTATGGTTTGGTCGATCCTCAAACTACAGAGATTCCTTCTAGGCGCACATTTCATAGTAGAAACCGACCAAAAAGCTCTTACTGCTATACAGAGTAAGAATTTGAAGAGCTCGAGGTCTACTCGATATGCAATTGCTCTTCAACCTTTTCATTTCTCTGTGCGAGCTATTCGTGGATCAGATAATGTGATGGCAGACATTCTGTCAAGATGCCCACATGATTCCACATAACTATTAGGGCTTAGACTTCTTGATATGTCTAGTTCTATAGTAGTTCCTTTTCTATATCATGATAGATACACATTTGTAATTTAATAATATAATGATTGTATCACTACATAGCGGTTCATTGATGTTTATTCACCGCTGTGCTTTGATGATTTTTTTCTTCATAAATCATAAATTTAAGATATCTAATGCGAAATGATGATATGAATTTTTTAGGCATTGTGTAATTGCCAGAATTGTATTATACTTTGATGACACCTTCCTGGAAAAATATACTTGTAGAGAAATAATTTCTCTCAGTTTATGAGACACATTCTCACCAGTCGCTCCATAAGTCGACTTAGCCTCATATTAGGCGTTATAGGTATTCCTGATATTTTCATCTGCGCATTATTCATGCGTTGTGAGCCTATTGTACGTTGCTCCTAGATGTATTTCAAAAAAAAAAAAATGTTCCATTTTTTTTTTCCCGGGAGGTGTGGTAAGACTGTTACGTGCAGTCTTTGATATCTTACAATATTATACATAGGTAATTTTTTAGTGCTTAAGGGAAAGTCATTATTGAGTTACTTCCCTTGAAAGTTGTGTCGGCTCTTTCGATCAAACTCCGCGGATAAATCCATTTTACTGCGATTTATTCGTTGTTTGGGTAATAATAGATTGTTCTTGCTTCAGAATATCTATGGCCTGAATTTATGTGTATTGTTTGTCTGAGTAGGACGAGTCTGTCTTATATCTGTATATCTTTACATATCTAAGTCGAACTATATGTTCTGTTGTCTCTAGAGAGGTCGAAGGCTATTCGGCGGATGTGTCGCTAGAGTGTGGTGTGATTTGGCTTCGTCCCGATAGGGACTGTGTGTTTTCCATGTCGGCCTGTCGCCGGGGAAAAAGTGATCTCAGTATTTGTGGGGAAGGTGATAGTCGTCTAAACCTATCGTGTATGCTTTACCCCAGTGTTTAGTCGTATTGCCAAGGAATGGCAGTTTCATATTTCCTCTACCAAGGTAATCAAAGATACTCTTATGAACTCTCGATCGAAGCCACCATTTTCGATAGTTACGATTTGAATGTCTAAGAGAATATATTTGACTCGATGAAAACGACTTCGATTCCTAGCAGCACTATATCCTGTAGATTGCAGTCAATTGTTCATGATCAAATCTACAGAGCAATGAAATGTTTTATGAATGACTAACTTTAGGACAGATTCATTATCTGTATCCAAACGTGAGTGACAGCTCACGAGTGAAGCCATCTTGGAACCAAAACATGTAGTGACTTTCAAGAAGAGAAAAGGGATGCCCGTATTATCGCTTGTTTAGTCCAGAGATCACTGCTACACATGAGAACCCGTTATTAGCGGTTCAATATTATTATATGGAAAAATATGTGCTGAACATTATGTTGAAGAATCGTCGCTAGACGAGATTAGGTTTAGAAGCCATCTGAAATATTGTTTATAAGCTGACGTGCTCAGTCAGTGAAGTCAGATGATATATATATGTATGGGCGATACTGAGTGCTTGGCTACTGACAGTCCATTATACACTTATTCTACATGAGTGCCCATGTAACATTGCAAGACCATTTGTCCACTGTACTATGATGTATTATGGCAACCTGTGATTTGTCACTATCTGTGCTGTCGAGTGTGTACGTCCAATTAAACTTTAGAAAAGGTACACAGTCGTTGATGTCGATGACTTCCAGCCATACATGAGTGTGAGAAAAGAACATTTTTTGTCAACACCACGAACCTTTATCATCATTCGCACATTATACACTCAATCCATGTCTACACACCACTGCGTAGGTCAAGTTGACATTCCATACACTACAGTGGAGCAAACAACACCATAGAGATCTTATCAACTGATGATGATGATGATGTCTGCTTCCATCCACTTATATCTATCTTTTGGTGGATATCATTAACGGGAATAAAAATCCAACCTTATCAACCTTATCATCGAGCAAAGTGGTTCCTGAAAGATTATCACAAGTCAAGATATTATAAGTCACATATCTATTTCCCCGTAGGCATAATGCTTCCATGTAACACCTATCAGTTAACTCGACCAAAGTGGTTCCTGAAAGATGATCACAAGTCAAGATATTATAAGTCACATATCTATTTCCCCGTAGGCATAATGCTTCCATGTAACACCTATCAGTTAACTCGAGCAAAGTGGTTCCTGAAAGATTATCACAAGTCAAGATATTATAAGTCACATATCTATTTCCCTGTAGGCATAATGCTTCCATGTAACACCTATCAGTTAACTCGAGCAAAGTGGTTCCTGAAAGATTATCACAAGTCAAGATATTATAAGTCACATATCTATTTCCCCGTAGGCATAATGCTTCCATGTAACACCTATCAGTTAACTCGAGCAAAGTGGTTCCTGAAAGATTATCACAAGTCAAGATATTATAAGTCACATATCTATTTCCCCGTAGGCATAATGCTTCCATGTAACACCTATCAGTTAACTCGAGCAAAGTGGTTCCTGAAAGATTATCACAAGTCAAGATATTATAAGTCACATATCTATTTCCCTGTAGGCATAATGCTTCCATGTAACACCTATCAGTTAACTCGACCAAAGTGGTTCCTGAAAGATGATCACAAGTCAAGATATTATAAGTCACATATCTATTTCCCCGTAGGCATAATGCTTCCATGTAACACCTATCAGTTAACTCGACCAAAGTGGTTCCTGAAAGATTATCACAAGTCAAGATATTATAAGTCACATATCTATTTCCCCGTAGGCATAATGCTTCCATGTAACACCTATCAGTTAACTCGACCAAAGTGGTTCCTGAAAGATTATCACAAGTCAAAATATTATAAGTCACATATCTATTTCCCCGTAGGCATAATGCTTCCATGTAACACCTATCAGTTAACTCGACCAAAGTGGTTCCTGAAAGATTATCACAAGTCAAGACATTATAAGTCACATATCTATTTCCCGTAGGCATAATGCTTCCATGTAACACCTATCAGTTAACTCGACCAAAGTGGTTCCTGAAAGATTATCACAAGTCAAGATATTATAAGTCACATATCTATTTCCCAGTAGGCATAATGCTTCCATGTAACACCTATCAGTTAACTCGACCAAAGTGGTTCCTGAAAGATGATCACAAGTCAAGATATTATAAGTCACATATCTATTTCCCCGTAGGCATAATGCTTCCATGTAACACCTATCAGTTAACTCGACCAAAGTGGTTCCTGAAAGATTATCACAAGTCAAGATATTATAAGTCACATATCTATTTCCCCGTAGGCATAATGCTTCCATGTAACACCTATCAGTTAACTCGACCAAAGTGGTTCCTGAAAGATTATCACAAGTCAAGACATTATAAGTCACATATCTATTTCCCCGTAGGCGTAATGCTTCCATGTAACACCTATCAGTTAACTCGACCAAAGTGGTTCCTGAAAGATTATCACAAGTCAAGATATTATAAGTCACATATCTATTTCCCGTAGGCCATAATGCTTCCATGTAACACCTATCAGTTAACTCGACCAAAGTGGTTCCTGAAAGATTATCACAAGTCAAGATATTATAAGTCACATATCTATTTCCCGTAGGCCATAATGCTTCCATGTAACACCTATCAGTCTTTTGAGAGACGGGGAAAATAAAGTGTGAGTAATATGTATTGTGTCTTGTTCTGCCAGTGCTCATTTATGAAAGCATTCTGTTTCAAAAGCATTCTATAGCGGGTACTATAATCTACCAGCATAGACTCATAAACCATCAGCAACCTCATCATGTAAAATAAATTGCTACGAAAACTATCACTATAACAGCACATAAAACTATCACTATAACAGCACATAAACTACCACTACAACAGCACATAAAACTACCACTACAACAGCACATAAACTACCACTATAACAGCACATAAAACTACCACTACAACAGCACATAAAACTACCACTACAACAGCACATGAAACTACCACTATAACAGCACATGAAACTACCACTATAACAGCACATGAAACTACCACTATAACAGCACATAAAACTACCACTATAACAGCACATGAAACTACCACTATAACAGCACATGAAACTACCACTATAACAGCACATGAAACTACCACTATAACAGCACATGAAACTACCACTATAACAGCACATGAAACTACCACTACAACAACACATAAACTACCACTATAACAGCACATGAAACTACCACTATAACAGCACATGAAACTACCACTATAACAGCACATGAAACTACCACTATAACAGCACATAAAACTATCACTATAACAGCACATAAAACTACCACTATAACAGCACATGAAACTACCACTATAACAGCACATGAAACTACCACTACAACAACACATAAACTACCACTATAACAGCACATGAAACTACCACTATAACAGCACATAAAACTACCACTATAACAGCACATAAAACTACCACTATAACAGCACATAAAACTATCACTATAACAGCACATGAAACTATCACTATAACAGCACATAAAACTACCACTATAACAGCACATAAAACTACCACTATAACAGCACATAAAACTACCACTATAACAGCACATAAAACTATCACTATAACAGCACATGAATGCTCTGATGTAAGGGAACCAGCTGCAGTGCTGGCTCCACTAGAAGTGAAACAAGAAATGATGATCACACTGTTTGATGATCACACTGTTTGATGATCACACTGTTTGATCTGTTTGATGATCACACTGTTTGATCTGTTTGATGATCACACTGTTTGATGATCACACTGTTTGATGATCACTCTGTTTGATGATCACACTGTTTGATGATCACACTGTTTGATGATCACACTGTTTGATGATCACTCTGTTTGATGATCACTCTGTTTGATGATCACACTGATGATCACACTGTTTGATGATCACTCTGTTTGATGATCACACTGTTTGATGATCACACTGTTTGATGATCACACTGTGTGATGATCACACTGTTTGATGATTACACTGTTTGATGATCACACTGTTTGATGATCACACTGTTTGCGCCAGACACTATAAATGTGTGTTTGAGAAATGGACAGAACAATGGAAATTTAGGCTCATGTTTTGTAAGCAAGAGAATCTGAGCACAGGCAGATACAATGACACAGATATTATGAGTATGCCCCATGTAGTTCCGGGGGGGGGGGGGGGGGGGGGGGGGCGCCACGCTTGGATGAGACAAAGAAAAACACTGGATTAATGCACCCTTAGATGAGACAAAGAAAAACACTGGATTAATGCGCCCCTAGACGAGACAAAGAAAAACACTGGATTAATGCGCCCTTAGATGAGACAAAGAAAAACACTGGATTAATGCGCCCTTAGATGAGACAAAGAAAAACACTGGATTAATGTGCCCCTAGATGAGACAAAGAAAAACACTGGATTAATGCGCCCCTAGATGAGACAAAGAAAAACACTGGATTAATGCGCCCCTAGATGAGACAAAGAAAAACACTGGATTAATGCGCCCCTAGATGAGACAAAGAAAAACACTGGATTAATGCGCCCTTAGATGAGACAAAGAAAAACACTGGATTAATGCGCCCTTAGATGAGACAAAGAAAAACACTGGATTAATGCGCCCTTAGATGAGACAAAGAAAAAACACTGGATTAATGCGCCCTTAGATGAGACAAAGAAAAAACACTGGATTAATGCGCCCTTAGATGAGACAAAGAAAAACACTGGATTAATGCGCCCTTAGATGAGACAAAGAAAAACACTGGATTAATGAGCCCTTAGATGAGACAAAGAAAAACACTGGCTTAATGAGCCCTTAGATGAGACAAAGAAAAACACTGGATTAATGCGCCCTTAGATGAGACAAAGAAAAACACTGGATTAATGCGCCCTTAGATGAGACAAAGAAAAACACTGGATTAATGCGCCCTTAGATGAGACAAAGAAAAACACTGGATTAATGCGCCCCTAGATGAGACAAAGAAAAACACTGGATTAATGCGCCCCTAGATGAGACAAAGAAAAACACTGGATTAATGCGCCCCTAGATGAGACAAAGAAAAACACTGGATTAATGCGCCCTTAGATGAGACAAAGAAAAACACTGGATTAATGCGCCCTTAGATGAGACAAAGAAAAACACTGGATTAATGCGCCCTTAGATGAGACAAAGAAAAACACTGGATTAATGCGCCCTTAGATGAGACAAAGAAAAACACTGGATTAATGCGCCCCTAGATGAGACAAAGAAAAACACTGGATTAATGCGCCCTTAGATGAGACAAAGAAAAACACTGGATTAATGCGCCCTTAGATGAGACAAAGAAAAACACTGGATTAATGCGCCCTTAGATGAGACAAAGAAAAACACTGGATTAATGCGCCCTTAGATGAGACAAAGAAAAACACTGGATTAATGCGCCCTTAGATGAGACAAAGAAAAACACTGGATTAATGCGCCCTTAGATGAGACAAAGAAAAACACTGGATTAATGCGCCCTTAGATGAGACAAAGAAAAACACTGGATTAATGCGCCCTTAGATGAGACAAAGAAAAACACTGGATTAATGCGCCCTTAGATGAGACAAAGAAAAACACTGGATTAATGAGCCCTTAGATGAGACAAAGAAAAACACTGGATTAATGCGCCCTTAGATGAGACAAAGATAAACACTGGATTAATGCGCCCTTAGATGAGACAAAGAAAAACACTGGATTAATGCGCCTTAGATGAGACAAAGAAAAACACTGGATTAATGCGCCCTTAGATGAGACAAAGAAAAACACTGGATTAATGCGCCCTTAGATGAGACAAAGAAAAACACTGGATTAATGCGCCCTTAGATGAGACAAAGAAAAACACTGGATTAATGCGCCCTTAGATGAGACAAAGAAAAACACTGGATTAATGCGCCCTTAGATGAGACAAAGAAAAACACTGGATTAATGCGCCCTTAGATGAGACAAAGAAAAACACTGGATTAATGCGCCCTTAGATGAGACAAAGAAAAACACTGGATTAATGCGCCCTTAGATGAGACAAAGAAAAACACCGGATTAATGCGCCCTTAGATGAGACAAAGAAAAACACCGGATTAATGCGCCCTTAGATGAGACAAAGAAAAAACACTGGATTAATGCACCCTTAGATGAGACAAAGAAAAACACTGGATTAATGCGCCCTTAGATGAGACAAAGAAAAACACTGGATTAATGCGCCCTTAGATGAGACAAAGAAAAACACTGGATTAATGCGCCCTTAGATGAGACAAAGAAAAACACTGGATTAATGCGCCCTTAGATGAGACAAAGAAAAACACTGGATTAATGCGCCCTTAGATGAGACAAAGAAAAACACTGGATTAATGCGCCCTTAGATGAGACAAAGAAAAACACTGGATTAATGCGCCCTTAGATGAGACAAAGAAAAACACTGGATTAATGCGCCCTTAGATGAGACAAAGATAAACACTGGATTAATGCGCCCTTAGATGAGACAAAGAAAAACACTGGATTAATGCGCCCTTAGATGAGACAAAGATAAACACTGGATTAATGCGCCCTTAGATGAGACAAAGAAAAACACTGGATTAATGCGCCCTTAGATGAGACGACTAATATGAGACTGTGGTTGGAGCTGGCAACCTCATCGTGTAAAACAAATAACTACAGAAACCACTTCTACAGTTGGTGTTGGCCATTTGGCTAGAGGACCATGTGTGTTGTGGGGGTCCTGGTGTTGGCCATCTGGCTAGAGGACCATGTGTGTTGAGGGGGTCCTGGTGTTGGCCATCTGGCTAGAGGACCATGTGTTGTGGGGGTCCTGGTGTTGGCCATCTGGCTAGAGGACCATGTGTGTTGAGGGGGTCCTGGTGTTGGCCATCTGGCTAGAGGACCATGTGTGTTGTGGGGGTCCTGGTGTTGGCCATCTGGCTAGAGGACCATGTGTGTTGAGGGGGTCCTGGTGTTGGCCATATTGCTAGAGGACCATGTGTGTTGAGGGGGTCCTGGTGTTAGCCATCTGGCTAGAGGACCATGAGTGTTGAGGGGGTCCTGGTGTTGGCCATCTGGCTAGAGGACCATGTGTGTTGAGGGGGTCCTGGTGTTGGCCATCTGGCTGGAGGACCATGTGTGTTGAGGGGGTCCTGGTGTTGGCCATCTGGCTAGAGGACCATGTGTGTTGAGGGGGTCCTGGTGTTGGCCATCTGGCTAGAGGACCATGTGTGTTGAGGGGGTCCTGGTGTTGGCCATCTGGCTAGAGGACCATGTGTGTTGAGGGGGTCCTGGTGTAGGCCATCTGGCTAGAGGACCATGTGTGTTGAGGGGTCCTGGTGTTGGCCTCTGGCTAGAGGACCATGTGTGTTGAGGGGGTCCTGGTGTTGGCCATCTGGCTAGAGGACCATGTGTGTTGAGGGGGTCCTGGTGTTGGCCATCTGGCTAGAGGACCATGTGTGTTGAGGGGGTCCTGGTGTTGGCCATCTGGCTAGAGGACCATGTGTGTTGAGGGGGTCCTGGTGTAGGACATCTGGCTAGAGGACCATGTGTGGTGAGGGGGTCCAGGTGTTGGCCATCTGGCTAATGGACCATGTGTTGAGGGGGTCCTGGTGTTGGCCATCTGGCTAGAGGACCATGTGTGTTGAGGGGGTCCTGGTGTTGGCCATCTGGCTAGAGGACCATGTGTGTTGAGGGGGTCCTGGTGTTGGCCATCTGGCTAGAGGACCATGTGTGTTGAGGGGGTCCTGGTGTTGGCCATCTGGCTAGAGGACCATGTGTGGTGAGGGGGTCCAGGTGTAGGCCATCTGGCTAGAGGACCATGTGTGTTGAGGGGGTCCTGGTGTAGGCCATCTGGCTAGAGGACCATGTGTGGTGAGGGGGTCCAGGTGTAGGCCATCTGGCTAGAGGACCATGTGTGTTGAGGGGGTCCTGGTGTTGGCCATCTTGTAAGAGGACCATGTGTGTTGAGGGGGTCCTGGTGTTGGCCATCTTGTAAGAGGACCATGTGTGTTGAGGGGGTCCTGGTGTTGGCCATCTGGCTAGAGGACCATGTGTGTTGAGGAGGTCCTGGTGTTGGCCATCTTGTAAGAGGACCATGTGTGTTGTGGGGGTCCTGGTGTTGGCCATCTGGCAAGAGGACCATGTGTGTTGAGGGGGTCCTGGTGTTGGCCATCTTGTAAGAGGACCATGTGTTGAGGGGGTCCTGGTGTAGGCCATCTTGTAAGAGGACCATGTGTGTTGAGGGGGTCCTGGTGTAGGCCATCTGGCTAGAGGACCATGTGTGTTGAGGGGGTCCTGGTGTAGGCCATCTTGTAAGAGGACCATGTGTGTTGAGGGGGTCCTGGTGTAGGCCATCTTGTAAGAGGACCATGTGTTGAGGGGGTCCTGGTGTAGGCCATCTTGTAAGAGGACCATGTGTGTTGAGGGAGTCCTGGTGTAGGCCATCTGGCTAGAGGACCATGTGTGTTGACGGGGTCCTGGTGTAGGCCATCTTGTAAGAGGACCATGTGTGTTGAGGGGGTCCTGGTGTAGGCCATCTTGTAAGAGGACCATGTGTGTTGAGGGGGTCCTGGTGTAGGCCATCTGGCTAGAGGACCATGTGTGTTGAGGGGGTCCTGGTGTAGGCCATCTTGTAAGAGGACCATGTGTGTTGAGGGGGTCCTGGTGTAGGCCATCTTGTAAGAGGACCATGTGTGTTGAGGGGGTCCTAGTGTAGGCCATCTTGTAAGAGGACCATGTGTTGAGGGGGTCCTGGTGTAGGCCATCTGGCTAGAGGACCATGTGTGTTGAGGGGGTCCAAGTTTAGGCCATCTTGTAAGAGGACGAACGCACAAACGAACAAACAAACTTTCTTTTCGAAGGGTTAAGAATTGGGCGCGCAGGCCCGTCTAACATTCTACCCTTCCACTCTCATTTATCTTGCATATTATATCCTTTCATTCCCACATGTTACTTAAAGCATTAATATGAAGGCATGCAACATTACAAAGGTAATATAACAGCGTGTGTTTACAGTATGCAGTCATAATCAAAATTAAGTATTGTTAATTAAACAAATATTATTAAAAAATTAAATTTAAATTTAAAAAAAAAAAAAACCTACAGTAAATTATGATTTCAAGCATAATCAGATTAGGTGGCATGGTATCAGAACTCATGAAGTATTTGACAGTCTGCTATTGAAGGAGGTGAGACTTGGTGTTATTTCTTTGCCCTCCTTAACCCAAGAGCAGAATCAGTAGGAGAGATAGATGAACATAACTTTATTTAAAAGGGTAAAGAATTCGGGACCCAGGTCTGTCCGACCATCCAGCCCTTTATCTTTCATTCTGTATCCCGACACTCACTCATGTGTTCATCAGCAATTAATCTGCATTTTTTAATGTGTCATTAAACATCAATACACAAATTACATAAACATATTCTCGCTTATATCTGTACATTCTTGAGGGAAAATGAAATAATAATAATAATTTCTTACGCACTTCTGTAGCAGGACACATCTTCGAGCTGTAAAAATGTATATCTGCTCATTCTCATACACATCATCACATTTAAGCAAACAAAATACAATTACATATTTCAAAAGTACAGTGCTATGCAGGTACATTCTCACATACATTACATTATATAGCAATACTACGTGGATATAAAACAAATTTTTCACATAGACAATAACGAGCGGAAGAGGAAAAGAAAGGTTGACATATAGATAAGATGTGGACTGACAATGGCTAATTCTATGGGGGTAGATAATCGGTGTTGATCAAGTGTTTAAAAAGTGCTTTGTTGAATGAGTATTGTGTATGTTGGTTTTTTATATGGTGTGGAAGGCTGTTCCACTAGTAGGCTCCAGAGTAAGCTAGACTCTTTTTGAACAGGTCGATCCTAGGTTTGGCCAGACGTAACTGATGTAATTGTAGTCCCTCTCTTGTATTGAATTCATATTGAATTTATGGAGAACAGGCCATTAAGAAGTAGTGTATAGTAGACAGTATCTGAAGTGAAGGGTGTTCAGTATTCAGCGTAGATCAAGAGTTAATCAATTAATCCATGAACAGTGAGTTACATGATGTATGAAGGACAATGTAGAAGTCTCATGTATGCTATTACCATTTATAATCGGGCACAGGGATGCCAGCTGTGAATATGTTCTCAGTCAACAATAAAGAGTTTGAAGTATAAGCTGGGTCACCACCAGTGCTGGAAACTTATTCTAAGCCACTGCTGTCTTATAAGGTCTGCTTTATATGTCTGACACTTGACCACTACTTCTAACACCTGTCCTCGATCACCTGCCCTTGACTAATGATTCGAGAGTTTACATACCATGTTTTGCTTGAATAAAACTGCTGGCGATACTCTTGGATACAGCTTGACATGAAACTTAATTGTCGTGGGAACATCTTTCCCTTTCTGCGAAATGCAGTGGCACCATAACACAATGATACCTGAGCTGTCCACTAAGTTTTTAGATGGTCCTACGGTTAGTCTACCTGACCTGCTCTGTGCTGACCATCTCAGCTAAACAACGAGAGAAGAATGACTTAAACTCTCCTGTCAGCGCACTGATTTCTCGAGACGCTGATGACGAAAGAACTAAATCCTACTACTCATTAATTATTCCTTCTTATTCCTATCTGTTATCTCCTATTCCTATCACACATGTGTTGAGGGCTTCAGATACAGGCTGTCTTGTAAGAGGACCATGTGTTGAGGGGGCCCAGGTACAGGCCTTCTTGCAAGAGGACCATGTGTGTTGAGGGGGTCCAGGTACAGGCTGTCTTGCAAGAGGACCATGTGTTGAGGGGGCCCAGGTACAGGCCTTCTTGCAAGAGGACCATGTGTGTTGAAGGGGCCCAGGTACAGGCCTTCTTGCAAGAGGACCATGTGTTGAGGGGTCAATAAGCAGCAAAAAGGAAAATGATAATGATTCTAAGACAGAGACAGTAGATACGAGACTCACAAGAAACTCATTCTGTCTATGAGATGGAAAGAGCTTATCAACTTTTCTAGTAGTGTAGGAGAAAGACTGAGAATTTATAAAACTCACTAAATATTCCATCAGACAAGTTATGAAATTCACTAAATATTCTACCAGATAATTTATGAAATTCACTAAATATTCTACCAGAGAATTTATGAAACTCACTAAATATTCCATTAGACAACTTATGAAATTCACTAATTTTTCTACCAGAGAGTTTATGAAATTTACTAAATATTCCATTAGAGAACTTATGAAACTCACTAAATATTCAATCAGAGAATTTATAAAACTCAATAGGAATTATATCAGATGATTTATCTCTTAGTATACGAGCGGCCTCTTAGAAAGGCCGATGATCAATCCCCGTCAATAGCGAAAATGTATAGGTGAATGCATGTTTAAAACCACTGAACAATTTAGTTACGTGCATGATATAGGAATTTCATTTCTTCACATTTTGATATATAACACTTTATGTTATCTTTATAAATAAATTATTTATTGCAAAATCTGTAATGGTAGTCATGAAATTAGCTCGTATACTAAGAGCTAAGAAACATCAGATATTCTATCAGAGTACTTATGAAACTCATTAGATGTTCTATGCATTAAAAAAAAGGCAGAGACAAAATGAAGCACATTATTCTATGCATAAAAAAAGATAGGAAACTTTTGAAACTCACTAGATATTCTATGCATAAAAGTGATGTTATGAAACTCAGTATATATTCTATGCATAAAAGTGATGTTATGAAACTCACTAGATATTCTATGCATAAAAGTGATGTTATGAAACTCACTAGATATTCTATGCATAAAAGTGATGTTATGAAACTCACTAGATATTCTATGCATAAAAGTGATGTTATGAAACTCAGTATATATTCTATGCATAAAAGTGATGTTATGAAACTCACTAGATATTCTATGCATAAAAGTGATGTTATGAAACTCACTAGATATTCTATGCATAAAAGTGATGTTATGAAACTCACTAGATATTCTATGCATAAAAGTGATGTTATGAAACTCACTAGATATTCTATGCATAAAAGTGATGTTATGAAACTCACTAGATATTCTATGCATAAAAGTGATGTTATGAAACTCACTAGATATTCTATGCATAAAAGTGATGTTATGAAACTCAGTATATATTCTATGCATAAAAGTGATGTTATGAAACTCACTAGATATTCTATGCATAAAAGTGATGTTATGAAACTCACTAGATATTCTATGCATAAAAGTGATGTTATGAAACTCACTAGATATTCTATGCATAAAAGTGATGTTATGAAACTCACTAGATATTCTATGCATAAAAGTGATGTTATGAAACTCACTAGATATTCTATGCATAAAAGTGATGTTATGAAACTCACTAGATATTCTATGCATAAAAGTGATGTTATGAAACTCAGTATATATTCTATGCATAAAAAAGTGATGTTATGAAACTCACTAGATATCTATGCATAAAAGTGATGTTATGAAACTCACTAGATATTCTATGCATAAAAGTGATGTTATGAAACTCACTAGATATTCTATGCATAAAAGTGATGTTATGAAACTCAGTATATATTCTATGCATAAAAGTGATGTTATGAAACTCACTAGATATTCTATGCATAAAAGTGATGTTATGAAACTCACTAGATATTCTATGCATAAAAGTGATGTTATGAAACTCACTAGATATTCTATGCATAAAAGTGATGTTATGAAACTCACTAGATATTCTATGCATAAAAGTGATGTTATGAAACTCACTAGATATTCTATGCATAAAAGTGATGTTATGAAACTCAGTATATATATTCTATGCATAAAAGTGATGTTATGAAACTCACAGTATATATTCTATATGCATAACTCACTAGATATTGATGTTATGTTAAACTCACTATATTCTTCTATGATGTTATGAAAAGTGATGATATATTATGATGTTATGAAACTCACTAGATATTCTATGCATAAAAGTGATGTTATGAAACTCACTAGATATTCTATGCATAAAAGTGATGTTATGAAACTCACTAGATATTCTATGCATAAAAGTGATGTTATGAAACTCACTAGATATTCTATGCATAAAAGTGATGTTATGAAACTCACTAGATATTCTATGCATAAAAGTGATGTTATGAAACTCACTAGATATTCTATGCATAAAAGTGATGTTATGAAACTCACTAGATATCTATCTATGCATAAAAGTGATGTTATGAAACTCACTAGATATTCTATGCATAAAAGTGATGTTATGAAACTCACTAGATATTCTATGCATAAAAGTGATGTTATGAAACTCACTAGATATTCTATGCATAAAAGTGATGTTATGAAACTCACTAGATATTCTATGCATAAAAGTGATGTTATGAAACTCACTAGATATTCTATGCATAAAAGTGATGTTATGAAACTCACTAGATATTCTATGCATAAAAGTGATGTTATGAAACTCACTAGATATTCTATGCATAAAAGTGATGTTATGAAACTCACTAGATATTCTATGCATAAAAGTGATGTTATGAAACTCACTAGATATTCTATGCATAAAAGTGATGTTATGAAACTCACTAGATATTCTATGCATAAAAGTGATGTTATGAAACTCACTAGATATTCTATGCATAAAAGTGATGTTATGAAACTCACTAGATATTCTATGCATAAAAGTGATGTTATGAAACTCACTAGATGAAACTCACTAGATATTCTATGCATAAAAGTGATGTTATGAAACTCACTAGATATTCTATGCATAAAAGTGATGTTATGAAACTCACTAGATATTCTATGCATAAAAGTGATGTTATGAAACTCACTAGATATTCTATGCATAAAAGTGATGTTATGAAACTCACTAGATATTCTATGCATAAAAGTGATGTTATGAAACTCACTAGATATTCTATGCATAAAAGTGATGTTATGAAACTCACTGTGATGTTATGAAACTCACTAGATATTCTATGCATAAAAGTGATGTTATGAAACTCACTAGATATTCTATGCATAAAAGTGATGTTATGAAACTCACTAGATATTCTATGCATAAAAAAGACAGAAGTTACAAAAAAACAACATTCTATATAAGAAAGACAGAAGACATAGCACTATAACTCACTTGATATTCTATACATAAAAATATTTTTTTTTTAAATTTAATGATGAAAAAAACCCTTTCAACCTCTGATGGGTTATAATTAGGAATATATTGTTTTCAATTCTAAATAATATGAACAACTGCCGATATGGGAAATGGCATAACACCTGTCAAATAATTGTAAATAGGGCAAATCACAATTACCAATTATGCTTATATGTAAAAAAAACAAAAAACCCAAACAAACAAAAACAAGATAAAACCTAACAAAACCAAACATAAAAAGAGAAATTATGAAGCTCATTAGATATTCTATTCATAAAAAAGAAATTATGAAACTTACTATATATTTATTATATTAATAAAAAAAGAGAAATTATGAAACTCGCTAGATATTCTATTTATAAAAAAAGAGAAATTATGAAACTTGCTAACTATTCTATTAATAAAAAGAAATTATGAAACTCACTAGATATTCTATTCATAAAAAAGAGAAATTACAAAACTCACTAGATATTCTACATTTAAAAAATGTATAAAAATTATGAAACTATTGTTGCGTCTCTTTTTGCGCACCCCAATATGTTAATGATTATGAACCATCAAAAAACCATCAACAAGAGCGTGGCTAGATTGAAATGACGTCAAATAAAATAATTACGTAGACGCTCGTGCAGAGTAACAACAGTTATCTTTTGGTAGTGTCTTCAGCCGGGATGGCTGTGTTTGTGAGCTCTGGCTGATGTGTTTCATGTCTGCTGAGGTGTCTACATATATGGAAGATATTTGATTATATGCTTGCCAGAGACGTATATGTACCTACAGGAAAGTATCCTAATGTTTATAGAATGATAACGGACGCTTGTGTACTTCAGAATTAATTCGCGGACTTAGACTGTACAGACGGCACAATAGGTGACCGTCACTGCCTGAACTTTGATGGCCTATGAGAGGAGGCCTATATAATACAGTATATGCTGGAAGTGTATTATCTTGTGAACACGTTCAAGTTGTGGAATCATATTCTGTGGACGTACGTATCGTAAAAGATGTCAATAAATGTAAATAATTGGCTGAAGCAGTGAACTTTAATCATTTCATGCATTTGCTGTTTGGCGTTGCCAGTTTGCTACCCTAGACCCAGTTGGCTAATATAAACCAAATTAAAATCAGAAAGGAACGCCACAACTACATTCCGTGTATAAGAAAGAGAAAAGCATTTAAAAAATTACAGAGAAGTTATGAAACACAACATTCCATGTGTAAGAAAGACATAAGATAGAAAGGTTTTATCTTTCTAGATACTATGCATAAAAACAAAGAAATTATGAAACTTACTAGATATTCTTTGCATAAAAATAGAGAAATTATGAAACTTACTAGATATTATATGCATGAAAATACAGAAATTATGAAACTGACTACAAAATCTATGCATAAAAAAGAGAAATGATGAAACTCACAAGATATTCTTTGCACAGAACAAGACAAAGAAGTTATGAAACTTACTAGATATTCTCTGACTTGCACTCTTGATATACAAACTCTTGGTCACGGTTGTCAATGGCCGCATGAGACAGTTTAGGCGCTCTCAATTTGTTCGCTGTGGGACATCCTGAGGCACTAAACACAAAATGAATATCTAGTTACTAAAACACAACATATAATTTACTATTTAACCCCTTGACTGTGAGGTTGAAGGGTATTTGCCAGTGTGGGAGTTTGTACACCACATGGCTGGCTATGAAGAAACATGTCATACCACACTGGCAAATACATAAATCTAGACAAAACACTCTGTTATGCAGAACTCAAGAGGTCAAACTGGAATCTTCACTCTCACTGACACAATTTGTTGGCCCTATACAAATAATAAATCAATATTTATCATCACCTGTCTTCCATGTCAGTAAATTTGTTATGTTTAACACCACCTTACTTCTTCCTACAGAATATCTCCAGTTGAAATGTCAAGCTTTGAGCTGACTATAAAATCAATAAAGTTATTTAAACATTAACTGCAACTCACAAGTCCCTTGAAGCTGGCCATATAGGAAACAAGTCATTTAAAACTAACTGTACAAAGAAAATCAAGTCACTTGATTATAATTACTTATAACCGACTCTTCAGGAAACCAAGTCATTTGTGACAAAGGTTATGCTTGCTATAAAAAAAGTTAGCTCAAGCTATAATTGATTGTTTCTAAAAATGTTCAACTCCATATAATTAAATAGGCCTGAAAAAAAAACTATGCTAACATGAGACAGTATACATGGCCAATATGTACAGAACATGCAGGGATATGATTTATTTCTCTCAACTTATTTATCTGCTCAAAATCAGCTGTTATAACTAACATATGCCCGTATTATGGAAACAATCTTCTCATAAACGTTAGCTGTTCTATTGCTAATTCACGTGATTAAAACATGCAATATGGGGAACGAATTTAATAAATTTACAAAAATAAATTAATCTAATATACATTGAAGAGGCTAGCATGTGACGTAACTATTTTTGTGTCACAACATTAATGAATAGGATGAAACCAGAGTATAACATGTATCCTGCCAGAGCCTCTGCTTATCTGACCATGGTTACATACAGACATAATTAGAAGCAACAAAATATTACAGAAAATGCTACAATTCACATTTATAAAATTGATGTCCAAGCTCAAATAACAGGTGTGCTAAACAAACAAAATGTAGTATATGGATAATTAACAGAATTAAAGCTGTCTACAATAATTCACAAAAAAAAAACAAAAAAAAAAAGCCACCAATCGTCACACAAAACTAAATTGCAAACGTAATTTTTACAAACAAGAAACGGTTACTGTGTGAGGCCTCATTTCATTCTTCAGATTATCTGCCCATTCTGACCCAAATTCTAATAAAGTGCTTATGCTGCAGTTTACTGGTCCTGGAGCATAGTGTGTGCACTATTGTTAGAGTACGGCAGGTTTGAGAAATATATTAAAATAAAAGTCCAGCGCAAAAATTAGAATATTCAACTAAAATGTCAAAGAAGTCCTACTGTATGGCTCTGAAATATGGAGAACAAGAAAAAATGACAACCAAGAACCTACAGACTTTCATAAATAGGTGCTTGTGCAGAAAAGAGAGTTTGAGATGGTATGACAAGATTACCAGCACTGTAAGATTATCAATGTGGAACTGATAGAAAGAGCATGGTATGACAAGATTACCAGCACGGTAAGGTTATCAATATGGAACTGATAGAAACAGCATGGAATGACAAGATTACCAGCATAAGGAATTCATAGAAAGAGCCATGGAATGACAAGATTACCAGCACAATAAGATCACCAGCATGTGGAACTGATAGAAAGAATCAGACAAGTTTCAGTGGAATAAGAGGTGAGAAAAAGGTGCTGGTACTGGAAAGGACACACAGTCAGGAAACCAGCTGATGCCATTAGAAGGCAGGCCTTGTTCTGGAATCCCCAGGGTAAGTGAAACACAAAGATCTAACAACACATGAAGAAGGAAAGTGGAGACAGACATGTAAGCTAAAGAAATGACAAGGAAAGATTTTAAATGGACAGCACTGGGTTGAAGGTCTCTGCTCCACAGGAAGCTGAAGCATCAGTTGCAAAACTGTATATATTAAATAATTAGGAACTCTTAAATCAATGAAACAAGTTATGAAAAACCCTGACAAAATGAGAAACGTGGTGGCACTGTGAAATACAGAGATTATACTTTCACTTTTTAAAGTCATCCTCTATTTCTATTAGGCTGTGGGAATTCCAGCATGACGACTGCTTTGTAATGCTATCAACTGCTTTTTCAATGTGTGTCTGTCATGTCCAACATGAATGTCTTCTTCTCCTGGTATTAATCTGGTTCTTTCCATCAGTTTTATATTTTGTTGAAGTTCTTTAGTTTAAAACTTTCTACAGGCTGGGGTAGCTAGCCCCTTGCCCAACCCTCTATGGTCATCTTCTACTAAACTGTTACTACTCTTTGCTTCCCTTTTGGGGCCCCAGTGACACACAGACATTTACTGGCACTTTTGTCAATGTGTTACCAAGCCACAAAGGGCAGCAAAGAAAAGTAACACTGTAACCCACCAAACATGTGATAAAAGACAACTAAGGAAGGTTAGGCAAGGGGCCTGCTCCTCCATCAATTAGAAACATTAAGCCACAAAAACGTCAACAAATACGAATCATCATTATCATTCCTTTCCGTTCCCCGTGGAACATAGGGCTGAAACAGTTGCTCTCCATCAATTTCTATTCTGGTCTTTCTTTTTCATCTGTGCGCGTCATTTAAATGTCCTGAGCTCCTCTTCCACAGATCTTCTCCAAGCTCTCCGTGGCCTCCCCTCTCTTCTTTTCCCTTGTGGGTTCCAGTCAAGGGCACCTCTGGCTATGCTTGATTGTTCTCTTTTGAGTGTATGTCCTATCCATCCCCACCTTCTTACTTGAACTTCCATTTGTATTGGCTGTTGCCCGCATCTTTTCCTGAGCTCTATATTTGTTATTACATCTGGCCATCTTATACGGAGGATCCATCAGAGACATCTATGTACAAATATCTGTAGTTTGGAGGTGATACTCTTTGAGACATGCCATGTCTCTGAGCCATACAGCAAGGCTGACTTTATATTTGAGTTAAAGATTCTGATTTTGCTCTCTGTGGATATAGCTGAGGAGTTCCATAGTGGTCGAAGGGCATTAAAAGCACATCTGGCTTTATTTATCTTAAAACAGATGTATCAGTTTCCCCTCCTTTGTCAATGTTACTCTCCAGATATGTAAAGCTTTCTACTTCTTCAATAACTTGACCATTGATCTTCACAGAGTCCATCTGCCTATTATTTATCCTCATTTCCTTTGTTTTATTAACATTTATGTGTAGTCCCATCTTTGCTGCTTCTGTCATTTATCTATTTGTTTTCTCCTGCATATCTTGCTGTTTATGTGATAGAAGGCACAAATCACCTGCAAAGTCATGATCCTCCAGCTGTTTGTTGAATGTCCACTGTATTCCTGTTTTCTCTCCTTCTGTTGTTTGCCTCAGAACCCAGTCTATGACCATGAGAAAAATTGTTGGTGATAGCAGACACCCCTGCATACTGTGAAGGGCTCTGATAGTTTTCCTCTGTGCACTACTTTGCATGAGGCCACCTGGTACAAATCTTGGATGATTTTAATGAATTTCTCTGGGATTCCATAATGTCTCAGGATGTTCCATATCACAGTACTATCGAAAGCTTTTTTGAAGTCCACAAAATTTATATATAAGGGGGTTTGCCATTCGTTTGATTGTTCTATGATGATTCTGAGTGTTGCTATCTGGTCTGTACATGATCTTCCTGCACAAAACCCTGCCTGTTCTTCTCTGAGTTTGTCATATGGTCCAACAAAACTCTGGTCAAAATTTTTCCAGCCACTGCCAGCAGTGTTATACCCCTCCAGTTTCCACATACAGTCAAGTTTCCTTTCTTTGGCAGCTTGATAATGTGGCCTTCCTTCCAGCTCTTTGGGATGGCCTCTTTTCCCCAAATTTTCTTGAAGTGTAGCAACTCTGTAGTGTATGGTCTATCTGCCTTCAGGTGGTATTCCATTTGGTCCTGCAACCTTCCCATTTTTTAGCTGTTTTATTGCTTAAGAGATCACTTGTTTAGTGGGTGTGTTCATGTTGCACTGTAGTGGCTCTTCTGCTGGTTCTATGATGGGTTGCTGTATTGGTTCATTTCGGTTTAGGATTTCCTTAAAATATTCAGCCCATCTGGCCTTTTGTTTATCTTCATAGCTAATGTTTTGTCCTTCTCTGCTCTTCACTGTTGTATTGTTGTTTAGCTGTTTCTTAGATAAAATTCTAGTGATATTAAATAATGTTTTCAAGTCTCCTTTTTTTGTCGCAACCACAGCTTCCTCTTAAGTTTAAAAAAAAAATTCTCTTTTATCTTGCCTGGCACTCTTTTTCACTTTCCTGTTTAGCTCCAAATATATTGTGAGCAGCTGTGTTTTCTGTTCTGCCTCTTTACAGTTGTTTACTTGTTGTTTGATGTCTCTTCTTACTCTTTTGAGGTTCCATGTGTTTTCTGTGTGCCATTCCTTCTGTTGTTTATTTCTTTTGCCAAGAACTTCTTCACATGTATTCCTGTATGCTTTCTTCTTCTTCTTGCGATCGCATCTTTGATGTTTACACCATCAGACGAGTTCTCATGATGAATTCGACTGTTGTTTGAAGTTCCTCTTTAGCTCCATATAGCTTTGAGTTTAGTGTTGAGTCATTGGGCCAGTATATCTTTCTTAACTGGTCATACAGAGGACAATCCTGTAGAACATGCTCAGCAGTTTGTTCGTTTAATCCACATGTGCACAGTGGTGAAGCAGACAATCGTAGCTTGTGCATGTGTTTATTCAGTTTATTATGCCCTGTCCTCAGGCGAAAAATGGTTTTCTGTCCCTGCCAGTCAAGAGTGTGGTAGTCGTCGTTGGGTTGATTCTGTTCTCTTCTGATAGTCTGGATAGCTCTCTTTTTCTCAGTGTATGTGATTTCATTATCTTCTTGTTCACATTCTCCTCCCTTTTTTGCAAGTTTATCTGCCTTTTCATTTCCGGGTACACCACAAAGAGATGGTACCCACTGAAGTATGGTTCTCTTTTTGGCAGCTACCTTGTTTAGTTCATTTCTCAGATGCGGGAGTTTACCACCCTTGAGAGCTTGCAGGACAGACAGTGCATACGTGAGGATGACTACCTGGTGGCAGTCAGAGTTGGTGTTATAAATCATATTTGCAGCTTGCTCCAGAGCTTGAACCTCAGCTGTATAGTTGGAACAGAATTTACCAGTGGGAATGTGCCTAGTCTCATAGTGGTTGTCAGGATATGAGATAAAGATATCGGCGCCTCCATTCCTAACAGCTATTGTTGCTGATCCATCTGTATAGGCATGTATCCATGATTGATCTGGATAGCTTTCTTGGATCATACTCAATGTAGCAGTTCGTTTTTGCAGATCATTATACTCATATCCACTTGTGAGACCACTGACTGATGTATTAATTTGGAGGGCACTGCTGGCCTGTTCCCATGGTACAGGGTGGGCTTCAGCGGTGTTGTCTTCATGGACAGGTCTTCTTGATGCTGTCTTTTAAGTCTTTTTCCCCGATGCACAAAGCTGCTACGTTTTAGACGTCCCAATGCCAGATCATATATTCTTGCCTTCATTGGGTGCGTTGGCATACTGTTGTACTTTTCCATCTGGATCATACTTTTTGTGTCTCTTCTATAGGACAATGTCTGTAATCCAGCAGCTTTCTGCATCTCTGATATTGGTGTAGTTTTCATGGCTCCTGTAATGAGCCTGAGAGCTTGATTTTGCACCTTGTCCAAAGACTGCAGATGTGAGTTAGCAGCTGATGACCATGCTGCTGAGCCAAACTCGAAGTGTGGTCTTATTACTCCATTATAAATCTTCTTTAGTGTTCGTTCATTTGCTCCCCAGTTGGTACCTGCTAATTTTCTGAGTATGCCTAGTCGTCTTCGGGCCTTTCCCTCTGCATTTTCAATATGCTTATTCATGTAAGCTTTTGGTCAAATGTCACCCCAAGATAGGTGGGGTAGCTTTCTTCCTTGATTATGGTTGTCCCTAGGTGTATGTTAGCTGCTTTGTCCTTGGGGGCGAGGGAGAACAGTGTTGTGGAGGTTTTGTCTGTGTTTAATGTGATAAGCCATTTCTCTGCCCATGACACTAGTGTGTCTGCTGCCCGCTGCATTCTATAATTTGCTGTGGTGAAATTTTCATCAGCGCACCAGAGTACTAGGTCATCTGCATATAAGGCAGCTTTCACTCCAGCGGGGAGATCTTTCACCAGGTCATTGATGTAAACAAGGAAGAGTGTTGGGGAAATTACTCCTCCTTGAAGTACCCCCTGATAGAGCAACACTTTTCTGCTCTGCAGACCATCAAGGGTGACTCTAGTTTTCCTGTTGTGCAAGTATGACTGGATCCATTTTATCATGTTGCCTTGGATTCCACTTCTCCTAAGTTTTGCAATAAGGCCATCTTTCCAGACCTTGTCAAAGGCCTGCTTGAAGTCGACCCAGATCGTTACGACCTTTTTCTTCTCCTGGAAGGCATCTTCTATTGCTTGAGACAAGTAAGTAACTTGGTCTTCTATACTGTAGCATTCTCTAAATCCAGCTTGTTCCGGCACCAGGATCTGCTCAGACTCTAAATACCATTTCAATCTGTGGTTGACTATTCGCTCCATAGTCTTCCCAACACAGCTTGTGAGACTGATTGCCGGTAACTTGCAGCCTCGGTCTTACATTTCCCTTTCTTTAGTATGGGTATTGTGATGGCTTCTCTCCATACTTGGGGTACCGTTCCTTTCAACCAGCTGTGGTTGAATATCTCAAGCAGTTTTATCTTTGCTGCTGAGCTCAGATTTACTAGCATTTCGTTGCTGATTTTGTCTGGGCCGGGTGACTATTGGAACTTAAGCTTGGAAATAGCTTTCTGTAGTTCTCCTAGTGTGATGGGTTCCCTCATTGGGGCAGGAGTATCTGTCTGTCCCATGGTTGCCAGTATTTCTTTTCTTATCTCTCTCTGATGGTCTATGTTAATAGATAAGTTGCTTTCTGAACTGTATCTTCTAGCAAACAGGTCTGCAGCTTGTTTTCCTCTGAGAAGTTTGCCACCTTCATCCAATGTGATAGTCTGTCTAGGCGAGGAACACTCTTCATTTAGAGACTTGACCAATCTCCAAAGTTTCTTGCCGTCTTTCTCAAGGTTCAGCGATGCCGTTTTAGTTCTCCAGCTTTTCCGTTTTTCTTCTAGCTTTGTTCTCTGAAACTCTGCTATGGCCTTTTTCCATTTGTTGTGAGTTTCAAGTGAAGGCTGAGACTCTGCGTCCCTTCTAGCCCTGTCCATAGCTTCCTGGTGTTCTTGGAGTGTGCTGGACCAGTATGGTGTGTAGTTACACCTTTGGGAATGGTTTCTTTTGCAGCTTGAAGTATGCATCTGTTGAAGACTTTTACCACTTCATTAATGTCTCTGTTCTGTACCTTGAGGTCAGACAGCAGCGTGTTTACCTGATGCCTGAATAAACCCCAGTTGGCTTTTTTGTAATTCCATCTTGTAATGGCTGGGCCTGTACTGAGAGTTACACTCTGGACAGTAAGAAAGATTGGGCGATGGTCACTTCCTCCTAGTTGGTCTCCTACTTCTCTACTAATAAGTCCAGCTATATCTGGGGTGGCAAAGGCAAGATCTGGAGTTGAAGTTGTGTGCCATCCTCTGGAGTAGAAGGTAGGAGTATCTGTGGCAGTATTGACTAGGATTAGGGAGTGGTCATCTTGCCATGTTTCAACCTCTTCACCTCTGTGATCTAGATGGTTATAGCCCCAGCTCTGGGAGTGGCTATTAAAGTCTCCAACTGCTATAAAGTTGGTGGCTGGTACTTGTATAGAGCTGAGACTCAGGGGGTTTGTTGTTTGGACAGTAATAGTTCAGAAGTTCTATTTCCATCTTGTCTACCTTTAGCTGCAACAGCTGATATTCTGCTCCGTCCATGTAGGTTTTCCTTTCGTGTCTTCTTCTTCTGTCCTTAGCCACCGACCGTCAAAGTAGTCAGTGGCCATTACGCCTAGTGGCGTCTAAGGGCAACAGCAGATAGGTTTTTTTTTGCCATTGTTTCCCATCACGCCTAGTGGCGTCTTTAGGGCAATGGCAAATCAACCCATTTGTTGTTGTTTCCGTAATTGAAGTGACTGGCAAACGGGTGATCAGCCCGTTTGCATTCCTTTCGTGTGCATGAATGTTATTCCCTACAAGAGTAAGTACTCCTCCTTTTCGTCTATCTTGTCTGTCAGATCTGAAGCATTGATATCCCCTTATTTTAAAGGTTTGATCTACTTTCAAGTGAGTCTCTTGGATACAGCAAACACTGACTTGCTTCTCATACAAGATGTTTTCCAGCTCCGTCTTTTTGCTGTATCCAGGCTGCTTGCTGTTCACTCCCTCTGCATTCCAGTGCATTATGACAAGTGGCACTCTGGGTTTCTCTTTTTCTGTTTTATTTCGGTCAGTAGTTCTCCTCCGCCGTCTGCTGACTCCACAAGACGGTCTAGAGGGTCCACCAGTAGCTGAAGGTGGGCTCTGTCGAGGCTCAGAGCCCAGCACTGCACCTGCCTGGTGGAGCTCCACAGGGAGAGCACCAGTACAAGATTTATTTGACGGTGTACTCATCCACAGAAAAAAGCAAGTTGCATGATACTGTGGTTTCTAGTGCGCCTTCTGGCCCAGTATCGACGACTTCAGCACCTCTTCAATGGGAGAGTGGGCTCATCCCTAATCTGTTTATGTTCGCAGTAGTAGACTATTTGCAAGCAGCCTGGGGTGTCACTGCTCTGCGTGGACCTTGTTTACCGAGGCGGCGTCCGAGCTCGTATGGTGAAAATATGGTTGCGTTATCTTCAAAATAGACCTGTCTTTCCCGTAGCTTTTCTGCCATCCTGCAACTTTGAGTTGGGGAGTTCTGAGCTCCAGTCTCTTTCCCAGGCATTTTATCCTGGCCTGGCACGCATCCAGAGGACCCCACTTGTGGTTCTAAGTTAGCAGTTGGGGATAGGTGGGGTGGCATACTGTGCATTCCTGTGTCATCCAGGGGGGCTCTCCAACTATGCAGAGCTTGCACAATGCTGTGCTCTGGTTCTGGGCTCTCCCAAGGAATCCTCATGTCCTGCACAGAGCCACTTCCAGATACCCACCACCTGCCATCTCTCCATTGTAGAAATCTCCTGCATGCGGCCATCCAGTCAAAAGCCAGTATTAAGTCTGGTGCCCATGTGATTCCCCCAAGCTTAGTGTGCAATGCTGGGTTCTCAACATGCTGCACCACAGGAGGGATTGTGATGCTGAGCCAATTTGTGTTGTTGTTTGCATTTCGCTCAGCCATCTCTCTCAACTCTGCACCAATAAGCGACATCGGGGACTTAACTGTGCCTCAGTACTGGGAGGCCCCGTTTCCGGGTACACCACACACAGCCAATTGAGGCAACGGTTGTCGTGGGTGTATGCTTTCTGAATTGTGCACCAATGATTATCTATACTTTCCTCTTCAAGGTTCTCCAGTGCTTCAAATCTCTCAACTTCAGGTTGAACTGAACTCTTGTGTCTTTGTTCATAAGGTTCCGGGTATTATATTTCGGGCTTGCTCTTTCTGCACTGTCTTTGTGCATCCTCAATTATATCCTCACTGATGCTAGGAGAAGGTGGTGGTCTGACACTACGTCAGCTTCTCTCTTTACTCTAACATCCTGCAGGCAGCATCTCCACTTTCTTTCCATGGTGAAGTGGTTTATCTGATTCTGTGTGTGCCCATCCAGGGAGTTCCATGTGGTCTTTTGTATGTCTTTGTGTGGGAAGATAGTCCCTCCGATGACCAGGTTATAAAAATCACAAAAGTTTACAAAGAGTTCTCCATTTTCATTTCTGTTTCCTATGCCATTCTTTCCCATGATTAGTTCCCAGTTTTTGTTGTCTACTCCTACTTTTGCATTTAAATCTCCCATTACTATCTTAGTGTCTCTCCTGTGTCTTTTGTCCAATGTCCTTGGAGTTCATCATAGAAATCTTGCTTCTTATCATCATCTGCATGGTGTTATTAGGGGCATAACACTGATTAATGGTGATTTTTCTTCCTTTTCCCTGAAATCTTGCCATTCGTATCCTGGGTGATATTGATTCCCATTTTTTTAGTGCTTTTCTGGCCAAGTCAATCCAAGTAAATAATTTAAATTCTACTCAGTCATCCAAGATGGAAGTAGGTTCTCTATTAATGGGGAAAAAAGATGTGGAAAGATTGTGTGTGGATGGCACAGAACAGGAGCACTTGTCACAAATTTATTGAAGATCTATGCTTCTTGGAGAATTGAAGGGTAATAAGAAGAATGTCAAGAACCCCATGGATGGCTAAGATGACACACAAGAATGCTGGAGTGGAGCTATGTGACAATGAAAAATAATCAATCAGATAAAGATATGACACTCAACCATCACTAGACAGCAGACATTGATGAAAATGAAAATGATGGACAGACCAAACACATGTTGATGAACACTAACACACTTAAGCACACCATATTTTCCAATGTCAGTCAGGATGTGAAAAACGAATTTTCCAGTGCCAGTCAAGCTGTAAAAACACCACATTTTCCACTGTCAGTCAGGCCATAAAAACAGTAATAACACATTTACCAGTGTCAGTCAGGCTGTAAAAACAGCACATTTTCCAGTGTCAGTCAGGATATAAAAAAAAAGTAAAAACACCACATTTTGCCAGATGTAAAAGAAAGAATTTTCCAGTGTGAGTCAGGCTGTAAAAAATAGTAAAAACACCACATTTTCCAGTGTCAGTCAGGATGTAAAAACATCACATTTTCCAGTGTCAGTCAGGAAATAAAAACCAAGTTGGAGGTTGAACACCAAAAGCACATCACAAAATTGTCCATGGTCAGTAAGGTGGTAAAAATGTGCCGGGGAGGAGGGATAATGCTAGGCTAAAGGATAAAACTTGTAGAAGATAAAGAGGTTTATCTACATCCTGTTTTTTCTCTATCTTTCTTCAGTCTTTTTTTGTTCTTTATGGATTATAAAGTCTGCAACTGTTGCTGGCCAATGATTCTTATTTTTGGTTTTCTTTGCTACAGAGATTCCCACTACTTTTGCTTCCTCGTCCATCAATCTTCTCTTATTCCCCTTGACCTCCCTATCCTTCTCTACTCCTGTGGGCTCCAACCAAGGCAATGTCTTGCTATATTACCTGGTTGTATCCTGAGACTACATCCTATCCATCTGGATGTTGTGTCTTTATTCTCCAGCTTTTGTTGGTTCACTGTACTCTGGTTGTATCCTGAGACTACATCCTATCCATCTGGATGTTGTCTTTAACCTCCAGCTGTTGTTGTTTCAGTTTGATGCTGATAAAGCAGCATCATCCAAACATCTCATGTCACAGTTCTAAATGGTGATTCAAAAGTCAATTCCTATTTATTACATTTGTTTATCCTGACTCTATCCAATAGATACACAGGAAACAAGTGTCTAAACAATTAGCAATAACTGTCATGTGACATTTGGCTAATAAGTTTGATTTTTTTTTTTCCCCAGAAACAAAATAAAATAAAATCTACTATGGCTGTAGTAAAATCTGCGAGAATAATCGCTCATTTTAAGATTTTAGTCATAAAATGATAATAAATAAACCCGCCCGATTGTGTCTGACTGTGATCCTCTCACACGCCAGCATAGCGCTGAATTTTGTGCCATGGAACGGCTTAGAACCTATCCCACCATTTAAACCTACTCGCTTTCCTTGTGACGTACATTTTTAACTTTTTGCCCGATCTGATAGAGACTGCGGCAATACTTACAATTAACGATTTTGCGGAAGTGTGCCGCCAAACTACTGTCTGAATTAACGAAATAGTTAACTTTAACGCTGGTAATAAGTAGTAATCCTTACATTTTTTGGTAGTGTAACACGAGACAATACAAATATTTAACGCCTATTCAAATACCCGCCGCTCACAACCCCGCTTCGCTTGACACATTATGCCATGCATATATACACGCTGCGGCAAAGCCAACAGAGGCAAACACGCAGACAATTTTATTTCCTCCTCGCGGTAGTATTACTGACGTCACTAAAACAAGTAGTTATTTGAAAATACATGCTAGCGAGAGATGAAAAGGGGGGGGGAAAGATGGCCGTCTTGTGTAAAATTTTTATTTGACGATTGCCGGTGACAAAATTGAAAATCTAAACCATAATGAAACTGACCATAAAAATTATATGGTAGTATAGCTTAGAGTCCACTGAGCAGAATATGTTTTAAATAATATGGTAGTCCAAGTATTAGCCAAGTTATTGAGAAAATACTAAATGTCTACGGACGCGCGACCAGACAGACTGTTGTTCCTGCTTGTTTTTTTTTCATAACGTTAGTGGGGACGGCAGCTTAGAAAAGAGGCATTGAGGTAAATTCAAATTCGCTTGGGTAACAAGAGTATAGGAGGAGAGGGGAGCGGTAGGAAACATGTAATCCAAAACTAAACATCTTTTTGTATTGCCCTAACTAAAGCAGGCTGGCCAATCGACTACCAGACACAGATTTTGTTTGGAATTATTTTTGTTTTTCAAAAACTACATTTGAATTCTGGTAGTCGCAAGCTTTCGATTGGCCAGTGCTAATAAATATTAGCAAAAGGCTTTCACTATTCATTGCCAGTTGAACAAAACTTTTCATTCAAATACGCTGAGATCAGCTGTGTTAATTTTAAAATTAAATAAACAAGTATTCACAGTCTGGACAGTGCAGAAGAAACTGAGGCCACTTCTTTGCAAGTCAGCGTCATTTGTTTATATTTCTTGAAATTTGTGGTAAGAATGCTTTATGAATTATTATGTTTAATACAACTGCCAAGTTAGATACTGCTATTGGGAAAAGTGAAGGACGTGCCGGGAGCAGACATTGTTGAGTCCTCAAATTGAACTGTATCTAACTGATGTATGTTGTCATGATTGTGTTTTAATAATTATTGCATTAGAATATGTTAGTAAGCCTCCGTGTTCCATGAACACTGTTTAACATGCCTGAAGCATTTATTTTTAAAAAAGAAAAGAAGAGAAAATCATACCAAAGGAAATGTGGTTACTCCACATTATTTTATTGAGGAAAACTATGTAAACGTACAGTGGCGTATCTGCCATAGGGACCTGAGGTGTGGTCACAGCAAGGTGGGAGTCATGTAAAATTAGGGGCGAGTGCACCTGTAATGCACGCGAGGCTGACCCCATATCACTGTAGGAAAATAATAAATATAATAAGTGATCAGATATAAAAGGCCAGGGTGTCCTTTTGTTGCAGAGGTTTTATTTCCTGTTGCCAGCCGGTAACAGGAAACCTGCTGAGAGAGAATAAAGCCATCAAGTCTCCGACCATTCGTTTATGCTGTCAAAAGATAACGGGAGGAGCTTGGGCATTTTGAGAGATCGAGATTTTCTGCAACTTCATACTGTATTATCATTCTACAAGGAATCCCAGGTGATGTGTTAAGCATCTGGGTATATCTGACACTTACTTACTTACTTAGTCGTTCCCCTTCTACCGTGAGGTGTAGAGGTTTGGAAGAGAGAGCGCCAGACCATTCTATCAGCTGTCTTCTTCCTGGCCTGGTTCCATTCTAGTCCTCGGGAATATCTGACACTTCCGTTTAATAAACACTGGTATTTCAAATCATACTCAGGAAGTATGGGGTGTGATGAAACTACAGCCCCTCATACACAGTGACTCTCCCTCTTAGATGAATAAAGTGTAAGCTGTGAACATTCCCACAGGAAAGATATATAGTGACTTTATAGTTATTGGGCAAATTGTCCACACATTTTTAGTTGATCTTTTCTGTAAACTATCTTGTCCTCATTTTCAAAGACCTGTCCAAAAGATATGGCTGGACAGGCAGATTAAATTGTACAGAAAAAACATTCATTTTAAATAAAAACTTAACCACTGGTTTTATTCACTTCCTCATAGAAAATTAAAGTGTTTTTGTGTTGTGTACCATCATTTCATTTCTCCCCTAGACACTAGGTACATCATACACCAGACACTAGAGCCAAAATAGTGACCGTGTGAGATCTAGGGAGGTAGCGTTAGGTTCCCTGCACATAATTCATCATCATCATTTATAGAGTCAGGGGCCTACATGTGCTTGACCTCACACGGTTAATACAGACACGGATTTCATTCTTTTAGGATACATACCATCATAACCTCCCCAGCAAATCAAACTTTGCTACATAAATTGGTAGGCTTGTCCGGGGATTTGAATTTCTCCTAGTACTACATACATTGGGGTCTGGGTTAGCATTAACAACATTCTATTTTTCCCAGGGAATCCCCATATATTATTACCCAAGATTTGGGAAGTGAAGAAAGTGTCAGAACCCAGAATTAATTAAATAAATTTGTACTTAGTTAGAAACTTAGTTAGTACATTTTGTATTTATCAGGATGGCAGATCTGGCCAAGTTTCGCTCTGCGGCTGTGCAGACTGCCAGGGAAATGAATATGGAGGGTCAAATATTGATTGACTATGTCACCTCAGAATGTGATAAATTTATTGTTAGAGAAGAAAGAAGGTTAGAAAGAGAGCATGAACTAAGATTAAAGGAAATGGAAATTCAACTTTATAGATACAAACAGATAGAGAGTAATAGGACCCCCCAAGATTACAGAGGGAGCATGAGTTGCGACTAAGGGAGTTAGAGTTGCAAGGCCTTGCTCCGGACAATGGTCACAGCCCCTCTACCTCTGATGCTACTGCTAGTCAGGGGGCCTCCAACTCAGCCATGGGGTTCCATTTAGACTATTTTGTAGAAAAGGATGATGACATTGAGTCATATTTAAGCAGATATGAAGTATTAGCCACTACTTATGGGTTAGAAAGAGAAAAATGGGGTGTAAAGTTGTCTCAGGGTCTTCGGGGAACAGCTTATGAAGTGTTTTCTAAAATGAGCAGGGACGACCAAGACAACTATGACATGTTGAAGCAGGCTCTTCTGTTAAGATACGAAAAGAACAGAGAGTTTTATAGAAAGAAATTTAGGAATGCCAGGCTACTGTCGGGTGAGACCTATCACCAGTTCTCTGCCCGGTTAGAAACGTATATGGAGAAATGGGCTTCTTTGGGGAAAACCCAAGATCTCAAAGAGATGATACTCATAGAACAGATGAGAGAGTCCATGGCTCCAGACATGAGAAAGTTTCTCATGGAACAGGGCACGGAGAGGCTGGGTGAGATAATTAATGTCGCTGAGAGGTATCAGGCAGCCCAGGCAGAGGTAGCTGGCATCAAGAAAAAAACCAGTAGATCAGTATAAGGCTCCTCAAAACTATATAATAAATTTGATAACAGAGGTAAGCAGAACTTTGATAGGCCTCGAAATGATTTTAAAAACAAAACCTCACATTTCAATGACAGAAAGAATGATGAAAGAAAACCTTTTCATTGAGGTAGATGGTATTGTAAACATTGTAGGAAGGAGGGACATGACACTAAGTTTTGTAAAAGTAAACCTGCTGGATGTGCTGCTATGAGAAGGGGGAACCAGGAAGTAAAGGACAAACCTGCTGGACAGCAGGAACCTTATCACCCCCCAGTTTGTGAGGATGTTGTATGCAATGATGTCACCATAAGGTGCCTCTATGATACAGGTTTAGATTTTGATGCTGTCGTGAGCTCGCACTTGGTGAACCCAGATCAGTATACCACAGAAACAGTGGAGATACAAGGGGCGACCAAGGACCTACCACTCATGAAACTTCCCATTGCAAGGATAACAGTGAAAACTCGCTATGTGGAAGGGATAATCAGAGCAGCAGTGATAGACGCACCCATCTACCCTCTGATATTGGGGTGTCGTTATGTCTACTTGGGGAATTCCAAGAGACCTGTGGTCTTAGCAGCAGTCCAGACCCGATCACAATCCAGAAAGGAAGAAGATGAACCTATAAATACTCATCCAGAGAAGATGAGGAAGGCACAGGCTCAAGATAGGTCACTGAAGCAGTGCTTTCAAAAATTGCGTAACTGCCATACACCTCCCAGAAAAGGAGAATTTTATATAAAGAATAAATTGTTATATAGGAAGGCCGGCACTGGTTCAGCTGGTCAGGGACAGCTGGTTCTTCCTAAAATGTATAGGGCAGACGTAATAAGGAGTTTACATGTTGGAAAAGATGGGGACCACGAGAAAGTAGGTACCATCTGCCAAAAAGTAGCTCAAAAATATTATTGGCCAGATATGATGGTCATCGTTGAGAATTTTGTAGAAGCATGTGGCATATTTCATGAGGGAACACCCACAAGTGGGAAAATTGATCAGGACCTAGACACGCCACGGGGCAAACGTAGGCCTGGAACTAAAAATAATTGTAATACAGTAGACAACGTGGAATGGGAGCCCCCTTTTCACACACAGTCTTCACTTGAATGTATTAGAATGGCCACTATGCGACGAGTAGTTTTACCCCAGACTAAGCTGACAATCACTCGGTCAGAATTATATAAACTGGAGGAAACGAACAGAGAGAGATCTCTCACAATGAACTTAAAGTGGGGAGAAAACTCCAAGAAAAGAATCGGTAGTGGACGATTTGTGAGTGATGATTCTAGGAAGAAGAGTCCTCACTATAAGGCTTCTAGAGTAAAGGACCTGACAGGTGCCATGAAAAATAAGTATGAAAAATTAAAAGTCCATATGTAATTTGTTAAGGACCTGGACAGATGAGAAGGCAGAGGAGACTGTTACCTTACTTACTTATTTACTTAGTCGTTCCCCTTCTACCGTGAGGTGTAGAGGTTTGGAAGAGAGCGCCAGACTATCCTATCGGCTGTCTTCCTCCTGGCCTGGTTCCATTCTAGTCCTCGGTCCTTCAAAGATTGTCTAATGTTGTCCTCTCAGCGGACTCTGGGTCGTCCTGAGGGGTCTGGATCCTTGGCTCTTTGTTTCCCATGCTTGTCGTGGTATCCGATCTTCTCCCATTCTGCAGACATGGCCAAACCATCTTAATTGGGACTGTTCTACTTGGGTCTGCAGGGGGGTAGGATTTAAGGCCTTGACGTATCGTCTGGTTGCGTACCATGTCTCTTCTTGTTACTTCAACCACCTTCCTCAGATACCCATTTCTGAGGTTTGGATCTGGCTTTTATGGGTTGTAGTCATTGCCCATGACTCGCATCCGTATGTCAAGACTGGGACATAGGTGGAGCGGTATACAGCCATCTTCGTTTTCTTACCAACCTCTCTCTTGCTGAGGAATCCTCGATTTATGGCCTGAAAAAGTCTCCCAGCTGCTGCTTTTCGAGTGGCCAACTCTTCTTTGATGCCTCCCTTTCGGTCTATAATAGCTCCGAGGTATTTAAAGTGGTCGACCTGCTCCAGGACCTGTTCTCCCAGCATAATCTGATGTTTTCTTTCTTCTCGTGATATCACCATGGATTTTGTTTTAGAGCTGCTTATGACCATCCCTCTCTTCTCCAGCTCTTCCTTCCAGACTTGCAGGTTGGATTGGAGATGTGCCTCTGATTTAGCAATCAGGGCAACATCATCAGCAAATGCCAGCTCCGAAATATAGACCTGTCTCATCTTCCAGTACCCCACTGAATACTTTCTTGTTCTCTCCTTACATGACTTGATGACATCGTCCATAAGGAGTATGAAGAGGTAAGGTGATAGGATATCACCTTGTCTTACACCAGTGGTGGTCCTGAATTCTTCCGACTTATGGTTTGCTGTCCTCACATAATTTCTGCAAGACTTGTAGAAGCTCTGTATAGCATGAATCAGAGGTGCTGGAATATTCTTCCTTGCCAAACAGTCCCAAAGTTTGCTCCAGGGGACCCTGTCAAACGCCTTTTCCAGATCTATGAAACAAAGATGCATCTCACTCTTATACTCAAGGGCCTTTTCACTCAGCTGTCTGAGTGTGAAGATTAGGTCTTGAGTACTTCGGTTTGCTCGAAATCCGCACTGGACCTCATCCAATTGTGGCTCAGCTAGGCGTCAGAGTCTCTGCTCTAGGATTCTAGAGTAGATTTTACCAGGGACACTGAGAAGGGATATGCCTCTATGGTTTCCACACTGTCGATTGTCACCCTTTTTGAAAATTGGTGTTATGATGGCAATCTCCCAATCCTTTGGTATGGTCTTGTTGTACCTCGCTGCCTGTAAAACCCTTAAGAGTAATAGGTCGCCTGATGCTCCCATGAACTTAACCATTTCTGGTGTTATACCATCATGCCCTGCTGCTTTGCCCATCTTGATTTTCTCCAGTGCTGCCTTCAGTTCTTCCATCTTTATGTCATCTTCACCATCATTGGTTTTCTCTTCTGTGCTAGTGTTTATCATTTCTGATGCTTCACCATGCTCACCATCCAGGAGTTCTGAGAAATATTCTTTCCATCTTCCCATTACTTCCTTCGGGGCAGTAAGCAATTTGCCTTGCTTGTCCTTTTATAAATTTGAGAGGGCATTGTTTTTCCTTCCTCACGTTCTTTAGGGTCTTATAGAACAATTTCTGGTTTTCTTGTGCATCTTTTTCTAGCTTTTCTCCAAATTCTTCCCAGGACTTCTGTTTTGCTGCTAGCACTTTGTTCTTTGCTTCTGTTCTGAGTGTCACATATTCTCTATATTTTTCCATTTGTCCTGTTGTGTTTTTAGCTCCTAAGTATTGTTTCCATGCCATTTTCTTCTCTCTTATTTTCTCTTTGACTTCCTCTGTCCACCAAGGTGTCCTCTTTCTCTTGTTCCCAAGTCGGACTTCACAGCATGCTTCTGCAGCAGCTGTCTTTATGATATCCTTGAATTTAATCCAGAGGGTTTCCAAGTCATCAGGTCGTTCTTCTGTGTTGCTCACCGCTGCAGCAATAAGCCCCTGATATCTGGTCTTAATTTCTGGCTTTCTCAGCTTGTAGGTCCTAATGCTCATTTCTCCTGCTCGTTTACTTGGTTTCTTGCATGATGTTGGACAGTTCCTAGGCTGAGCAACTCTTTCAGTTGTTCTTTTGATTGTTAGCAGGTAGTGATCACTTCCAATCTCTGGCCCCCTCCAGACTCTAGCATCTCGGACATATTTGAATGAGCTTCTCCGAACAATGGCATAGTCGATCACTGACTTCTCATTCTTTGTTGGTTCACATCTAGTGTATGCATGTATGCGCTTATGGGGGAACTTTGTGTTTGTAATGATCAGATTCTGCTCACTGCAGAATCTAAGGAGTCGCTTTCCATTGTCATTGAGAGTATCTTCTCCATATCTTCCGATAACTCCACCCCATCTAGCATGGTCATTTCCAACTCTGGCATTAAAATCTCCGAGCATGATAACTTGATTTAGGCAGTCATCCACTGTCCTTTGAAGCAGCTCGAAGAATTCCTCCTTGACCTCTGCTCTCTCATCCTCATTTGGCCCATACACTATGACCAGGTTGACTATGGTTTCTCCTTCTTTTAGTTTTACAACCATAATGCGCTCCGAAACAAAGTTCCATCCCTTGATACTATCTTTTTGATTTTGGGCCACAATGCAACCCACGCCCCCTTTAGCTCTTTCAGACATGGGTACACCACTGTAGAGCAGCGTGTTGCCATCGAGATCCTTTTTTCTTTGTTTCCGTTATAGCCAGGATTTCTAGTTTTGCTTTCCTCATCTCTTCCACCAGCTCCTCTTCCTTCCCATTTATACTTCTTGTGTTCCAAGTTCCATAAGTCGTAGTCCGTAGTCCGTTCCAGTTCGTCGCCTTTAGAATCAGTCCAGTTTTCTCTCTTGTGTTGCTAGTAATCGTGATTTAAAGCAAACAGGTGATTGGCCTGTTGTGCCTTTGCATGGTGGAGGGGCTGCCTCCTTACGGCCTCCATGCAGGCCGCCCTCCTCCTTTTTCATCCGGGCTTGGGACCGGCATTGGCGGAGTTGACTGTTACCTCATCTTATCACTATGTGAACGAACTGACCACTCATTTAAAAACTAGTTGGAAACTGGCAAATGATAATTTGAGACAAGCCAGGAAAAAGCATGCTGCTTATTATAATAAGAAAGCTAAGGATAGGGAACTTGCTGTAGGGGAGAAGGTACTTCTTCTATTGCCCGGCAGCAACAAGAAACTTCAGATCGAATGGCAAGGGCCATATACAGTTTTGGAAAAGGTATCCAGAACAAATTATAAGATAGACAAAAAGGGAAAGGGAAAAAGTCTATCATGTGAACCTTTTGAAGAAATATCTGGACAGACAAATCCAGGAAGGAACACACCTATTGGCCTTGTCTATCGCAACCGAAATGAAAAATGACCCTCTCTCCTCATTTGAATATCCACTGAAAACCAGTGAAACGTTTGCACAGGTGAAGATCAGTAATCACCTGACAAAAGGACAGAAGGAGAAGGTTCAACAGGTCCTTGAGAAACATACAGATGTGTTAACGGATAAACCGGGGCACACCAATTTGTTGGAATATGATATGAAACTACTAGACCCAGCACCTATCTGTATGAGGCCCTATTCTATTCCTTTCGCTAAGGAAAAAGCTTTGAAAGAGGAGATAGATTATTTGTTACAAGAAGGGATTATTTCTCACAGTGAGTCTCCTTATAGTTCCTGTGTGGTTTTGTTGCGGAAACCATCGGGAGAACATAGACTGTGCATAGATTACAGGAAACTGAATGCTGTCACAGAAGGTCAGGTGGATCCATTACCTGATACTACTCAACTATTTGCCAGGCTGAACAAGGCAAAATATTTTTCTAAGGTGGATCTTAGCAAAGGCTATTACCAAATTCCAGTAAAGCCTGAGGTTTGACCTTATTTAGCCTTTAGCACCTCGGAAGGTCATTATGAGTTCAACATGTTACCATTTGGGTTGAAAAATGCCCCGAGTGTGTTTTCTAGGATGATGCGAAAATTATTGGATCCCCTGAAAAATCCATGTATTTCGAATTTTATGGACGATATCCTCATTGCTACGGAAACATCTGAGGAACACGTTACCTCTTTGAATATGCTGTTTGATAGACTCAGAGAGGCTAACTTAACCGCTAGGCCAACAAAATGTTGTATTGGTTGCAAAGAGTTGGAATTCTTGGGACATACTGTACATCAGGGTAGCATGACCCCTGATCCCAAGAATCTGGAAAAATTGAAAAGAGCACCTAGGCCACAAACAAAGAAAGATGTGCGATCTTTCGTGTCGTTGTGTGGTTTCTACTAAAAGTACATTAAACATTTTAACTCTATATGTGCTCCTCTGACGGATTTAACTCGCAAAGGTCAACCTGATACAATAAATTGGTTCGCACAGTGTGAATTGGCTTACCAGGAGTTAAAAGAAAAACTCACAAGCAGGCCAGTGTTGCAATTGCTTGACTTGAATCAAGAATTTATCGTGAGAAGTGACGCAAGCAATGTGGGCCTAGGCGCTACATTGTTGCAAAGGTCCTCCTCACAAGATGGGGAATTGAACCCAGTCGCTTATGCAAGCCGCAAGTTGAACAAGGCGGAAAAAAATTATTCAACAAGTGAAAAGGAATGTCTAGCTTTGATATGGGCTATAAAAAAATTCCAGATTTATTTATATGGCAGGACATTTGTGGTCCAAACGGATCATTCACCACTCGTATTCTTGTCACAGGCCAAGCATGAAAATTCCAGATTATTGAGATGATTATTATTATTGCAGCAATACTCATTTCTGATTGAATATATTCCCGGTCCTCAGAACGTAGGTGCAGACTTTTTGAGTAGACATCCTTATGATGAAGATCAGAAAAACGCGTAAGACTTCATTGAGCTAAGTTATCTCGCAGATTATAACCTGCAAATGAATGCATGTTTTAGGATGGGAGGTGTGTAGTAAAATCTGCGAGAATAATCGCTCATTTTAGTAAGATTTTAGTCATAAAATGATAATAAATAAACCCGCCCGATTGTGTCTGACTGTGATCCTCTCACACGCCAGCATAGCACTGAATTTTGTGCCGTGGACAGGCTTAGAACCGACCCCGCCGTTTAAACCTACTCGATTTCCTTGTGACGTACATTTTTAACATTTTGCCCGATCTGATAGAGACTGCGTCAAGACTTATAATTAACGATTTTGCGGAAGTGTGCCGCCAAACTACTGTCTGAATTAACGTAATATTTTGACTTTAACGCTAGTAATCAGTAGTAATCCTTACATTTTTTGGTAGTGTAACACGAGACAATACAAATATTTAACGCCTATTCAAATACCCGCCGCGCAAAACCCCGCTTCGCTTGACACGTTGTGCCTTGCATATAAACACGCGGTGGCAAAGCCAACAGAGGCAAACACGCAGACAATTTTATTTCCTCCTCGCGGTAGTATTTCTGACGTCACTAAAACAAGTAGTTATTTGAAAATACATGCTAGCGAGAGATAAAAGAGAGGGGAATATGGCCGTCTTGTGTAAAATTTTTATTTAACGATTGACGGTGAATAAATTGAAAATCTAAACCATAATGAAACTGACCATAAAAATTATATGATAGTATAGCTTAGTGTCCACTGAGCAAGAATGTGTATTAAATAATATGGTAGTCCAAGTATTAGCCAAGTTATTGAGAAAATACTAAATGTCTACGGACGCGCGACCAGACAGACTGTTGTTCCTGCTTGTTTTTTTCATAACGTTAGTGGGGACGGCAGCTTAGAAAAGAGGCATTGAGGTAATTCAAATTCGCTTGGGTAAAAAGAGTATAGGAGGAGAGGGGAGCGGTAGGAAAAATGTAATCCAAAACTAAACATCTTTTTGTACTGGCATAACTAAAGCAGGCTGGCCAATCGACTACCAGAGGCAGATTTTGTTTGGAATTATTTTTGTTTTTCAAAAACTACATTTGAATTCTGGTAGTCGCAAGCTTTCGATTGGCCAGTGCTAATAAATATTAGCAAAAGGCTTTCACTATTCATTGCCAGTTGAACAAAACTTTTCATTCAAATACGCTGAGATCAGCTGTGTTAATTTTAAAATTAAATAAACAAGTATTCACAGTCTGGACAGTGCAGAAGAAACTGAGGCCACTTCTTTGCAAGTCAGCGTCATTTGTTTATATTTCTTGAAATTTGTGGTAAGAATGCTTTATGAATTATTTTGTTTAATACAACTGCCAAGTTAGATACTGCTATTGGGAAAAGTGAAGGACGTGCCGGGAGCAGACATTGTTGAGTCCTCACATTGAACTGTATCTAACTGATGTATGTTGTCATGATTGTGTTTTAATAATTATTGCATTAGAATATGTTAGTAAGCCTCTGTGTTCCATGAACACTGTTTAACATGCCTGAAGCATTTATTTTTAAAAAAGAAAAGAAGAGAAAATCATACCAAAGGAAATGTGGTTACTCCACATTATTTTATTGAGGAAAACTATGTAAACGTACAGTGGCGTATCTGCCATAGGGACCTGAGGTGTGGTCACAGCAAGGTGGGAGTCATGTAAAATTAGGGGCGAGTGCACCTGTAATGCACGCGAGGCTGACCCCATATCACTGTAGGAAAATAATAAATATAATAAGTGATCAGATATAAAAGGCCAGGGTGTCCTTTTGTTGCAGAGGTTTTATTTCCTGTTGCCAGCCGGTAACAGGAAACCTGCTGATTGAGAATAAAGCCATCAAGTCTCCGACCATTCATTTATGCTGTCAAAAGATAACGGGAGGAGCTTGGGCATTTTGAGAGATCGAGATTTTCTGCAACTTCATACTGTATTATCATTCTACAAGGAATCCCAGGTGATGTGTTAAGCATCTGGGTATATCTGACACTTTTGTTTAATAAACACTGGTATTTCAAAATCATACTCAGGAAGTTTATGGGGTGTGATGAAACTACAGCCCCTCATACACAGTGACTCTCCCTCTTAGATGAATAAAGTGTAAGCTGTGAAAATTCCAATAGGAAAGACATATAGTGACTTTATAGTTATTGGGCAAATTGTCCACACATTTTTAGTTGACTTTTTCTGTAAACTATCTTGTCCTCATTTTCAAAGACCTGTCCAAAAGATATGGCTGGACAGGCAGATTAAATTGTACAGAAAAAATATTCATTTTAAAGAAAAACTTAACCACTGGTTTTATTCACTTCCTCATAGAAAATTAAAGTGTTTTTGTGTTGTGTACCATCATTTCATTTCTCCCCTAGACACTAGGTACATCATACACTAGAGCCAAAATAGTGACCGTGTGAGATCTAGGGAGGTAGCGTTAGGTTCCCTGCACATAATTCATCATCATCATTTATAGAGTCAGGGGCCTACATGTGCTTGACCTCACACGGTTAATACAGACACGGATTTCATTCTTTTAGGATACCATCATAACCTCCCCAGCAAATCAAACTTTGCTACAATGGCCACTAAGCCGATGGTACAAGGGAGAGCAAAAACTGATGGTACAAGGGAGAGCAAAAAGTTCTGCCCACTAAAAGATGATGTGCAGGATCCCATGTTCAGCTACAATGTTAAGATGACATAGCATTTTATGTTATAAAATAACAATTAATTCTCTTTATTTTGATGTTTGTTTTATATAAATTTGTTAGATAAAGGTCAAAAAAAAAAAAAAAATGTAAAAATAAGGAACAACTTTTCAATCTCATTGCAGATTAGCCTGACTTTTATCTACTTTAATATTCAGTTGATCAAAGCATGACTGACTTCTGGCGATAATCTCATTTTTGTTATCAGTTCTAACACTATAATTTACTGTGCATGATGGTACTGCAGTCAAATATACTATTTAGACAATATCATTCTGATGTTATATACCAAGGCTTCCCAATCTTGATTGAATGGCAGCCCATTTGACCTAACCCTCCACAATTATGCAACACAGCAATCAGGGTTATTTAGCAGTACAGTATTTTGTAAAAACAAAAGAAAGCTAAACTTTTGTGACACATCTTGTTAACCTTACTGATGTGTCATGAACACCAAGTGGGAACCCCTGTTTAGATCCTCCAGTAACAAATATATATATTGTGGCAAACAAACATTGATCAACAATAAGAATATACACAGACTCCAGAAATCATGCACAGATGGGATACCTGCGATGTGATAGGTATTTGCCTGTCACATGACCAGTTCCATCACATCCTGGGACAGGGCAGCTAAAATATGGCAAGAAGGTTAGCAACAAGTCTGTCTCCCACACATGCAAGTATTTGTTACACAAAGTTTACATAAAGTTACTCCCACATGTTAGTAACACAAAGTCAAAGTTAATCCAACATTTCCTAAAGTTATTTATGTGAAGTCTATATAAGGTTATTTTCACACCTGAAAATGTTATGTGAAGCTTACATAAAGTTCCCTGAACTTTTGAAAGTGTTGGCAACATAAAATTTACCTAAAGTTACAATGTTACTTATGTGCCCATTGAGTAATTTCCCATAAAATGTTTTATGATTGATCAGTATTCAAAAGCATAACTTTAGAGCTAAAAGGGAGATTGGATTCTAAACATAACACAACAATGGTTATCCTTGATTTTATCACTGTGTATCATTCATTTGACAATGTATCTTTGTTTGTATTACATGCTTAACATAAAACATTTATTCTTGCTTATGTCATTCACACTAATATAAGGTTGTGCATTGGGCTGGCAACCTGACCCCGTCAAATAAATTACAACATAAACTACAACTGCAAGATCATGTGACTGAATGGTGCTGGCTTCCTGCAAGGGGTGGCCCCATGCTCTGTAAGGAGCATGAAGGAAACATTCACACACTACTGCTGCCTCAGGCATGTCATTCACACACTACTGCTGCCTCAAGCATGTCATTCACACACTACTGCTGCCTCAAGCATGTCATAAAATGGTGGCTTCATGCTCCACAGCAGTGTAAAAGGAGATAATGATTAATGTAGTATATTCTAGTTTTTTTTAATAGTTCTACTTGCAAGTCATCCTTGCTTGTATCATTCACAAAACACAGATATATCTTCTTGTTTCATTCACAAAACATGGATATACTCGTATCTGCTTGTAATATTCACATAACCCAGATATATCTTCTTGTATCATTCATATAATAAGTATGTATCTGCTTGTAATATTCACATAACACAGATATATCTTCTTGTATCATTCATATAATAAGTATATATTGGCTTGCTACATTCACATAACCCAGATTTATCTTCTTGTATCATTCACACAATAGGGATATATTGGATTGCTACATTCACATAACCCACATATACCTTCTTGTATCATTCACACAATGTGGATGTATCAGCTTGTATCATTCACATTATACGGGTATATCTGCCTTTAACACTGACATAACAGAGTTATCCTTGCTTGATCAGCCATGTACACAACATTGCACTGGTATTACATGGAAGGACAAAATGACATATGTCGAAGTGCTTCACGTGCTGGCCTTCAAAGCATGTATACACTGCTTAGACAGCACAGACTACGCTGGCATGGCCATGGCCGCAACATGGAAGATGGTCACATCACTAAAGATATTTTCTACGTACAACTGGCAGATGGCAAAAGAACAGTCGGACAACTGTAGCCAAGGTTCAAAGATGTGTACATGAAGGAGCTAGACATAAATCCAGCAAAATGAGAGGATGAAAAGGTTAATCGCACCAAGTGGTGATGCTCCATACAGCACTAGCTCAGATTGGGCAAAATAAAGCTTTCAAAACAAGCAGAAGAGCAAAGAACACAATGAAAGGAGCACCAGGAAAGAAAATAGCTGAGGGCTATCACCGCAGGGGGCACATTCCCTTACTTAGTCATTCCCCTTCTACCATGAGGTGTAGATGTTTAGGAGAGCGCCAAACTATCCTATCGGCTGTCTTCCTCCTGGCCTGGTTCCATTCTAGTTCCCGGTCCTTCAAAGATTGTCTAATGTTGTCCTCCCAGCGGACTCTGGGTCATCCTGGGGGTCTGGATCCCTGGCTCTTTGTTTCCCATGCTTGTCGTGGTAGCTGATCTTCTCCCATTCTGCAGACATGGCCAAACCATCTTAGTTGGGACTGTTCTACTTGGGTCTGCAGGGGGTGGGATTTTAGGCCTTGATGTATCGTCTATTTGCGGACCATGACTCTTCTTGTTACTTCAACCACCTTCCTCAGATACCTCATTTCTGAGGTTTGGATCTGGCTTTTGTGGGTTGTAGTCATTGCCCATGACTCGCATCCATATGTCAAGACTGAGACATAGGTGGAGCGGTATAAAGCCATCTTCGTTTTCTTACCAACCTCTCTCTTGCTGAGGAATCCTCGATTTATGGCCTGAAAAAGTCTCCCAGCTGCTGCTTTTTGAGTGGCCAACTCTTCTTTGATGCCTCCCTTTCGGTCAATAATAGCTCCGAGGTATTTAAAGTGGTCGACCTGCTCCAGGACCTGTTCTCCCAGCTTAATCTGATGTCTTCTTTCTTCTCATGATATCACCATGGATTTTGTTTTAGAGCTGCTTATGACCATCCCTCTCTTCTCCAGCTCTTCCTTCCAGACTTGCAGGTTGGATTGGAGATGTGCCTCTGATTTAGCAATCAGGGCAACATCATCAGCAAATGCCAGCTCTGAAATACAGACCTGTCTCATCTTCCAGTACCCAACTGAATACTTTCTTGTTCTCTCCTTACATGCCTTGATGACATCGTCCATGAGGAGTATGAAAAGATAAGGTGACAGGATATCACCTTGTCTTACACCAGTGGTGGTCCTGAACTCTTCTGACTTATGGTTTGCTGTCCTCACATAATTTCTGCAAGACTTGTAGAAGCTCTGTATAGCATGAATCAGAGGTGCTGGAATGTTCTTCCTTGCCAAACAGTCCCAAAGTTTGCTCCAGGGGACCCTGTCAAACACCTTTTCCAGATCTATGAAACAAAGATGGATCTCACTCTTATACTCAAGAGCCTTTTCACTCAGCTGTCTGAGTGTGAAGATTAGGTCTTGAGTACTTCGGTTTGCTCGGAATCCGCACTGGACCTCATCCAATTGTGGCTCAGCTAGGCGACAGAGTCTCTGCTCTAGGATTCTAGAGTAGATTTTACCAGGGACACTGAGAAGGGATATGCCTCTATGGTTTCCACATTGTCGATTGTCACCCTTTTTGAAAATTGGTGTTATGATGACAATCTCCCAATCCTTTGGTATGGTCTTGTTGCACCATACTGCCTGTAGGACCCTTAAAAGTAATAGGTCGCCTGATGCTCCCATGTACTTAACCATTTCTGGTGTTATGCCATCATGCCCTGCTGCTTTGCCCATCTTGATTTTCTCCAGTGCTGCCTTCAGTTCTTCCATCTTTATGTCATCTTCACCATCATTGGTTTTCTCTTCTGTGCTAGTGGTTATCATTTCTGATGCTTCACCATGCTCACTATCCAGGAGTTCTGAGAAATATTCTTTCCATCTTTCCATTACTTCCTTTGGGGCAGTAATCAATTTGCCTTGCTTGTCCTTTATAAGTTTGAGAGGTCATTGTTTATCCTTCCTCATGTTCTTTAGGGTCTTATAGAACAATTTCTGGTTTTCTTGCGCATCTTTTTCTAGCTTTTCTCCACATTCTTCCAGGGACTTCTGTTTTGCTGCTAGCACCTTGTTCTTTGCTTCTGTTCTGAGTGTCACATATTCTCTATATTTCTCCATTTGTCCTGTTGTGTTTTTAGCTCCTAAGTATTGTTTCCATGCCATTTTCTTCTCTCTTATTTTCTCTTTGACTTCCTCTGTCCACCAAGGTGTCCTCTTTCTCTTGTTCCCAAGTCAGGCTTCACCCCATGCTTCTGCAGCAGCTGTCTTTATGATGTCCTTGAATTTAAGCCAGAGGGTGTCCAAGCCATCAGGTTGTTCTTCTGTGTTGCTCACCGCTGCAGCAATAAGCCCCTGATATCTGGTCTTAATTTCTGGCTCTCTCAGCTTGTAGGTCTTAATGCTCATTTCTCCCGTTCGTTTACTTAGTTTCTTGCGTGATGTTGGGCAGTTTCTAGGCTGAGCAACTCTTTCAATTGTTCTTTTGATTGTAAGCAGGTAGTGATCACTTTCAATCTCTGGCCCCCTCCAGGCACTAGCATCCTGGACATATTTGAATGAGCTCCTCCTAACAATGGCATAGTCGATCACTGACTTCTCATTCTTTGTTGGTTCACATCTAGTGTATGCATGTATGCGCTTATGGGGGAACTTTGTGTTTGTAATGATCAGATTCTGCTCACTGCAGAATCTAAGGAGTCGCTTTCCATTGTCATTGAGAGTATCTTCTCCATATCTTCCGATAACTCCACCCCATCTAGCATGGTCATTTCCAATTATGGCATTGAAATCTCTGAGCATGATAATTTCATCTAGGCAGTCATCCACTGTCCTTTGAAGCAGCTCGAAGAATTCCTCCTTGACCTCTGCTCTCTCATCCTCATTTGGCCCATACACTAAGACCAGGTTGACTATGGTTTCTCCTTCTTTTAGTTTTACAACCATAATGCGCTCCGAGACAAAGTTCCATCCCTTGATACTATCTTTTTGGTTTTTTCCACAATGCAACCCACGCCCCCTTTAGCTCTTTCAGATGTGGTTACACCACTGTAGAGCAGCGTGTTGCCATCGAGATCCTTTTTTCTTTGTTTCCGTTATAGCCAGGATTTCTAGTTTTGCTTTCCTCATCTCTTCCACCAGCTCCTCTTCTTTCCCATTTATACTTCTTGTGTTCCAAGTTCCATAAGTCGTAGTCCGTTTCAGTTCATCGCCTTTAGAATCAGTCCGGTTTTCTCTCTTGTAGTTCTCATAATCAAAAGTTTAAAGCAAACAGGTGATTGGCTTGTTGTGCCTTTGCATGGTGGTGGTGGTGGTGGTGGTGGGGGGGGGGGGGGGGGCTGCTGCTGCCGCCCTCCTCCTTTTTCAGCTGGGCTTGGGACCGGCCTAGGTGGAGTTGGGCACATTCCCATAGTTAGTTATGACTGAAGGGGCTACTAGTACAATATAGCAGATTTCATTGCTTATAACATTTATGTGACATCCAGCAGTGGTAGTTTAATAAGTATTTGTTTTACAAGATGAAATTTCCCAGAGTAAGAAAAACAGCAACTAAAAAAATAAAACGTACTCTCTATACATGTCAGATGTAAGCCATTTTCTGTAATGTATGCGGCGACACAAACATAGAATTTACCGTGCAGGATCTTCTGATTCTTTCTTTTCTCCATCTTTTGTCAACATCTTTTTTATTCTTGCCGCTCTAGGACATCCAGACAGACTACGGTGTGAAGCATAGTTTCCTGTCACATGACCTGATCCATCACAACCTGGTGTTGGACACCTAATGTTGGAAGAAAAGTAACTTCAAATATAAGAATATTGGAATTAATATTAGAAAGTAGCTAGCTTGCTAAGGAGATCTGAGGTTATTTCTAGAGGACAGCGTTTGATATTTTTGCTCTACATTTTGAGATATTTGTAGAAGAAAGTGTGAGATACTTCTGAAGAATGTTGCGACATTTCTTTTGGAAATTTTGAGACATTTTTTAACATTTGGGAAGACTTCAAGAGGAGAGTACGGGAAATCAAATTGATTTTATAATTTTATAAGATAATATCACACGAGGTAGTCCCATAGTATAAACTAGGTAGGGTTGTGAAGTGTTCACTATACTAGATCCAGTTTAATGAGATAAGGTGACTGGTTCCCTTCCTCACAGCCTTTGCCTTCTCTAACTCAAGAGTAAAGTCAGGTAACCCATTTATAGCTGGGCAGACTGGAGCACAAGATCAGAACTACTGGAAAAAAAATAACAAAACAGAAAAGATATGACATCCATTAACCGAAGGACCTCCTTACAAGAAAACCTTGTGTGGCAGACAAATGAACGTTATGAAACTGCCAAAAGCCAGGAAGAGACAGCAGCCAAGGACATTTACCAGAAATTCAGTCCAATTGGCTGAAAATGACCTAGATATAAATACAGACATTCCACAAAGGGGAAAAAAAATCATCACAGCTATCAAAGGGTTGAAGTACAGAAAAGCTCCAAGCCATGACAACTTAAATGCAGAGCAATTTAAAACAGATCCTGAATTAGCAGTAGAACTGTTAGAACCACTTTTTTTTTGTAAATCTGGCAAATAGAGGCAACACCAGTGGAGTGGAACAGAGGAATAATTGTTAGATTACAAAAAAAGGGGTGACCTCACTGGCTGCAACAACTGGACAGGAATCACTCTCCTCTCAATTCCCAGAAAAATATTGGGCAGGATAATTATTCAATGAATAATTAAAGAATCATAAGAGCACTAGACCATAAACTAAGGAAGGAACAAGCAGGATTCAAACTGAAAAGGCAATGTGCAGACAATATCTTCACCCTCAGAGCAGTGTTCAGAATGTCAGAGAAAGCTATACAGAAACTGTTGATTTTGAAAAGGCATTTGAAAGCATACACAGGGGCAGACGTTGGAAAATAGTGAGGGCTTATGGAATCCCTATGTGTTTGTTTCCATCATCAAAAGTCTCTAAGCTAATTTCACATGCAGTGTTGGGCACAGCAACTTTCAAAATGAAAACAGGAATATGGCAGGGATGCCCCTTATCAATCATTCTCTTTTTAACTGTCATAGACTGAATGATGCACCAGACAACAGAGGATGCCCCAGGGAGAATAAGATGGACAACATTCTCTACACTGGAGGATCTAGAATACACAGATGACATTGCACTCACAGCTCATATCAAAACATTCAAGATAAAACGGACATGCTGAATAAACATAGGCAATAGATGGGACTAAACATTAATCTCAAGAAGACAGAAGTCATGACACTCAATGTAAGAAATCCTGCACTCATAAAAATATGGGACCAAAAGCTAGAAAACACAAACACATTTACATACCTAGGATGCATACTAACACCAGATGGTGGAACAAGCAAAGATAACAGTAACCGAACGAATAAAGCCAGAAAAGCCTTTGCCAGTCTAAACAACATCTGGAAATCCTCCCAGTACAGTACAAACACTAAATTAAAAATATATGACAGCTGCATAATTTCTCTACCACGCAGAATGCTGGAGAGTAACAGAAAATGAAATGTCCAAACTGTCCTCTTTCCACACAACCTGCCTAAGTAAAATTCTTTGAATTTTCTGACCAAATACCATCACTAACCAAAAACTGCTAACTCTAAACCATCAATAAGACATGCATATCACAGGAGGTAAATAATGGAATTGGGTTGGCCATATCCTCAGGAAAAAAATGGGGAGAGGTAAGCAACCAAAAATCTTAAAGAAATGAACTGGAAACAGACATAAGAAGGATAAAGACGACACAGAAGAGAACTGATGAGACGGCTCAAGACAGGAGGGCTTTATATGAACCACATGAGGGCCAGAGCTCCTCAGGGAGCCGAAAGGCATAAAAAGTATCTGGAATAAAACATAAATATCTAGAAGGTTGGCATTATTGAATCTCTTGATAAAGTCTTAGGCTGAATCTCTTGATAAAGTCTTAGATTGAATCTCTTTATAAAGTCTTAGGTTGAATCTCTTTATAAAGTCTTAGGCTGAATCTCTTGATAAAGTCTTAGGTTGAATCTCTTTATAAAGTCTTAGATGAATCTCTTTATAAAGTCTTAGATGAATCTCTTTATAAAGTCTTAGATTGAATCTCTTTATAAAGTCTTAGGTTGAATCTCTTGATAAAGTCTTAGGTTGAATCTCTTGATAAAGTCTTAGGCTGAATCTCTTGATAAAGTCTTAGGTTGAATCTCTTGATAAAGTATTAGGCTGAATTTCTTGATAAAGTCTTAGGTTGAATCTCTTGATAAAGTCTTAGGTTGAATCTCTTGATAAAGTATTAGGCTGAATTTCTTGATAAAGTCTTAGGCTGAATTTCTTGATAAAGTCTTAGGTTGAATCTCTTGATAAAGTCTTAGGTTGAATCTCTTGATAATATCTTAGATTGAATCTCTTTATAAAGTTTTAAATGAATCTCTTTATAATGTCTTAGGTGGAATCTCTTTATAAAGTATTAGGCTGAATTTCTTGATAAAGTCTTAGGTTGAATTTCTTGATAAAGTCTTAGGTTGAATCTCTTGATAAAGTCTTAGGTTGAATTCTTGATAAAGTCTTTGTTGAATCTCTTTATAAAGTCTTAGGTTGAATCTCTTTATAAAGTCTTAGACTGAATCTCTTGATAAAGTCTTAGGAAATACAGTATTGCATCTTTCATAATTTTCTATAGGTCTCCCCCCACCTCTCATTAAAAAAAAAAATTATAGTAATTTAACGACATTTTACTTTCAGCAACTACGAGGGGCATTCAGAAAGTAATGCACCACATCGTTTTTCTCAGCTAATAATGAAGATAGAAGCATGGAATTTTGCACACTTCAAATATTGCATGTGCCAATTGTGTGCACCAAATTGCACCGCAACCGGCCAAATAATACGGCTGCCCTAAACCGTTGAAATGGAGCGTGTTAGCAACTTGCGTTATAAGCAGCGAATTGTGATAGAATTTCTCGTTGCAGAGAAGGAAACTGTTGTGAACATTCACAAGCGTCTATGTGATGTGTATGGAAGTTTTGTAGTCGACAGGAGTACAGTCAGTCGCTGGGTTCAGAAAATCAAAGAATCAGAAAGTGGAGATATGGAGCTGCTTGATTGGCCGCGCTGTGGACGTCCTGCCACAGCCACCAACGCAGAAATGTTGAAATGCGCTGAGGGCATTATTCTTACTGATAGGCGAATCACTACTCAACAATTGGCCTTACAGCTGTCAGTCAGCATTGGTAGTGCAAATGCAGTTATAAAAACTCTCGGATTTTCTAAGGTTTGCGCAAGATGGGTTCCTCGAAGTCTCACAAATGACCACCGATTGCAAAGGAAAGCAATGTCTTCTGAATTGTTGGAGCGTTTCAATGCTGATGGAGAGAACTTTTTGGCTAAGATCGTTACAGGTGACGAAACCTGGGCACATTATTTTGAACCTGAGACAAAAAGACAGTCAATGGAGTGGCATCATCCGCAATCACCACGAAGAAAGAAATTCAAGACAATTCCTTCAGCTGGAAAGGTCATGATCACTGTCTATTGGGACATTGAAGGTGTGATTCTTGTGGACGTTATGCCAAGAGGAGAGACAATCAATTTGCAAGCTTACATTAAGACATTGAAAAAACTCCATCAACATTTTCGCAGAGTTCGGCCGCACAAGAATCCAGCAGACCTGCTTCTCCTTCACGACAATGCGCGACCTCACACAAGTCTGGCAACACGGGAAGCAATCACCAAATTGGGTTGGACTGTACTACCCCATCCACCCTATATTCCCGATTTGGCACCCTCTGATTTTCATCTATTTGGTCCACTTAAAGATGCACTCCGTGGGACAAGGTTTGAAGATGATGAAGGAGTGATCCATGCAGGAAAGAAATGGCTACATGATCAAGACAAAATCTGGTACGGGCTAGGAATACATGCACTTGTTTCGCGCTGGTATAAAGCCGTACAAGTTGATGGGGATTATGTTGAATAATACCGATGTTTACATGACATATCCATGTATATTGTGTATAAATTTCATGCTTTTTGAATAAACAGCTCCTGAGAAAAACGATGTGGTGCATTACTTTCTGAACGTCCCTCGTATGTCTTGAATATATTGTGCAAGTCTAATCTACAACAATAACACCAATGACCAATTGTAAATGTTCTCCAGTTTGTGTCACGGTTCTGTTAACATTGACATATCTCAAATTATTGATATTTACAAAACAAATATGCACAGTCAATAACTCTCAAAATGTAATTTTCATTCAGATTTCTTCTTCTAAACTTTTTCATCAAATAATTTTGCATAAATGAACTTTAAAAATTGTTCATAATTGTTATAAATGAAAGTTTTTTTGGTTATAATTCTTATTTTTCATAAATGAACATTTTAACATTTTTATTAATTTTCTTCAATGTATGTAATAAAAAAAATGTATCATGATATAAATTTCATAAATATTCTTTGACTAGAGCAAGCCATGTTTGTTTCTCACTGAACAATATTTTCATAAACAAACAATGTAAAACACAAATTATAACAATGAGCAAACATAAAAGAAAATGAATGTTACCTGATTTGAACACTCACCTGTACTTTTTTTTCCACCTGGACTAGGAATGTTATCCGGAATCCACCTTGACAGCTTACACCTGCAGCCGATCTTGTCTGATGTCTATGTATTGTGAGTATTAATTGACCCACAAGATCTGAGGTTCCCAACCTTTTTTAGGTCACCCTTTGCTTTTAGCAAACATTTATGTACCCTCTAGTTAATATGAATGAAAAGCGAACACCAAACATTCACGTACTCTTGGAGTGGTAGTCTCTGTAGCCATTAATGCTACATGATGACTACATCAGCCCTATTACACAACCTCATATTAGTCGCCTCGTATGAAATGTCTGAGGCAGCGTCAGTTATGTTCTCATCAGAGACCACCAGGAACTACATGGGCTTTACCGTGTAGGTCAGAAAATAAAAAGATTCATACATATTTTCATGAAGAAATCTACATTTAATATTTAACATTGTTTGGTATTATAAAGTTATGAATATTTATCAGAACACAGTCAAACAAATTAGTGAGACCCCTGATTCTGTTTCTTGTGAACCAACAGTGTAACTTTGGTACAGTTTTTGAGATAACCTATTTTAACATGATAATATAGTTATAATATTTACCAAACATTCCCCATTCCCCCATGACAAGCTTCTTGTACCCCCTTGTGGGTTTGTGTACCCCAGGATGAGAACCCCTGCACTAGACAAACTATTTTTAGTAACAAGCATCATCATCATCTATATTGACCTGGCAATACAGTACAAAGTGGAGATAACCACAGCTGCTCTTACATCTATTGTGATCTCAGTATTAGATGCACAGAGCCACCCTCAATGTGACCACCTTTAAGATTTTGTTCAACGTGGAAAATATAAAAACACAGCTTTTGTGTGAAATATCATACTGTAGCTGATAAATAAATAAATATAAGTAAACACCAGGCACTGGTTATACAGACAGGTGGAGGACACCAGACAAGTAACAGGCTCACAGGAATCCAAATGCCAACAATCCAAATGGCACCATTGCCTTGTTGTGAAAGTAAATCATTAAAGGACACACAGCTAAAGAAAGTCAAAGAGGGAGGGAGATTTTAGATGGTATGATAAGATAGCTTCATAAACAGCAACTACCTTAATTACCAGAACAATTAAAGGATAAACAAAACTGGAGAGAACTGGTTGTTGCTAGTAGCTAGGCATTTTTTTGCAAGGAAAGTAACAGTATGTGGACACCTTTGTTGAAAACCATTATCAATTTATTTGTGCCACACAAAGAAAAAAAAAAACCAAGTTCACTCAAATTTAGACCACAATCTGTGTAACCAATTGAAATATGAATTTTTGCTGTATGCCCAGAGAGTGTTTGTTAAGTATGTTTCAATGCAGACAAGGGTGAGTTATCATGGTGGTTACACTCTCTCGTCTGGTGTTTAGATACAGAGAGAGATGGTACCTCCCAAAGAGTGACAGAAGAGATGATGTCTCACAAAGAGCGACAGACACATCATAACAGACAACCATGAACCAGTCTGGTTCCCATTTCATCATCCAGCTCATGTATGGCTTCATAGCTGCCACCTGTGTATGGTGGTGGACACACCCAGGGCAACAGCCTTAGATAATGAGCTAATATACTGGGTAATTGCAAAACCCCTCCCTTTATTTTTAATGTTTATGTCCTCACTTGTATCATATATGAAACAAATATCAAAACAAGGAACATTAACTACCATTTGACTTTTCTATTTCCAGAAACAAAATAAAATAAAATTTTTAATGGCCAATAAACTGACGTTACAAAAGAGAGTGAAAATTGTTGCCCAGCTATGAAGTCATGTTGACATGACAAGAAAGAGTGAAAATTGTTGCCAGGTGATGAAGTCATGTCGACGTGACAATAAAGAGTGACAATTGTTGCCAGGTGATGAAGTCATGTCTATGTGACAAGAGAGAGTGAAAATTGGTGCTCAGCTATGATGTCATGTCGACATGACAAGATAGAGTGAAAATTGGTGCCCGGTTATGAAGTCATGTCAATGTGACAAGAAAGAGTGAAAATTGTTGCCCAGCTATGACGTGATGTCAATGTGACAAGAAAGAGTGAAAATTGTTGCTCAGCTATGATGTCATGTCGATGTGACAAGAAAGAGTAAAAATTGTTGCCTAGCTATGATGTCATGTGGATGTGACAAGAAAGAGTGACAACTGTTGCCCGGCTATGAAGTCATGTCGATGTGACAAGAAAGAGAAAAAACTGTTGCCCTATGATGTCATGTCGATGTGACAAGAAAGAGTGAAAATTGTTGCCCGGCTATGAAGTCATGTCGATGTGACAAGAGACAACAAAATTTGTTGCTTGGTTATAAAGTCATGTCGATGTGAAAAGAGAGAGTGAAAGTTGTTGCTCGCTTATGAAGTCATGCCGATGTGACAAGAAAGAACAAAAATTGTTGCCCAGTTATAGGTCATGTCGACATGGCAAGAGACAACAAAAATTGTTGCCTGGTTATGATGTCATGTTGACGTGACAAGAGACAACAAAAATTGTTGCCTGGTTATGAAGTCATGTCGATGTGACAAGAGAGACAACAAAAATTGTTGCCCAGTTATGAAGTAATGTCGACGTGACAAGAGACAAAAAAAAAATGGTTGACCTGTTATGATGTCATGTTGACGTGACAAGAGAAACAACAAAAATTTTTTAACTCAGCATAATATTGTGTTCCATATTTCAACCCAGCATAATATTGTGTTCCATATTTCAACCCAGCACAATACTGTGTTCTAGATTTCAACCCATCATAATACTGTGTTCTATATTTCAACCCAGCACAATATTGTGTTCCTTATTTCAACCCAGCACAATACTGTGTTCTATATTTCAACCCATCATAATACTGTGTTGTATATTTCAACCCAGCACAATATTGTGTTCTATATTTCAACCCAGCACAATACTGTGTTCTATATTTCAACCAAGCACAATATTGTGTTCTATATTTCAAGCAAGCATAATACTGTGTTCTATATTTGAACCCAGCATAATACCGAGATATATATTTCAACCCAGCATAACAGTGTTCTATATTTCAACCCAGCATAACAGTGCTCTATATTTCAACCCAGAATAACATAGTGCTCTATATTTCAACCCAGAATAACACTGTGTTCTATATTTCAACCCAGCATAATACTGTGTTCTATATTTCAACCCAGCATAAATGTTCTATATTTCAACTCAGCAAGTGTTCTATATTTCAACCCAGCACAACACCGTGTTCCATATTTCAACCTAGCATAATACCTTATTCTATATTTCAACCCAGCACAACATCGTGTTATATATTTCAACCCAGCATAACAGCGTTCTATATTTCAACCCAGCATAATACTGTGTTCTATATTTCAACCCAGCATAATACTGTGTTCTTCATTTCAACCCACCATAATACCATATTCTATATTTCAACCCATCATAATACCCTGTTCAACCCACACATGTAGTCCGGGGGGTGTCTGATTTTACAAAGAAAGAATAACACTACTGCTCCCTCAAGCACGTCATACTAGGCAACAAATGTGAAGTTGTGAATGTGCCTGGCAACCTATCATGTCATACAAGGCAACAAATGTGAAGTTGTGAATGTGCCTGGCAACCTATCATGTCATACTAGGCAACAAATGTGAAGTTGTGAATGTGCCTGGCAACCTATCATGTCATACAAGGCAACAAATGTGAAGTTGTGAATGTGCCTGGCAACCTGATCATGTCATACTAGGCAACAAATGTGAAGTTGTGAATGTGCCTGGCAACCTGATCATGTCATACTAGGCAACAAATGTGAAGTTGTGAATGTGCCTGGCAACCTGATCATGTCATACTAGGCAACAAATGTGAAGTTGTGAATGTGCCTGGCAACCTGATCATGTCATACTAGGCAACAAATGTGAAGTTGTGAATGTGCCTGGCAACCTGATCATGTCATACTAGGCAACAAATGTGAAGTTGTGAATGTGCCTGGCAACCTATCATGTCATACTAGGCAACAAATCTGAGGTTGTGAATGTGCCTGGCAACCTATCATGTCATACTAGGCAACAAATGTGAAGTTGTGAATGTGCCTGGCAACCTATCATGTCATACTAGGCAACAAATCTGAGGTTGTGAATGTGCCTGGCAACCTATCATGTCATACTAGGCAACAAATCTGAGGTTGTGAATGTGCCTGGCAACCTATCATGTCATACTAGGCAACAAATCTGAGGTTGTGAATGTGCCTGGCAACCTATCATGTCATACTAGGCAACAAATCTGAAGTTGTGAATGTGCCTGGCAACCTATCATGTCATACTAGGCAACAAATCTGAGGTTGTGAATGTGCCTGGCAACCTATCATGTCATACTAGGCAACAAATCTGTGTGTGGGAATGTGCCTGGCAACCTATAATGTCATACTAGGCAACAAATCTGAGGTTGTGAATGTGCCTGGCAACCTATCATGTCATACTGAGGTTGTGAAGGCAACAAAAATCTGAGGTTGTGAATGTGCCTGGCAACCTATCATGTCATACTAGGCAACAAATCTGAGGTTGTGAATGTGCCTGGCAACCTATCATGTCATACTAGGCAACAAATCTGAGGTTGTGAATGTGCCTGGCAACCTATCATGTCATACTAGGCAACAAATCTGAGGTTGTGAATGTGCCTGGCAACCTATCATGTCATACTAGGCAACCAATCTGAGGTTGTGAATGTGCCTGGCAACCTATCATGTCATACTAGGCAACAAATTTGAGGTTGTGAATGTGCCTGGCAACCTATATGTAAGGAAAGAACAAGAAAGTATTCAGTGGGGTACTGGAAGATGAGACAGGTCTATATTTCGGAGCTGGCATTTGCTGATGATGTTGCCCTGATTGCTAAATCAGAGGCACATCTCCAATCCAACCTGCAAGTCTGGAAGGAAGAGCTGGAGAAGAGAGGGATGGTCATAAGCAGCTCTAAAACAAAATCCATGGTGATATCACGAGAAGAAAGAAAACATCAGATTATGCTGGGAGAACAGGTCCTGGAGCAGGTCGACCACTTTAAATACCTCGGAGCTATTATAGACCGAAAGGGAGGCATCAAAGAAGAGTTGGCCACTCGAAAAGCAGCAGCTGGGAGACTTTTTCAGGCCATAAATCGAGGATTCCTCAGCAAGAGAGAGGTTGGTAAGAAAACGAAGATGGCTGTATACCGCTCCACCTATGTCCCAGTCTTGACATACGGATGCGAGTCATGGGCAATGACTACAACCCATAAAAGCCAGATCCAAACCTCAGAAATGAGGTATCTGAGGAAGGTGGTTGAAGTAACATGAAGAGACATGGTACGCAACCAGACGATACGTCAAGGCCTTAAATCCTACCCCCTGCAGACCCAAGTAGAACAGTCCCAATTAAGATGGTTTGGCCATGTCTGCAGAATGGGAGAAGATCGGATACCACGACAAGCATGGGAAACAAAGAGCCAAGGATCCAGACCCCGAGGACGACCCAGAGTCCGCTGGGAGGACAACATTAGACAATCTTTGAAGGATCGAGGACTAGAATGGAACCAGGCCAGGAGGAAGACAGCCGATAGGATAGTCTGGCGCTCTCTCTTCCAAACCTCTACACCTCACGGTAGAAGGGGAACGACTAAGTAAGTAAGAATGTGCCTGGCAACCTGATCATGTCATACTAGGCAACAAATGTGAAGTTGTGAATGTGCCTGGCAACCTGATCATGTCATACTAGGCAACAAATGTGAAGTGGTGAATGTGCCTGGCAACCTGATCATGTCATACTAGGCAACAAATGTGAAGTTGTGAATGTGCCTGGCAACCTGATCATGTCATACTAGGCAACAAATCTGAGGTTGTGAATGTGCCTGGCAACCTATCATGTCATACTAGGCAACAAATGTGAGGTTGTGAATGTGCCTGGCAACCTGATCATGTCATACTAGGCAACAAATGTGAAGTTGTGAATGTGCCTGGCAACCTATCATGTCATACTAGGCAACAAATGTGAAGTTGTGAATGTGCCTGGCAACCTATCATGTCATACTAGGCAACAAATCTGAGGTTGTGAATGTGCCTGGCAACCTATCATGTCATACTAGGCAACAAATCTGAGGTTGTGAATGTGCCTGGCAACCTATCATGTCATACTAGGCAACAAATCTGAGGTTGTGAATGGGCCTGGCAATCTATCATGTCATACTAGGCAACAAATCTGAGGTTGTGAATGTGCCTGGCAACCTATCATGTCATACTAGGCAACAAATCTGAGGTTGTGAATGTGCCTGGCAACCTATCATGTCATAATAGGCAACAAATCTGAGGTTGTGAATGTGCCTGGCAGCCTATCACGTCATACTAGGCAACAAATCTGAGGTTGTGAATGTGCCTGGCAACCTATCATGTCATACTAGGCAACAAATCTGAAGTTGTGAATGTGCCTGGCAACCTATAATGTCATACTAGGCAACAAATCTGAGGTTGTGAATGTGCCTGGCAACCTATCATGTCATACTAGGCAACAAATCTGAGGTTGTGAATGTGCCTGGCAACCTATCATGTCATAATAGGCAACAAATCTGAGGTTGTGAATGTGCCTGGCAACCTGATCATGTCATACTAGGCAACAAATGTGAAGTTGTGAATGTGCCTGGCAATCTGATCATGTCATACTAGGCAACAAATGTGAAGTTATGAATGTGCCTGGCAACCTGATCATGTCATACTAGGCAACAAATGTGAAGTTGTAAATGTGCCTGGCAACCTATCATGTCATACTAGGCAACAAATCTGAGGTTGTGAATGTACCTGGCAACCTGATCATGTCATACTAGGCAACAAATCTGAAGTTGTGAATGTGCCTGGCAACCTATCATGTCATACTAGGCAACAAATCTGAGGTTGTGAATGTGCCTGGCAACCTATCATGTCATACTAGGCAACAAATTTGAGGTTGTGAATGGGCCTGGCAACCTGATCATGTCATACTAGGCAACAAATTTGAGGTTGTGAATGTGCCTGGCAACCTGATCATGTCATACAAGGCAACAAATTTGAGGTTGTGAATGTGGCTGGCAACCTGATCATGTCATACAAGGCAACAAATTTGAGGTTGTGAATGGGCCTGGCAATCTGATCATGTCATACAAGGCAACAAATTTGAAGTTGTGAATGTGCCTAGCAACCTGATCATGTCATACAAGGCAACAAATGTGGTAATTTCCTATAACTCGTGGGTTTTTGTTCCACAGTGAATATGTGTAGTTATGTGTTCTTTCGTAGCAGTTAGGGTTAGGTTTAGGATTTGGGTTAGTGTTAACCCTAATACTAACCCTAAACCTAACCCTAACTGCTACGAAACAAGACATAACAACACATATTCACTGCGGAGCAAAAACCCACGAGTATAAGGAAATTACCACAAATGTGAAGTTGTGAATGGGCCTGGCAACCTGATCATGTCATACAAGGCAACAAATTTGAGGTTGTGAATGTGGCTGGCAACCTGATCATGTCATACAAGGCAACAAATTTGAGGTTGTGAATGTGGCTGGCAACCTGATCATGTCAAACACTTTGCTACAGAAACCAATGGTGCAAGATTCTTCAAGGGGACTAACTACAGTGGAGGCTCCATAAAGAGTGAAATGGTTAATGATATTTCAACCCATCACATGACTGTTTGCTATATTTCTACATAGTTTAAGCCATCAGAAGAATTTATTAGTTACTTCTCTGTGCAGCATCAACCACATGTTGTTAGTGTCAGAATAGTTTCTCATATGTTACATAGAAAGTGCAAACAAATTTCTTTAGCCAATTTTCTATTTCTTTTATTTAAAAAATTACAGCAGTGTTTTTAAAGAGAGATTGTTACAAAGCCCTTGTCATTCAAACACAATATAAAAAAGTACATGTATAAGTTATATGTTGTTTTAATAAGAAGAAATTTCAATGATTTCCTACAACAATGATCACTTTCCCTGAGAAATGTAAACATGTTGACCACATGGAATTGTTGTCTTTATTGCATCAAGCATGCACTCATCAGTCAATCAATATAACATACGATACCTGGCCTCACAGTTTACTACATAAATGTAAAACTAGTCAGAAATGTAAATTCAAGCCATATAACCATATTTACTATAGTAGGGAGTATAACTGAACAAGTTATGTAAGGGGAATGTATAGTGACATTTTTATACAGTGTGACGTAGGAGTTGTGTCTTATTATGTTATAGTTTAAAGTATAAATACTGAATCGTATTGATATTTTCCTATATTGTAAAGTATGAGTAAATAAACGGTATCCACATTCTACTTTAGCAACAAAAATAGTAATCTTGAGTTCAGTCCAGAAATCTCAGTGCTAAGATGAGCTTATTCGTATTTCCATAAATTAGGTCAGGAACCATTTATAAAAACCAGAGGTAAAAATCAAAAACAAATATAACACATGTAGATTGTACCCAAAAACCATGTACAGGCATACCTCGCTTTATTGCGCTTCGCTTTATTGCGCTTGGCAGATATTGCGGTTTTTTTTTCCAAAGTTATTCATGTTTATTTATTAGAACATGCGTTCTTCTTCAGACAGATTTTGGCTCTCCATAAGCAAAAAGATAACGATTCTCTGAAGGCTCAGATGATGAAGATTAGCATTTTTTTTTTAAGCAATAAACTATTTTAAATTTTACAGTACATTGTTTTTTTTAGACCTAGCGCTATTGCGCACTTTATAGACATAATGTAAACATGCTTTTAGGCTTTTATATGCACTCGAAGCCAAAAAAATGGGTGTGACCCGCTTTATTGCGATATTTGCTTTATTGCGGTGGTCTGGAACTGAACCCGCAATATCTCCGAGGTATGCCTGTATTCCGTATACAACTCAGTAAAAGATAAACTGAAACTAAAAATCTGAATCACCTCCTAAGATAACCAAAGCAAATAAAAATAACAGAAGACGGCACATATGAAACAGCATGCAATAAAATCTTGTCCCACTCTGAGTCAACATGGCTCATGGAGACATAATAGAGAATTATCATACACAATGTTCACCTAGTTTTACAACTAACTGTAAACAGTAAATCTACACTTAGCAATAAATATGAATAACATTCATATTTGTATTTAATTGATTAACATTAAAAGATAAACTTGACAGAAGTCACCAGTGCTGTATCTTAACACATTCAATATAGAGTGAATGCGCTGACAAATAAGTACATTAGAAAATACAGACAATAGACTCCAAATAAACTAACATATTCACCAGTTAGCTACAATATATAGTTCCTGGAGAAGACAAATAAACTCACATATTCACCAGTTAGCTACAATATATAGTTCCTGGAGGAGACAAATAAACTCACATATTCACCAGTTAGCTACAATATATAGTTCCTGGAGGAGACAAATAAACTCACATATTCACCAGTTAGCTACAACGTATAGATCCTGGAGGAGACAAATAAACTCACATATTCACCAGTTAGCTCAGAGGTTTTCAAACTGTGCGTCATGGCTCCCAGGGGCGTCGCGGCCCTCGGCTAAGGGTGTCGCAGTGGCTTGGGAAAAGTGTTGGGCTCGATATTATGAGCCAAGGTCCATCAATAAATATAGATCTTCGTAGGACGACATGTTTGCGCCGAGATATTATTACATGTACCAATACGTGTCATTAGGTACTATAAGTTATTGACAAATGCACCATAAAACTCCAGAGCAGGTCTATGTTACGAACAGCTGATCACTAACTTTGATGTCATCATGGTGGATGTTGGTGTAAAATATGCACATTCAGAAGTCATTAATAACTTTTTGGGTACAATTGCTTATATATAATATATATACGAGTATAGAGAGGAGCCGCAGTGATTTATGCACAGGTCAAGGGAGCCGCGGACCAAAAAAGTTTGAAAACCTCTGAGTTAGCTACAATATATAGTTCCTGGAGGAGACAAATACTCATATTCACCAGTTAGCTACAATATATAGTTCCTGGAGGAGACAAATAAACTCACATATCCACCAGTTAGCTACAACGTATAGTTCCTAGAGGTCTGAGAGGAGACAATATTACTACACTACATCTGGCAACCATAACTCTGAGGTTGTGCTTGGGGCTGGTAACCATATCACATAAAATAAGTTGCTGCTACAGCATGTCACTTTTACAAAGCCCTTCTCAAGGTGGGGGGGTTGGTGGTGGTGGGCATCTAATATGGTGGTCCTATGTTCCATAAGGAATGAAACAGGTAAAAAACAACAAAAAAATAAATTATTTATAATGATAGGGAAATGTTTATGCCTCAAACAGCTTTGTCTTAACGTGGCAATACACAATAGAAATGGTGAAATGTGAGTCCAGATGAGCTACAGACAGGAGAGTGTTACATGAAGATTGTGCAAATGTTCACATCAAGCGCTGATAAAGAAAAAAATACAGAAGAAAAACATCAGCCACAAAAAAGTATATTTATTTTTGGCTAAATGTTTACCCTTTATTTCTGCAAATATTGTTTTATAAGATTATACCTTAACTGTGTTCATTTTTTTAATACGCATTAAGAAGTCTAGATTTTTTTCTCCCCTAGTTTTTGTGTGCACTCTATTTCAAATCTGACTTTAAACCAAAAAAAAAAAATCTGCCGAACCACTATTGATGTCAATATGTATCCCCATGTTACAGTGTCTAGTCTTGTTGTGCTCAATGTATCCCCATGTTACAGTGTCTAGTCTTGTTGTGCTCAATGTATCCCCATGTTACAGTGTCTAGTCTTGTTGTGCTCAATGTATCTTGAATTAAAATCTGAGTTTCTTTGAGGGGACAGAGAAAGAATAGGACTATTATATGGTAAGAGGTGTCTAATATAATGGCTGTCTATGGCCGCTGGTGACCTCGTTTTGTCAAGTCTATTGTTAGAAACTACTGCTGTAAGAGTTTGTGTTTTGGTGTAGGCCTTCCTCTATTGTTACATAAACTACTGCTGTAAGAGTTTGTGTTTTGGTGTAGACCTTCCTCTATTGTTACATAAACTACTGCTGTAAGAGTTTGTGTTTTGGTGTAAGCCTTCCTCTATTGTTACATAAACTACTGCTGTAAGAGTTTGTGTTTTAGTGTAGGCCTTCCTCTATTGTTACATAAACTACTGCTGTAAGAGTTTGTGTTTTGGTGTAGACCTTCCTCTATTGTTACATAAACTACTGCTGTAAGAGTTTGTGTTTTGGTGTAGGCCTTCCTCTATTGTTACATAAACTACTGCTGTAAGAGTTTGTGCTTTGGTGTAGGCCTTCCTCTATTGTTACATAAACTACTGCTGTAAGAGTTTGTGTTTTGGTGTAGGCCTTCCTCTATTGTTACATAAACTACTGCTGTAAGAGTTTGTGTTTTGGTGTAGGCCTTCCTCTATTGTTACATAAACTACTGCTGTAAGAGTTTGTGTTTTGGTGTAGGCCTTCCTCTATTGTTACATAAACTACTGCTGTAAGAGTTTGTGTTTTGGTGTAGGCTTCCTCTATTGTTACATAAACTATTGCTGTAAGAGTTTGTGTAGGCTTCCTCTATTGTTACATAAACTACTGCTGTAAGAGTTTGTGTTTTGGTGTAAGCCTTCCTCTATTGTTACATAAACTACTGCTGTAAGAGTTTGTGTTTTGGTGTAGGCCTTCCTCTATTGTTACATAAACTACTGCTGTAAGAGTTTGTGTTTTGGTGTAGGCCTTCCTCTATTGTTACATAAACTACTGCTGTAAGAGTTTGTGTTTTGGTGTAGGCCTTCCTCTATTGTTACATAAACTACTGCTGTAAGAGTTTGTGTTTTGGTGTAGGCCTTCCTCTATTGTTACATAAACTACTGCTGTAAGAGTTTGTGTTTTGGTGTAGGCCTTCCTCTATTGTTACATAAACTACTGCTGTAAGAGTTTGTGTTTTGGTGTAGGCCTTCCTCTATTGTTACATAAACTACTGCTGTAAGAGTTTGTGTTTTGGTGTAGGCCTTCCTCTATTGTTACATAAACTACTGCTGTAAGAGTTTGTGTTTTGGTGTAGGCCTTCCTCTATTGTTACATAAACTACTGCTGTAAGAGTTTGTGTTTTGGTGTAGGCCTTCCTCTATTGTTACATAAACTACTGCTGTAAGAGTTTGTGTTTTGGTGTAGGCCTTCCTCTATTGTTACATAAACTACTGCTGTAAGAGTTTGTGTTTTGGTGTAGGCCTTCCTCTATTGTTACATAAACTACTGCTGTAAGAGTTTGTGTTTTGGTGTAGGCCTTCCTCTATTGTTACATAAACTACTGCTGTAAGAGTTTGTGTTTTGGTGTAGGCCTTCCTCTATTGTTACATAAACTACTGCTGTAAGAGTTTGTGTTTTGGTGTAGGCCTTCCTCTATTGTTACATAAACTACTGCTGTAAGAGTTTGTGTTTTGGTGTAGGCCTTCCTCTATTGTTACATAAACTACTGCTGTAAGAGTTTGTGTTTTGGTGTAGGCCTTCCTCTATTGTTACATAAACTACTGCTGTAAGAGTTTGTGTTTTGGTGTAGGCCTTCCTCTATTGTTACATAAACTACTGCTGTAATAGTTTGTGTTTTGGTGTAGGCTTCCTCTAGTGTTGCATAAACTACTGTTGTAAGAGTTTGTGTTTTGGTGTATGCCTTCCTCTATTGTTACATAAACTACAGCTGTAACAGTTTGTGTTTTTGTGTAGGCTTCCTCTATTGTTACATAAACTATTGCTGTAAGAGTTTGTGTAGGCTTCCTCTATTGTTACATAAACTACTGCTGTAAGAGTTTGTGTTTTGGTGTAAGCCTTCCTCTATTGTTACATAAACTACTGCTGTAAGAGTTTGTGTTTTGGTGTAGGCTTCCTCTTTTGGCTGTAAGAGTTTGTGTAGGCTTCCTCTATTGTTACATAAACTACTGCTGTAAGAGTTTGTGTTTTGGTGTAGGCCTTCCTCTATTGTTACATAAACTACTGCTGTAAGAGTTTGTGTTTTGGTGTAGGCCTTCCTCTATTGTTACATAAACTACTGCTGTAAGAGTTTGTGTTTTGGTGTAGGCCTTCCTCTATTGTTACATAAACTACTGCTGTAAGAGTTTGTGTTTTGGTGTAGGCCTTCCTCTATTGTTACATAAACTACTGCTGTAAGAGTTTGTGTTTTGGTGTAGGCTTCCTCTATTGTTACATAAACTATTGCTGTAAGAGTTTGTGTTTTGGTGTAGGCTTCCTCTATTGTTACATAAACTACTGCTGTAAGAGTTTGTGTTTTGGTGTAGGCCTTCCTCTATTGTTACATAAACTACTGCTGTAAGAGTTTGTGTTTTGGTGTAGGCCTTCCTCTATTGTTACATAAACTACTGCTGTAAGAGTTTGTGTTTTGGTGTAGGCCTTCCTCTATTGTTACATAAACTACTGCTGTAAGAGTTTGTGTTTTGGTGTAGGCCTTCCTCTATTGTTACATAAACTACTGCTGTAAGAGTTTGTGTTTTGGTGTAGGCCTTCCTCTATTGTTACATAAACTACTGCTGTAAGAGTTTGTGTTTTGGTGTAGGCCTTCCTCTATTGTTACATAAACTACTGCTGTAAGAGTTTGTGTTTTGGTGTAGGCCTTCCTCTATTGTTACATAAACTACTGCTGTAAGAGTTTGTGTTTTGGTGTAGGCCTTCCTCTATTGTTACATAAACTACTGCTGTAAGAGTTTGTGTTTTGGTGTAGGCCTTCCTCTATTGTTACATAAACTACTGCTGTAAGAGTTTGTGTTTTGGTGTAGGCCTTCCTCTATTGTTACATAAACTACTGCTGTAAGAGTTTGTGTTTTGGTGTAGGCCTTCCTCTATTGTTACATAAACTACTGCTGTAAGAGTTTGTGTTTTGGTGTAGGCCTTCCTCTATTGTTACATAAACTACTGCTGTAAGAGTTTGTGTTTTGGTGTAGGCCTTCCTCTATTGTTACATAAACTACTGCTGTAAGAGTTTGTGTTTTGGTGTAGGCCTTCCTCTATTGTTACATAAACTACTGCTGTAAGAGTTTGTGTTTTGGTGTAGGCCTTCCTCTATTGTTACATAAACTACTGCTGTAAGAGTTTGTGTTTTGGTGTAGGCCTTCCTCTATTGTTACATAAACTACTGCTGTAAGAGTTTGTGTTTGTGTTTTGGTGTAGGCCTTCCTCTATTGTTACATAAACTACTGCTGTAAGAGTTTGTGTTTTGGTGTAGGCCTTCCTCTATTGTTACATAAACTACTGCTGTAAGAGTTTGTGTAGGCTTCCTCTATTGTTACATAAACTATTGCTGTAAGAGTTTGTGTAGGCTTCCTCTATTGTTACATAAACTACTGCTGTAAGAGTTTGTGTTTTGGTGTAGGCCTTCCTCTATTGTTACATAAACTACTGCTGTAAGAGTTTGTGTTTTGGTGTAGGCCTTTCTCTATTGTTACATAAACTACTGCTGTAAGAAGTTTTGGTGTGCTTCCTCTATTGTTTGTGGTGTAGGCTTCCTCTATTGTTACATAAACTACTGCTGTAAGAGTTTGTGTTTTGGTGTAGGCCTTCCTCTATTGTTACATAAACTACTGCTGTAAGAGTTTGTGTTTTGGTGTAGGCCTTCCTCTATTGTTACATAAACTACTGCTGTAAGAGTTTGTGTTTTGGTGTAGGCTTCCTCTATTGTTACATAAACTACTGCTGTAAGAGTTTGTGTAGGCTTCCTCTATTGTTACATAAACTACTGCTGTAAGAGTTTGTGTTTTGGTGTAGGCCTTCCTCTATTGTTACATAAACTACTGCTGTAAGAGTTTGTGTTTTGGTGTAGGCCTTCCTCTATTGTTACATAAACTACTGCTGTAAGAGTTTGTGTTTTGGTGTAGGCCTTCCTCTAGTGTTACATAAACTACTGCTGTAAGAGTTTGTGTTTTGGTGTAGCCTTCCTCTATTGTTACATAAACTACTGCTGTAAGAGTTTGTGTAGGCTTCCTCTATTGTTACATAAACTACTGCTGTAAGAGTTTGTGTTTTGGTGTAGGCCTTCCTCTATTGTTACATAAACTATTGCTGTAAGAGTTTGTGTTTTGGTGTGGGCCTTCTTCTACTGTTACATCAGCTACTGCTGTAAGAGTTTGTGTTTTGGTGTAAGCCTTCCTCTATTGTTACATAAACTACTGCTGTAAGAGTTTGTGTTTTGGTGTAGGCCTTCCTCTATTGTTACATAAACTACTGCTGTAAGAGTTTGTGTTTTGGTGTAGGCCTTCCTCTATTGTTACATAAACTATTGCTGTAAGAGTTTGTGTTTTGGTGTAGGCTTCCTCTATTGTTACATAAACTACTGCTGTAAGAGTTTGTGTAGGCTTCCTCTATTGTTACATAAACTACTGCTGTAAGAGTTTGTGTTTTGGTGTAGGCCTTCCTCTATTGTTACATAAACTACTGCTGTAAGAGTTTGTGTTTTGGTGTAGGCCTTCCTCTATTGTTACATAAACTACTGCTGTAAGAGTTTGTGTTTTGGTGTAGGCCTTCCTCTATTGTTACATAAACTACTGCTGTAAGAGTTTGTGTTTTGGTGTAGGCCTTCCTCTATTGTTACATAAACTACTGCTGTAAGAGTTTGTGTTTTGGTGTAGGCCTTCCTCTATTGTTACATAAACTACTGCTGTAAGAGTTTGTGTTTTGGTGTAGGCCTTCCTCTATTGTTACATAAACTACTGCTGTAAGAGTTTGTGTTTTGGTGTAGGCCTTCCTCTATTGTTACATAAACTACTGCTGTAAGAGTTTGTGTAGGCTTCCTCTATTGTTACATAAACTACTGCTGTAAGAGTTTGTGTTTTGGTGTAGGCCTTCCTCTATTGTTACATAAACTACTGCTGTAAGAGTTTGTGTAGGCTTCCTCTATTGTTACATAAACTACTGCTGTAAGAGTTTGTGTTTTGGTGTAGGCTTCCTCTATTGTTACATAAACTACTGCTGTAAGAGTTTGTGTAGGCGTCCTCTATTGTTACATAAACTACTGCTGTAAGAGTTTGTGTTTTGGTGTAGGCCTTCCTCTATTGTTACATAAACTACAGCTGTAACAGTTTGTGTTTTTGTGTAGGCTTCCTCTATTGTTACATAAACTATTGCTGTAAGAGTTTGTGTAGGCTTCCTCTATTGTTACATAAACTACTGCTGTAAGAGTTTGTGTAGGCTTCCTCTATTGTTACATAAACTACTGCTGTAAGAGTTTGTGTAGGCTTCCTCTATTGTTACATAAACTACTGCTGTAAGAGTTTGTGTTTTGGTGTAGGCCTTCCTCTATTGTTACATAAACTACTGCTGTAAGAGTTTGTGTTTTGGTGTAGGCCTTCCTCTATTGTTACATAAACTACTGCTGTAAGAGTTTGTGTTTTGGTGTAGGCTTCCTCTATTGTTACATAAACTACTGCTGTAAGAGTTTGTGTAGGCTTCCTCTATTGTTACATAAACTACTGCTGTAAGAGTTTGTGTTTTGGTGTAAGCCTTCCTCTATTGTTACATAAACTACTGCTGTAAGAGTTTGTGTTTTGGTGTAGGCCTTCCTCTATTGTTACATAAACTACTGCTGTAAGAGTTTGTGTTTTGGTGTAGGCTTCCTCTATTGTTACATAAACTATTGCTGTAAGAGTTTGTGTAGGCTTCCTCTATTGTTACATAAACTACTGCTGTAAGAGTTTGTGTTTTGGTGTAGGCCTTCCTCTATTGTTACATAAACTATTGCTGTAAGAGTTTGTGTTTTGGTGTAGGCCTTCCTCTATTGTTACATAAACTACTGCTGTAAGAGTTTGTGTTTTGGTGTAGGCCTTCCTCTATTGTTACATAAACTACTGCTGTAAGAGTTTGTGTTTTGGTGTAGGCCTTCCTCTATTGTTACATAAACAACTGCTGTAAGAGTTTGTGTTTTGGTGCAGGCCTTCCTCTATTGTTAGAGAAATTATTGCTGTAAGAGTTTGTGTAGGCTTCCTCTATTGTTACATAAACTATTGCTGTAAGAGTTTGTGTAGGCTTCCTCTATTGTTACATAAACTACTGCTGTAAGAGTTTGTGTAGGCTTCCTCTATTGTTACAAAAACTACTGCTGTAAGAGTTTGTGTAGGCTTCCTCTATTGTTACATAAACTACTGCTGTAAGAGTTTGTGTTTTGGTGTAGGCCTTCCTCTATTGTTACATAAACTACTGCTGTAAGAGTTTGTGTTTTGGTGTAGGCCTTCCTCTATTGTTACATAAACTATTGCTGTAAGAGTTTGTGTAGGCTTCCTCTATTGTTACATAAACTACTGCTGTAAGAGTTTGTGTAGGCTTCCTCTATTGTTACATAAACTACTGCTGTAAGAGTTTGTGTAGGCTTCCTCTATTGTTACATAAACTACTGCTGTAAGAGTTTGTGTTTTGGTGTAGGCCTTCCTCTATTGTTACATAAACTACTGCTGTAAGAGTTTGTGTTTTGGTGTAGGCCTTCCTCTATTGTTACATAAACTACTGCTGTAAGAGTTTGTGTTTTGGTGTAAGCCTTCCTCTATTGTTACATAAACTACTGCTGTAAGAGTTTGTGTTTTCGTGTAGGCCTTCCTCTATTGTTACATAAACTATTGCTGTAAGAGTTTGTGTAGGCTTCCTCTATTGTTACATAAACTACTGTTGTAAGAGTTTGTGTTTTGGTGTAAGCCTTCCTCTATTGTTACATAAACTACTGCTGTAAGAGTTTGTGTTTTGGTGTAGGCCTTCCTCTATTGTTACATAAAATACTGCTGTAAGAGTTTGTGTTTTGGTGTAGGCTTCCTCTATTGTTACATAAACTACTGCTGGGAGCCGCGCTAGCGTAGTGGTTACAACACCGCTCTGGCGACCGGGTGATACAGGATCAAACCCGGGCGACGGCATTTGAGGATTTTTCGTCGACCGGGATTTGAACTGGATTAACTCGAGACCTGGCGAGGACATTTGAAGGAGTGTCGTCGACCAGGGACTGGCGGCTCCTGAGCCCACCCAGCTGCAATGGGTACCTCCGAAATCGGCGAGTATTTGCCTGAATGGCGAGGGACACCTGTCTCTGTACAAGAAATAAAGGGATACTCACGTAAAAATCAATGTCAGGTTAGACATAAAATAATAACCTGAGATTTTGCCTCGAGTATTAGCGGGCGTACGGAAAAAAAAAAAAATAAAAAAAAAATAAACTACTGCTGTAAGAGTTTGTGTAGGCGTCCTCTATTGTTACATAAACTACTGCTGTAAGAGTTTGTGTTTTGGTGTAGGCCTTCCTCTATTGTTACATAAACTACTGCTGTAAGAGTTTGTGTTTTGGTGTAGGCCTTCCTCTATTGTTAGAGAAATTATTGCTGTAAGAGTTTGTGTAGGCTTCCTCTATTGTTACATAAACTATTGCTGTAAGAGTTTGTGTAGGCTTCCTTTATTGTTACATAAACTACTGCTGTAAGAGTTTGTGTTTTGGTGTAGGCCTTCCTCTATTGTTACATAAACTACTGCTGTAAGAGTTTGTGTTTTGGTGTAAGCCTTTCTCTATTGTTACATAAACTACTGCTGTAAGAGTTTGTGTTTTGGTGTAGGCTTCCTCTATTGTTACATAAACTACTGCTGTAAGAGTTTGTGTTTTGGTGTAGGCTTCCTCTATTGTTGCATAAACTACTGCTGTAAGAGTTTGTGTTTTGGTGTAAGCCTTCCTCTATTGTTACATAAACTACTGCTGTAAGAGTTTGTGTTTTGGTGTAAGCCTTCCTCTATTGTTACATAAACTACTGTTGTAAGAGTTTGTGTTTTGGTGTAGGCCTTCCTCTATTGTTACATAAACTACTGCTGTAAGAGTTTGTGTTTTGGTGTAGGCTTCCTCTATTGTTACATAAACTACTGCTGTAAGAGTTTGTGTTTTGGTGTAGGCTTCCTCTATTGTTGCATAAACTACTGCTGTAAGAGTTTGTGTTTTGGTGTAAGCCTTCCTCTATTGTTACATAAACTACTGCTGTAAGAGTTTGTGTTTTGGTGTAGGCTTCCTCTAGTTGACTATCTAAAATGGTGGCTCCACAAGGAGTGATAAAGGAGATGATGATGATGAGGGTAGAGGATGGGGTAGGAAGGAAATGCAGTGACTTAGCAATTAATGCAGCTGCTCTTATTTGTAACTTTTGCTATGTTGTTCAACATTTATCTTAGCTAATCTTAACTGTTTACAGAACATAACATATCAAAGCAACCAGCAAGCACACAATTACTTGATATCAACACCAAAAAAAAAAAAAAGCAAATAAACAAAAGCATGAACTAAACAAAACTCACACAGCAAAGGAACTTGCCAACACTGACAGACAAAGCTGAAATAAAAACTGATGGCAATGAACTCACTTCTGTTCCACCTGATTGGCTTGCACAGTGGCTCGATCGGCCAATGGACAGCCAGATAGGCTGCGGTGTGAAGTATAATTGCCAGTCACATGACCAGAACCATCACAGCCAGGAGTAGGGCAAGTGGCCTCAGATTTCTGCCGGGAAGTTAGCCTAGATCCAAGGATGTCAAGCAACGGTTCAGGAATAGCCAGGGATTTAGTCGGAGTTAGGGAGGAGGAAGAATCTCTGGAAAGCTGGTTGTCACTGACGCTGCTGACATTATCATCACTGTTATCTTCCTCCATATCATCACTGTTATCTTCCTCCATATCATCATCGTCACTGTCGACATTTGACCTGGTCCAAAGAGTGGACAAGGGGAATGGATGCATGCCTATTAAGTACATAACAGTTAGCCAACTAAACTTTACAGATAACTCAGCCAGAAGTCACCCAATTTATTAAGCTTGTGATAGTGTCTACTAGTTGGATGTTGCCCAGGGGTCAGCAAACTTTATTTAAGAGACGGAGAAGGAAAGTAAATATTTTAGGTCTTGTGAGCCAAGGGGACGTGGTAAAATTACGGATTTTAATATCAGAAAACATGTGCACAAATTTATTTATTATAAGAATATATGTACTGTAGAATCTCTATGGGTACAATCAAATTTTTGGGGAATTAGTGAAAGGGATGGAATTCTTTTTTATTTTTTTTAAAGTCAACATGACCCTTAACTGACTATAGTTATTACAAAATTCAAAAACAATGTAAAATTACCTCTATTCTCCAATCTTATGCGCTGTAAGAAATAAATCACTAACTCAAGAGGTTGATATTTCACTTGCGGGCCAAATAAAATAAAGCAGTAGGCTGTGTTAGGCCTGAGGGCCGTAGTTTGACGACGCCTAGTGTAGACCAGTGTCACAAGTGCACAGTGAATACTTATCTCATATAGATCAGTGTCACAAGAACACAGTTTATTTATCAACTGACTAAACAGATGTCATTTTATCTGTGACCGACTAGTTGCATGCTGAACAATGCCATGGCAACACAGCAGAGTTCTGTGACTTATTAGCTATGCATCATGTGTAGACAGGTAACCTATGTCAAATTAGCTTGCTGTCGCATTTACACAGGTTATCTCTCCTGCTAGCCTGATGATGTGTGTATATAGCTTAGCTGCATGACTGTTTCTACACTGGCATATTTCTGTGACTAAGTTTGATGCTGTGTATATAGCTTAGCAGCATAACTAGCTAAATGTGTGTAAGTTTCTTAGCTGTGACTGGCTATGTACTATGTTTGCACAAGCGATATCTGTGACTAGCCAGGTGTGTATATATAACTGAACTGTGTGACTAGCTAGATGTGTATATATAGTTTAGCTAACCCTAACCCTAGATATGTGTATATAGATAAGATGCAAGACTAATTAAATGTTGTATCCACTAAGGCTATGTGTTTAAAGTGTCATGTGTACACTCATAGTCTGTGACTGATCATGTGTTATGGGTACAAGGGCTATCACTCTAATTAGGTATTATAATAATAATAGCCCCTTCAGTCATAACTGACTGTAGGAATGCTTCCTGAGGTGACAGCCCTCAGCTGCTTATTTTCCTGGTGTTCCTTTTGATGTTTTCTCCTCTTGTCTGCTTGTTGTGTGAGCTTCTTTTCGCCCAAACTGAGGTGGCGCCGCAGATAGCATTGCCACTTGGTGCGATGGGCAGCTTCATCCTCCTAGCCTGCTGGATTTATGTCCAGTGCTCTCATGTCTCTCTTGCACACATCTCTGAATCTCATCTGCGGTCACCCAACTGTTCTTTTGCCATCTGCCAGTTGTCCGTAGAAGAAAATGAGGTATTATGTGTACATAATTTATCTCTGTGGCTTACGATCTATATATCTTTGTGTTTGTAAAAAATATCAGCTAGATGTTATGTGTGTGTATGTGCTTAATTAACTAAGTGTTTGTTTATACAGACTATTTCTGTCACTGAATATCTGGGTACACAAGTTACCCCTCTGACTAACTGGTTCAGTTTTATGTAAGCGTTGGTCATCTTTCTGACTAGTTAAATGTCATGTGAACTTAGATTGTTTCAGTGACTAGTTAAATATCATGTGTACTTAGATTGTCTCAGTGACTAGTTAAATATCATGATTACTTAGATTGTCTCAGTGACTAGTTAAATGTGACATATAGTCAAGTGATTAGTTAAATGTCATGTGTACTTAGATTGTCTCAGTGACTAGTTAAATGTCATGCGTACTTAGATTGTCTCAGTGACTAGTTAAATATCATGTGTACTTAGATTGTCTCTGTGACTAGTTAAATGTCATGTGTACTTAGATTGTCTCTGTGACTAGTTAAATGTCATGTGTACTTAGATTGTCTGAGTGACTAGTTAAATATCATGTGTACTTAGATTGTCTGAGTGACTAGTTAAATGTCATGTGTACTTAGATTGTCTGAGTGACTAGTTAAATGTCATGAGTACTTAGATTGTCTCAGTGACTAGTTAAATGTCATGTGTACTTAGATTGTCTGTGACTAGTTAAATGTCATGTGTACTTAGATTGTCTCAGTGACTAGTTAAATGTCATGTGTACTTAGATTGTCTCAGTGACTAGTTAAATGTCATGTGTGCTTAGATTGTCTCAGTGACTAGTTAAATGTCATGTGTACTTAGATTGTCTGAGTGACTAGTTAAATATCATGTGTACTTAGATTGTCTCAGTAACTAGTTAAATGTCATGTGTACTTAGATTGTCTGAGTGACTAGTTAAATGTCATGTGTACTTAGATTGTCTGAGTGACTAGTTAAATGTCATGTGTACTTAGATTGTCTCAGTGACTAGTTAAATGTCATGTGTACTTAGATTGTCTCAGTGACTAGTTAAATGTCATGTGTACTTAGATTGTCTCAGTGACTAGTTAAATGTCATGTGTACTTAGATTGTCTCAGTGACTAGTTAAATGTCATGTGTGCTTAGATTGTCTCAGTGACTAGTTAAATGTCATGTGTACTTAGATTGTCTGAGTGACTAGTTAAATGTCATGTGTACTTAGATTGTCTCAGTGACTAGTTAAATGTCATGTGTACTTAGATTGTCTGAGTGACTAGTTAAATGTCATGTCAAACCTCATCGTGTTAAAAAAATAGCCACAGAAACCACTGCTGCAAGAGCAAATGAATACTTGGTGCAGGCTTCCTACAAGAGTACAGGAACTTTGATAGAGGCTTCCTACAAGAGTACAGGAACTTTGATAGAGGCTTCCTACAAGAGTACAGGAACTTTGATAGAGGCTTCCTACAAGAGTACAGGAACTTTGATAGAGGCTTCCTACAAGAGTACAGGAACTTTGATAGAGGCTTCCTACAAGAGTACAGGAACTTTGATAGAGGCTTCCTACAAGAGTACAGGAACTTTGATAGAGGCTTCCTACAAGAGTACAGGAACTTTGATAGAGGCTTCCTACAAGAGTACAGGAACTTTGATAGAGGCTTCCTACAAGAGTACAGGAACTTTGATAGAGGCTTCCTACAAGAGTACAGGAACTTTGATAGAGGCTTCCTACAAGAGTACAGGAACTTTGATAGAGGCTTCCTACAAGAGTACAGGAACTTTGATAGAGGCTTCCTACAAGAGTACAGGAACTTTGATAGAGGCTTCCTACAAGAGTACAGGAACTTTGATAGAGGCTTCCTACAGTGGTGGCTACATGCTCTATAAGGTTATGATGACTAAACTCTGGTTAGAAAACAATGAAAGAATAGCTTTAACAACTGGTCTGAGAAGTAGACAGAGCCACAGTTAATACTGATGGCATAGTTAATGTGCTTTAACTCTTCTTTCTCAGATTGTACAGATAAGCTTTTCAAGCCAATCTCACATGCTGTTAACTCTTGTTTTCTCCATATAACTTTTTAGGAGTTACCCCAATATGCTGCCACGTCCAATTTTGGTTGAAGTAAAAAAAAAATGTTTAGGTCTAAAAGAATCATAAAAATTTATATTTTTTATAAATCTTTCTCCGAACACTAGGAAATAAAGTAAGCTTTTGATGTAAAAGCAAGCTATGCCTAGCATACATAGTTTAATGAAAAGGATGTCATATAAAAAAAAAAGAAGAAATAATTTGTTTATTTTATGATTCACTATTTAAAATCCTATTCTTCATCCCAGGGAAAAAAAAGCACAGAAGAGGGACTTCTGGCAGCACTCGTTTGCAAATAGATAATATAGTAATACAACTCTTGTACTAGCAATTCAAAAGAATTTTCTGCTGTCAAAATTTGAGTTGTGCAAAATCATCATACTGACAATTAAGGAATTAACAAACAAAAATCACTTCAAAACAATGTTCTGTGAAACAAATCATTGATAATTTCCTGCTTTACGAACCAAACACATGGCTATTTTTTAAATTACTACATTTTAAAAAAAGGTATATGGTCGTTAAATAGTGTAATGTCATGACGGCTAACTATACGTAGTTTATTAATTTTTTTTTGTTTTTGATGAAAAATATCATGTTCAATCTCTGCTTAGGTTATAATTAGGATATCAGTGCGGCTATTTCAAGATGATACATTTCAGTAGTCAAAAAGCCGCAGAAATTGGCTCTAGATTTACGGGGGTACCCATCAGGGTGCTCCTACCAAATCTGAGGACACAAAGTAGACATCTAGTCACAACATCTTTAGCTAAATATGCTAGTCACCTGCAGTTTATTATTAGGCATTTATACAGTTTATCACTATCATTCAAATCAAGTAAAACAGACAACTGATACAATCACCCAAGTTGAATATTTCCTTCCCTTTAATCCAGCAGACAGCATTTTTCCATATTTGCGACTTCTAGTGTGAAAAGTGTTGGCACATGACAGTAATATTTTTTAGTATTTAGTTTCCTGTTTTCCAGTGATTTCTTGCAGCGAGGCAATGGTATCATCTGGAACAACTTGAATTTCTGGAGTGCCCACAGCCTCTCCTTTATTTCTGTTGTCTAGCAAGATCCATCATTCTTGTTTATGACTATGTGTTTAGGATTCACCAACTAGATCTCCCTCTTTATTTGCATAGAACAACTCAATTACAAGTTCTAAAAACAGTTTTTTATCCACAAATTGCAAAGTATTGTCCCTTAAATATGTTAAAAAATATTAAGACTTTTAAAATGTGATTTTAACATTATGCTTCAGATCTGTTATGTCAAAGCATCTTTATATTTTACCAACAGATCTTCCAGTTATCACCAGTGGCATGGTGACACAGGTTGAAATGTACTTTTATTAACTGGTACAAATGTAGCATTAAACACTGCATAAAAGCCAAGTTAGTATGAAAACATGCAAAATAAAAATATAGCAAAGACCTGCTGAGCAAATTAGTCTTCATAATCCTCTTGACATTTCTCTGCCACTGACATAACAGCAACTTTACAGTTCCACTGATTCAGAAGTAAACTGTTTATTTTAAATTTGCCTGTCCAGGAAAAGTATACTCAACTCTGTGAAGACATCACCAAATATATAGATATGTCAGATACTTTTACTCGGATACACGCTTGCTTCATGTCTGGATGGTACACTTTCCTGTCAGTCAAAATATGGTTTATCTCCCAATCACATCTACCATGCATTTTATTTTAAAAATCCAACAGCATCAACACTGACAAAAACTGTTAGTACTGAAATTATGGGTAAATACAGCAGTGTCACATTAAATGCACATTTAACTTTTGTGAATTAGTTATATGCGGCTATAATAATGGTTTTTTTTTTAAATTATAAGACTACAAATTTAATTTGCGGAAGCAATTCTGTGTGCATTCCCACAATGCCATTCTTCATTGTGTTTCCACCAAAGGAGTTTGCCCGCTCACATAAAAAACATGTGACGTGCTGTTGCAGGCATTTATTTTACATTAAATGAGCATAACTTTCGAGTGGCTGCTCCTGATTCCTAAATTCTAATGCCGCCACATGTTTTACAATGTGCAGTGTTTATGGCAAGTAAAATACTTGATGCCACACTTAGTACTATTCTAGTGTGTTAAGATTAAATACTTTTGATACAGGACTGCACCAACCAAAACTTCTCGGTTCAACTAAGTTACTAAAAATTAAACACTATTTTACCTGAAAAGTATAAACTATTTATTTCATATTTACAGTGCATATAAACTAACAATACACTTTGTGCTATTTACAAGACTTTCAAAGGTAATTTTGACCATTTGTAATTTTGGCTTTATGTAAGATGTGACAACTGTATTACACACAAAATATGATAAGTATTACATGTCAATTCTGTGTCCTCCAGCATTTTATAAAATGACATACAAAATATTGAAACTGACAGGTACAGACCCACCAATGATTGTCTCAGTATATGACATAATGGCAGACAAAATGTGACAACTGTGGGAAGTTTTTATGACTGTCCCAGCATTTGACAATATGACACACAATCTGACAACTGTGGGAAGTTACTGCTGACTGCCGAAGCATTTGACACAATGACATGCAGAATATGACAACTGTGGCAAGTCATTTATGACTGTACCAGCATTTGACAAAACTGCACATAAATATAAAAAATTTAATGAAGATAAATACATCTATGGGTTCTCCTAGCATGTGACAAGATACTATGTAAAAATTATAGCGGGCAAATGTTCTAGATATAATTTCTTATAACCATATTTTAAAAAGTGTGAACACCATAAAACAAACCAACCTGCAACTGAACACATCAAATGTTCTTCTATCTGGTTCCTATCTACTCTTCTTCAGTAAGATAAAAAATTGATCATTGTTAGGATTTCTAAGACTGAACTTCAGAATACAGCACATTCTTGAGGTCTTCAAATACAAATAAGTACAGAAACTGACAACGAAACATTTTTTGCTGGCATTATTTATTTTTCTGTTTAGGTCACTCTAACAATCAAATGAACATCATCAAAAGTTATATTTTTTAATTATCAGTAAATAAAAATCACAAATGACATATCAAACATTAGTGCTTACAAATGTCTGATGGAGAATTTGGTTGTACGTGTGGGGAGTAGAGAAAATAAGAAAGAACAAAGACAACAGCAACAAGTTCCAGCTGTGCTGTCACATGATTTTTTTTTATAAACAAATAGAAGAAATTGTCAATTATTAAATTGTATATTTTCTCAGATAAATAATAAACTGTGTTACACAAATGAGAAATGACACTGCTTTTCCTTGTCTTGCATAATAATGTCTCTCAAACTAGAACATGAAGCCTTTCTTCATATACTCCCGAAACAGGAATGATCAAACTAACAGCTGTTTTTCCATCATCATCTCTGTCAGCTCACAAGATCTCAGACCATAAAACTAGCAGCTGTTTTTCTATCATCATCTCTGTCAGCTAACAAAAACAGATGAAGGCTGTGAAATAAGGAGCTGGGGTGTACAGATACTAGCACTAGCTATGCAGGCAAGTGTATGCAAAGCCAGAAGAAACTCAGAGAACTACAATTGTTAACACAAGATAGCAGAGTTTTTTTTGTCAATATATTCAAGACACCCAAGAAGAAAACAGCCACCTGAAGGGAGCCTCAAACTTCATTTATGAGAACAGTAATAACATCAGTCATCAGACAGTGACTACATAGTCATGTGGAATTTTAAGAATTCCAATTAATACACGATAGAAGAGTTTCTCTGTGAACATATTCAGGGCATCTGAGAACAAACAACACCATGGTTCCTCCCTCAGACATCTGTTTCAGCCCTCAGCCCTTCTTTATGATGGGGGGAGAGAGAGAGAAGAGAGAAAGGGGCTCACTTGGGCCATGATTGATTTTTCAACTGCACTGGGTTTTCAAATCTGCATCACCTTAGTCTAAGGTTCCACACTAACTATTTACTCCTGGTTTTATCCATTCTGCCAACTTGAGGCAGTTTTAAAGTTTTATATATGCTTAATGTCTTCAATTCCAAAGGCCACTGCAGTTGATCCGTTTTCGTTTTCTAGAATCAATAACTTTGGCTGCTCTATAGAGTCCTGGTTTCTTGTATGAGAACTCTGTTGATGCATATAAACTGTTCAAAGATCAAACAAGAAACTGCTTAGATTACAATTGGGAGAATGACATTTTATGACAGAAGATGCTTTATGTGCAGTGTCAGCAACATAATATTAAACAACATATCATTGTAAGACGTATGAAGTTGAACACATAAATGATTTCACTATTAGAATATTTACAAGCATACAACTTTCCCTTCAATGTAGAACAGGTGTTATAGAAGAACTGAAATGGTGTGACAAGGTCACCAATGTGGAACTGGTGACATGAACCAGGCAAGGTCACCAATGTGGAACTGGTGACATGAACCAGACAAGGTCACCAATGTGAAACTGGTGACATGAACCAGACAAGGTCACCAATGTGGAACTGGTGACATGAACCAGACAAGGTCACCAATGTGCAACTGGTGACATGAACCAGTAAATTAATATGAAACAAATATAAAGGTATGTTATCAGGCACTCGCAGGAAATAAAGAAGTAGAACATCAGACAACAGAAAAACAACAGACATGAGTGGTTTACCCAGGATTTGAACACTGGACCTTCCGTGCGACAACCCCGCCTAGCCATGCAAGCGAATCACACTATCCGCCCTGCCATCTACGCATCATCAAAAATGATGTTTCAATGGCAGGTCAACAGTGCGAACCTTTCCCTCCCTTATGTGTAAGACATGAACCAGACAAGGTCACCAATGTGGAACTGGTGACATGAACCAGACAAGGTCACCAATGTGGAAGTGGTGACATGAACCAGTGGAACAAGAGTTGAGAAGAAAATACTGGTGATAAATAAGACACACATTTAGGAAATCTGCTGATAGCATTACAAGGCAGTCCTTGTATTGGAATCCTCAGGGTAAGAGAGACAAATGTAGACTAAAAAACATGTGGAGAAGAGAACTGGAGACAAGTGAAAATGATGAGGAAGACATGGAAAAAAAACTTGAGCTGACGGCACGTGACATGAAGGCTTGGCATGTGTTTGGTGAAGGCCTTTGTTGACACGTGACATGAAGGCTTGGCATGTGTTTGGTGAAGGCCTGTGCTCACTGGGAAGCTAAAGGGTATTGATAGATTGATATTAAAACAGCATACAACATGAACAAAAACTGATAATATAAGAGATAGTAAAAACTGGAAATTTAGATCATCATTTGCATGATTTAAAAGCATATAAAGAAGCAGACATGGCAGACAATGACCATCTTCTCTTAGTCCAAACAAAGATGAAACTCAGAAGATGTATACAACACACCTAGCTACAGACAAAGGTTTACTATGAGATATCTCAGAAATCAAGAAATAAAAGAAAAAATTACTGTTACAGTAACCAATAAATACCAAGTCCTTCAACAACCTGAACAAAACAAATACACAACAGCAATGGCAATGGATAAACAATAAAAAGTAATAAGGACCTCACGGTAGAAGAGGAATGGCTATGTAAGTAAGTAAGGTATGGCTATGTAAGTAAGTAAGGTGTGAAGTTCTTGGAAAAAGCCTGAATAAGAACATAAACCATCAATAAGATAAGGAAAGAACATATAAGGTGGCAGATTTAAACAGGAACAAAGCCAGAAATACCTGAGTTATGGCCTGTGAACAATCCATGGAAGCAAACAAAGTAATAATAAGTAACAGAAGGAAACATATTGGTGGGTTAGCAAGAAAAGTGCAAGAAATATGAGGGACCCATACAATAGTTTAAAAAAAATAATCTAACAGGGAAATAGCAACGTTTATCCAAGGCAAGAACGGGAAAACTGCTTACCAGTATTAAAGAGCAAATAAAGAGGTGGATAAACACCTCAAAGAATTTATAAGATAGTATATGTCAATGTCAAACTTATAAGATAGTATATGTCAGTGTTAAACTTATAAGATACTTAAAAAAAACAAATAAATGATGGAATCTCAAAAGGACAAAAAAATATCATCTGAAGTTTAAAAAAAAATAATCTTAAATTACATAGAAATCCACATGTTGAGCGCACTCACACACACACATGCAAGCATGCCCAAACACACAATCATTTCATGTTTCAAAACATTATTTTGTAAAAGCAAAACAATAAGTAAAATGAATATATGGAACAAAACATACACAATTAGAATGTTTAATGAACCGGTATTAAATATCATTTAGGAAGGATACACGGTCCACACACACCATATATCTGAATTATCTCCCATTGTTAATAAATGTAAACATAAAATGTTGATGTGCTACACGCTGACTTGACTGTGCTTCAGGTCTCTAGCTGTGTAGACCCTGGGCATAACAAGAACTTAACAGACGACTGTCACTGCTGATTTTTTAAACAATTATTCTAGCATATCATATTTTGCAAGGCAGAGGTAGGTTCTGTTACCTGCCTTGACCCTGGCCTCCAGATGTTGCTCTCAGTCTGTTGCTGTCCTTGAAAATGAGGCCCACACATATAAAGTAGTATGAATGTCATGCTCATGATGTAAACTAATTGCTACAGAAAACACCACTGGTAGAGCAAGTAAATGTTTAGTGCAGGTTTTCTGTAAGTAGGTCAACTGTAAGTGGTGGTTCAATGCTCCACAGAGAGGAAACAGGAAAATGATGATGGTGATATAAAGTAGTAGTCTAACTGAAGATTTCATTCATCTCCTTCCCAAAACATCACAACATACTCTGTCCTTTCCTGATTCATGAATATTTACAATTTACATAAATGAGTTTAAAATTTTACTTTACAGTGCAGTGAAAACACAGATGCATCATAAGCTAGTTCAGACAGAGACATGAGGATGGCTGTGAGTGACACACAGTCTATGTCATGTTCATGTTGTCTCAATCCTCAACATTCTAGTTCAGTCTTTACACTGTTCCACTCATGAACCACACACATGACAGTTAACAATGAAACAACCTGCTATCTCAAGTCTATGACAAGTTCACTGAGTGTCTGTCTGAATCCTCAACATTCTGGTCCAGTCTTTACACTGTTCCACTCATGAACCACACACATGACATTTAACAATGAAACAACCTGCTATCTCAAGTCTATGACAAGTTCACTGAGTGTCTGTCTGAATCCTCAACATTCTAGTCCAGTCTTTACACTGTTCCATTCATGAATCACAGTTAACAATGAAACAACCTGCTATCTCAAGTCTATGCACAGACCTACTGAAATGAATTAATGGCTAAATTGAGTCACTGTCGAAAATGGAATCCCTGCTAACACCAAACAGAGAATTATTCATTGTACACATATATACAATCAATCCCCTGAAAGGAGACAGAAAAATAATCAGTCAATTTAGTGTATATACAGTCAGTCCCTAGGTGTACACAGAAATATATCCACATTAACTGGATACTGAAATATTAGTCTGCTAAGTGTACACAGAGGTATACCGTCTTTTAGGTGTACATAGAGGTATAATCAGTCTGCTAAGTGTACACAGAAGTACAAAGTCTTTTAGGTGTACATAGAGGTATAATCAGTCTGCTAAGTGTACACAGAAGTATAAACAGTCTTTTAGGTGTACACAGAGGTATAATCAGTCTCTAAGTGTACATAGAAGTATAAAGTCTTTTAGGTGTACACAGAGGTATAATCAGTCTGCTAAGTGTACACAGAAGTACAAAGTCTTTTAGGTGTACTTAGAGGTATTATCAGTCTGCTAAGTGTACACAGAAGTATAAAGTCTTTTAGGTGTACTTAGAGGTTTAATCAGTCTGCTAAGCATATACAGAAGTATAAACAGTCTTTTAGGTGTACATAGAGGTATACCGTCTTTTAGGTGTACATGGAGGTATGATCAGTCTGCTAAGTGTACACAGGTATAAAGTCTTTTAGGTGTACATAATCAGTCTGCTAAGTGTACACAGAAGTATAAACAGTCTTTTAGGTGTACATAGAGTCTGCTAAGTGTACACAGAAGTATAAAGTCTTTTAGGTGTACATAGAGGTATAATCAGTCTGCTAAGTGTACACAGAAGTGTAATCATCAATTTACAGAGTCAAAGTTTTTGCAGTTTAGTACTTTTTTTACAGGACAGGGTGACCGGCACCTTGCCCAACCCTCCTTAGTCACTTTCTACGAGTGGAAATTGATGAGGCATTATGGGGTTCCCCTGAAGATCATAATTTTTATATAGAAAACTTATGAAGACAAGACATGCAGAGTTCTTCATGAAGGAAACTTTCAGAACCATTTGGGATAAGAACTGGAGTTGATAGGGATGCCTCTGGTCTCCTTCTCTTTTCTTGCTGGCAATAGATTGGGTTATGAAAATATCGACATCGCACAATGGAAATGGAATAATGGACTCCCGTGGAATCTGACTAAACAGCTTGATGATCTAGATTTTGCTGATGACTCGGCTCTTCTGTCCCATAACCGTAATCAGATGCCAGACAAAATGAAAATTCTTGATCAGAGGTCACAACAACTGGGTCTGAAAATACACAGGGAAAAGACAAAGATAATGAGAATAAATGCAGGACATGATAAAAAGGTGGAACTTAAAGAAGCACCATTACAAGATGTGGAATCATACACATATAGTGGCATCAATATAGGCAAAGTTGAAGGGGCAGACAATGATATCAAAATAAGAATACAAAAATGCATTGGGAAATACAAGTATATGGCGATCAAAAGAAATCAAGTCCAACCCTAAAATAAGAATCTTCAACTCAAATGTCAAGTCAGTCCTATTGTATGGCTCTGAAACATGGAGAACAACAAAAACAACAACCCAAAAAGATACTACAGATTTTCATAAATGGGTACTCGTGTAGAATAGAATTTAAAATGGTATGACAAGGTCACCAATGTGGAATTGATGACAAGAACCAGTGAAACAAGAGTTGAGAAGAAGAAGCTGGCGATGGATAGGACACACACTGAATAAACCTGTTGATAGCATTACAAGGCAGTTCTTGTTCTGGAACCCCCACAGTAAGAGAGGCAGAGGTAGACCAAGCAGCACATGGAGAAGAGAGCTGGATACAGAGATGAAAATGATGAGGAACATGTGGAGAGAACTTGAGATGATGGCACGAGACAGGAAGACTTGATAAGTGTTTGTTGAAGGCTCATGCTCCTTGGGGAGCTGTAATGAAATAATTAGCGGGTTGTGAGTACTGAGCAGCGCTCAATGGTTTAAGGAGGTACACCTGAGCAGCGCTCAATGGTTTAAGGAGGTACACCTGAGCAGCGTTCAATGGTTTAAGGAGGTACACCTGAGCAGCGCTCAATGGTTTAAGGAGGTACACCTGAGCAGCGCTCAATGGTTTAAGGAGGTACACCTGAGCAGCGCTCAATGGTTTAAGGAGGTACACCTGAGCAGCGCTCAATGGTGTTAAGGAGGTACACCTGAGCAGCGCTCAATGGTTTAAGGAGGTACACCTGAGCAGCGCTCAATGGTTTAAGGAGGTACACCTGAGCTATTTTGGCGGAAAGTGAGATTGAGAAAAACCCTGTGCGAGGAATGTGAGGGGTGAGCTGTAAGAAAAGGGCAGTGAGATTTTTTGGGAAATGGATTGTGGAATTGGTACTGGACGGAGTGTTGTGTGATAGCTTGTTCATGGGTTTGGAATTGCAATGGAATTGTGACTGAATTGTAATTGGATTGCATTTGTTGGCTTGTGACGAGGAATTCCGGCCACTGGTTATTGCGTGCACCTGTTTTCTGTTACAAGCCCATAACACATCTCCTAGGAAGATGTTATTAGTCTTGTAACAGGAGTAATGATGATGACAAGTATAATCAGTCCGTTAAGTGTACACAAAAATATAATCAGTCTGTTAAGTGTACACAAAAATATAATCAGTCTGTCAAGTGTACACAAAAGTATAATCAGTCTGTCAAGTGTACACTAAAGTATAATCAGTCTGTCAAGTGTACACAAAAGTATAATCTGTCAAGTGTACACAGAAGTATAATCAGAGTGTTAGTGTACACAGAAGTATAATCAGTCCGATAAGTGTACACATAAATACTATCAGTCCATTTATTGTACTATACTGAAATATAATAATTTCATTACATTTAGAAAAATATAATCAATCTGCTACGCGTTCACAGAATTATAATCAGTCTGTAAAGTCTACACAGAAATATAACCAGTTTGCCAAGTGTACACAGACATATTATCAGTCCATTAATTGTATACTGAATAGTCATGTTTTGTTTTAACTGTATACATAAGTGTAATCAGTCTACTAGTGTAAAAAAAAAAAGATCTACCACTAAATTTACATCAAAATAACTTCAGTCTACTGGTTGGAAGCTGATACAAAATGATTTCCTTGATGTGGACAGATCAAATAGTAATATAACAGTTTGACTGCAAGTAAAAACATCCTGTGATAAAGTTTGACTGCAAGTAAAAACATCCTGTGATAAAGTTTGACTGCAAGTAAAAACATCCTGTGATAAAGTTCAATAAGAAATTCATGATCAAAGTAAAAGTAAACTGACTATGCTCTAAAATTTAAAGCATGTTCCATGACAACCGAAGGATGATAAATGCATATTTGAATACATGACACACACACACACCCCCCCCCCCCCCCCCCCCCCCCCCCCCCACCCCCACCCCCCACGCCCCCCCCCCAAAAAAAAAAAAAATCAAACAGGAATAATGAACAAACCTGATGAATACATCAAAATGTTGAAATACTGTCAATGGAAATTTATGACATGAAATACAATAACAAGAAATAATCACAAACAGAAAAATCATTGGGATAAATGTACAGAACAACTAACAGTACAAGAATTCAATGGCAATAACAAAGACAATAATGAACTGAAATAGGAAAGAAATAATTTTAAAGATAAAACAGAAATGAGATAAAAGATATTTACATGATTAAACAGAATATTAAAACAAAAAATGATGAAGGAAGCAAAACAAAAACAAAAAAATCAACATGATGTGACCACTAATGAAGACACAAGAACAGAAAAATCAAAATATTAAAATGATCATACAAGATAACAGGAAAAACGATATAAAACCTACCCACTACCAGCAGGATGTGGATGTCCTTCTCGAGATGCACTCACTGATGATACTGGAGACGACAATGAAGATGATGAGGATGACGAGGCTAGAGAACTAGGGCTGGAACTTCTCACAGAATTGGCATTAGAGAGGATCCTGTTTACAGTGGGTCCAAATCGAGCCCGGCTCAGCATGTTTGGCTTATGTCTCATGTGTGGTCTGCGTGAGAGGATATTTGGTCTCTCGGGAGCATGGCGTACCTGTTGGCTATGCTCAGACACTCCGGACATTTCATTTCCCCTTCAATTGGTCACAAAACATAGACCCTCAACTAACTTATATCAAGTCCCTCCTGCTTTCTTCATCCCAGTCATTTCCCCTTCAATTGGTCACAAAACATAGACCCTCAACTAACTTATATCAAGTCCCTCCTGCTTTCTTCATCCCAGTCACAAAACATAGACCCTCAACTAACTTATATCAAGTCCCTCCTGCTTTCTTCATCCCAGTCATTTCTGTCTCCAGTCTCTCTCTCTACCTCTTTTACCATGAGCATTCCAGAACAAGTACTGAATTGTAATACTATCAACAGGTTTCCTCATTGTTGTGTCCTATCCATGGCCTACATCATCTTCTCATCTCCTGTTCCATGGACATTTGTCAGTTCCACATTTGTCATCTTGTCTTACCATTTCAATGTTTATATTCTAGGCAAGCAGCCATTTATAAAAGTCTTTAACTTCTTGGCTGTTGTTTATGTTGTTCTCCATGTTTCACAGCCATACAATAGAAATGATGGTATTTAAATTAAAAATTCAGATTTTGTGTGTGTTGGACTTGATTTACTTTGATCTCCATATATTTTCCAATGCAATGAAAGCCCCTCTAGCCTTTTGTATTCTTCTTTTTGATATCACTGTCTGTCCCTCCAACTTTGTCTCTACTGCTGCCAAGATATATGTGTGATTCCACATCTTGTAGGGATGCTTGTTCATGTGTAATCTTGATATAATTTGTGGCATTTATTCTCATAATCTTTATATTTTTCAGACCCACTTGCAGCCAACAACCACTGGAAATTAAAGAGAAAAAGTGGAGATGAATAGAACATATGGTTAGGAAACAACCATAAAGTATAACCAGATATGCCCATGGCTGTAACTAGCATTGTTTCACTGCCCATGAACAATGGCATCTGCTGATGAGATGTAGCCATGACTACTATATTTAGCTTACATATGAAATTAAAACATTCAAAGCCATGGATATATTGAGCAAGTCATTCTACAGGGTGTCCCACAAGTCCAGCATCACAGAATACATAGTTTTTTTTATTTTTGCAGGCCACAGTCATCTAGATAATTCTACTCATAAGAAATCAGTCAAAGAGGGGTCACTGCTGAATTTAAGAGAATGTACCCACATCACAAGCCAATATTACAGAGTTGTGTTAGTAGATTTGTTGCAAAGTTTAAGGAAACAGGATCCTTAGCAACTGGAAGGTGGCCTGATGATGATGCAGTGACCGCTCTCCTTCATCTGAACGAAACTCCAAAAAATCTTGTATTGCTTTTAATTTTAATTTTTTTAAGTACCTATCTTCTGATGCCAGAGATATGAGACACCCTGTATTGTGCAATGAACATAAATAATGTGTGACCCTCTTCCCAACCTAGCTTTCCTGGTTCACTGCACTGAGGGAAAAAATGCCTGTCAAACAATTTAAATTTTTAAACAAAACTGTTTTAAGACCACACTTCTGTGACTTCAGTGGAGAACATAATGACCCACAGCACCCCATCAAAAATGAAGAGCTGTGTAATGGGAGCATCCTACCCAGCATGAAGAGCTGTGTTATGGGGGCACCCAACCAAGCATGATGAGCTATGTTATGGGGGCACCCTACCCAGCAAGAAAAAATGTGTTATGGGTCACTGTTGAAGGACTTTCGTGTGTGGTTACTGGTTGTGTTGCTTGAATTCTGATCGTGCTAATATTCGTACGCGAATGGGGTGAACCTCACCTTTGGGTTGTCGTAATGCCTGAACTTGGCATCAAGATGTAAACAACTGTTCATCTTATTAACTCAGCAACTTGATATAAAATACATAATTCATAATGGTTGAATGGTGTAACGTGATTCAACGAATAATGCCTCCGGTTCGAGTCCTTCACAATTTAATATGGATTACACACATACATAAACAGTTCAATTCACACATGAGGTACATGCATCAATCAATCAATAGCGTAGACTGCTGTTTTACATGTCAATGTCCGTTTAAGGATACAATGCAGTAATTGTCGTCAGAACATCACAGCTATATGCACGCGCAGATAGAATGGCTACCTGCCGACAGTGAGACTGTGAGTCTAATTACTTCGTATAAAGTAGACGATTATCTTTCTCCTTCCAAGGATTTAGTTAATCACTAGCCTCCATAAGTTTCCTCTCATGTAGAGTTCTAGGACTGACACTGGTCCATCATAATGCACATATAAATGGCTATATCATGCCATTGAATTGGAAGGTTAACAAAACGCAGCTATTCAGCTTGGCGGTCAAGTAACAAAGGGTAGCGTCTCCTAGTTACCGACTGTGACCCAAACAACGCTAGACACGTCATAATCGATCGTGTATGGAGCGTTCAATAATTGAAACATCTATCGCAATATATTAAATGTCTTAACCTTTACATTTGCACGTCCGCTAACCTTTAGCAGACGGCGTTAATATCATATACCGTAACAGTCACCCTCCCCAGCAAGAAAAACTGTGTTATGGGGAACCCTACCCAGCAAGAAAAACTGTGTTATGGGGCACCCTCCCCAGCAAGAAAAACTGTGTTATGGGGAACCCTACCAAGCAAGTAGAGCTGTGTTATGGGGAACCCTACAAAGCAAGAAAAGCTGTGTTAAGACCCCACTTCAGTGGAGAACATTATGACCCACATCACCCCACCAAGCAAGAAGAGCTGTGTTAAGACCCCACTGCTGTAACTTCAGTGGAGAACATAATGATCCACAGCACCCTACCAAGCATAAAGAGCTGTGTTATGGGCTAAGATCTTCTCATGTGAATTAACATGTTGACCATTATGCCTAGAGTATGCCTAGGGTCTCAGTAATGTAATGGGACAAAATTAGACAGCACACGGTTCTGTCCTGTTACACGGTTCTGTCCTGTTACACGTTCCAATATTTTCACATATTTATTACACAAAATACAATAATTACACTGACTAACAAAAAAAAACTTTTTTTTTCTTTCTCTAACATTTCTATGTTTTTCTGGTCAATTTTAATGCGCTGTTTTTAAATCTGCAAACCGTTTTTCGCTATCAGGTCGGGATCTCTAGAAATATGCAATTGAAGTTTTTTAACAACGCATACAGTATTACAACATCATTCGTACAAGAAGTATAACAGTTATGTAGGCTTGAATTTCTTTGCAGTCGACTTTCGTCGGTGAATGGCATGTGGTACATCGCGATGAAGCATCCAACAATAATCGGCAAGCATGGTCACACTCCACCGTCCTTGATAACGTGACTCCATTACGGCGATATCTTGATGGAATCATTCTCCATGTTCATCACTGACTTCGCCAAGGTTGTCAGGGAAAAAGTTAAGATGCGAATCGAGCAAATGGATTTTGAGGGACATGTTACAGCCCATAATTATGTATGCATCTATGCACTGCTTAACAATATGCAACATAGTCGACGGATTTGTGATTTTCCAGAAAGTTATCGACGATCGATTTGAATGCCATCCATGCGCGAAGTTCCCTACCATGTAACAAGTTCTCGAATTGTTTGTCTGCAATAACTTTCCTAATCTGAGGTCCTACAAAGATACCTTCCTTTATCTGTGCATCGCTAACTTGCGGAAACTTTTCTCGAAGATAAGTGAAAGCTTTGCTCGTTTTATCTAACGCTTTTACAAAATTCTTCATGAACCCCAACTTTATATGTAACAGTGGTAAAATGAAGGTGTCTTTGTTAACTAATGGCTCGCGTATTACATTTTTATGCCCGAGCTGCATACGATCCCGGATAGGCCACACCTTTCTTGCATAATGTTCCTGTCTGTTGCGGCTGTCCCATTCACATCGGAAGCAACAAAATTTTGTATACCCAGTCTGCATGCCAGTGAGAATTGCAATGACCTTTAGGTCTCCACAAATCCGCCATTGGTAGTCATTGAACTTTATTTTTTTTCCAAACGTATAGCCATATTGTCATAAGTTTCTTTCATATGAACAGAGTAGGCGACTGGAATTGATGAAAAAAAATTTCTGTTATGCAATAACACGGCTTTTAGACTAGTCTTGGAAGAATCGATGAAAGATCGCCATTCATTGACTATGTGCTCATGACCGTTTACATCTTTGCAATAGCAAATGTCATCATCCATCTCAAAGTATTGAACAAGTTCTCTGTGTCTATGACGAAATTTAGATATCGGAGTATTGGGCGCTAAAAGATTCCATTCTTTGAGTCGCTAACCGAGTAATTCCGCTTGTCCTTTGGTAAGAGCGAGATCACGTATTAGATCTGAAAGTTCTGAATGGTTAATTAAGTAAACACCATCATTCACCGGTATGTAATCTGAGTCAGAATTAGTTTCTAAAGCAGGTAAACTATCACTTTCTGATGGTTCATTTCCGTCCAACGGATATTGTTCTGGTGGTACTTGGATCGGACACGTGATTGGATCATGAGGCACTGGTTTCGAAACCGATTCAATATTTGGATAAACCACAGACTTTCTAGTTTTAAAAGTGAAACCATGGATATTTGTCAAGCAGAAGTAACAATCAGTAGTGTGATTTGTATGTTCACGCCATATTACTGGCACGCCAAAAGGCATCGACTTATGCTTCGGCGATTTTCGTAACCAACCTGCCAATGTATCGAACAAACCGCATTTGGCTTCCAAGATTTATTTGCATCATCAACTTTCGAATCAAAATAAAGTTCATATGCTATCTTTAGTAATGGTGTAAAGTTTTTCTGGTCAACACGATCGGTAAAATATCCGCACACGTAACAGAACAGATCAGCCGAATTTCTACAACTTCTAGAAGCCATATTTTGCTCAGAATTATTTCAAAATACAGTAACTATTTGAAAATCGCGTAACATATGTCATGCATCTTTTAACAGTATAAAAAGTAGAATTATGTTGCTTTTTATTAATTTTTAATAAGTTATATAGTAAAAATGAAACGGAGCAAATAACGGTTTCCCAAAAATATATTTATTCACAAATATCTTAAGAACCCGACGTGATAGAGATAAACGGATTTCAGATTTGAAATCAGCGCAAGAAACTGACCTAAGAACACTTATTCTTATATAAGAAAGAAAAATGTTGTTTGTCAGTGTTATTTTTTCTGTATGTGGTATAAAAGGTAAAGGATCCCGTTACACGCCCATTGAGGCATAGTGGGAATATGGTGTTAGGCCCATATTTTTATGACCTTCGGCACACTAGGGGTGATGTGGTCAGCATAACGCCGGCCGTGTATGTGGTATAGTCCTTGAAACAACAAAACTAAAGCATAATTTAACACTTTTGGGACGACAAGTTAAGTCAAAGCAAACCACTGCCACTTGTGATTTTCCATTCTGTGATCACATGATCAACCCATTTGTAACTTTGATGACTTTCAAGCACTGGAGATCCTGTAGTCCTTCCGTACACTAAGGAAATGAAAAATGGCCCCGTGAAGTAATGTAAAACCTTTAAACAGTAAATACTGAAGGATGTATATGTATGACCATGGCATGAGGTGGACTGGAAGAAGAAAAAAAGTGGGGGGGGGGGGGGGGGGGGGGGGGGGGGGGGGGGGGGGGAGGCGGGGAGGGAGGGGGGGGGGGGGAGGGAGGGCGGGGGGAGGCGGGGGGCGGGCGAGAAGAAAAACAAAAGACCGCAGTAGTAACCCCATGCACTTTAGTAGTTAAAGGTGACATGTAAATAACAAAGTGGGTCAGAGAAATGGAGGAATTCGAAAAACACAACAAGTGTCACTGAATCTAACCACTGTGGCAGCTGGCCGTTGGGAGTGTCAATTTCTATTTAGTAATAAAATGAATGAAAAAAGTACCAAACACTATCTGATCTGGTTCAAGTGAGGGCTGTCCGGAAAAGAATCGGCCATAATTAATATTAGAAAAACCGTTTGCGCGACATCGATGTAACTTGGCAGCCAAATAGAGTGGCCTGTTATGCACATACGTGTGCAATGTTGACGTTGCTGCACCAGTCAGTGCGACCGTTAAAAGCTGTTTAGTGAACACGTGCACTGTGTGGTCGTCGCATTCAAAATGGCTGAAATTTTCTACCTTTCAAACATGATTTCAATTTTGGAAAAAGCCAAAAGTCGCAGGGTGCCAAGTCTGCGCTAAAGGGGGGATGAGTTACCTGGTTGATGTTATGTTTCAACACAAAACTTTGCACTAGATGTGATGCATGGGCGGGCGCGTTGTCGTGATGAAGATGCCAATCGCCAGTTGCCCACAACTGTGGTCGTTTTCATTGTACTGCATTTCTCAACCGACGGAGAACTTTGAGGTAGTACTCCTTATTAATTGTTTGGCCTGAAGGAATAAAAAAACACAGTCAACATTGTCTTGATCTTGCTACGGGTTTGCCACGCCTTCTTTGGGCGTGGAGAACCAGGCGACTTCAGCTGAAACGACTGAGCCTTCGTTTCTGGATCATAGCAGTAGATCCACGATTCATCTCCGGTTATGACTTTCTTCATGAAATCTGGGTTATTGGTTGCGGTTTGAAGCAAATCATTAGCAACTGTGGCACGAAGTTCCTTCTGCTCTGGTAGCAGAATCCGCGGAATGAATTTTGCCACGACACGTCTCATACCCAGATCCTGGGTCAGAATCTCGGATACAATAGTTTTTGGAATTCCCAGATCTTTTTCTAGTTCTCGCACTGTCAGTTGCCGATCTTTGTTGATTGCAGCCCGTACACGTTCAACATTTTCCGGTGTTCTGCTTGTTGCAGGCCTTCCAGAAATGGGATCACATTCAACAGATTCTTGACCATCTTTGAAGCATTTGTGCCACACCTTTATTTGTGTAGCACTCATTGCATCGTCTCCAAAAGGTTTCTGAATCATCTGAATAGTTTCCGTGGAGGAATGTTGAAGTTTGACGCAAAATTTGATGCAGATTCTTTGCTCTACTCGTTCAGCCATTTTGAATGCGACGACCACACAGTGCACGTGTTCACTAAACGGCTTTTAACGGTTGCGCCGACTGGTGTAGCAACGTCAACATTGCACACATATGTGCATAACAGGCCACTATATTTGGCTGCCAAGTTACATCGATGTCGCGCAAACGGTTTTTCTAATATTAATTATGGCCGATTCTTTTCCGGACAGCCCTCGTATACCAGAAAACAAATTTCCAAAGCATGGTTTGTTGTTGAACCTGGGAAAATTGATATGTTCATATTTTTCAACGTTTCAGGTTAATTTCCATGTAAAACTGTTTACCATTGCAACTAGTGACAGGGCCACACACAAAAATACACTTGTACACATTGTCTAACTGCTGAACTGGATAGAAACTTGTTTCATCATTTGATTGATAGATCTAGCAATGAGGATGAGAGTGAAAACAATGTGGACATTGATTCAAATAGTGATTTTGATAGTAGTGATAACAATAGTAGTGACGATACAAGCAGTGATGATAGTGTAAATATTGCAGGTCCTGGGCCATCAGTGGGCCATAAAAGAGCAAAAACCCGTGGTTGGAGCTATAAATGGTGCAGAAAATAATGTAACTATAGAAATGGAACAATTGCAGCAAGTTAATGAGGGTGAAACAACAAATAATTTTTGTAAACAGGTCTGCATGTGAATCTTGAGATGTTTTGGAAATGGTACAGGTGTGATAATATAAGTTACTAAATAATAATAATAATAGCCCCTTCAGTCCTAACTGACTATGGGAATGTGCCCCTGAGGTGACAGACCCTTCAAATCCTAACTGACTATGGGAATGTGCCCCTGAGGTGACAGACCCTTCAAGTCCTAACTGACTAAGGGAAGGCACTCCTGAGGTGACAGCCCTCAGCTGTTTTTTTCCCCCTGGTTTTCCTTTCGACGTCGTCTCTTCTCTTCTGCTTGCCGTGAGAGCTTCTCGTTGCCCAATCTGTGCTGTAGAGAGCATCGCCACTAGGTGTGATCAGCAGCTTCATCCTTCCAGGTTGCTGGATTTATATACAATGCCCTCATGTCACTCTTACACACATCTTTGAACCTCAGCAGCGGTCACCCAACTGTTCTTTTGCCATCTGCCAATTTTCCGTAGAAGATATCTTTCGAGATGCGACCATCTTCCATGCGGCAGACATGGCCAAGCCAGCGTTTAGGTTACTAATAGTGTAAATAGTAGTCACGGTATGTCTTCTTGGGCTTGTTTATCTTGTCACTGGATATACTACATGATGATTATAAAGAGAAGGGCATTAACTGCCTTTAGGAAGAAGCTATCAGAAGGTAAGTTGATAATTTAAAAAAAATTTGAAATGGTTTTTTGTAATTTTATATTATTAATAATATCTTACACATTGTAGCAAGTTTAATTTGCTGGAGAGGTTAAGATGTTATAATGGAATGATGTATTGCTGTGGAAGTGTCAACCGTGTGAGGTCAAGCTATGTAAGACCCTGAGTCTAATAGTTGATGATGATGGTGATGAATTCTCAGGGTACCTAACGCTACCTCTCTAGATCTCACACGGGCTGTATTTTATTTCTAGTGTCTGGTGTTTGATGTGGCTAGTGTCTAGGGATGAAATGAAAATGATGGTACATCAAAACAACACACTATAACTCGCTATAATTAAAGGAATAAGTCTGTGGTTAAAATGTTTTTTACATTAATTCTTTTTTACAATTTTATTCTGCCTGTCCTGCAAACTCTTTTGGACAGGTCTTTGAAACTGAGGAAAATATATCTTACAACTAATAATTAACTAAAAGGGCTCTTTGTCCTATAACGATAACTTATAATGTTCCTGTAGGTGTATTCACAACTGTTCAGTGATATATATATATATATATATATATAGTAGTGTGAGTCATTTATTTGAGAAGCTGTTGTTGTCATCACGCCCCGATCATTATAGTTAATTTTAGGGAAATCAATTTATTCACAGATGAACTGTCAGAGTGCCCAGATTATGGCACATCACCTTAGATTCTGTATGTAGATTCACTCGTATAACACTACTCTGCATAGAACGTCAGCTCACAGAAACTTCTTCTGGCTAACAGCATACAGTAAACACTTTCACTCGAGACTTTTCTGTCTTCGTATTTATTTCATCAGGTTTCCTGTCACCGGCTGGTAACAGGAAATAAAACCCTGCAATAAAAAGACACCCTGGCCTTTTCACATCTGAGTGATACTTCAATTAATTATTTAATACATGATAAGATGGGGTCAGCCTCATGTGCATACAAGTGCACTAGCCCCTAATTCATAATGACTTCACATCCTACTGTGATCACACCTCAGGTCCATATGGCGGATACGCCACTGTCATTTTACATAGTTGTCTTCAATACAATAAAATGGAGTAAACACCTCTCCTCCTGTATGATTTTCTCTTCTTTTCATAATTATAAATGCTCTAGGCATGTTGATGAGTGTTCATGGAACACAGAGGCTTCCTAGTATGTTCTGATCTTATAATAATAATAATATTCATAACAATATGCAATATTCAAACACAATACAATTTGAGGACTCAATAATTTTTGCTTCAGGCAAGTCCTTCACTTTTCCCAATAGCAGTATCTAGCTTTTTGCAGTTTTATAATAATAATAATAAATTCTTTAAGCACCAAACACGGTGCATAAGGCAGAAATCAGTGCTCTCCAGGTTGTTTGTTGTGACGCCACTCCTCTTAGCTCTTGCACATTATTTAATCCCAACGTTCTTCCTTCTCTTATTATTGTTCTTCTAAGTGTTTCTTTTGGTCTTCCTTTTTTCTCTTACCCTCAGGAACCCAAGTGAGCACCTGCAGTGGTATTCTGTTGTTTCGCATTCATAGGACATGACCGATATATGACCATCGTCTTTTCCTTATATAGTCGGAGACATATTTTTGCCTAGAGTCTTCTCTTATTTGTCGATTAGTCTTGAATTCTTTCCAACTGATGTTCATGAGTTTTCTAAGACATTTGTTCTTGAATGTATTCAGCTTGTTCTCTAATGATTTTGTTATTTTCCAACTTTTACAACCGTATGTTAACACTGATATAACATTTGAATTAAACAGACGAAGCTTGGTATGTATATTCAGAGATCGTAATTTCCAAATGTTAGATAATCTATTGAAGGCGCTAGCTGCCAAAGCCATTCTAGTATGAATTTCTCTTGTTGTGTCACCATCCTGAGTCATTTTACTGCCTAAATAATTGAAACTTTCAACTTTCTGTAGTTTTTCCCCGTTCAGGATGATATCAAAGGTCTCGTTAGAAAAGTTCATAACTTTAGTTTTAGAGGCATTTATTTGGAGACCTATTTTAACCGAGAGATGACACAGATTATTTACTGCTTCTTGGGATTGTCTGGGTGTTGAACTTAAGAAAGCTAAATCATCTGCAAAATCCAGATCCCCCAGGAATTTTCCATTTGTCCATTTTATACCTAATTGTTCATTGTGGGTATAGTTTTATAATACTTATTAATAAATCAATTTCCTTACCACAATTCAATGAAATATAAACACACAAGAAACGATGACTGGCAAATATGGCACAAGTTTTTCTCTGCCGCTGTCCAGACTGTTGAACTTATTTTATGTTAAAATCAACACTTCTGTTCTCATCATCCTTTGTCAAGGAAAATTTTCTTTCAAATGGCCAAGAGCCTTGAAGCTTTTGCTAATATCATTTGGGCTGGCCAATGAAATCAAGCGACTACCAATTTTGAACTGAATCTTGAAAAACCAAACCCCAAACATACTATGTGTTTCTTAGTCTGTTGGTCAGTCTGCCCATGCTATTACACTGCAAAATATGTATCGTTTTGGGCCAACAATTTCTACCTCTCCCTTCCTCCTAGCGTTAACCAATCAAATTTGAATCACGCCAATGCCTCTTTTCAAAATTGCGTCCCAAAAATGTTACCATTAGAATGAGCAAGAACGAGAGTCTGTCTGTTTCACTGTCCGAAAATATATAGTATTTTTACAATATCTTAGTTATTAATTGGACGATTTTTGATATTGAAACATATTATTGGTCAGAAGACTATAACCTATCAGTCTATATAAGTTTTATGTCAATCTTTATTGCCGTTGGCATTTCTGTATTTTTCCCTGCATTTTGGGTTTTCTTTTTCTGAACCAAAATATTAATAAACTCTATCTTCACAGATTCATAAAAATTATTATAAGGACTATGGAGGATTTGTTATAAATAATAATATTAATTTTATCACCCCAACCATCCTTTTATATATATATGTGTATATCGAAAGTCATTTTGGGTTCCACTTTCAATATCGTTCACCCCCTGGCCCCTTCTCTCAATTGTCTATTTGAATCGTTGTTAACTTACAGTGTGTCTAGCCTAATGAAGTGGAGGGTAACACAGGGTAATGACTTTCTCACGAAATAGCATACAAATTCAAACCTAGGTTACCATGCTACTTGGATACAATACAATAAATTAGTTTATTTTTAGATTCATAAAAAGCATTAGTTTTATTCTTCTCTCACTCTCTTTTCCCCCTTTCTATCGCTCCAACGCAAACGAAACCAGTATTTGTCGCACGCAAACTGTTTCATGTCAATTTCAAATTCTCAAGGCAGAGTGACGAAAACGCGGGCGGGTTTTGGGATAGGCTATTATTTTGCTTAGCGCGAACCTTTTTAACATTCAGCTCGACCCGAGGCATCGGTGAAGATGACGGGCAATAAACACGGGCTTTGTAATAGTTTTTACTACTTGTTAATTATTTAATTAATTATTAATGTACTTTTGATCAAGGGTATCACTGATCTCACCACACACATCTTGTACACATACCTGTTGAGGATTGTTGCATGCTTTGTTAGCATTTTGAAGCATTTTGGTTTTAACTTGATTCGGATGGTCGCACCATGCAACACCTCCACTAAATAGAATAATAAGATTCGTGTAAAATGTACGACGCGTTAGGCTAGTAACCAGAGAGTCTTGTGTGTAGCCTTCAGGCATATAACAGTGTTTTCGGATTTGTGTGGTAGAACCACTAAGGATTATGTATAACCGTCAATATAGTGCTTGTAAAGCCAATAAAATAATAATATGTTTAAGGACCAGTGAGTCCAGAATTATGTAAGGCGGTAGTATTTAAATGCAATAATTCTTAGACGCGATATTCGTGAAATACGAACGCGGAGATAATATATAACGGCTGGTAGAGCCCGGCTAGTAATGCCAAACTGAGTTGATAATATAGACAGAGTTTCGATGTGTATATTAGGCAGTGGTCCTAATGGACTAGTTAGCAGAAATATTAATACTGCATAACTATGATAATTATGCCAAGCATTTGGTTAAAAGACATGAACGATATTTAATACGTGAAATAACTGACATGCAATGTCAGATGAACTGTTACTTTAGACTGTGATGTTCAAGATTCCTCTAATGTGAAATATCTTATTGTCTAGAACTCATGATGAAAAGATGAATGATTATTACGAGACTTATTCACTGAAGTCGTTTGAAAGTTCCAGTTCTGTTATATGAATATTGACCGTTGACCTTCAAGGTATGGGTCAGAAGAATACAAACTCTGTCAAGCCATTAAGAAATGAAATGAAATAATACAACACTGACAGATAAATATATAAGAAGTTTAGTGAATGAACGTTTATATTCAACTATCTACAATAACAAAAATGAATCCACGGTTGCAGCAAAAAACGATACTCAATGAAAGACAGAACAGATGAATTAACAGTGTGTAAAGTTTCTTTTCTTCTTTCCACTCTGTAAAGTGTCAGTCGGTATGCTCTGTAAGGAAGAGTGGTGTGTTGTTGAGATCAGGCATGCTCCAGTCTACCCAGCTGTAAATGGGTAACTCACCCTAGTCCTGAGTTAGGGAAGGCAAAGGCTCCAGGGGAAGCAGGCCCTAAACTTGGTCACTCCAACCGACGCAGGATGGTGTATGTATGAAGTAGAAGTGTAGAGTGTGATTACCGCGAATGGTGTACTGTTCGTGTGCTGACCAATATAACCACTCGTACACTTGTGTCTACAAGGCACCAATGCAGACTGCTGAAATCTTTGTTTACTCAATTTATTCAGACGTACACACTGGGACATACGAGTACATCATGGTATGTTGACATATCAATTTGTAGGTATACATAGCAGATCTGAAGTCATGACACATTCAGAAATAATGGGCAGTACATCAAAAGTTCAATGTCATGATATATTATGGCCGCATCCCCCTATCTGACTAAACGCGTCAGTGAAGGCAGATCGGTAAATAACTAAAGTTATTTGACGTCCATAGTTTGTAGCATATATTATGAAACCACGAAAGAGGGGGTTTCTAGCAAGATTGAGATCTCCCTGTCACTGTCCGATAATAGGATAAATAATCTGTTCTCTTGGCAGTGATCAAAACATATGATGACCGAAATCTAACATGGCTGCCTCCCTGAGTTGTCGTTCACTCATTCATAGGAAGGAGAATATAAGCCAGAGTTAATTTATAATGGGTATATAAATGATTTCATAAATGTTTCCATACAGCTCTATGGTGATCAGGTTAATTCACGTAGCCATAACCGCTGCAGGAAAGTCTGTCATCTTCGTCGATACAAAACACGACCCTAGCGATACGAAGCACAATGTTCCATCTAGGTCGAATCGACATGAGATCATCAAAATAGGGTCTGGCAATACATGGAGTCCGAATTATACATTGTACCGTACCTTAGGAGAGTCTCTAACATAAACTATAGTAGAGATACCATCTCCTTTAGAAGAAAACCACTTCATGAATTATATTTCCTTAAGAATCTACCAGCCCTTTGAAAAATGCGTACCCGCCATTATCACGGTACATCGGAACTCATCACGACTTGTCAAGACAACTCATACTTCCGCTAGACCGGAATAATAAGAATCTAGTCCCGCCTACCCATCCAAAATATACAATAGAGGATTGATTCTACTTGTACTAATAATATGTAATACATATGAATTCAGGCCATAAACACAATAAGCAAATTAATATATTTTCTGGCCCTAAAAAATAAGTACAAACGTAAGCGCAATATCCTTGCGCTGGATCAATATCCAGAACGATTACTCCTATAATCAAAAGTGTGAATCAAACATGGATTCTCTCGCTTTTACCATAGACAGCATTTTCATACACAAATGAATGAATGTCTATATTTTTCCCATATTAAATAGCCATATCGATTTTTGTAATATGTGCGTCAAAATATGCACGCAACAGATTACCACACCCCTCGGGAAAAAAAAAAAGTACCATTTTTTTTTTTTTGAAATACATCTAGGAGCAACATACAATAGGCTCACAACGCACCAATACAATGCGCAGATGATAAGCATAAGTTTTATGACCTTAGAGAAAATACTTCTCTAAGTATAAATATTTCCAGAGAGGTGTCACCAACGCATACTACAATAATAGCAATGACACAATTTCCACCTTAGTTTATACATAAATTTCATCTAAGATATCTTAACATCATGATCATCAAAGACGAAAAAACATTGAAAGATCAGCGGTGAATAAATATCAATGAACCGCTAAGTAGTGTTACAATCAATATATGATATATTACATATGTGTACACATTTCAACATAGAAACAACTGTATCAAAGTTGTATAACAGTTATGAATCATGTGGGCATCTAGACAAAATATCTGCCATCACATTTTCTGACCCACGGATAGCTCGCACCGAAAAATGAAATGGCTGTAGAGCAATCGCGTATCGCGTTGATCTCGCGCTCTTCAGATTTTTACTCTGAATAGCCGTAAGAGCTTTCTGGTCAGTTTCCACAATGAAATGCGCGCCCAGAAGAAATCTTTGCAGTTTAAGGATTGACCAAACCATAGCCAATAATTCACGGTCTAGGACCGAGTAATTCTTCTCTGCGGCATTTAATTTCCGAGAAATATACATCACAGGATGCAGAGTTCCAGAGTACTCTTGCATTAGTGCCGCTCCAATCCCGGTGGATGAAGCGTCACTACGAAGAATAAATGTCTTATCCTTAGAAGGCAATACTAGGATAGGTGAAGTAGAAAACATAGTTTTAACCTTATCCAAAGAGGATTGACATTCTTGAGTCCAATGGACTACATTAGGAGACCCTTTCTTTAGCAAGGAAGAAAGAGGTGACATAATGGAGGACAGATTCGGGATGAATCGTCCATAAAATTGTATTAGACCTAAGAGACTTCGTACTTGCTTTTTAGTCTTAGGAATAGAAATGTTAAGTATCTTACTTGTATTATGGTCTTCTGTTTTTAGGAACCCATGACCAACACGGTGTCCTAAGAAAGATATTTTGCTAAAACCAATACATGCTTTCGATGGTTTCGCTGTCAGGTTATGCTCGCGTAAGATAGACAATAGTTCATTTATACCATTATAGTGATCGTTCCAAGTATCACTGAAAAGACAGATGTCATCAAGATACGCAATGACATCTGAGCGATGAGATAGGATTCGACGCATCATGCGTACAAATGTAGCAGGGGCGTTCATAAGACCGAAAGGCATGAAATTCCATTGGAATAGACCCCTAGGCGTCGAAAAAGCAGTAAACGGTTTGGCGTGTTCGGATAGTGGAACTTGCCAATATCCCTTAGACAAATCGAGTTTAGTAAAGAAGTGAGAATTCGATAGTCTCGTAAGTAGCTCTTCTAGTAAAGGCATAGGTTCAGCATCGAATTTAGTCACTTGATTCAATTTGCGATAATCCACGCAAAGACGTATGTTATTGTCTTTTTTCCGTACTATAACCATCGGCGAAGAATATGCTGATGTGGATGGTTCAATAATTTTTAACTCTATCATCTCATCTAACTCTTTCTCTACCTGTGCTTGAAAATGTATCGGGATAGGATACGGTCTGACTCTTATAGGACTATGGTCAGTAAGAATAATGTCATGTTGAATGACATCAGTTTGACCAGGAATGTCAGTAAGGACATCCTGAAATTGTTCTAACAAAGTAGAAACTTGTTTCTGCTCTCCTGGAGATAATTCTTGAGAAATTGCAACATCTTTCCATGATTCATTAGAGTGAAGAGGAATCATTGGAAAAGGTAAATTTACATCCGAGAAACTCGTTTCCTCATCCTGTATTACTGACAGAGATGAGTACTGTCCATGTTGGACTGGAAAATCGTCCGTTGCCTGGAAAACAGGTTGTAAATAATCAGGACGTTCATGGAATTCCGTGAGCATGTTGATGTGGAAGGTTTTACGCTTCCCGTCAATATCGACGATATAGTCAACATCGGAAACTTTTGATATTATATCGTACGGACCTTTCCAAGAAATGAGAAGTCTATTTTCCCTACAAGGTAGCAAGACAAATGCTTTGTCACCTGGACAAAGTTGACGCAAACATCTCTTTTTATTGGCAAATTCCCTTGCCTTCTGTTTCGCAAATTCAGAAGAAGCAGTTGCCAATTTGCATGCTTCAATAATCTTGTGTCTAAGTGCGATGACATATTCATAAGAGGATTTTGTGTCATCGACAATATTATCAGCAGTTATAAGATCATGAAGTAAGGACATAGGACCTCGCGGTTTCGCGCCAAAGACAAGTTCAAAGGGAGAAAATCCTGTATGTTCGTTGGCGACCTCTCTATATGCAAAGAGAGCCGCGGGTAAAACCCTATCCCAATCCTGAGGATGATCTTCCGTTATCTTACCTAGTAGGTTTTTTCAGAGTTCTATTCAAACGTTCCACCATCCCATTGGACATAGGATGATAAATACTACTCAGCGATCTCTCTATCTTCAGAGTCGACATTACTTGAGACATGGTATCCGATATGAGTTGGGTACCATGGTCGGATAATATTTCTGCTGGAAACCCCAGACGAGAAAATATTAACCAAAGAGCATCTGCGACATCAGCAGTAGTTATGCTCTTTAGAGGAACAGCCTCCGGCCAACGTGTGCACATATCAACACACGTCAAAATAAATTGGTGTCCTCTAGCAGACTTTATCTTAAATGGACCAATGATGTCTATCGCCATTTTTTGAAATGGCCGAATGGGAATGTCTGCAGCCTGAATAGGTGCATCATGGCGTGGACCTCTGGATTTAATCTCTTGACATACTTTACAAGATCGACAATAGATTCGTATGTCCTTATTCACAGCAGGCCAAAAGAAAGATTGAAGAACTCTAGCTTTAGTACGGGAAAAACCCATATGTCCAGCACACTGCGAATCATGAGCGTGCTGTAAGATTTTAACTCTCATATTTTTAGGCACAAGGATTTGAGAATGAATGGACTTAGCGGAGTCTTGTACCATACGTACAAGTACGCCATTCTTCATCGTAATCCAAGATTTACGATTGTATCCTTATTCGGATCACCTTTTGTTGCCAGAGTAAAGAATTTCTTTAGAGTAGGATCATCTTCCTGCTGTTTGATAAAGGAATCGTGGGAAATCTCCAAGGGATCATCTTGGATCTGCGCATCATTATCTTCAGAATGTGAAGATTGTGGCATATTAAGAGCTTGAGCCCTAGTGATTACTGCATTAGCCGATTGCATATTAACATTTTCCCAATTAGAAATTTAACAGAGAAGGAAATGTCGAAACTGTCCTCCTTCCACACAATCTGCCTAAGGAAAATTCTCCGAATCTTTTGGCCAAACACCATCAGCAACCAAGAACTACTTATTCGGAGTAACCAGGAGGACATGCACACCATCATAGCTGGCAGACGCTGGAGTTGGGTTGGCCATGTCCTCAGAAGGGACCCTGATACCATCGCAAGAACAGCTATGCTATGGACCCCCGAGGGAAAGCGAAAGAGAGGCCGACCAAAAATAACTTGGCGGAGAACTGTGGAAGCTGAGATGCAAAGAATGAACCACAGTTGGGGCACTGTACGAAGGATGGCCGCCGACCGAGCAAAGTGGAATCAATTTGTTGCTGCCCTACAAGACGCCACCATGCGTGATGGCCGCTGACTGCTTTGACGGTTGGCGGTTATGGATCAAAGAAGAAGAAGAATAATTAGAAATTTGCTGTGGAGTGCATTCTTTCACCCCGTGAATGCGACCGATGATAAGATCAGCGATCGGATTCGGCAAGAGACATGCTTGCACCTCTCCTGTAAAGAAAGGCGTAGCAATATTGATAATGGCAGTGGAGTACTTCTCCAATGTGCCACCAAATGTTACACATTTGACTATATTGCCTGTAGCTCGAGAAGGATTTACGAGTGATTGCCTCACTCCAATGGTAGTGCACCCCGAATCGAAAAGAATTGATACCGGAGTACCATCTATTAGGCCCCTATTAAAGACAAGAGCACCCCTTCCATTATGCGCAATTGACGCATGGAGAGCGGGAAGCGGGTGACCGCAGCTTAAAGTAGAAACTGTGGTTGGATCGAATAATGTTTTGCATTGCGAACACTCAGATGCTCTAGCAAAATCGAAAGCGGAATTTGCTACACTGTTGGAGTCTTTTTTATCATTATTCTGATTATCGGTGTCGTGGAACTCCTGTTGTGCAGAGTTAGCCTGGTAATACGATTTACCATGTCTTTTGTGTTGTGATCTACCTCGGTTATAATTGTCTCTATAATTATTATTGCCTCTGTTATAACCCCTATTTGGGTTTGAATCATCATGCTCATTATATTGAGTATCCCTGTAATATTGTTTCTTTTGTCTCCATGAAGCACTTGGGTAGTTCCTATAGCTACTCCCTTTCCGAGAATTTCTAACATTATGGGTACCCCTCGCGTGTCGAGGACTATCAGCCCGATTCCAGTTCTTCAAAGAAGAACTCTGATTTGAGCGGTTATCTTGGTTTTGATACTTATTCCAATTAACCTTTTTATCAAATTTATTTTTAGCTCCTTGGAATTTGTGTGAGTAATTCTGATTATATTCTGTTGCCGAAGCAACTGGCATACTCTCTTTAATGTTAGAGTTACTAAGAATCATGTCAGGGTGTGCCGTGGCATACTGGTCACAATATTCTTCCATTTGCTTTATTGTACCAGGTTTACGCTCATGTAAGAACTCTAGGAATGATTTATTTACAGAAGACATGACCTTGTCTCTTAGCAATAAATCCGTAAGACCATCAAATGTTTTCTCTGTTTTGGATAATTCAATCCATCGTGAAAGTGTAATTCGTGCTTTTGAGATGAAATCTGAGAATTCTACACCTACCTCAGGTCTCATTGTTTTAAACAAAAGACGATAACCTTCTTCAGACAGCTGATATCTCTTTATCAAAGCTGCCCTAACAGCATCATAATTATCTTTGTCGGCCTCTTCAACAAAATATAACTTACTCAGAGACTCCCCTTTTAGATTTTCAGACAACTGATTCACATACTGTGATTTGTCAACATTATGAGATCGACAAGCCCGTTCAAATCTAGAAAGCCAAAATGTTATGTCATCACTGGTAGGGTTAAACGCTGGTACCTTGACCTTGTACACAAAGGGTTTACCATTACCACCAGATGCCTGATTAACATTACTCATACATGTCAATTTTAATTTCTCTAATTCAAACTCATGTTCTCTTATTGCTTTTCTCTCTTCAGCTTCTCTATCTAATTTTTTTTTGTTCTGCAGCAGCAGCAGCTTCTAATTTTTTCTGTTCTGCAGCAGCTTCTAATTTCTTCTGTTCTGCAGCAACTTCTAATTTCTTCTGTTCTGCAGCAACTTCTAATTTTTTTTTTGTTCAGCTGCAGCTTCTAATTTCTTCTGTTCTGCAGCAGCAGCAACTTCTAGTTTTTTCTGTTCTGCATCAGCTTCTAATTTCTTCTGTTCTGCCTCAAATCTCCTTTCCTCCATTTGCATCTGCAATTTCTTAAGTTCAGCAGCAGTATCAGCTTCTTTTTCTAATCTTTTTTCTTCAGCCAGAGCTTTTTTTTCTTCAGCAGCAGCTTTTTTTTCTTCAGCAGCAGCTTCTCTTTCTAATCTTTTTTCTTCAGCCAAAGCTTTTTTTTTTTCTATTTTAAGTTTTTTCCTCCCAACCCCCGCTTTTTTTTTCTCCGCCGCAGCTTTTCTTTCTTCAACAGCCACAGCCGTTTTTTTTTTTCTCTTCTGCAGCTAATGCTTTGTCATATTGAGCAACAGCCCATTGTTCTAAGTCTTTTCCAGTCTTATCAAGAGATTTTCCTTGTGCAATGAAATAATCTAATGTAGACATATTGTCTTCTTAAATCAGAAACCTGAAAAAGTAAATAAATTACCCTATTTCACTTTAATGGGAGACAAGTCTATACCATAGACTTAGTCTTAGTCCAAACTTGTATGGTTTATAATAACCAATGATAACTTGAGTACCTGTGGACAACAATAACTGTATCTCAAATACTGTGGGAGACAAGCCTTACAAAGGTCTTGTATACCTCAATGTAATCAAAGATCACTTGAGTACCTGTGGAAAAAAATATTTCCCTTTACCAATCACTTTGGGAGACAAGCCTTACAAAGGTCTTGTACATTTTGTTTTATAACAATAACAATCATAAAGTACTGATCTGTACTATACTATCAGTGTATACCACTATACGTCATATGTCAACTAAAGACATTACAAAGGACAAACAAGAAAAGACAATATGAACACATTTGCAGAGATCAAATTAAATTAAATAGGAGAAATGAAAAAAATGATCACAGAAACCGTGATGATAACTGCCATAATATAACAAGACAAATAACGCCACAGTGTATAAACATAAGGGTGTAAAAAACTGAAATGAAAGAAAAGATGAGACCTACAATTATACAAACAAATCAAACAAAACTAAGGAACACAAAATTATTACCAAAAACAACGAAGAAAAGAACACCTCATCACAACTAACAGAAATAGCAGCAAATTGTTGCTAACAAATTTCCAATTAAGAAAATGTGTACCTATAGAATACTAGTACCAGACCAATGTCACTCGGCATACCTTGTACTAGTCACACAGAACATAAACTAATTTAATACATAACAAATAACATGTAAGCATAAATAGCATATAGCATACAATATAATTTATGTCATGAATGGAATGTGTTGCAGGTATAGTGTTGTAAAGCAGGCACAGTTTATTTTAATACTAATAACTTGCCACTTTATTCAGTAATAGATTTAATTTTAAACTATTACACTGTCAATTTTTTCTCTGTTGAGCATATGAAGATCCAACGATGAACTATGCACTTTATGTTCAACAACACTGTGATTCTTCTGTACGTTGAGAAATGTCAACAATACTGCTCCAGATATTTTCTACACTTGATACCACTGTCCTGTGTAATACTGTCTGTACAGCGAAAAAAACTGTCAACAAGCGCTGACCTAGATACAGCATCCTATCGGTAATACAGGTCAAGCTGACATCGACTGTATAGCTGTCCTACTGGTGTTGATGTGTTCAAACAAATGTTCTTTCAGCTGTAAACTGTGATTCTCAACACAAAACTGCGTAAGCTGGACCCAGGAATCTGGCTCGCCACTGTAAAGTTTCTTTTCTTCTTTCCACTCTGTAAAGTGTCAGTCGGTATGCTCTGTAAGGAAGAGTGGTGTGTTGTTGAGATCAGGCATGCTCCAGTCTACCCAGCTGTAAATGGGTAACTCACCCTAGTCCTGAGTTAGGGAAGGCAAAGGCTCCAGGGGAAGCAGGCCCTAAACTTGGTCACTCCAACCGACGCAGGATGGTGTATGTATGAAGTAGAAGTGTAGAGTGTGATTACCGCGAATGGTGTACTGTTCGTGTGCTGACCAATATAACCACTCATACACTTGTGTCTACAAGGCACCAATGCAGACTGCTGAAATCTTTGTTTACTCAATTTATTCAGACGTACACACTGGGACATACGAGTACATCATGGTATGTTGACATATCAATTTGTAGGTATACATAGCAGATCTGAAGTCATGACACATTCAGAAATAATGGGCAGTACATCAAAAGTTCAATGTCATGATATATTATGGCCGCATCCCCCTATCTGACTAAACGCGTCAGTGAAGGCAGATCGGTAAATAACTAAAGTTATTTGACGTCCATAGTTTGTAGCATATATTATGAAACCACGAAAGAGGGGGTTTCTAGCAAGATTGAGATCTCCCTGTCACTGTCCGATAATAGGATAAATAATCTGTTCTCTTGGCAGTGATCAAAACATATGATGACCGAAATCTAACATGGCTGCCTCCCTGAGTTGTCGTTCACTCATTCATAGGAAGGAGAATATAAGCCAGAGTTAATTTATAATGGGTATATAAATGATTTCATAAATGTTTCCATACAGCTCTACGGTGATCAGGTTAATTCACGTAGCCATAACCGCTGCAGGAAAGTCTGTCATCTTCGTCGATACAAAACACGACCCTAGCGATACGAAGCACAATGTTCCATCTAGGTCGAATCGACATGAGATCATCAAAATAGGGTCTGGCAATACATGGAGTCCGAATTATACATTGTACCGTACCTTAGGAGAGTCTCTAACATAAACTATAGTAGAGATACCATCTCCTTTAGAAGAAAACCACTTCATGAATTATATTTCCTTAAGAATCTACCAGCCCTTTGAAAAATGCGTACCCGCCATTATCACGGTACATCGGAACTCATCACGACTTGTCAAGACAACTCATACTTCCGCTAGACCGGAATAATAAGAATCTAGTCCCGCCTACCCATCCAAAATATACAATAGAGGACTGATTCTACTTGTACTAATAATATGTAATACATATGAATTCAGGCCATAAACACAATAAGCAAATTAATATATTTTCTGGCCCTAAAAAATAAGTACAAACGTAAGCGCAATATCCTTGCGCTGGATCAATATCCAGAACGATTACTCCTATAATCAAAAGTGTGAATCAAACATGGATTCTCTCGCTTTTACCATAGACAGCATTTTCATACACAAATGAATGAATGTCTATATTTTTCCCATATTAAATAGCCATATCGATTTTTGTAATATGTGCGTCAAAATATGCACGCAACACAGTGCATGAAACGAAATACAAGATTAACCCCATCAATCTAAGAAAAGTCTGCAACATCTTGTACACATACCTTTTTCCAGCTTGTTGTAATAGTACATTCATTTATCTTCAAAGTGACATTTAATTCATAAAAATATGTTAAAATTTAAGAAAACTACAGCTTAATTTCTCCATAGGCCTATAGGGTGAAAATGAGAACAACATTTTAACATCCAGTGTGTTTTTCAATTCGTTAATTAATGTGTTAAACGGGATAAAGAAGACATGGAAAGACTGAACAGATGGCACAGGAAAGGAAGACTTGATGTTAAAGACCTATGCCCCACAGGAAAGGAAGACTTGATGTTAAAGACCTATGCCCCACAGGAAAGGAAGACTTGATGTTAAAGACCTATGCCCCACAGGAAAGGAAGACTTGATGTTAAAGACCTATGCCCCACAGGAAAGGAAGACTTGATGTTAAAGACCTATGCCCCACAGGAAGTTAAAAGGTTATAATATTAACTAGCAATAACCCGTCAAACTTGACGGGTTTTTAATTATAGTGTGCAACCCTGAGCCCATATCAGTAAGGAATCAGCAACTGGAACAGACAGATGCCTTCACATACCTAGGATGCATAGTAACACCAGACGGCGGAGCAAGCAAAGACATCAACATCAGAATGAACAAAGTAAGAACAGCCTTTTTTAGTCTAAACAACATCTGGAAGTCCTCTCAGTACAGCACAAGCACAAAATTAGGATTATATCAGAGCTGTGTGCTTTCTGTGCTTCTCTATGGCGCGGAGAGCTGGAGAGTTACAGAGAAGGAAATGTCGAAATTGTCCTCTTTTCACACAACATGCCTAAGAAAAATTCTCTGAATCTTTTGGCCAAATACCATCACCAACCAAGATCTGCTTACTCGCAGCAAGCAAGAGGACATGCACACCATCATAGCTGGCAGACGCTGGAGCTGGGTTGGCCATGTCCTCAGAAGAGACCCCAATGCCATCACAAGAACAGCTATGCTATGGACCCCTGAAGGAAAACGAAAGAGAGGCCGACCAAAAACAACTTGGCGGAAGACTGTGGAGGCTGAGATGCAAAGAATGAACCAGAGTTGGGGCACTGTACGAAGGATGGCCGCCGACCGAGCAAAGTGGAATCAATTTGTTGTTGCCCTACAAGACGCCACCAGGTGTAATGGCCACTGACTGCTTTGACGGTCGGCGGCTAAGGATCAAAGAAGAAGTTTCCGTTCCCAGATGAGCAGACAGAAGTACATTCTTAGAGTGTTTTTGGTTTCTTTCCATTATACAGTGTAATCAAACTGTTCATGAACACCGTCATTTAAACGCTTTTCTTTGTTGATTGTAACTACTTTCGGGAGAGTATATATAATGGAAACAATACAATTTTTCAACACGGTTGCATTCTTCAGCTGTGACCAATGTACACACGGCAAGAATTATGTTATTTTAGATTCAATTTAAAAGTTTTTTCATGACAACATTTCGTGTGAAAGTGCATGGATTGTTTTCAAAGAGTGTTCCCTGATAATAAGTGGTTTTAACAAAAACTTTCAAGTTTTCATGATTTGTACATCGGGTGAGGGCTCATGCACACCAATTTTTATGCACTTTTTCTTTGTCAAGCACTACTTATTTCATGAAAGAAAAAAAAGTATTTGTTTTATATAACAACCACGCCGCGCAAGTTGCACACCGTGTTTTGTGCACTTTTTTTTCTGGCGCGAGTTACTATTTTGAGTGAGACCGACCGACGTAACATACATCGGTAATTATGTTAGTTGGGATAAGTGACAAAAAATAAAAAGCTAATAAATGTTAAAATCAAAGATGCACACAATCAACTAGAGATCTACTGGTGACAAGATGATAGTCATGACAGTGAAGACAAACATAATGTAAAATGATGAAAAAGTGTTACTGGGTCACTTTTACAAATGACAATACACTAGAAAAAAGGGGTTACTCTTAGTCATTTACTCACAAACAGGAAACCAAGATGTGAAATATGACAAAATAACAAGCACAATGTACAAGTCAAGTCCAACACACAAAAATTAGCATCTTCAATTCAAAATGTCATCAGTCCTATTTTATAGGTCCAAAACATGGAGAAAAGCTAAAGACAAGCAGAAACTTTCATAAATGGGTGATAGCACAGAGTAGGACTGAGATGATAAGATCACAGATGTGGACAAAATGGAAAGAACCGGACAAAAAACACTGGAACAAGGTGAGGAAAAGATGCTGGCACTGAATAGGACAAACATTTAGAAAACCAGATGATAGCATTACAAGGCAGTCCTTGTTCTGTAATCCCTGGGGTAAGAGAAATGCAGAAAGGACTAACAAACATGGAGAAGACAAGGAAAGACCTGAGTGGATGGTACAGGACATGATGGTACAGGACATGATGGTACAGGACATGATGGTGCAGGACATGATGGCACAGGATATGATGGCACAGGACATGATGGTGCAGGACATGATGGTACAGGACATGATGGTACAGGACATGATGGTACAGGACATGATGGTACAGGACATGATGGCTTGTGTTTGTTGAAGACATGCTCCAGGCAGAAATGTGGGGTGACAATGAACAAATAGAAGGCAAATTAAAACAGGGTTAACAAGAGTGGATGGGAAACAGTATGTGTAAATAATGAAGGGGGTTGTCAACAAGAAACACAATGGTACAGGAGTCAAGTTTTACATATCAACATTAACTACAAACACCAGGAGGGGTTTTGGGGTCAACCACACTCACAAACATAAATAAATACAAACCTGGAGTTATTTCCTTGGCTGCAAGTTTAATAAGGTCTTTCTCCGTGCATGTGGCAATCATGGCTTTGGTTGGGTCATCACTCTTGGGCAACACAACAACATGCATTGCTGAAGATACATAAACACTTCTTGAAATGATGATGCTATATTTATAACCCACAGCGGAAAAAAAAAAAAAATTTACACATACAATAACTAACACTTACAAAGCTACTCTTTATAATCACTTTAACCTAACTAACATCCACCAAGCTACTTTCTTTAATCCCTTTAAACAAACCAACACACACCAAACTACTCTTATTGTTGAACAGAATCGACATCATTGCACTCTGGGTAAACCCATAAGTGCTCAGTCTCCCTCAGTACATGTCGAAGAGTTTTAATGCTAACTGTTCCTGTAGCTCACTGGTTATAAATACGACAGATGCATCCTCTCATACATCCATCTCTGCTAGCCTGACATTTGATGCCAAATTCTAACAGTCATAACCTTGCTAATTCATTTATTGCAGTGTCATTGTCTAACAGGTGATCATTAAATGTTTTCTCTCCCTTATCCATATCCAGTGTCCCCACTGTTGGTGCTCTTGATGCTAGTCTGTCAGCTCTCTCATTACCGCGTACTGTAATAACATTAGCACACACTAAACAACTTTCTCCAATAACTTTAAACTCACACAAAAACTGACATAAACATGTGACTCTCCAACACCTAGAAACATTTTTTTAAAATGAGCAGCATTATAATCTACCAGCATGTTGATTAACAAATACAAGACAAGTTATATATTAGGCAGTAATTACATTTACCAGATTTTCCGCCGGATGCCGTCTGTGACATCAGTCTGCTCATTGCAGCTAGCGGGCAGCCTGACAAGCTAGAGGGAGGTTGATAAATAGAAAACAGGTAATCAATATTCTTATTGACACTTTCATTGAATGACACAACAAAATAAATGGAAGCTGACATAAGGTTTCTTACTTCACTTTATGGTCCATGGGGCTTGCAACTTCATCATGTAAATAAAGTGCTACAACGACCACTGAAAGAGCACAGGGATGCATTGGTGCAGCCTCCGCGGGATCAGCCTCTTATGACATGCCTGAATGCAACCCTGTTTTCTTTGTCTCATCACAGACCCCTGGGAACTGCAAGGGGCCACTTACATATTACTATTTTGTAAATATGTGTACATGATATTTCATTTGCGTGGTTAAACTGTTTAATGCACTGACTACCTGAGCAGAACATGTGACAGAAAACCAAGCAACCTGGCACCGAAACAGCAGAACCACTTTCCTTAGATAAAGAACATGTATGCATCTGATAAATGGTTGGCATTACAGCCAACACGGCCTACGCTGTCCCCATTGCTCTGTGAGATGACACTGTTCCCTCTTGCCTGTTTAAGAAGTGGCTACATGTGAGGTCATAAAAACTATCATGTCAAACTATTTGTTACAGAAACCACCACTGTAAAAGTACATGAAATGATTCTGCACAGGCGTCTGCAATAGGACTTTATGCTACTTAAGGAGCAAGATGATGTGAGGAAGAAGAAGAAGAAAAGAAAAAGTTTTCACCAGCCCCCTATCTCCCCCACATAAAATATTGTTGACTGTCATTAAAAAGGGCAAAATCAATTGTCTGTGTGCACAATATTCACACACAACTCTAGTAAATGTACAGTTGTATACTCAAGACTTACCTTCTGTGTGTGCTTCTGTTGTTATTGATATGACCACGTCCATTACAACCTGGAGTAGGACATCTGCAGACACAAAAACTCAATGAACTTAAATAGAATAAAGAAAATGTAATTATGTACAAAACATAGATAGATAATACAACAACAAATAGATTGAATAAGTACAACAACAAATAGATAAAGTACAACAACAAACAGATAAAGTACAACAAATAGATAATGTACAACAACAAATAGATAATGTACAACAACAAATAGATAAAGTACAACAACAAATAGATAATGTACAACAACAGATAGATAAAGTACAACAACAAATAGATAATGTACAACAACAGATAGATAAAGTACAACAACAAATAGATAATGTACAACAACAAATAGATAATGTACAACAACAAATAGATAATGTACAACAACAGATAGATAAAGTACAACAACAAATAGATAATGTACAACAACAAATAGATAATGTACAACAACAAATAGATAAAGTACAACAACAAATAGATAATGTACAACAACAGATTTAGTGCATGATAATTGAGAATTGATACATTATTTAATACATTGATCTCTTGAGGAAATATTTATTGTGTGAGGTGGAAATTAATTGTTAAATTTCCAAGGACATAAACTTATTATAATTATAAGTGGTTGATACATATAGTGAACTGAGTGAATAAGTCACTATGGATTTTGATATGGATCATGAGTGTGATGTAGATCCTACAGATATAAGGCCTATGTTGGAGTGTGCATTGGTGGTAGGAAGAGATAAAAAGGGATTGAGAGGCCCACGACTTGGAGCATGGGTGATGGATGATTTTTTGATTAATGTGTCAGCATCCCTAGAGTTATTTGCTGAACATAACTTTAAGTTAGTTTGTAATTTTGTAATGGCTAAGGATTTGGTTAATTTGCTACGACACCTTCGTGTGTTTTTGCAACAGAATATTGAGGTTGAACACGGACATATAGTGCAAAGTATATACAAAATAATCCACAACGGTATTCCTGACGATCAGAAAAAGGAATTGAGAGATGAGAAACAAACAAAAGTAAACAAACAGAGTGCTCTACAAGAAAGGGCAAAATTTTTGCAGGATATTTCTGAAAAGAATAGATTACAAGAAACAGTGTCTAAGCTCACAAGTGAGTTACAGAAATCAAACTTGGAGCTTGCTAGTGTGAAAACAGCATTAGACTCTGAATACAGTAAAGTTAAAAACTTAGAAGTTCTGATAGAACATAAGAATGGCGATATTAGTAATCTCAAGCAGGAGATTGAAAATAAGAGAGAAATGTATGAGAAGTTGAAGGTCGAGAGCAATGTACGTGAGAAGAAGAATATAGATATGCTCCATGATGTGTTGGATGAGAATGATATTCTCAGTAGCCAACTGAAAGAAAAAAATAACGTATCTCCCGAGAAGATTAATGAGTTGAAGGAACAAGCTGCTAAAGTTGAGGAGCTTCAGGCTCAGGTGGCCCTACTTCAGCCACAGGTAGAAGAGGTGCAAAAGAAGAGATTAATAAAATTGGAACCACAGAGGAGAACAATTAAAGAAAAGGATGATAAGGAGAGATTAGAAGAGTTAACGGTGCAGAGAAAGAAAATGGTTAAGATTGAGAAATTACTCATGGAGGGGAGCCGCGCTAGCGTAGTGGTTACAACACCGCTCTGGCGACCGGGTGATACAGGATCAAACCCGGGCGACGGCATTTGAGGATTTTTCGTCGACCGGGATTTGGACTGGATTAACTCGAGACCTGGCGAGGACATTTGAAGGAGTGTCGTCGACCAGGGACTGGCGGCTCCTGAGCCGACCCAGCTGCAATGGGTACCTCCGAAATCGGCGAGTATTTGCCTGAATGGCGAGGGACACCTGTCTCTGTACAAGAAATAAAGGGATACTCACGTAAAATCAATCTCAGGTTAAGACATAAAATAATAACCTGAGATTTCGCCTCGAGTATTAGCGGGCGAACGCAAAAAAAAAAAAAAAAAAAAAAAAAAAAAAAAACTCATGGAGGAGAAGAGTAAGGTTTTAACATCTAATGACTTAATTAAGCAACAAAACGAAGACATCTCACTTAGAAATGCTGAGATTAGTGATCTGAGAAAAAGAGTTAATGGTTTGGTAGATGTTGTTTTAGGCATCAAGGGGTTGTCTACTGTCAATGTTGACAATAGTAGACAGAAGGTTGTTTATCACCAAGTAAAACAAGCAAGAAGTCAGCCCTTTACACTTTTTGCTGAGACGAAAATCGAACATGATGGACGGAGATCCCTACGTGGCAAATACAATTTCCCACGTACTACTTCTGGAAAAAATACTGACTCGTGGCGTCAGGCCAGCAAAGATAATTCTGCTATAACAGTCAGTTCTATAGATTGCAAAAAAAATGGAGATAAATTTCAAGGCAGAGCTCAAAAGACCAATCATTATTCTGATTATGGAAATTCTGATAAACAGGTAATAAGGGACAAAGCTATTAGTAAGACTTGTACCCAAAATAAAATTCAACATGTTGATAACTATAAGGATTTTGTTATAACTAGTACTGAGCAATTTGGTAAGCATATTGTCACAAAGGAGAATAGAAACAATTTTGGTGAGAGAAATAACTACATTAAAGGTTATCAGCCTTATAATGATGGTTCTAGAACACAACAAAATCCATCGGTTAGATATTTCTATCAAAGGAGAAAAGTTCGAGAGAATATCTCGTTGTGTGTAAGTAGAATTTTGTTTCAGTCTACTGCTGTGACGACCTTCATTTTCGGTTAGGATGTACCTATCCTTCTGTGTTATCTACTATGTGATGAAGAAATGATGGCATGATATAGAAACCAGACGTTTTTCACTGCCACAAGTTTTGGGTAAATGTTATATTAACTTTCCGTTTTACCTCAATAAATCTCACAAGTTGATTGAAATGGACATTTTCATTTGTGTTTTCTCACAGTATTCGGCTTTGTGTTAAGACTCATCGCTCCGATGGTATTGTTAGCTGTGAGAGGAATGTTTGTCAACTTACGACCGTGTGTCTAATCAAGTGCAACCCAGCCAGCCTGTTGACCTGTATTGTATGACATCGCCCGTGCGTTTTACAGAATACTATCAGAAGATGGAGTTGTGACCTATTTTTTCTTTCTTTCTTTAGGAGTTGGTTTAAGATTGCTACAGTGTTTTATACACTTAATTTATTTTTTGGTTAATGAATTATTGTATTGCATAGTAGCATACATTATATAATGTCTTAGTGCGTATTGTGTATGTTCATATGTATGCACTGTTGTAACTCTATGTTATGGTTTTCATGATTGTTTTGTGGATAAATATTATATGTATTATGATTGCAATGAGATTGTATCATATCACTTTGTGGTGACTTGTCTTTGATGTTTGTAATGGGATTGTAGATTTATGATATTTTCATACGCTAGTCGGAAGACTATTTTACTTAGACCATATTATGTTTGACCATAGGTGCTCCGTTGTGAAGTTTGAAGCAATGATAGTTGATTCATCAAACATTGATATGTTTTGGCAGCGTTGGTTCTTAGGATAATTTTGTACTTGATGAGATTGCCAGCCCTAAGCACAAACTCATTAGCGAGGAATATGTGTTAGTTGTTTCAGAGAGTCTTGTTATTCATTAAATTTTTTTTTTTTCTTTTCTTATATTCTGGTGCTGTGTCTAATTAATATATTACCATATACAGAGGTTATATGCAGTAACTATTGTGTTGTGAAATGTAATTTTGAAACTAAACTTGTATGTGTTGTTTATGATTTTGTATTTGTGTTTGAAAACATATTTTGAAACATTGGTTTCTGGTATTTTTTGCCTTTTGTTTTTTTCTGCTGAATTCTGTTTAAACTAGTATGTGTTTATTATGAGTCTACTTAAGAATTGGAATTCTTTTTTGTTAGATGTCATTCATTTGGTTAAAGATGATTTCATTTTGGTATATTAGTTATAGATTTAATCTAGAAAAAATTAAAAATACTATTTTTTATTTAACTTAGCTTTAAGAAACTTTTTTGTATTGTAATTTTTTAGGGAAATGTATTTTTCTTTGACATTGTTATATTTTTTCTGCGCCAAAGCGCTTAATAAGGTGTAATAATATATGTTGATATTTCTGAATTTAAAATAGTAATATTTTTTTTGGAGATTGTGATATTTTTATATATCGCACTTTTTTGTGTGATGCCTGTGATAAATCATTTTAGTTATGAATAAGTTTTGTAATTTGGCTAAATTATTTATTATGCGTTATTTAGTTGGATAGTTGTTGGGATGTATAGTTATCGTTTTTCTATACATTCATCTTTTGAATTTCCTTCTTCCTTTTCGGATGATTCTTCGTTTCACTCCATTTCTTTGGAAGCGGTCTATGCTTGGGTTATGCTTCCATGTTTCATCTGGATGTTACTTGATACTAGTTGTGTACGTTTACTTCTTGCACTTCTTATACTTCCATTCTTTGTATTCTTACGTATTGTAGTATGGATTGGTATATGTAACTATTGGTGACACTTCTATTTATTTCATGCAAGGAATTGATTAGCTTAATTTTTACTATTGGGTATTATGGATCTTTCTTCCTATTTCGATTTCTTTGTTGATTTTCTGTGCTGATCACGCTTCTTTTGTTTGATCTTGACTTTACTTCCTATTTATTATGTCATGTTTGGTCTACAGTAATAATACTTAACTTTGTTTGTAAATGATTATTTCGGTGTATTTGGCAGATTATTATGGGTAGTTTGTTTATTGTACACTTGCTTTATTATTTGGCAATGTATTATTTTGACCTTATCATGAGACTATTGTTGTAAGCATATATTAGAGCTTAGCTGACCCCTTACTTTTCGTTGATGTAGTTTTTTCAAAAAAATTATAAATCATTTTTTTTCTCCGGAGCAGGTGGTAGCTGTTAAGGTCAAAGGGGAATGATCCGTACTATACTGATTATACAGTGTGAATTCAGGGTTGTAGCACTTGTCGGCTTGTTTAATTGTGAGTTGTTTAAACATTTATATGTTAGAAAACAGAGTGTACAGAAAGCGTGTGAGCGCTGGTCATTTAGTTATTCTGTACTGGTTTCGGCCGGCTGTGAATAGCTCACGGCTAGTCCGTGAACAGCCGGGTCCGGTGACTGTTTGGCGGGAGATGTGTGTTCCCGTGGCAGTCGGAGAGCAGTCTAAGTTTGGGCGTTGACTGGAGTCAGCCCTGTGTCTTGTGTGTGTTCCCAAGGGTAGTGTACGGGAACGATGTTTGGCCATTTTTTCGAGGTGTACCATTATTTGCCTATTTTAGGTGTGATTATCTGCAGATAAGAGAAGATAAGAGAAGATAAGGTGTACTTTATGTTAAGGACATGTTCTGGGGCCTTGGTGTCTACAGGCCGATGTTTTGAATCATGTTTACCTCCCTAATAGATTTCTATTGTGCAGGAACGGCGCTAGGAGATGGTAAGGCCATTGTTCCTTATGAAGGGAGAGTTTTCTGGTGAATGTACTTTATTTAAAGAGATTATAAGGCCAGGATTTGTGTAGGCCAGATTACTTGTAGACTGCAGAGCGGACAGTCTTTTGAGTATATATAGATTTAAGGATCCATGAACAGATATCAGAGTTATTGAAGAGATTATAAGGCCAGGATTTGTGTAGGCCAGATTACTTGTAGACTGCAGAGCGGACAGTCTTTTGAGTAAATAGATTAAGCCTGTGTGGCGTTTGTAACTGCAGTATCAGCAGTCGTTCTGGTGGAACATTAGAACTGCGAGTATATATATATATTTAAGCCTGTGTGGCGTTTTGTAACTGCAGTATTAGCAGTCGTTCTGGTGGATTTACTGATGTAACATTAGAACTGCGATGTAAACAGGGTGTACATCATACTGAACAGCTGTGACATGCGGCGCAATTGATTATTATTGATTTTTGTGTATCCTGTTGTACCTGTGTAGTGTATCGTACCGGATTGATGTTGCTGTGTGAATAAATTATGTGCTGTCAATTGGAAATGAACACTAGTCTGATTCGTTGATCTATGCTTGACAGTACAGGGTGAGTGACTGTACCCTCCATACCACTCACTACAGACTTTATACACAGGGACAATACAGAGCTAACAAATTTATCATCTGCTCTGTGTGGGCGCATGTACTACAACAGTCTAATCACTTCAAAAGGGATATACTTTACCAAATATACATTAACAGTACCAATTACCCTGGGATATAATTTATCCGTGGATAACACTTTTACTTTATCATCCGCCCCATGCCCAACCCTCCTTAGTTGCCTTTTATGTCATGCATGGTAGGTTACAGTGTTACTATTCTCTACTCCCCTTTCAAGTAGAACATAGAAGTACATTCCATAAATTGTGTTTTAAAAAAAAAGGTATCAGGTGACATAAGACAATCCAGAACATAGAATTACATCCCATAAATTGTGTTTAAAATAATTTTTAAACAACCTTCCTATATAAGGTGACATAAGACAATTCAGAACAAAAATACAACACATTAAGACAATTTAAAAACAATATAAACTGAAAATGGAGGCAGACTGGATACAGTCTCAGGAAGCAACTCAACAGTATAACCATCACTTGAACCACAAATGGAAGAGAAGAGAGGACAGACCTCAAGAAGACTGGATGACAAGAAAGCCAAGGGAACAATTTTTCCTTACCGTAAACTATGATCATTTCTCAGTAGGCCTGAAAGAACACCAAACAAAAAGAGAAAAATATAAAACATGTACAGAGGTGAAATTTGCATAACAGTTTTATCTTTTCACATTTAGAGGGTGCAAATTTTAAACTGTCAAAGAGTTGTGAAATGTAAATGAACATTTTCTTTAACAACAATTCAAGCATACACAGATGTAAGTATTCACAATCATTCACAATCTAGATGATTAATATAAGCATGTATTATTTGTATCAACATTTTCTTTAACAGCAATTCAAGCATACACAGATGTAAGTATTCACAATCTAGATGATTAATGTAAGCATATATTATTTGTATCAACATTTTCTTTAACAGCAATTCAAGCATACACAGATGTAAGTATTCACAATTTAGATGATTAATGTAAGCATGTATTATTTGTATCAACATTTTCTTGGATCCTTGGCCGCTTACTAACAAAGAAATCTGTGGCCATCAAGCTTAGCATCTTGTAGGGCAGTAACAAACTCTCTCCAGTTTGTACAGTCCCTGGCCATTCTTTGTACGGTGCTCCAACTTTGGCTCAACCTCCATAGCTCTGTCAGTTTATTTTGGTTGGTCTCTCTTTTGCCTTCCTTCCTGGGTCCATGGCATAGCAGTTCTAATGATGGAGCCTCTCCTGAGGACATGACCAACCAACTTCCAGTGGCTGCCTGTTTTAATGGTAACAAACAGTTCTTAGTTGTAAGTCTAAAAATGTTCATTCGCTTGTGTGTTTTTTGTGTTGCCTCTACTTGTCTTAAGAACTGCCTTGTAATGCTATCAACAAGTTTCCTTAATGTGTCCTATCCAACATCAGCATCTTTTCCTTACCTTATATTTCAAAGAGATGACCAGAATTTCGTATGTTATTCAGTTTACCAGCCTAACTTAAAAATGCTGCCTCAAAGGCACTGAGAAGCAATAATAAAATCACCATTCTTACCATTTTTTTTAAATGCTTCTGCAGCAAATAAACACTGTATATTCGTCTAGCTGTCCATTGTTACTGCAAAGCCTTGAACAGTGCTAAATTCTTCATTTTTCTTTTTTGTTCACTCTTAAACACATCTTTCTGTCTTGTAAAGCTGGCAGTCTTAGGCTTTTCTTGTTGTTGTTGTTGTTGTTTAACTAGTGGTGCTGAGCTTCTCGCTCTTTAGCAGCCAATACCAAGTTGAAGACTCCTTGGTATTATTTACACTGTAGATCTAGGCTTTTCTTGTTGTTCTTGTTTAACTAGGGCTGCTGAGCTTCTCGCTCTTTAGCAGCCAATAGCAAGTTGAAGACTCCTTGGTATTATCTACACTGTAGATCTAGGCTTTTCCTGTGGCTTTTCTGCCATTCCAAAATGTGTCGAGTTGAAGTCACGAGCTCCAGTTTCTCCAGCTCGGCTTGCATTTAACACTTTGCTGACCAGCAATCCGGAGCATTACTGTCTCCCATTACCAAAGGTGTTTGCAGATTTCTTTAACTCTTTGACTCCACAGCAACGCTCTGAGCGTTGCAAAATTCAACACGCCGTGCCCCAGCAACGCTCAGAGCGTGGTTTTTAGTTTATCACGAATAAACCCTAAAAATCGTCCGCTTAATGCAGTTCATATATTAAAACTTGTAGAATGACTTCCGCTACTATTTAAACAACTAATTTGACTTTAGTTAATCAGCACATGTGCGTGTTTTGATGTTATTATCACGATTTTTGTGAAGATTCGCGTGTTTACGTTTTTTGTTGTTTTTGCTAGAGAAATATGTCACGCTTTATATTTACATTTTCTAAGTCTCCTAAGCAAATAATTGTGTCAAACTACTTTGAAACATTGCTGACATTGATGATGATTGTTTGGTAGTCACAGTTTGTTGTCAAAATACGGAATATATGCAGAAAAGCTAGACACACTAGATTTAGTTGATGAGTGGGCGTAGTCATATTCTGGCCGATCAAAAAGCAACAAAACTAGACCTACCGTAACATCTAATCACTAGTTCTTGGTAGAAGATGAAGCTAGGGATACTATTAAAACATTAAACAAGAGTAAAAAAGTATTTATATGACGTTATTCTTATTTATTTGTTTGAAAATTACGTAATGCACGATTGCATAATTTATTTTTTTTCTTACAAAGAACCACGGACAAACTGGTGCGAATAACACTAAATCTACTAATTTTGGCCATAAGCATGTTTTTTTTTACTTTGTATATGGATTAACTTGACGTTTGAAGACTAAAGAGAAAGTTTTATTGTCTACGACAGTAATTTGTCTTTGGTAAGATCGTATTCTACAGTCAACTTTTTAGCGTTTTTCAATTTTTGTTCACAAAACAAATTTCTTTTCTATAAAATTCTGCCCACAAAAAAAGTCTGGCACAGCGTGCAAAATAACTCTGGAATGAAAGAGTTAAAAATTACTTTTTTTTTTTTTTTCTTTGAAATTCCTAAATAATTGAAAAACAGACATAGGGTTTTGAAATTTTCAGAGCACCATTATGAATGGTTGCTACATCCGAAAAAACATATTTTATGCAAATTGGTCACATGATCATGGTGGCCATCTTGAATTTGTGTGGCTGTTATGATTAAAATTCATAACATTTATGTCGATATAACAGGCAGCTCAACAGGGCTCCTTTTTTGTTTATTTTATACGGAGTCACTTGTTAATAAAGGAAGTGACTTCATGCCGATATGGTTGACTGGCAGACGTAAACAAATCTGAAGCAGAAGTGAGGTGATCGTCTGCAAGAGATGCGGCTTGTGTTTAGAAGTGTGTGGACGTATGTGTTTTAAGCTCCTGCAGTATTGTGTTTTTCCTGAATTATTCCATCACCAGGACATCAATATACTTGGTGTAGCAAATGTAATTTTTGCTGGGGAGGTTAAGATGTTATACCTAACAAGAAAGATTGTTGTGTCTGTGTTAACTGTGTGAGGTCAAGCACATGTAGGTCCCTGACTATAAAAGAATGATGATGATGATGATATATTGTATCAGGGAACCTAACGCTACCTCCCTAGATCTCACACAGTCAGTATTTTGATTCTAGTGGCTGGTGTATGATGTCTTTAGTGTCTAGGGGTGAAATGAAGATGATGGTACATCAACACAATTCACTTTAACTCACTAAAAGAAAATGAATAAGACGGTGGTTAAAGTTTTCTTTTAAAATTTGAAAGTTTTTTTCTTTATACAATTTAATCTGCCTGTCCCGCCAACTTCTTTTGGACAGGTCTTTGAAAATGAGGAAATATATTTACATGTAATGTTTTAACTAAAAATATGGACTCTTGGTCCTAAGAATATATGGTTAATATAGAGTTCCTGTAGGTGTATTCACAGACTAATACTTTAATAGTTGCTAGTGATTGTCATTTGTTATGAGGAGCTGTTATTTTCATCAAGCCCCATATAATCAATGTTATTTTGATAGGAACTAGTTTCTTAGGATGAAATGTCAGATGTCCCAGCTGATAACGTCACCTGGGATTCTTCGTAGGTCGAATATATGTCAGTATATCAATGTAGAGACAATGTAGATCAGCACCCACACGTAAGCTCCTTCAGGCTATCAGCTGACAGCTTAAACTTTATAATGGAGACTTTACACCCACTCATCAGGTTTCCTGTCACCGGATGGTAACAGGAAATAAAAACTCTGCAATTAAAAAGACACCCTGGCCTTTTCAACCTGATCATAACTTCTTATCCCTATATATATACATGACGAAATGGGGTCAGCCTCTTGTGCATTCATGTGCATCAGCCCTTAATTTATGACTCACACCCTTCTGTGACCACACCACAGGTCCCTATGGCAGATACGCCACTGTACTTTTACATAGTTTGCTTCAATGCAATAACGTGGAGTAACCACATCTCCTTTTATATGATTTTTTTTTCTTTTCTTTTTCTAACTTATAAACGCTCTAGGCATGTTGAAAAGTGTTCATAGATTACAGAGGCTTCCTAACATTTCCAATACAAAATATTAATACAAAATCATAATAATATGCAACAGTCAAATACAGTTCAATGTGAGGACTCAATAATGTTTGCTTCCTGCATGTCCTTCACTTTTCCACAGCAGTATCTGACTTTTTCAGTTTTAATCAAGCATGTAAATACATAAAGCATTCTTACCACTAGTTCAAAGAAATATGTCACAAATAACGTTGACTGGCAAAGAATATGGCCTCAGTCTCGCTCTGCCCCTTCCAGATAGTGAATTAGTATTTAATTTTACAAGTTATCACATCTGATCTCAACGTAGTTGTTTGAATAAAATTTTCTAGTCAAATGGCCCCGAGACCACTATGCCTTTTGCCAATATCTATTAGAGCCGACCAATGAAAGCAGGCACTACAACTTTTTGAATTTAGTTTGAAAAAACAAAACAATTCCAAACAAACTATGTGCCTCGTAGTCCATTGGTCAGTCCGCGTTAGTATTGCCAATAGAAAAAGATGTTTCGTTTTAGTTACATTTTTCCTATCTCTCCCTTTTACTCCTATACTCTTATACCAACTAATAGAATTAGAATTTCTACAATGCCTCTTTTTTTTTAACCTTTAGCACTCTGCCGGCGAGACATATCGCCGAACGCAACCTATGTTCTGCCAGCTGGAGGCGATATGTCTCGCCTTGCGGTTGTCACCATTTCTAGCATGAGGACTTGTGTACACGTGATTTTCAGCCCCGGATGTTAAGTTGTAATTTTATTTGCAAGAGAGTTAGCTTCCGTTTCCGATCTTAAAAAAGTATGGGTGTATCCGCGTTTATTTTTTGTAAATTTTTTAAATCGAAATGAATCGGCATCAGACGCGCGGCCATTTCGCTCTAATTTTATTGGATTCTGACGCCATGCGGTGGGGATGAAATTTTTGTCTTTATAAGCGCTGAAATCGGTTCTCAGAATATGTTTGATGGCTGAGATGGAAACGAAAGTAAAATGGCCTTTCAAGTATGTATAATTTTCGGGGTTAGGATTAGGAATATCGGAAAAAAATAGGATTACGGCCGAATGTCACGGCTGGCTAGGGAGTTTGTTGCTTTGCTACTGATGATGGGTGTAACGAAAAGATCGTCATTTGATTTGTATTGCTCTATTGGTCAAATGACTTTCATTGAGATGCAAGGGATATGGACTCTTCATTCGTTGGTAATTTTTTTTTTTTTTTTTTTTTAAATTAAATTTTTTATTTTTTTTTTATTTTTTTCGTTTTTTTCATCTTTCCTTTCCTCTCTTCCTATCACATCTAACATGTACACAAACAAATTTTATATCATCAGATTCATCATTCATTCATTTCTATACAATCTAAAAATTAGAGCAATTGACCAAAAAACAAAAAAACTATAGAATTTACAAGTCACCCACTATAAAAATGGGGCGTTGTGAAAAAGAATGCAGTGGTTGGGCAAGTTTTCTGAATTTTTATGCAGCGTGCTAAAGGTTAAACTAGCGTCACCAATAACGTTATGTGTAACGAGCAAGAACAACAGTCTGTCCGGTCAAGCGTTCATAGACATTTAGTATTTTCTCAATAACTTGGCTAATACTTGGACTACCATATTTTTTTAAACATATTTTTGCTCAGGGGACTCTAAGCTATACTACCATATGATTTTTATGGTCAGTTTCAGTATGGTTTAGATTTTCCATTTTGTCACTGTCGATCGTCAAAATTAACTTTTTACACAAGTCGGCCATCTTTCCCCCGTCTCTAACATTTTCCTCACTATTCAAATAAACCAACTAGTTTGAGTGACGTCAGAATATTACCGCTAGGAGGAAATGAAAAATTGTCTGTGTGTTTGCCTCTGCTGGCTTTGCCCACAGCGTGTATATTTCAAAGAGACTGCGTGCAGAGCGAAGAGGGGTTTTTCAAAACTTTGGTAGTGTTTTGCGTTAATTATTACAATCATCTCGTTCTTACTACTGTGAAATGTCCGAATTATTACAAATGTTAGTGTTAAAGTTAACATATTACATTAATTCAAACACCAGTTTGGTCTCACAGTTCTGGCAAGTCGTTAATTACAAGCTTCCCCCCCCCCCCCCCGTTTCGTTTTTTATTGTACGTTTTCGAAACCGAAACTAAAGCGTGTTAGATTTTTTACGGCGGGTCATTTTCTTAGCATTCACACTGTACAAACGGCACTGCCCTACTGGCGTTGAAGATGAAACCAGTCAGACACCTGAGGGCTGGGGTATTTATTCATCATACGAGGCGTGTTCAATTGAAACCCGCCCGTGCTGCGCGAAGTGGACATTTGTAGGAGGAGCATGATGACGTCATATCTGACGTAATAAGCACATACGAATGTACAAGTGTGTAAGTGTTCATTCTCCTAGCGAGCATGCAATGGAAACATCCCGGATCACCAAAACGCAAAAAATTCAAGTCACAGATTTTGGCCAGTAAGGTTATGCTGACCGCATTTTTTGACCATGAAGGGCTTCTATTGGTTGACTTTAAAGAGCCTGGCTTGAACATCAAAGCCATCCGCTACAAAGACACTAGACAACCTGCATACAGCCATCAAGAATAAACGACCCGGCATGCTTTCGCGTGGTGTGATTCTGTTGCACGACAATGCTCATCCAAATGTTGCGAACATTGTGCAGGAAGCGTTAGCAAGGAAAAGGTGGGAAGTTCTGCCACACCCAGCCTACAGCCCCGATCTGTCACCATGTGACTTTCATTTGTTCGGACCCTTAAAAAAATCTCTAAAGGGACGATTCGACTCCGATGCAGACGTCAGGGCCTCGGTGACCAAATGGTTCAATAAGCAACCAAAGTCATTTTTCTCGGACGGCATCCGCCGTCTACCCATGCAGTGGGATGCGTGTCTGAATGCCTATGGTTACTATTTCTAAAGAACCCCAGTGAGTACTTGCTTCATAACAATTGCTGTATTTAATTCTACTACTCCTGCTGATGTACCTTACATATATTTATTATAAAGCCACTGGGACGGGTTTCATTTGAACACTCCTCGTAGGACTAAAATCTTACTGAAATAAGTGATTATCTCACAGATTTTACTACACACCTCCCTTCCTAAAACATGCATCCATTGCAGGTTACAATCTGTGAGATAACTTAGCACAAATAAAGTCCTACGTTTTCATCACACGGATGTCTACTCAAAAAATCTGCACCGACGTTCTGAGGGCCAAGAATATATTCAATCAGAAATGAGTATGGCTGTAATAATAATGACCATCTTAATAATCTGGAATTTTCATGCTTGGCTTGTGACAGGAATACGAGAGGTGAATGATCTGTTTGGACCACAAATGTCCTGCCATATAGATAAATCTGAAAATTTTTTATAGCCCATATTAACGCCAAACATTCTTTCTCACTTGTTGAATAATTTTTTTCCGCCTTGTTCAACTTGCGGCTTGCATAAGCAACTGGGTTCAATTCCCCATCTTGTGAGGAGGACCTTTGCAACAATGTAGCGCCCAGGCCCACATTGCTTGCGTCACTTCTCACGATAAATTCTTGATTCAAGTCAGGCAATTGCAATACTGGCCTGCTTGTGAGTTTTTCTTTTAACTCCTGGTAAGCCAATTCACACTGTGCGGACCAATTTATTGTATCAGGTTGTCCCTTTCGAGTTAAATCCGTCAGAGGAGCACATATAGAGTTAAAATGTTTAATGTACTTTTGGTAGAAACCACACGACACAAAAGATCGCACATCTTTCTTTGTTTGTGGCCTAGGTGCTCTTTTCAGTTTCTCCAGATTCTTGGGATCAGGGGTCATGCTACCCTGATGTACGGTATGTCCCAAGAATTCCAACTCTTTACACCCAATACAACATTTTGTTGGTCTAGCAGTCAAGTTAGCCTCTCTGGGTCTATCAAACAGCATATTCAAAGAGTTAACATGTTCCTCAAAAGTTTCAGTAGCAATGAGGATATCATCCATGAAATTCGAGATACATGGATTTTTCAGGGGATCCAACAATTTTCACATCATCCTAGAAAACACACTCTGGGCATTTTTCAACCCAAACAGTAGCATGTTGAACTCATAATGACCTTCTGGGGTGCTAAATGCTAAGTAAGGTCGAACCTCAGGCTTTACTGGAATTTGATAATAGCCTTTGCTAAGATCCACCTATGAAAAATATTTTGCCTTGTTCAGCCTGGCAAAAAGTTGAGTAGTATCAGGTAAATGGATCCACCTGATCTTCTGTGACAGCATTCAGTTTCCTGTAATCGATGCACAGTCTATGTTCTCCCGATGGTTTCCGCAACAAAACCACACAGGAACTATAAGGAGACTCACTGTGAGAAATAATCCCTTCTCGTAACAAATAATCTATCTCCTCTTTCAAAGCTTTTTCCTTAGCGAACGGAATAGAATAAGGCCTCATACAGATGGGTGTTGGGTCTTTTTGTTATAATAAGCAGCATGCTTTTTCCTGGCTTGTCTTAAATTTTCATTTGCCAGTTTCCAACTAGTTTTTAAACGAGTGGTCAGTTCGTTCACATATTGGTATGATGAGGTAACAGTCTCTTCTGCCTTCTCATCTGTCCACGTCCTTAACAATGTTACATATGGACTTTTAATTTTTCTGACATATTTTTCATAACACTGGAAGCATTGTGTTGAGGACGTTTCTTCCTTTTGTCATCACACAAAAATCTACCACTACCTATTCGTTTCCTGGGGTTTTCTCCCCACTTTAAGTTCCTTGTGAGAGATCTTCTCTCTTTTTTACCTTCACCCAGTTCACATAATTCCGACCGAGGGACTGTCGGCTTATTCTGGGGTAAAATCACTCTTTGTACTCGACGCAGAGTTGCCATTCTAACACATTCAAGTGAAGACTGTGTGTGAAAAGGGGGTTCCCATTTCACTTTGTCTACATTATTATTTTTATTTTTCTTTCCATTTTCAGGCCTAAGTTTGCCCCGTGGCGTTTCTAGGTCCTGATTATTATTTTCCCCACTTGTGGGTGTTCCCTCATGAAATATGCCGCAGGCTTCGACAAAATTTTCAACGATGACCATTACATCTGGCCAATAATAATTTTGAGCAACTTTTTGGCAGATGGTACCTACTTTCTCGTGGTCCCCATCTTTTCCAACATGTAAACTCTGTATTACGTCTGCCATTTTGCCTTTGGGCCTATATATCTATTACCATGGAGCTGTTTGTCAAAACGAATAAATTGCATGTTTGTAAAATTGTGAAGGAGGTGTTGGTCCGCTCAGTGCAGTTATGCTGATTTTGTGTTGTATGACTGCCCCTAGAGTCTACTTTGGCCACAGAGAATATCTCCGGAAAATTTAACATTACGACACGTAACAGTGGCTATTTATTGAAATTTCAGGAGATGTTTTAAAACCATGATCTTTGTCCAGTTTTTTGTGAATTTGTTCAATGTCAGTGCAATAAAATGTTAGGGACATGGATGGCAATGAATAAAATAAGCTTGATTGACGTAATGATTTGAAGATTGACCACGTATTTCAACATAAAAAGCTAACAAAAATTGTGAATAAAATGCAAAAAAGATTTAATTTTTGTATTTGTCTTTTTTGAGTGGACTCTGTGTCTGTGGCATCTGACAATGAGTGTATGTGAATGTTTGAGTAGTTAAGTACCTCTAGTTGTGGGTCTGAGCTGCTTCCTTCATTAACTGGGGTTGAAGTTGTAGGCCTCTGCAAGAGTCTTTGTCGGGAACGTTGATAATCCTCAACTGTGTGGTATAACTTGAAGCAGGGTATCAGGCATTGAGGTACATTGCAATCTGGGCAGTACATGCAAGTCTGGCTTCTTTTCTCTGCAGCATTACACACTTTACAGTCTGGTTTGTACCTTGCCCTTTCATATTTATCAATGAAGTGGTGCTCAGTAAGTCGTGTTGTTGTGACTTGTGGTTTTGAAGGTGTCACACTGCGTCGAAGAATAGCAGGTTCAATAAGAGCAAGACTGACATCCTGTCTGAACCTCTTTGCTTTGATCTTTTTTGTAGAGTTGGCAGTGTTATAGGTTACGTGCCCATTGACCAGGCCAGTTTCAACTTAGAAATGATATAATGGCAGGTACCATTTATAAGGATCTGTGTGGGTAGGGGTAGCTTGCACCCAGTTGGCCGAAGTGGTCGACACCTCCCATACTTCTGTTGTATTTTTCTGCAAGCACTGGCTTCAGAATTGTTCTGCCCTCAGGAATTCTTCTTTTTCTAACTGTCTTGTCCATTAACATCATTGCAGCGAACAGTAGATATAAGGTTGACTCTTTTTGTGTCATGCCAGGTAACTGCCAGCATGCCTTTATCTTCTGTGGCACAAAACACAGGATGATCAGCCTTTTTCAATTTGAGTTGCTTTTTCTTCAGGAAAATGATTCATATTTTCAGCTACTGTTCCACAGGCACCAATCTGAATTTCTTTCAGCTCTTGAAATAAAGCTGGGGCTGAAAAAAAGCTGTCGCAGTAGAGAATTTGTCCTTCGTTGTCATATCCATCAAGAAGATCTTTCACAACCCTGGAAGTTGCCCCAACACAACCTTCATCATTTGCCATACCAGTATAAATTTTCAATTTCTGGCAGTTTTATGTTTTAGCATTGGTGAGAACAAATACTTTGAATCCCCACTTTATGGGTTTTGCTGGAAGGCATTGCTTGAAATATATTCTTCCTTTGAACCTCACCATCGATTGATCTATTGAAAACTCTCGCACAGATGTTTAGTGTTGCTTATATGTAGGCAAAATAATATCCAGATGGGGTCTGATCTTGAAGAGGGGGTCATACCCAGGCTGCCCCCTCTCAATTCTGATATCATTATTTTTAAAATGGAGATTTCTGTGGAGCTGTTGGTACCTGTTCCGACTCATGATTCTCAAATATGGTGTATCATTCAACCAAAAGTTCTTATACCAGTAGTCTGAGACTGCTGGTTTACAACACATTCCCAAACCAATCTGAAGGCATATGAATGCAGAAATTTCAACTGCATCAGTTTTATCACAAGTACGCTTCTTGTATTTAGCATTTCCTATGTACTGAGAGAGGTGATTTTCTCTGTACCTATTCACTTCATCAGTGATCAGATCTATGGCAGTATTAGGAAAAAAAAAGTTTGAAAAAATCAATGGACTTGAATTCAGTTTATCTGCCTTGACACCTTGTTGTTCTTCATATTGAGGAAGACTGTCAAGCTCAATAAGTTCATTCTGGGTAAGCTTTCTCCATCTCCAAGGATTATTTTGATGTGCAGTCCTGCTATGGCCCCTTGTGCCATGCCCATCTCCTGCTTCAGGCCTACCTACATCACCTCCAATTTCGTTGTCGCTACTGTCACTTGTGTTATTATTCAGAGATCCATCTCTACTTAGCCATGAGATATCACTTTTGGCCCCAGATTCGCTGCCAGTCAGAATCATCTCTGTTTTTCATCTGGTTTTCGTCATCACACATGATGCAATTTTAATCAAATCTCCGTTAGAAACAGCGCTACATGATATCACTCATGAGTGCAGCCATTTTTTGAATGCTACAAAAACCCAGATGAGGCTTTTTGTAAAACTATCGATACGGCTGCCCTGTTGCTTTTGTAGTGTTACTAATTCGACTCTCGTCGAACTTGGATAGCAAGGGTATATAGCGGAAATTCGTCAATCATCGAACTTGTTCAGCAAAATGTTAAAGGATTGTCACATCTAGTCCCAAGCTAGGAGTAAGAAGTGCATGGCATAATGTGCATACCCCGCCATCAAAGGAGGCTCTCCAACTATGCAGAGCTAAAATACTGTGCTCTGGTTCTCGGCTCTCCAAAGGAATTGTCACATCCTGCACAGAGCCACTTCTCAGATTCCCCTGCCTATCACTGGGTAAACAGTGAGATCCTTCTGCATGCAGTCAACCAAGTCAAATCCAAATAAGTACACCTGGGGCTCAAGTGACTTCTCCAAGCTTAGTGTGCAATGCTGGATTCTCAACACGTTTCACTACAGGGGGAATTCCTGAAAGTGTGTGGATGATTTCAAGAGCCAATGAGGATGCAATTAGCCTCACAGACATAGGTTCACTTCCATGTACATATATTGTAGCATTGTGCATAGCTGGTGGTCATATAAGGATGACTAGATATGCCTTCATGCATAAGCTTATCTTGTCAACACACAGGTTCTCCTTCTAATGGGCCATGCTGCCACTCTGGTCCACTCATGGAGCTGACAGTTTTGGGGGATATGTTCTACTGTTTGTTTGTTTGTCCTTCCCACGTGGACATATCTGTCCAATTTTCAATTTGTTAAACAGATGCTATCTGAATCTGCAATGGGAGGTTCTCAGTCTTAAAATTATCACTTGATCTCTTCTTGCCAATGAGTAGTAAGGGTCTGCTGCATCAGTCTCTAGGTGTTCCTTATGCCAATATTCATTAGTTATTTTTTTATTGTTGCTTTTATCTCTTCATACGTTGCTCTGTCTTCAGTTTGGATTTTAATGAGCAAATTACCAATATGTAATATAATTTCTGTCTTCTGATAACTGCACAATTTAAAAATGAGATAAGTACCTCTACCAGGTGCTTGCCATGTCTGCTGTAATTTGGAAAAACAAAAACAAATAAATCTAATATCTGCTTACTTTCAATGACTTCAATAGGCAGCTCACTTCTCTTTGGACACCCAGATATGCTACAAATGAAAAAAGAAATATTGAATAATACTATGGTAAACAGCATAATTTTTTTTAAATGTACATAAAATAGTACAGAAAACATTTATACGGTAACAAAAATAGTGGCAACTAACTGGGACTGCTACTGTGACAGGTCATATCTGTCAGGTCTCAGTGCTTACACCACCAAGTAAAACTGCACTTTACCATCTCAGGAAAAATATTTATGAAAACACTCAAAATATGAATTAAAAAAAATATGTTGACACGTCAGTCATTTACACTGGCAAAATGGAGAAAACAAAAAAGACTATAACAGTACAGAAGTTTACATTGAAGCCTCTAGCATCACAGAGATAGCAGGGACATGTTTAACAATCAAAACCTTATAATAAAACAAATAAAACTTAGGTAGAAGGAGTTCAAGGTGTGTGACAAAAAAAAAAGAGTATAAAATGGTACGTTGGTCAGCTTTACAAGGGACACTGGCCTGACAAGGTGCTTGACAAAGAAGAGCATAAAATTGTACATTGGTCAGCTTTACAAGGGACACTGGCCTGACAAGTTGCTTGACAAAGAAGAGTATAAAACGGTACGTTGGTCAGCTTTACAAGGGACACTGGCTCAGACATAACATTAAACAAGGTAGTCTATTTTTTCTTCTTTTCCCCTTTCATGGAGAATGAAGCCACCATTGCAGCTGATTCTCTTACAGGAAGCCTGCATCAAAGCATAGCTCCTCTGGTTGTGGCTTCTACAGCAATTTGTTTTACACGATGAGGTTGCGAATCCCAGGGAGAACCTCAAATTTGTCATGTCTTACAACATGCCTGAGGGAGCAGAAGACAGAAACCCCCAGGAACTACACAGCAAAACAAGGTGTAACAGGCTGATAGTGTCCCCTTGCCAGATTTGCTCCTGAACATGCAAATTAAGTGTTGCTAATAAACGGACATAAGCAATGGAAGTGAAGATAATTGGAAAATACATCAAATTATCAAAATATTCTTGCACTATGACAAAACCAGGGAAATTCAACACACATACACTTGAACAACAGTCGAAAAGGTATGAGAGCAAGATCCCTACTAGCATCGAAGCCTCTACAAGTATTATTAGAAGAATTCTGCCATTGAGTGTAACTAACTTCTAACACTGTCTCAGTCAGCGTCGTGGTTGTCAAACTGAGGGTATGTTTGTTAATTTTGTGATATACTTTTAGATTTGTAAATAATTAATGAACGTTTGCAGATTGATATATTTTATGCTTGACTCATCATGTGTATAGTCTTGCTCATGTCTCTATTCTTGCTAATGCCCGTATGACGATTGATTTACTCTGAATATTACGATAATTTTATCCAGCCTTGGTGTAGCTGAGTCCTTTTTAGGACTGGTAAAATACAGCAGATAAAGCTATCAGTCCTTTTCAGCGCTGGCTTTTAAGGCTGAGCTCAAAGAGTTCATCTTTCTGTAATACAGGGCACCTTTTGACTATATGATCAATGTATTAAAATACATTATAAGACAAACTTACGACATTGTACATGAACAAATAAATGACATAGACTTTCTGTATTAAAACATAAATAATGTGACTTCATGTTAAAAAGTTTACTATAAGACAAACTTACGACATTGTACATGAACAAATAGATGACATAGACAATGTGACTTTCTGTATTAAACATAAATAATGTGACTTCATGTTAAAAAGTCTATTACATCTGAGACGGTGACACGACAGTAGGGAAGTGCTGTTTAACCCCGACAAGTGCCATGTTGTGTTCCAGATTTCAATTGGTGAGTGGATCCATGGGAAACTACCTGGCCTCAGCACTGGGTCTCAGAACCAGGAGTCCTACCCTATTCGTAGACCACTACTGCTACCTAGCCTCAGCACTGTGCCGTTAGGACCAGAAGACATTATCTTTGGAACTGTGTGCAAGACCATCATTGCTAGCTGGCATTAGCATTGCATCTCAAGGACCAGGAGCACCTGATCAAAGATAAGTTTACACCAGCAAGAAAATACTACCACACCCGCCAATTATCGTGCAGTGTATGATGAAACTAGAAGCACGAGAACAGTGACTTTGTACACATTCTATTGTGCTATCTGTGCTTGTAAATTAATCATTGATATTTATTTATAACATTAAGTTTCAATTTTCTAAAACAATAAGTTAACAATAAATGTTTTGATTTATGCTACATCTGAAATTATTATTATTAATTATTGTCCCATATTCAGTGTTTTCTGTGTTAAAGTAAATTTAAATGGTAGGGATTAACTAAGAGCCATACATATACATTCCCTAGAAGCAGAGGGTAGGTCCAGCGAGAGGGAAACTTAGCTACCAGTTCTTTTCTTCTACAACATCGGAACTGTGAGCTTAACTTCCCGACTTTATCTTGTGCCATCCCTATGCAGAGTTCACCAGCTTGCTTTTCTGAGTCTGGAAGAACTATTCACTATCTGAGTCAAGTGTATCACTTAATATTATCTTTAACATCTACCATCTCGCCACAGGCATGGTATGAGACAGAGACAGTAAACCAATGTAAGATAAAAACAAATAAAAATCAGAGGCAGTCGATACAGTTGCATAATTAGTGTAGGTATTACAGGTAGACCACAGCTACAGTGAAACTGTATGTCAGTTTTCTTATGCTCCTTTTAACACCCTCAGACATCAACTGCAATATTCTTAAAGAAAGCAATGGTCAGCCTCAAGTTGCTGACATTTCTGTAAAGAGTTGCTCCTGGACTGGTACTGGTGACAACATATGCACTTTCTCTGCTCCTCATAAGTGGGGTACACCTGCAGTAGATGGTGAACAGCAGTTCATCAGTGCCTCAAGCACACTCAACAGTTGTTCTTGTCTTCAGCTTATTGAACAGATGTTCTTCTCAGTCTATTCAGAGCCTGAAGATCATTACTTGTTCTCTTCTGTTGCGTCTGGTGGCTTGGATGTTTATTTCCCTACAGTTTCTGTATCTGTTCTGGGAAATCTCATTTTCTATTCATCAGTTATACTTTTTAACAGGGTTTTGGAGCAGTCACATTTTTTTTATTGCTCCGCTCTGGCATCGATAGTAACTGCTCCAACTCCGCTCCAACTAATTAACCTTTTTTTTTTCATCTAAAAAAAGGCACTCGAACTACGAAAACAAAGCTTTATTAATTTAAGCATTTTTAAACAATTTAAACGTCACTTTAATTAGAATCCTTCCATCATGCTTATATTCATAATTCATTCTGTAAAATATTATAGCTGGAATAAAATCATCTTTCATAACCTGGTGCAGATAATTTAAAATTTACATTAAAACTGTAAACAGTTGCTCTACATTAGCTTCAGTTGTCGCAAGCAGCCTGACTATGGTGTAGTTAGCTGCGAATGGCTTCAGAAAACAGACGTTTTAGCCTATCAATAGATTCCATTGCCTCACAAGCCTCCTGAAACTTTCAAATAATGCATCATTGCAAATATGATTCCAAGAAACCCGCTGATGTCTTTCCTGTTTATCCAGTTCCTTTTTGAAGTCATCACCTTCTGAAGAATTCATCAACAACATCATCATCGTTCCTTACAGAGCATGGACCCACAACTGTTCCAGCACTAGTTTTAATGATCTTCAAATTACATTATTTGATCTTGCCATTCACATCCTTTTCCATCTTACACATCGTCGATCTCTTCTTTCCTTTTCCATCTTACACATCGTCGATCTCTTCTTTCCTTTTCCATCTTACACATCGTCGATCTCTTCTTTCCTTTTCCATCTTACACATCGTCGATCTCTTCTTTCCTTTTCCATCTTACACATCGTCGATCTCTTCTTTCCTTTTCCATCTTACACATCGTCGATCTCTTCTTTCCTTTTCCATCTTACACATCGTCGATCTCTTCTTTCCTTTTCCATCTTACACATCGTCGATCTCTTCTTTCCTTTTCCATCTTACACATCGTCGATCTCTTCTTTGCTTTTCCCAAAAACCTAAATTTATGCGTTTCAAATTCAAAGATGTAAATTATATCTATTTCCGTAATTCGGCTATCAGATTTGACTTTGTTGTTGGTGCCATGGCTCAATCTGCTTGTATGTTTTACCAGTCAAATTTACCTCCATTGGTCATAACTGAATATGCGAATGATGTGCCCTTGATGTGATAGCCCTCAGCTGCATTTTTTCCCCTCATATTCCTTTCTGCGTGTTCTTGCCACTTCTGCTTGTTATAAAGAGCTTTTTTCCATCCATTTTGAGGTGGCGCTGTAAGGGCCATCGCTGCTTGGCGTGATTGACAGCTTCACCCTCCCAGGTTGTTGGAGTTACCTCCAGTGTCTGTCTTGCACACATCTTTGAACCTCAGATGTGGTTGCCCTGTTGTTCTTTTGTCATCTGGCAGCTGTCCACAGAAAATATCTTTGTGAGGATGCGATCATCTTCCATGCGGCAGACATGACCAAGTCAGCGGAGTCTGCACTGTCTTTGCAGTGTATACATGTATTTGATTACTGTTATGGGACAGAAGAGCCAGTTTGTCGACAAAATCTAGATTATCAAGCTGTTTAGTAGTGAAGTACACAGACTGAATTCAATTTCTGTTGGCGGATTTTGTTTCAAGTTATTGTAGCTTTGTTTCTACAGCATGGGGTAGCCGATCCTGTTCCCAACCCTCCTTAGTCACTTCTTAGGACATGGTTGGTAGGTTACAGTGTTACTATTCTTTGCTCCCTGCCAGGTCCCATTAACTCACGGGTGATCAGTTTAACTATGTAACAGTAAAGAAGTTCCTTACCTTCTATGGTGTGAATACAGGCCAGTAATGTGACCTAAGCCATCACAGCCTGGGCATGGACATTCCCTGTCTGAGGAATAAAAGATTAAATAAATATATCACCATCTTTTCGCAATACTGACAAAATGAGGTCACATTATTTGTTTGTTAGAAAGTTATATTTTGTGTGCAAGATTACTGGCATTTGTTAGAGAATGCTATTACACTTTCTTCTTACAGGACAACAAAAAATACAAGCATTCAAACTTCTTTAGCACAGTCTATTTACACTTACTTCTCTTGGGGAAGATTACTCCATCAGAGCTTGGATATGGATCTTCGTCTTCCATGTCTTCAGGGCTGTACTTCTCCAACATACTTTTCACACTTCTGTCAGTCAGCAAATCTTTGGTCCCCACCGCGGCATCTGATTTTGACACAATGACGGCTTGTTTGACTAATGTCGCTGTTGGGTTAGCCAGGAGCGAATACTGGTTTTGAAAAATCTGGGAAGTACTGGCTGTGACTGATGTGACTGTAACAGCCTGTGATGTGGTAGCATCTACATGTGGCGAACCTATGGTCTGGATGGTAAATGGAGTGCCTAGCAGTGAGACAGCTGGTCTGGTATAGGACTGAGTTATGATTGGTATTTGTTTGCTTCCTGATGAGGGTTCAGCGGAGTTCTCTATGTCTGAAATGCTTGATGATTTAGCAGGAGCAACAGAACATATGATTGGTGTGATATCTTTTTGGCCTGAACGCTGCGACTGGCAAACGCTCATGTGGAAAGTAATTGGGGGTTTGGCAGAGCTAGCTAATGGTGCAGTTACAATCTGCTTCCCAGCTAGTGTTATGACGGCTCTTCCTAGAGGCAATACAGATGACCTTGAAACTGCAGACATTTGTGGCAGTGATGGGTCAGTGCCTGCTGATCCACGCCTTTTCACATTTATAACTGTAGTTTTTCCAGAAGCCATTTGTATTTTAATCTGAGAGACACTAGGTGAGTTTCCGTCAAGGTTAGGTGTGTAGCTACTGGCCTTCATCTGATGATGGTCACCTGTTGCTATCATGCTTGTCACGTTGGAGACAGCAGGTGTACATTGAACTCCAACTTGTCCTGAGACTGAATCAGCAGCTGTATTTTGAAGCTGTAAGTAGCTCAGGGTCTGACACTGACCATCAACCATACTGGATGGAGAGGATCTTTCGGCTTCTATTACCTCTACGACTGGACCTGACAAAGAAGTTGTGCTGCACTTGATTTTATCATGAACATTAGGAGAACACCCTCTTTTGACAAGAGCTGCAACAGATGGTGTAGATGCCTGCTGTAGTACCACAGCCTTTGATATGAAAGGTTCACACTGAGCTGAAGAAACAGACAAAATGCCTGAATCTAATGCTTCAACAGTGTCTACGGAAGTGTTTTTCTCCATAAATGGTTCTGTCCCAACATCCGCTTGTTCATTAAACGTCTGACCGTTTGAAGGGAAAGCAATGGTGGAAGTTTGTGGACTCCGTTGGATACATGGTTCGGACTCATTTGCTGCTCTTTCTGTCATACATGACTCATCTTGAGGTGTGAGATAAAGATCCTGGCTTCCATCACAGTTATCTATATAGGTTGAACTCCATTCAGCCACCACTTCAAACTCTTCTTCTTCTTTAATTTCAACCTTGGTATCAACAAAATCTGAAGAGGTAATTTGGAGATCCTGATCTTCATTAGTTTCATCTTCATTTATCTCTTGTTTAATTTCTCTGCCTGAAGGATCTGGTATACCATCCTGTATGTTGGATGAAGAACATGATTTTCTGAGTTTTTCTTGTGACAGATCTTCTTGAATTTCTACTTCACTGTTCGTAACGCTTTCCTTGCTCACCTCTTCTTTTTCACTGAAGTCACTTTGTACTTGTGGATGATCTACCTGAGAAAGGATGACTGTGGTAGCTGTCAGTGACAGGTGAGAAACTGACCTGTTTACATCTTGATCTCTTACATCTGTGTTATCTTCAGACTGATCTGGAATGGTGATACCTGCAAGATCGTGCTCACCTGTAACATCTGCAAGATCTTTTGAGACAACTTGGGAAAGGAGATCTTCTTCATCCAGTTTATCCATACCATTGGAACTACTTTCACACAATCCTGAATCATCTGTTCCCTTGCTAGATGCCATATTTATGCTTGACTTTGTATAGCTACCTTCCTTTCTGATTACTGTAATTTCACTTGATCTTGTATCTTCTTCCACTATCTCCAACAATGGCATTTCACTTTCCTTCAATGCATAAATGCCATCAGAAATATCCCCCGATGAAGCAGAATGGTACACAATTTCATTTTCTGGCACAAATTTCCCAGCAACAAATATCTCAGGAGTAAGTTCTGATGGGACACTAGTGTTGCTTATCGTGGGAAACACTACATGACCACCTGATAGAGTGCTGACAGTTACTTCTGTATTAATCAAATCTAGAATAATATCTCTAGAGTTGTTATCCTTTACACCATCCAAATTATCTTTTTGTTCTGGAATGCAGTTTTCAGTAGTGATTTCTGTGTCTTTTAGACACCTAAATAGATTCTCTGTAGATGATTCTACTTCATCTCTTTCACTGATGCCAATCTTCAAATCACAATCTCTGAAATGACCGTCAACATTTTCACTTTCTTCCTCACTGGTGCGACCAGCATTAAACTCCAACTTCAATCTCTGCACTAAGTCCTTAGTTTCAGATAACTCAGTCATGTGATTACTGTCGACTAAAGTCCCATCACTTTTTTGTGTACTGGCAAATTCTGAATTTTGCTGACAGTTGTCCTTCCAATCTTGATGCCTTGAGATTTCATCTTTATACTCAACCTTTGAACATTCATCCTTATGCTGAAGCTCTGAAATGTTTTTACTCTGGGATACAACTGCACTTTCTTGATGGTCTTTGACACTTATTTTACACAAATCTTTCTTGTCACCCTCTTGTATTTCTGCACCAATTTCAGAAATATTTGTTTCCTCTTTCAGCCCTGTGTTTCGTTCATGTAGATTCTGTTTCTCAGTCTCTTGTACTTCAGCATCAACTTCACCTGTAATCTTCTCCTTTCGCTTTTCAGCATAAAGTTCACACACAATATTTTCCTCATCTTCTGGTATTCCAGTATTAATTTTAGACAGATTCTTTCCCTCCTGTATTTCAGCATTAATATCACAAATATTCTTTTCCTCTTGTCTTTCAGCACTTATCTGATGCACTTTCATTTCTTCACTCTTTTGATTCTTCTGAAAATTATTAGCAGCTATTCCTGATTCTAATGTATTTATCACTTTCTCATCAACAACTTTAAGAGTTTCAGATCTTGGTTTCACAGACTGTGCAGTTTTTTCTCCCCCCTGCAGTGACTTCTGATCAAGCAGGACTTCATGTTCTTCTTTCCTCTTCTTTCGTTCCCTCTGAATGATTTCATTCAAAGATGCCTGGCAGCTACGTTTGGTTGGTTTGCCACCAGTTTTGCCGATGACTGGTGAATCTGAAAGAGTGTTTTTAATTGTTCCTTCTGGAATTCTATTTGCCTTCTCTACTTTCTGTTGAGCACCTTGAGTGCTCATCACACCTGTATCTTCAGTGAGGGACATGGAACATTCTTGATTCACTCTAGCATCAGACTGATGGTCTTCTGATAGGTTCTCTTCCAAGATGGACACTGGTCTGGAAGCCACACCCGGAGATGCAGCAGCCATGATGGCGGATGTTTTTGTCACACATGAAGATTGTTCACCTGATGATAACCTTGAGGATGACTTTGATGATCTTGAATTTAAACGCTCAGATTTTAAAGGTAACTTATTATTTTTTGTCAATGTCATACTTTCTGCCTTGTCACTTTGTTGTAAAACAGTTCTTGATGGTCTAGCAGTATTTTTTAACTTGTTTTCTCTACAGGTTTCATTCTGTTGCTTGGTCTTGCTATGCATTGGGGATGAAGTATTTCTCTTGCTCCTGGCATTAGGGGAGTCCCCTTCTACAACCAACTTCACATTCAATTCATTGCCTGAATATGCTGAAGATTTCTCTATGGAACTTCTGCTACGTGTTCTCTGCACCGAAGTATCAGTCTCAACTTGTGTTTGTTCTACGGCGTGACCAGCAACGACTTCTGTCTTCACTTGCTGAGATCTGACTTTTGTTGACTCATCTTCTTTCTTTGATGAGGTCTGGGATGTTTCTGCTGAATTTCGAATCTGACTTCTGCTTCTCCTCTGGACAACAGTATCTGCTGACGATGGAGGTGCAGCAGATTTATCATCTGCTGGTTCTGCCTTCCTCCCACCTCTCAAGCGCTGACCTACTGACTTACATTCAAGCGGTGACTTGGGTAATATTTCGTGAAGATCAGCCGGCTTTTGCCTTGCTCTTTTCCATTTTAAGCTGTTTGTGTAATGTTCTATTGTTTTCTTCACTAATTTACTTGCAGGGTTGCTGGTCTTGCTTGTTGCAGACAGAGCATGGGAAGCACGGGTGGTTGCTGTAGCCTTTTTAACAGGAGACTGCCAAGCTGGTGCAATCACTTTTGCTCTCTTTGAGGAGCTTTCTGACTCAATTTTTTGCTTTTTTGACACAAGAGTGCTGGCTCCTGATCTGCAAAAAAGAAATGAAAAATGCTAACTGTTTTAGTTCCATTACATGATTGGTCAGCTTTTTTTTTATCACCATGACTATTTGTGCTGACACATGTCACCATGAATTTTCTTTAATTGCCTGTGACCTAATGATGACGCATTTGCACTCTTACCAAACTCTATACAGTGGAGAATGAACTAAAGATCATAGTGGCAAAATTACTTTTGTTATTAAGTTATTATTAAACATATAAAATATGTGTTTAGTATTATTACATTTTTATTAAACATGTGTTTATTTTAAAAGTTTACTTTACAACGATAATTTAGTTCATTATAAAACACTGCAGTGATATATAGTTTATTGTCCTGACAGTCATGAGGATAACATTTATCATTTGGATCACTGACTTCTTTTCACCTGTATGACTATACAGGTATAGTAGTTACAAACAATTACATGCTAAAGGAGATATTAACATGTAAGAATTAAAAATGCTGAAACAACAAAACTGGAATCAACGAAATAGTTCCTCTATTTTAAGACTTTTCTAGACACCTCAAAACCTGAGAGCTAAGTTATAATATACAGTGAATGCTCGTTTTACTGGATTAATGGGGATGAGGGTGTCCAACATTGCCGAAAATCCGTTACATCAGAATGTCCGTAAAATAGCATCTATAATTTAATAATGAAACAAGATGTCTCTTACCTAATAAATGACAAATTTGATACACATTTGATACACAGTGCTCCAGTATTTATATATATATTTTTTTAAAATTTCGTTTTGTATTCGTGGTTTATGTTTTACTGATAAGCTGAGTTTGCTAGTTTTGCTAACTCTTTTAAGTTTAAAAGGGGCACACAAAAAAACAAAACTATTTTGAGTTTTAACAAGCAAAAATCAAATAAATAAAGAAAAAAAATTTTTTTTTAGTTTCTTTTCTTTGCAGATATCTGATCCAGTTAGTTCCATTACACCACACTCCTCAAAAATGTATCCCAAATTCTATTCAACACATTCTAACTTTTGTTTTACACTGACATAGAACAAATTCTATTAAACACATTCTAACTTTCGTTTTACACTGACATAGAACAAATTCTATTCAACACATTCTAACTTTTGTTTGACACTGACATAGAACAAATTCTATTCAACACATTCTAACTTTTGTTTGACACTGACATAGAACAAATTCTATTCAACACATTCTAACTTTTGTTTGACACTGACATAGATTTGTTTGACACTGACATAGAACAAATTCTATTCAACACATTCTAACTTTTGTTTGACACTGACATAGAACAAACACAAACTGTCATGTGATGTTAGTGACACATTAATTACACAGCTCATCAGACAAAATCTCAACAGGAAAATGGCTGGTTTCTGTAGCAATTAGTGTTGCATGATGAGGTTGTCAGACCCCTGTAGATCCTCAGTTTGATCACATTTTATGGTGTGACTGGTTATCTATTCCTTCTTTGCCCCCTCAAAAACACACAAGATAGAATGTTGTGAATAGCTCATATGTACTACACAATCTTAGTTTAGTTGCACACTGACAACTCCATCAGTGCTCCGATCTCCTTCCTTTGATCACACAAGGAGCATCAGAATAGTGCACAAACTCTGTTGCACCACCGAGGATCCCAAAGTGTGTATACAGGAATCACACAATCTATATTTTTGTGGTGGGTAGGTAAAACAAGATTTCCAACTGTAGAGGGATTTTTTAAAGTGCGTAACTTGCACACAGGACCTGCTTACATATCTTACATTTTGGGAGTTGTACAATCTGCAAGTAGTTCATATATAACTTGTACACAGGACCTGCTTACATATCTTACATGTTGGGAGTTGTACAATCTGCAAGTAGTTCATATATAACTTGGACACAGGACCTGCTTACATATCTTACATGTTGGGAGTTGTACAATCTGCAAGTAGTTCATATATAACTTGCACACAGGACCTGCTTACATATCTTACATGTTGTGAGTTGTACAATCTGCAAGTAGTTCATATATAACTTGCACACAGGACATGCTTACATATCTTACATGTTGGGAGTTGTACAATCTGCAAGTAGTTCATATATAACTTGCACACAGGACCTGCTTACATATCTTACATGTTGGGAGTTGCACAATCTGCAAGTAGTTCATATATAACTTGCACACAGGACCTGCTTACATATCTTACATGTTGGGAGTTGCACAATCTGCAAGTAGTTTATGTGCTACATAAATGTATAGAACATAGGATAGTATTTCATAAGTAGTTCATAAGCACTCCCAAAAAAATGTACAGACCACACAGGATAGTATTTGATGAGTACTTCATATGTATTCTAAACATGTTCAAACTTGCAGCAAACAAGAGGTTTAGTATTACTTGACGGAGATAATTAATTTCAATTCTCAGCACATTACAAAATTTACCTTGAATTAAACCGTCCTGAAGACACTGCAGCTTTCTCTCTGGTTGCCGTCAGATCGATGGCTGAAATATTAAAGATGTCTGTTTTATTTTACTTTCCTTCAAATCACAGAACATGCTCCATAATACTTTCAATATTTATTGGTATTATTGCTCTGTACTTTTAAAATATGTTTGAAAATATACACAGAAACACACAGCTAGATTTGTATACATCGTGGTTCTCAACCTTTTCATGAGCATGACCCAAATTTCACAGTTGGTGATGCTGGCGATCTGTGAATTGTGGTTGAGCTGGGTGCACGTATTATGTGACAGTTGAGATAATGATATAGTGATTCTGAATATAGTGATTATGTCTTACATAATGTTGTATAGGCGATGTCGTCCCGCCTAGGAGTGTTCTGGAGGAACTTTGGGTAATGTTCGTGGAGAACATATTAAGGCAATGAGTTTGTCCCGCCTTTGGAGCTACGGTGGAGTAAGACGTTGAGTATTGTCCGCCTTGTAGCTATATTGGAGTAGAATTTATATGGCGATGTTGCATTCCGCCAATCACTTGGGATAAGTGATTTACACCTGGATGGTGAATGGATTCCTGCGAGGATTGAATGCCGCACATAGAAACGTGTTGTGTGTATTGTTAGTGTGTGGACGGTCAGCCAGTCCGTGGAAGTATAGTTAAGAGTTATTTCCTACAGGCAGTGTCAGCCTGAGTGTGATGTAATGCATGCGTGACGATATTATTGATGTTCAGAACTTATGTGAATGTTCTATTAAATGTCATGGAGCTGTACAAGTGGTGTCGTGTTATTCATACCCCTAGTGTTGTTTACCATCTACACACGACACACTCATAATACAGAGCTCTTGACAAATTACCAAAACTGACATGTACAAATTAATTAAAGGAATACAGCAAAGGTCATGCTGCTTCATTCTTCTAGTAAGGGATGTGACCTGTTGCAATGTGTTTCCAACAACTCAAATTGGTTTGTGACCCATAGGTTGAGAATCAATCCTTAAATGTGACTTGCATATCATGTTGTTACTGATCCAGTGGCATTTGGGCTCTGCCCTTTGGCCCAATGCCATGTCGATGTGGTATCTGCATATGCTCACAAATTTTCTTTTGCACCATAGAAGGCTCTCCACTTATCTGGCCTTGGAGGAAGGAGCATTTTCCTAACGTCATCAAGTGTTGGGCACTCAAAGAAGTGGTAGTCAACAGTTTCATTGGGGAAGGTACATAGCTAGCACTCTTGAGTGTGTTATGGTTAGATTCTGTTCAAGTGATTGTTGAGTGGTATATGTTGCGTTCAGAGCGGAAAAAGGTGCTCTGTTCCCTCTTTGTAATTGCTTATCATAAAATTATTAATGTTTATCACATTTCACCATAAAGGGTCATTCATAAAAAAAGAAAACAAGGTCTTTTATATTTGCACGTGCCCTAATAAAACCGACTCACCTTGTGTCTAGGTTTAACGGAACACGCTTCACCAAAACGAGGAAAATTTCATTTTTAAAAATCATAAAAAGGTCAAATGTCAACTACGCAGAGCTAATTATGGGAGATAGGTTAGTTAAATAATGACAACAAATCCAACTTCAATAATTTTATGAACATCCAGACCAATGTTAGTTGCTTGCAACAGAAACTGGTTTCATTGTGACTAAATAACTAAGGCCGCGGTGTGCTTTACCTCGCTTTCTTGATGGTGCCATGTTTTTCCCCCAGTCAGCCGGATTGTGTAAATCACATGAGGCAACAAAACAGGGACATGAGTATGACTTCTATTCTAACCTGAAAATATACCACAAACAGATAAATTATGCAAATGTCGCAGTATGACTTAATCTTGTACAAGAATAAAACTATACTGATAATACTGTCCGTTCTTCCCGTTTTTTTTTTTTTTTTTTCTCTTTTTTTTTCCCCCCCCCACCCCCCCCCCCCGCCCCCCCCCCCCCCCCCCCCCCCCCCCCCCCCCCCCACCCCCCCCCCCCCCCCCCTTTTTTTTTTTAATGAACAACAATATCCCGTTCAACCTCCATTGGTTATAATTAGGACAGATATTGTCACTAATTCCTGATAATAATTTCAACTGCCGATACCTGATCATTATACAACTTCATCTTTCTAATTAGTTTGAACAGAGTTAACTAAAAGTGGAACGTTGTGTGGATGTGCATGTGTTTGTTCACCTTTGTCCTAAAATGGTAGTCTCTCATACCTGCCAAGTGTTAATAAGGGGGAGGACGGTGGGAAATCAGGATGACACCCAATTAACTATTTATTTGGCATTATCAATATGTATTATGAGAACCTCAACAGACCCTCATATATTAATTTTTGATCTTGATATATACTGTTTTACTATATTATGAAGTTATATAGTTCTATCTAATCTCAACACCTGTCTACAGTTATGGGTGAACTGCATACTTGTAAATAATCTAATATTGGTTTTCCTCTGTTGTTCTTACTTCTTACATTTGAGTAGGAAATGGTGGATATTATTTTCTTGCAGACATTCTACTGGTCACCCCACCTCATCAAGCTGGACCTAGTATGGTGAAGTCTCTAACACATTACTCCTCTATGATAGTATCTGCTATGGTACTACCTTTACTGTTTGCTGGAAGAAGAACATTATCAATATTATTATTATACTTAGTCTGTGCATATGGACTCTGGGCATTTCTCAAGAATTTTAAAAATTCACTGTAAAAGCAGTCAGCAATGTGTGAAAAAATTCAGCAACCAGTAATGTTTCATTTCACATTTTAGATAGCAGATAATCCTTTTGCACAATAATTCAGGTCATTCCTGTGTGGACTTACATCCATTTTTCCTTTTCACTCTGCATATTACAAGAGCGCAACTTTTTGTTAAGAAAATTGTTATCTTATTAGCTTAGGCTTGTTAATGAGCTATTTTCTTTTTAAAAAAAAAAACAAATGAAGTTATCTCTATCTCTACAAAAGTAGACAGAGAGCTCTTTTACACATAATAAAAATAAGACGCTAACCCATAGCATTTCCATAGTCAATTGTCAATATATAATCTGTGAAATATTTAATTTTCATATATAAAATTATAACAAATATGTCTTAATTACAACCCTTCTGAGGTTAAACAGATATAAATAATATTTAAAATGTTCATTAAAAAATTTCTCGCCGTTTTAAAATAATAATGGCAGCGAGATTTGGAGATCTAACTATAGAAGAGCTAAGAAATGAATTTTGGTGCAGAAGGGCCACAGTATAGGTGAAATCAGAATATATAAACAAATAATTAAATAATGAACAAACCAATTATTTTTAAAAAAACAAAACAACCAAAAATGTTGGGATAAGTAGGCCTACCGAGTAGGAAAAAAACAAACAAAAAAAGCAATAGATTTGGTGGAATCTCACTGTCGAAAAGGACAAACACATGCTACGTGTAAACGGGGACAAAATAAAGTCAAGAAAGGTTTTATCCAATGCTTATTTAGTTTACTATTAACTTATTAACTCATATTTAGCTTACTTATTTAACTCATATTTAACAACCGTATTTTAATTTGTCAAAACACATGTAACATAAACATTGGACCTTTGATGTTGTCATGGGATTTCTCCCCGTGCTCTGCAGTGATGGTCCAATAGTGGCCAGAGTATCTACTGAGGGTCTTTAAAGGTATCTACAGAGATTTGGGAAGTGAAGAATGGTGCTTCAATTCTAGGGAGCCTCATAGGAATTTAAGAAACAAGTGCTTCAGCTGATATTATCCAGGCCGTAATAAACCTTTTTTTTTATCTTCCCAGACCTTCTATGAGGAGAAAGAATGTTGCTCGTTTGATGAGCCCTCAACTGATTTAAATCAGTAAAATATTACTTCAATAGCTTTATTTATGTGTATTTAAAATGACTGAGATATTGGATGCAGTTCACTAAAAAAATGATTAAATCATCTATAAATTTGTATATTTACAGATAACAAATTTAATAATCAATTATAGTTAACACTGAAAATAAATAAAGGTTTTGATAGAGAAAACTTCATATTTATGGATTCATCACAGGTGATGGTCTAGTAATTTTCTGAAATGTTTGTTTTAAGAGCCCACTTGGCAGCTTTAAGTGTGTACTTAGCTGCCAGTAAGGTGTCTGTTGGTTTCTGCTCCAGCCGAGGTTGGTTCTTTGTATGTTGGCTTTAACGCGTCTCTTGTAGTATCGTGGGTTAATTACGAAGATGGTCCAGCGTCTTCAAGACCCGTCTGATGCTGGTGTCTAGCTTTGACTCAAGGCCACTTATAACACACACTTGCTCCACAGACTAGTACCACAAACTATTATGAAATGAGATAGAAACAAATTTACCGCCTGAGTATTGAGTCTCCTAACACGAAAATCAGGTGTCCCTCACCTTCATCCCATCTGCCTCAGAACTTTTACCATCTCTGAGCATTAATGTTAATCCCAGTGAGAGGAAAACACCCACTGCATTTATATAAAACATGTTTACATATGCACTAATTAAAAAAGTTAATTATGTAAATTATTTCTGTCATCATCCAATCCCTGCTCCATATGGAACTTGGGACTACCTCTGCTTTCAGTTCTCTATGAGAAATCCACATGAAGCAGTCACCAGCGCTTGCAGTGGTGGTTCATGAAATAATCATCCTATATGCTGAGGTTGCCAGCCTTGTATGAACTTAGACATCCACCAGCAATTTTCACATGTTAATATTGCAAAATATAGAGTGATAAAAAGTACAACTTACCCCAAATAACTTTGGGCAATACAGACGTCTGGCTCAGAGAAATAATTTCGGCAACTTGGTTAAGGAGATTGACGGTAGAGAAAACTCGATTTTACGTACAAAATATCGATTTTTTACTTTTGAGCTTATTTTATTAAATAATCATCGAGGAATCGAATGAGCTAGGTTTTATAACATAAAAAATGCATTTGATGCATCAAAAAGCATATTTTCTGTACCCACCCCCAGCTATGATTTGCAAATTTGTGCCGAAAATGCAAGATTTGTCGGTAAATAATACCTTAGTTACCCTGTCCATATCGGGGACTATTTGGTATCGATACACAGGGAATTTCATTGTCTGCCGTAATATCGCAAATTCGAAACTATTTTTTCTCATAGCTTTGTGTAATGTGTGTTTAAAAATTTCCGTAATTTTACGCTAATTGCCTTACAAGGAGTTTTCACGTGGTGACCTCATTCCCTCATTCCCGACTCATTGAAGACACAATCGTAAACAACTGTTTTGATTGGTCATAACAACATTTGGGCTGCGTGCGCAGATGCGGAAAAAGCAACAGTCATTTCCGCCAGTCAACAATTATTGTTTGCTGGAAGTTCGATATTTTTTCTTGTTTAAATTTCAGTGAATTGTGTTCTATTACTTCAAAATGGGTAGAATAAGTAAGAGATCAAAGCAAATATCTGCTGCCAGGTTGCGTCGACAGTATGTGATTTCTACTAGTGGTAAAGGTAAGACAGAATTAGCGGTGAATTATACAAAAACGGATAGGCCTATACAAACAACGTGGAATTTCTGCATCCCACTCATCGATAGGCCCATGGTTCACATTGCAGATCCAGTAGTGCCTGGCCCAAGTCGATCTGATATAAAAATTAGCTTGAGCACGAGCAAGAATGTTGCATCTCATAATACTGTCTGCGCTCAGCCTAAACCTACGTATAAAACCATTGTCGATATTTCTTTCTTCAACAACCTTCTTAAAAATGTATGTTGCAATTTGTGTAAGCAAAGCACATTGCAAACAAGAACTGACAACACCAAGTCTAAAGGTTTCTCTTTCTTCCTGGAAGTTGTGTGTCACACATGTGAAAAAGCAATTTCTAGAACGTACACATCCGAGAGGGAACCAGCAGGCCGCGGCCCTCGTGGACATGCAATCAACAAATCTGCTGTTCTTGGTGCCCTCATGTCTGGAATGGGCCCATATACATTTAATCTCTTCTGTGAGAACCTAGACCTCCCTGGCCTGCACCAGAAAACATTTCATAAATATGCAGATCAAATTTTTGATCATTTGGATACCATGCACTCTACAGTATTTCAACGTTCCGTCAGCATCGTCCGAGCTGAACACGCTAAGAGTCAGCATCGTACCATTAATAAAAAAGAAGTCATTGACATCGCTGTCAGCTTTGATGCAACATGGCTAACTAGAGGTCATAAGTCACTGATAGGTGTTGGCAGTGTTATTGACATCTTGACTGGCATGGTCATCGATACGCATGTTATGTCTTCCTTCTGTCACACCTGTGAGACTACTGGACAGTGGCAACTAAAAAATCAGCCTGACAAATTTGAAAAATGGAAAGCAGAGCATCAGAAGGACTGCGGCCGTAATTACGAAGGGTCAGCCGGAATGATGGAGGTAAAAGCCTGTGAAGTTCTCTTTCTTCGTTCAGTCGCAAATCACAAGCTACGCTACACTGTTTTGCTATCAGATGGCGATTCCAAGGCCTACAACAGACTCTGCGACATCAAACCGTATGGACCAGAAGTTGACATAACCAAAGAAGAGTGCGTCAACCATGTTGCAAAGCGATTAGGCACTGCACTGAGGACACTGATTACTGACTGCAGGAAACAAAAAGTCACCCTTGGGGGAAATGGCCGTGGTCGTCTAACCCAAAATGCCATACGAAAATTGTGTATTTACTACACCAGGGCCATCCGCAAGCATAGTACAGCCCCAGAGATGAAACAAGCCATCATGGCTTCTCTCTACCATGGGTATTCGACAAACGACAAACCCCAACATAATTTGTGTCCCCCAGGCAAAGACTCCTGGTGTTTCTATCAGGCTTCCATCGCCAAAGGAGAAGCTGCCGGACAACACGAGACCAAGGTTCACACTCCGCTAGACTACAACCTGCTCCATAAGCACTTAGCCCCTATTTATGAGCGTCTTACTGATCAGCATTTGCTGAAGCGATGTCAGCTAGGTGCTACACAAAATGCAAATGAAAGCCTACACAATGTTATATGGAGTCGTTGCAGCAAGCGGAAATTTGTTTCATTAAAAAAAGCCAAATTCAGTGTCCTTGTGGCCATTGGAGAGTTCAACTTTGGTCCATCAGCCAGTGCAGAAATAAAAAGGCTGTGTGGTCAAGCATCTGGAACAAACTCAATACGCCTTGGACAGGTGCGACTGAGGAAACGTCTGGCCAACAGCCAGAAACATGAGGCTGACAAACTTGTAAAAAGAAGAAAAATTAGGCAAGAGGCAAGACAAAGGCGAGAGGAGGAACTGCAAGAAGCTGAAGGAGGTGCAGCATATAGTCCTGGAGGATTTTAATTATATTCAGCCCCCCAGAATGGAGTATATTGGACAAGACAAGGCACTCGGTGAGTAAAATGCATTTTTCTTAAAACTAACATTTTATTAACCAAAAATTGGATTACTAACAAACTATCTAATAGATAAATCTAAAATTTGGCATGCATGTAGTACACATATATACCTTTAAATTGTCACATGCTTTTTTTTATATTTTGGTAATTTGCTTTGATATTTTTTTTTTTAAATATTTTTTTCATACAAATAAAGTGCATTTGTTTTTTAAATCATTAAAAAAAGAATTTTAAACTTATCAACAAAAGCATGTGACAAATTGTTTTAATTGTCAGTCACAATATGTGTGTGCAATTTGATAAAGTTTGGTCAATGGTAAACATAAGATTTTTGCTCTTGAAAGTTGGTGAAAAACCCAATATGGCGGTTGTATTTTTTTTGGTTACCATGTAGAAGGAAAGAAGAAAAATTAGGCAAGATAAAGGCAAGAGGAGCAGCTGCAGGAAGCTGAAGGAGGTGCAGCATATAGTGCTGGACAATTTTAAACACATTCAGCCTCCCAGAATGGAGTATATTGGACAAGACAAGTAACTCGGTGACTAAAATGCATTTTTCTCAAAACTAACATTTTATTAACAAAAAATGTTATTTTTTACAAACTATCTAATAGATCAGTCTGAAATTTGGCATGCATGTAGTACACGTATATACCTTTAAATTATCACATGCTTTTCTTGATATTTTAGTAATTTGCTTTGATATATTTTTTTAAAATATTTTTTTTTTCATTTTTTTCATACAAATAAGGTGCATTTTTTTTTAAATCATTAAAAATAGAATTTTAAACTTATCAAAAAAAGCATGTGACAAATTGTTTTAATTGTCAGTCACAACATGTGTGTGCAATTTGATAAAGTTTGGTCAATGGGAAACATAAGTTTTTGCTCTTGAAAGTTGGTGAAAAACCCAATATGGCGGTGGTTTTTTTTTGGTTACCATGTAGAAGGAAAGAAGAAAAATTAGGCAAGATAAAGGCAAGAGGAGCAGCTGCAGGAAGCTGAAGGAGGTGCAGCATATAGTGCTGGACAATTTTAAACACATTCAGCCTCCCAGAATGGAGTATATTGGACAAGACAAGTAACTCGGTGACTAAAATGCATTTTTCTCAAAACTAACATTTTATTAACAAAAAATGTTATTTTTTACAAACTATCTAATAGATCAGTCTGAAATTTGGCATGCATGTAGTACACATATGTACCTTTAAATTGTCACATGCTTTTTTTGATATTTTAGTAATTTGCTTTGATATATTTTTTTAAATATTTTTTTTTCATTTTTTTCATACAAATAAAGTGTAATTTTGTTTAAAAATCATTAAAAATAGAATTTTAAACTTATCAAAAAAAGCATGTGACAAATTGTTTTAATTGTCAGTCACAACATGTGTGTGCAATTTGATAAAGTTTGGTCAATGGGAAACATAAGTTTTTAGCTCTCGAAAAGTGGTGAAAATCCAATATGGTGGATGTTTTTTTTTTGTTACCATGGTAACCACATGTTTTTTATCAAAATAAACTGTGGAATTTGGTTCATGAACATACACTGTGTCTATTGAGCACATAAAAAGTTTGAAAATGTTATTAGAACAAAAGTTAGTTTTTACTGTAGGGGAAAGCCTTAAGATGCCTCTTATATGTGGTAAGGGGTATTACTTTATAACAGAATCCCATTATGACTTCGTATTAAGGTTTTTAGCATTCTGGTCTGTCCGTATTAGTTAACCTTTAGCATGCTGCGGTCGACATAAGTCGACCGAGGGTAAGCACGCTGCGGTCGACATATGTCGACCGCAGCGTGCTACGTTTTTTAGCATTAGAATGTGTGTACACATGATCTCACCCCCGGATGTTAAGTTTTAAACTTATCTGAGAGAGAGTTAGCTTCCGTTTCCGATCTTTTTAAGTAATGGGTGCATCCGCGTTTATTTTCTGTGAATTTTTTAATCGAAATGAATCGGCATTGAACACGCGGCCATTTTCGCTCTAATTTTATTGGATTCTGACGCCATGCGGTGGGGATGAGATTTTTGTCATTATAAGCGCTAATATCGGTTCTCAGAATATGGTTGATGACAGAGATCGAAACGAAAGTGGAATGTCATTGCTAGTATATAAAAGTTTAGGGGTTAGGATTAGATTTATCGGAAAGATTTAGGGTTACGGCCGAATGTCACTGCTGACATGGGCGTTTGTTGCTTTGCTACTGATAATGGGTGTAACGAAAAGATCGTCATTTGATTTGTATTGGTCAAATGACTTTCATTGACATGCAAGAGATAATTTAGATATGGACACTTCGTTTGTTGGTTATTTTATTTATTTTTTTTTTAAATTTTAAAATAAAAAAATTTTTTTTTTTTTTTTACATTTTTTAATCGTTTTTTTTCATCTTTCCTTTCCTCTCTTCCTATCACATCTAACATGTACACAAACAAATTTTATATCATCAGATTCACCATTCATTTATTTATATAAATTCCAAAAATTATAGCAATTGACCAAGAAACACAAAAACTATAGTCATTACAAGTCACCCACTATAAAAACGGGGCATAGTGAAAAAGAATGCAGCTGCAGGGGAAGTTTTCTGGAAGAGAATGCCGCGTGCTAAAGGTTAATGTACAGTTTTCTTACTATGTAAGTCCAGAAGGTGCTTAAATATGTTGTCCGGTCCTTTAAATTAGAATCGTGATTCTATTCCTTATCCTGGCTTGTCTGACTGTCTTCTTGACAAGTTGAATTAGCAGTGCCATAGACTCAGAATGTGCTAGATTATAAGCAACATTCGGCCTGTGCATCCACATTGCTACTATATGACAAGGCTCCAATCAGAAATGTTGTATTATAACATCTCAAATGTCAAACCAATAGCAATCAACTTGCGTACTTTGGTAGTGGCTATCCCCACTACCCTCTCATGGAAAATACCTTCGTGATACATAATGTGTGATTTTTTCACAAGTCACTCCCATATAAGGTATTGCCTCTTCCGCTGATATTGATCACATTTACACTCACCACTTCCATAGATTTAACACTGATAATATCTTTCCAGACTCACAACTTATCGTAACTATTGCCTACAACAAATCTGCCTGGAAACAATTAGATAATTTTTCATGTTCCAAAATCCCATTATTTATCTTAAGTGTGTGTCTTTAATCTGTCACCAGATTGATATTTACAGACACATACCGGTGCAAACGCACAACACTCATGCAACAAACCTGGGCACTTGTTCACTCCCAGACAGAAAATTGAATGTAACAATAGCCGTATTAGTGATAAGACAACTGACTGTGGCCATCTCCGCTTTGTTTACATATTAATCCAGGTGCTCCCATTCACTGCCGTTATCTTCCTATGAACACCTGGTATCACTACATGAAAGTTGACCATCATGACTTAAAGCGAATATTGCCCCGCTGGTGTCTAATCTCACAAGGGAAGGCCAATTAAACCCAGACATGACATGAATTAAAGGAACACAGTGTAAACAAATGAATGACGCATAGGGTTTCAGTTAGTAAAATGAGAGGTATATCAATAATTTCAGAGAGAAGAGGAACGTGACGAAAAGAGAACGGACAATTCTGTCACAGATGCATCACACAGGAGCTAAAAAATAAACAATTCTGTCTGCTAGGTTTCTTTTGTTACAACAATTAACAACAAATTGTTTGCATAATTTTGGGAAATACTTTTTTAAAAATTTCTGACAAGACCTATTTTTATCATTTAAGTTTTGTAAAATTTTATATTGTTTTAAACTCAAATGTTTGTACCATATTAATAAATAGGGTGCCTCTAAGGCAAAGTATATTACAGAATGAATAAAAGACAAAAATATTATTCTTTAATTCACGTTTTTTTCTCTAAAAAATTATACATCTTAAAACAAGCCATACAGTTAAGAAGTTATGTTCTTTTTTTTTTAATGTGAAATCAGAATCAAGCCAACGCAAATCTCACATTTCAGGAAAAAAATTATTTTTCTGACTGAAAATTCAAACCGTTACACCTTTCAAAATACATGCACTTGTCAGTCCGTTTCCTATTACATGCCATTATATGAGCTTTTTAGCCACAAGGTAAGATTACAATACAGATGAAGCAAATGTTTTGCCTGCAAATAAACTGTAGACAGATAAAATATTTATATAAAAAAAGTGTGGGGACAGCTCTTTTTTGCTGCAGAAAATAACATGCTAACCAAAGTATTTCCAACCATCAAGCAGGCCTAATTAAATTCTGTAAAATGCTAAATTTATAGTTTAAAAAAAACTTTTTTTTTGATACGATAGACGGATGGGTACCAGATGGGCTAATATAGTACTTCTTCTTCCTCGTTCATCCTGAAAAGGACGCTGGTTGCGTTGTGTCTGTTTACAGCGGAGCTGCAATATCTGCGCCTTTCGGCTGGCACATCCGACTTCAGCACGGCATTTTTTGGGACCGGGTTTGCCTTCCCTCTTCGATCCCTACTCTCTCAGTCAGACTGCAGTGATGCAGCCTGTTTCCAGGACCACCACGTGGAGGTGGAGTAGGGTCTTGGTCAGCTCTGGTTCACTGACCCTGACACAAGCAGTCAAGATATGGGTCGCTGACTGCATTCTCTATTGCTGCGTCTTTGGGTCCCTAATATAGTACAGGTCTGTATACTTTTATTGGAAATCCACAGTGATAGCTTTGTTTTGGAAACCGGATATTTTTGGTTTTCAGATGTCGCCCAAATCATGTTCAAAATGTAGCTGAATTTTCCAAATAATAGCCCAAGTAGTGTTCAAAATGTCATCCTAAATAGTCAGAAATTGCCTACAATTGTGATCAAATTATAGCATAAAGAAACTTTCCATTTTTTGAATATTTTGGTTTCGTAGTGTTGAGATAAAAGGATATAAACCTGTAAAACATATAAATTCTATGAGACAGCAAATACATAGCCAACAACAGAACAATGCATTGGATTTTCCAGTTTACATCTCTGAACTACTTCTTCTTCTTCCTCGTTCGTCCTGAAAAGGACGTTGGTTGTATTGTGTCTGTTTACACCGGAGCTGTGATATCTGCACCTTTCGGTCGACACATCCGACTTCAGCACGGCATTTTTTGGGACTGGGTTTGCCTTCCCTCTGCGATCCCTACTCTCTCAGCCAGTGATGCAGCCTGTTTCCAGGACCACCACGTGGAGGTGGAGTAGGGTCTTGGTCAGCTCTGGTTCGCTGACCCTGAAGCAAGCAGTCAAGCTATGGGTCGCTGACTGCATTCTCTATTGCTGCATCTTTGGGTCCCCATCTCTGAACTGAAAGCCACGCATCTATAAAAGTCTACTGGAGGTAATTTCAGGAAAATGACTCATTTTCACCTGATAAGAGTTAATCCCAAAGCACCAACCAATGTGAAAAATATTAAAAGGTAGCAATGGATAAATTCAGACTGGGTCTTTATCTTGGCCTTAACACAAATTCAGTCATTGTTCCCTGTGAAATAGGTTATTCAGTGACAAATGTTTCATATAACATTGGGGGATGTATAGAGGCATATCTAGAGTCATTTTTATATGACCACCAGCTATGCACAATGCTACAATATACATATTTGGAAGTGAACCTCTGTCTGTGAGGCTAATTACACCCTCACTGACTCTTGAAATCATCCACACATTTCCAGGGATTCCCCCTGTGGTGAAACTTGTTGAGAATCCAGAAATGCACACTAAGCTTGGAGAAGTCACTTGATCTCCAGACGTGATTCTTTGGCTTTGACCTGGTTGACTGCATGCAAGAGGATCTCACTTTGGACCCAGTGTTAGGCAGGGGCAGCTGAGAAGTGGCTCTGTGTAGGACGTGATAATTCGTTGGGAAAGCCCAGAACCAGATCACAGTATTTTAGCTCTGCACATCAAAGATGTGTGCAAGAAAGACATGAGAGCACTGGACATAGATCTAGCAACCTGGGAGGATGAAGCTGCCGATAACACCATGTGGCAATGCTATCTATGGTGCCACCTCAGACTGTGCAAAAAAGAAACTCTCGTGGCAAGCTTACTACCAGAAGAGAACAAGTGGTAATCTTCAGACTCAGCACTGGCCACAACAGATTGAGATACCATCTATTCAACAAGCTAAAGATAGGAACTACCGATCAGTGTAACTGTGGCAATGATAAAATGACTGCTGAACATCTGCTTCAAAGTTGCCCCTTATATGCGGTACAGAGAAAGCACATATGGCCGACACCAGCTCCTTTCGTGGAAAAGCTTTACAGGGATTCAAATAGCCTTAAACTAACTACTGCTTTCTTTGAGAACATTTAAGTGGACATCTGAGAGTGTACGAAGAAGAAGCAGAAGAGAGAAGAAAACGCTGAATGGAACATGAGGAAAACAAAGCAGCTGAGGGCTGTCACCTCAGGTGCACACTCCCATAGTCAGTTATGACTAAAGGGGCTATTATTATTTGTTGGAGAGCCCCCTTGGATGGCGGGAAATGCACAGTATTCCACACGCTTCTTACTCCTAGCTTGGGACCAGATGTGACGATCCTTTAAATGCAAATGAGAAACTGGAGCTCATGACTTCAATTCAGCACCTTTTGGGATGGCAGAAAAGCCACAGGAAAAACCTAGATCTACAGTGTAGATAACACAACGGGCTGATCACCCGTTGCCAGTCACTTTGATTACGGAAACAACAGCAAATGGGTTGATTTGCCGTTGCCCTAAAGACGCCACTAGGCGTGATGGGAAACAATGGCAAAGAAAACCTATCTGCTGTTGCCCTAAGACGCCACTAGGCGTAATGGCCACTGACTGCTTTGACGGTCTGTGGCTAAGGACAGAAGAAGAAGAACAGTGTAGATAATACCAAGGAATCTTCAACTTGGTATTGGCTGCAAAAGAGAGGGAAGCTCGGCAGCCCTAATTAAACAACAAAAATATTGAGGAGACAGCATAAAGCTCAGGAAGTCTAATTTAGCAACTCAATGAAGCAAAGAGTGCATAAAGACTACCGTTCTCTATTTTCTTAGAAAAGTAAACTTCTGACCATTAACCATTAACGTGATTCTGTTTTATTTAACCTACAGATATGGGACTACAATTCCAAGAAAAATATGAACTTTTAAAGTCACTAACAGGTTAGATTAGATTATGCTGCATTTAATTTTAATTTTCTTTTTTCACAAGTTTGCATTAGTTTCATTGGGTTGAAAAGAACAGATGGCAATGTATTCGGTGGCCTTAAAAAAAAGAATTAAGAGATGCGGTAATAAGTGGTGAGGATTAGGTTTAGGAACCTAAGCCTAATGACGTGGGCGAGTTATCTGGATGGCATCAAGGAACACATCCCACTTTACTTCATTTCAGCCATTCATGTCTCAGATAGAGAATATTGCAATCTCATGTCACTAACGTCTAAGTGGCTCCTAAATCTTGAGAAAATCTGTTCACACCTGGTTATGACTGTAGTGTTTTAATTATTATGCAATCATACTTGTTTAGTTTTGAATCACAGTTTACAGTAGAACCAAGTTATCTGGGTGAATTTAGAACAGTAGAATGAATGTTCAATACTGACTTTTTAAAAATGTATTCAAAGACACGGTAACAACAGTTAGGATTCATAATCGTAACCCTATTGATGTGGGCAACTTATTTGGATGGCATAGACCAGTGTTTCCCTAACTTTTTTGGGTCACCGCCTCCTTGGCTCCCACAGCACATCCCCAGCGTCCCCTTTATTTCCCTACATTAAATTTTTTTTTTAAGCGATATCGGGTGGACGATAAGAGCCACTGTTAATGAAGCAACAACAACAATAGTATTGAATTAACTCAATAATGTTGTCATAATATATATTAGTAGTTATTTAACTTTAACTCTTACTATACGTGAGCTAAAACCGCATTTTTACGCGCTAGTTTCGCTATCATTACCACCGCGCGCCAGTTGAACTGGCGAGCCGTAAAATTGGTACTAAACCCGCGCCACTTTAGCGATAAATTAACAGATTCTGAGGACGGGGGAGCGTGTTCCTTGGATGGACCTAGTTATAGAACTGGTAGGGGATTGCTAAAAGGGAAAGGTAAATGCCATAAAAAGGAAAGATAGATCTAGATCACAGTTGAGATCGGTAATCACTGAATCTGGTAATGCTGAGCTTCAGGACAGCAATATTATTGAACAGGAGGTTGGATGGAATGAAGCTGATAAGGGTTCAACTTAGAATGCATTTTGCTTTGCTCCACCTCAAGGCAGGACTCCTAGTGTGAATCCAAATATTGTCCCAGACGATTCACCAGCACTTTTTTCCCTCAGCCATTTTAACAGAGGAAATATTGGAAAAAGTTGTTGTGTCAGTCAATGATTATGCTGATCAACACTGTCAAGCAAAAGCTGCAACTGCGAGCGCAGGGTCTGTTTATCGCAGCTGGCATCCAATAACACTACATTAACTTTACAAGTTTTTTTCTGTTATTATAGCCATGGGTATTGTCAAAACAAAAGTGAGTGATTACTGGTCTCAAGAGCCTTACATACGGACTCCCTGGTTCTGGCAGATATTTACAAGGGAGAGGTTCCAAGCATTGTATCACACAATGTTCTATGTGGTGATGTTGACGCACAGGGAAAAAACAAAAATTGAGCCGTTTCTGCAGAAACTCCTAACACGATTTCAGGAGGCATTTTATCCCTACAAAGAGCTGTCTTTAGATGAAATGGTGATAGGGTGGAAAGGCAGGTGGGCACATAAAATGTTCAATGCCTCAAAGCCTAAGAAATATCATGTCAAGACCTTCGGCCTTTGTGACAGTAGTACTGGTTACATTGTGAATTTGTTGATTTACTTTGGTGCCAATACATCATAGTCCTGAGCTAGATGTAAGGAGCCAATAAGCCATCAAAGTATTTGATACACTGCTAAAACCATGTGGAAAAAGGTATCATATTTATGAAGATTGTTACTACACAAGTTTTGCATTGCTGCAGTATCTTACCGGCAACAATCAGTATTTTACTGGAACTGTCAATATAAATCGTAAAAGTTTTCCACCACCGCTGAAGACTACACAACTGATGCATTTCCAAATGAAATGTTTTCTGGAACTAGAAAGTAAATTTCTTTGCGTAGTGTTCAGAGATAAAAAGGCAAAAAAACCATGCATTCTAGTGTCAAGTTCTGCAACTGTGGAAACCAAAGAAATCACAAATTGTTTCGGTGAAAGAAAGCACAAAACTGTTATGATTGATGACTACAACCAACAAATGGATGTGACAAGGTTGACCAGTGTAACAATATATCAAATATTCAACAGAAGAACCAGAAAGTGGTGGGAAAAAATTTTCTTTTGGACCTTTGACATTTCCCAGTTGAATGCTATTGTGTTGTTTGCACTCACCAGACCAGATAATTCAAAGAAGCAGACCCTACTGCAGTTCAAGAATCAATAACAGAACTGTGTCTACTTGCTTCTGATACTATCCAAAATATCCCACAAAGAGTTACCCATGCAAAGCAACACAACAGTCCGTTGAACCGTCTGCATGGAACCAGTAATATTGTAAAAAAAAATCCCAATTTCAGCGCAGGTGCATCATTAGTAGCACCCCTGAAGTTAGAGTGAGAACAACGTTTTATTGTGAAGGGTGCAAAGATCATCCACACCTTCACCCAAATGACTGCTTTACCAAATACCATGAGGCAAAATAGTTTAATTTTAAGAATGAAGGGAATATTTACATTGTATATAGTATACTTTCAGTTTTTGAGTGTGTCTTCAAAATGGGCCAACAAATTTCCAATCGTAATAAAAACTGTATTTATGATAAGAATCAACTGAAACATTTTTACATTATGTGAATATGGATGTACTTTGAAATGAAAGTGGTCATAGGAGTTCCAGGCTTCCAAATTGGATAATTTGTGTGGGTAAGTACAACTTTTTTTTCAATTCTTTTAAAATGTTTCAATTTTTCTGCACTCAGTACTGAATAGGCTGCATGCATGTTTAAAAACCACTGAACAACTCAGTTAAGTGCAAGTCATAGAGCCTTCATTTCTCCACATTTTTATGTATAACACTTTACGTTATCATTATAAATAAATTATTGAATGCAGTTATGTCTAAAAATATAGGCCTAAAATTTGTGTGTGCTTTGTCTAAATATGCCCAAAAATTTCAAATTGTCATAACAACTTTATCTGTGCTTAGAAGTAACTGAAACTTCATTATGTGAAAATGGATGTACTTTAAAATGAAAGTAGTTTTAGGGGTTTAAGTTTACCAGAATTAATTACACATATTGATAAGTACAATTTATTTTTTAATTGTTTAAAATGTTCTACACTCATTACTGTATATGTTGCATGCATGTTCAAGACAACAGAAAAACGTTACGTGCATGTCAAGGAAGATGAGGGGAACTGTGGTAAGACGTACAATGTATGCGTATGAAAAAAAATAAATCGAAAAAGGGTGATTCGTCTTACGAATTCAATGTCTTTGTCTTTTGTCCTCGTAAGACGAATCGCCTTTCAACTTTTCTGCACTCATACTGTATAGGCTGCATGCATGTTTAAAAACCACTGAACAACTCAGTTAAGTGCAAGTCATAGAGCCTTCATTTCTCATACATGCCACACCTCAGACATAAAAAACCTGTACAAAAATTCCAAAAACCATGTACAAAGACCCACAAAACCTGTACAAAGACTGAAAAACGTAACAAAAGAGTTAATTCATGTAAAAATATATTCAATTAGATGGTTCTGCACCATCATAGTGACATGCGCCCTTTGCCTTTTTAAGCATGTCTTCACTTGCTTTAAAACCTAAACAGGAGTTAGAATTTATTTTGCATTGTAGAAATGCTGTGACTGTTTCATCATTTAGTCTATTTCTGCAAAAAAATTAATACAATTTATGGTGGAAATGAAGAACAGTTTGGTGTCTGTTCTACAGTGCCTAATAAAAGTATAGGTCTAAAGAGACCAGTAATAAGAGTTATGGGTTAGGTTTAGGAATCTTAAATCATATATATATATCGGCATCCTCGGCATCTCGTGGAAAGATAAAGTGACAAATGTCGAGGTGTTGTCACGTGCTGGCCTTCAAAGTATGTATACGCTTCTTAGACAGCGCAGACTTCGCTGGCTTGGCCATGTTCGCCGCATGGAAGATGGTCGCATCCCAAAAGATATCTTCTACGGACAATTAGCAGATGGCAAGAGAACAGTTGGGCGACCACAGCTGAGGTTCAAAGATGTGTGCAAGAGAGATATGAGGGCACTGGACATGGATCCAGCAACATGGTAGGATGAAGCTGCCGATCGCACTAAGTGGCGATGCTATTTACGGCGCCACCTCAGATTGGGCGAAGAGAGGCTCACACAAGAAGCAGAGGTGAGGAGAAAACGTCGAAAGGAGCACCATGAAAATAAGCAGCTGAGGGCTGTCACCTCAGGGGCGCATTCCCATAGTCAGTTATGACTGAAGGGGCTATTATTATATATATATATATATATATATATATATATATATATATATATATATAGATATATATATATATATATATATATATATTTAAAGCTAGCAATGAAAATATAAACTGGCGCAACTAGTCTCTACCGAACTTCAATAATTGGAATAGCCGCTATAGCCCAACTGGTAGCTTTAAATAGACCTACACATACGACTTTTAGTGTCAATCAAACATTGATAGCACAGTGGGCTGATCACCTGCTTGCCAACCAATCTGATTACGGAAACAATGATAGATTGTTTGGTCTGTTTTTGTTCCACAAAGACGCCACTAGGCGTGGTGGAAACAGCGATAGATTGGTCAATTTTTTGTTGCCCTAAGACGCCACTAGGCGTACTGGCCACATACTGCTTTGCCGGTTGATGGCTAAGGATGGAAGAAGAAGAAACATTGATAGTAATTAATTATTTAATAAATATAGCCTAAATCATTAGTTGACCGTAATGATGATCACCCAAGGCAAAATCGCATTGTTTTTTAAAGAAACGAAATTAAAACTAAGACGAGAAGTAGGCCTAACTCCAAATAGGCAAAACTTTTCTCTGATCGGGTTAAGATGCAAATTTGCCTTGCTTTTGTGTGTGTGTTTTTTTTTTTTCTCAGTTTCATAATTTGGTAATATCGGACGCCGAACGCTTCGCATGTATTTTCGTACCATTTAGATTTAAGGTTAGTGTTACTAGCCTAAACGGTACGAAAATACATGCAGAGCATTCGGCGACCGTCATTCTGATATTACCCATAATTTGTGTTGTATTATTATTCAAATTTACATTTCTTACGCACTTTCTACAAGTTTTAGTGAAATCAAATAATATGAAGTGGTATCCGCCTTTTTTTTTTAAGCAGCCGTAAATAATAAATTAGGCCTATTCTAAATCTTATGGGAAAAGAAAGCATAGGTTTAAGTTATCTGACAGTTAAATCTAACTTCATCTAAACAATGTTATTGTAATATTTTTTTAAAAATGAATTACTTACCAATACTAAACTGGAAATTAATACTAAAAAATAGGCTCGACTCCGAAAAGAACTTAGTGCTGCGTAATCGTTCAAATAATCAGTAACCAGAAGCTAGCGTTACTGAAAAATGGTGAATGAACAACTGCACATCCCGCAGCAATTGAAAAATAGGCAGCTTGATTTTCATTGGTTGATTTTTTTTATCCACGTGGCTTAAAATCTCGCCGAATCTCATGACGCAAATTACGGCTACGGTAGTGGCACAAGACGATCGATTTATATGTATATTTAATAATTAGGTGAAAAAACCTGTACAGACGTTGTGTACGGGCCGTACTCATATGCAAACGCAAACACCTTGTACAGATTATGGGTAAACCATAGCGTGTGGCATGTATGATTTCTCCACATTTTGATGTATAACACTTTACATTATCATTATAAATAAATTACGAGTATAAAAAATCATTAACAGCAGTCATGTCTAAAAATGTACTCTCTGAAATTAGCTCGTAAAAACACTGTTTTTGAGCACGTATACTAAGAGGTAATATGAATTAATAAATAATAGTACACTTTTGTAGACTGGCCTTTAGCTTTATACATTGAGAGCCAGTGGTGTAATTACAATGTGAGGAGCCCCCTGGCACAAATTAAAAGGAGGTAACATAATGGATTTTGTTGTTGTTCTTGAACTAGTGCCGCTGAGCTTCTCGCTCTTTTGCAACCAATACCAAGTTGAAGACTCCATGGTATTATCTACACTGTAGATATAGGCCTTTCCTGTGGCTTTTCTGTCATTCCAAAATGTGCAGTCATGAGCTCCAGTTTCTCCAACTTGGCTTACATTGTGCGGCATACTGTGCATTCCCAGGCATCCAAGGGGGCTCTCCAACTATGCAGAGCTAAAATACTATACTCTGGTTCTGGGCTCTCCCAAGGAATTGTCACGTCCTGCACAGAACCACTTCTCAGCTCCCCCTGCCTATCACTGGTTCCACAGTGAGATCCTTCTGCTTGCAATCAACCAAGTCAAAGAATTATGCCTGGGGCTCAAGTGACTTCTCCAAGCTTAGTGTGCCATGCTGGGTTATCAACAAGTTTCATCACAAGGGGAATCCCTGGAAGTGTGTGGATGATTTTAAGAGTCAATGAAGATGTAATTTGCCTCACAGACAGAGGTTCACTTCCACAGATGTATACTGTAGCATTGTGCATAGCTGGTGGTCATGTAAAGATTACTCCAGATATGCCTCCATGCATAACATAATGGAGTGAACAACCATATTCAATATATGGCAAATCTGTATCAAAATGTATAGCCTACAGTTTACTTAATTACTATTAGTAAAACTGCGCAAAATAAAATTCTGATAACTTACATAATCAAACAGAATGAAATAGTTTGATACTTTCAAGTAAGCAGTTCACGCTTTTTTGACATCCCTCTTCAAATGAAGAGTCAAGTGTTTCTGTTTGGATATAGGCAGCGCTACGATGCAGTAACTGGGAAATGTTAAGTCAGCTGATTTATGAAAGTCCGAATGCAATGTAGGCAAACTGGTTCAGAATTTTAAAGACTGATTCTTACTGCATTAGGCTCTACTGAAACTATTCTCTTGTTTATTAATGTATCATGGACATCACAAGCCCACCTAAACACTGAGACAATCAAATTTATGATCAGCAATGGTTACTTGAGCTCAGAATGGCACATATAGAAGAAATTATGTCTTGCTTAATGATCCTAGTTATACAACCACACCGCTACCTATCTTTCCTACACCTTCACCACCTCATTGATATTGTCTCTCAAATCCACAATTTTTTTTTTTCCCACTAACACTGCTATGCAATATTTGAATAACATAATGCAGCTAATTACCAAATATTTCTAGTAGCCTACTTCTTGAAAAGCTTCTCGTACCCCCTGGTACACGTACCCCAGTTTGCTATAAGGTGTATAAGAAACTGGGATGAGTGGCGTTAGGGAGAAGCAGTGGGCTAAAGTTTGTTCAGGCTATGTTCTCCTTTTAAGCGCTCATGTCAGGGCCCTGTATAATGAAATCACTTTTACATGTAAGCATTATGTTAAGAAATATTGTTGAATTTAGCTTGACAAGTCCTCAACCACCCCTTACTATTGAATGCCCCATTTTTCCTCATCACCCCCTTGGATCCTCCCAACAACCCCAGGGGGTGGTAATGCCCACTTTGGGAACCACTGGCATAGACGAACACGTCCCAGCCATCTTTGTCTCAAATAGGGGCAGGTGCAGTTTAATGTTATTTATGTTTGTTCTATTTCTGCTACAATTGGTCACAGTGTAGTGTGCTTTTTAGTGTTTATTTAAAGGGAGGACAGTTAGGGGTTTAGCTTTTGAGTTTAAAAAATTAGCCCGTAACAATAACCTTAGCCTAACCCAAAGTCTGATCATGTTTGCAACAAAGATGACAGCGTATGTAGCCTACTGTGATTCAACATTTGTTTTGTTATCATGAAAATGGACATTGAACAAGAAAAGAATGCTACACTTTTTCACCTCATTTCTGTAGGCTAACAACTCTGGCAGTTTGTTTCCTACATATTCCTTCTCAACCAAAAACAAGTCAAATTAATTAAATTTTATATTCATAATTATTCCCAAAACTAACACACGGGCAGTGCTGGTTTTTGCACTTCAATGCACATAAAAAATAAACTGAAATGTTTACCCAATCGTCTCCGTAACTGTCCTGCTTAAAAATATGAGCGACAGCACGATTCAAGAACCAATAAACCGCACTCAAACTTCCCCTTGCCAATCAAATGACTATGATTAGGTATGTGCAGTAATAACAAATCCTTGATATTTCTAGATTCAAACTAAAAAAATGCATCCAAGATCGAGATTTATAGACAAAAATTTGAATAAAATTAACAACATGTCTGGGAAAACAACGGAAGTAGGCCTATAGTTCTATTCCAAGAACCTACCACACGCTTTATAGCTCTCGTCATGTCCTCGCAATATTCCTTAGGCTACTTCACTCCCAAGCAAACTTTTGGCGCGTTAAACTTCACGCTGTTTAAATCCTGAACACAAGATCGGCGTGCAGATGATAGGATACATAAGTTCTGTGAACAGTAGCATTCTGTGGTTGATATGTTTACTACATGTCGTATTACTTCAAACAAAGGGTGCGGGGAACTTTTGCACATCCCATAATTTTTTGACGGAAAAGACTATATGCGCATGCGCGAAATGTGGTGCCGGCAAAAAAATGTGTGCCGAAAGTTGACAAATCGAATCTCCGCCAATAACCGCATATTCTTTTCTTATACTGTAGTTGTCTGCTCCTCACAAACTATAATTATAATATTTTCTTAACGATGCTTTCCCACACATATTTGTCATGTATATGGCCATATTAATTAATATTACGCAAAATGTATTAACTGCCTACATTAACAGGAAAAGCTAATTAATTAACCTTCTTGATTTAAAAAAAAAAAATTTTTATTTATTTAACGTGTAAGCACAATTGTGATTGTCCCTATTTACAATGATTTGACAAATGTGATGCCACTTTCTCGTATCGGCAGTTGTTCATATTATTTGGAATTGAAAACGATATATATCCTAATTATAACCCATCAGAGGTTGAACGGGATATTTTTCTTCATTAATTAATAAAATAATAATTAATTAACTAATTTGTATATAAATAAAGATGATGGTGATCCCACCCCACGTACAGACGTTTACAAATAAAACAGTTAAGTACATGAATTAATTTTATATAGGGTAAAGGTAGGACCGAAACAGTTACTGCCGTAGGGGGAGGCGGAGGTTGGTAAGGGAATTCACTTATTCTATGTCTCAGTTTTATGACCAGGCTGTCTTTGCCTTCCCTAACTTACGGGCAGTTTTATACCAATATTTACAACTAAATCAACAGACGGTGACGCGACCTGGTTTCTAACCGGTCCCAACGACTTGAGAAACAAGCACTGCTACCATTCTGCCACTCAGACACTTTACATAGCTACATTACTTACAACACTTGGTAGAAAAATTAAATGTAGGACTGTATACATAAATTAAGTGTGAGCCAAATATGAATAAATAAGTTGGGATCAAATGTATGCCCATTGGGGGGGGGGGGGGGGGGGGGGGGAGAAAGAGAGGGGGGGGGGGGGGGGGGGGGGGGGGGGGGGGGGGCGCGAAAACCAGAAGAGGGAGCTCGGGCAGCAGTCAAAGTGTGAAAGTCTTAGATCAGGGATTCTTAACTTGTGGTCCATGGACCCCCCTAGGGGTCCATGGACATAACTTAAACATTTGAATGTTATTTTCACCAAAGTTTTTATTCGGTGAATTGTCATATATTTTTGCATATAAAGATTTTTACATATTCTTTTTATATTTCAGTGTGACTAGTAGCCTTCATTAGTCATTACTGAGAATGGGACAACACCTCACAGGAGATAGCCCTCTGCTGTTTTTCTATCTAGTGTTCCTTTCTGCGTGTTTTTGTCTCTTCTGCCTGTTGTGAGAGCTTCTGCCTGTTGTGAGAGCTTCGGCCTGTTGTGAGAGCTTCTGCCTGTTGTGAGAGCTTCTGCCTGTTGTGAGAGCTTCTTTTCGCCCAATCTGAAGTGGCGCCACAGGGAGCATAGCCATTTGGCGAGATCGGCAGCTTCATCCTCGCAGGTTGCTGGATTTATGCCCAGTGCCTTCATGTCTCTCTTGCACACGTCTTTGAACCTCAGTTGTCTAGTGACTTCATGTCTCTCTTGCACACGTCTTTGAACCTCAGTTGTCTAGTGCCTTCATGTCTCTCTTGCACACGTCTTTGAACCTCAGTTGTCTAGTGCCCTCATGTCTCTCTTGCACACGTCTTTGAACCTCAGTTGCGGTCCCCCGGCTGTTATTTTGCCATCTGCCTTTTGACAGTAGACAATACCTTTGACCTTTGGGGATGCAACCATCGTCCTGCGGCGGACATGGCCAAGCCAGCGAAGTCTGCGCTGTCTAAGCAGTGTGGTCATGCTTTTAAGGTCAGCACGTGACAGCATCTCGAGATCTGTCACTTTGTCCCTCCACGAAATACCGAGGATGAGGTGTAGACACCACAGGTAGAAGGTATTGAGCCTTCTGTCTTGCTTAGCAAATGTTGTCCATGTCTCGCTGCCATATAGAAGCGTGCTAGGGACGCAGGCATTATATACCACTGCTTTGGCCTTCCTTGTGAGATTGGAGTTTCCCCAAACACGCTTTGTGAGGCAGGCAAAGTTAACGCTTTGCCAATGCGGCTGTGTCACAGGATTTACTCTCCTTGCTCTGCAGGGATGGTCCAACAGTGGGCAAAGTTCAGAGTGTCTACTGAGGGTCTTCAAGGGTGTCTACCTTTCGCTCAAGATTACTCTTGACAGAGAAGTGAATTGAAAAATGGTGCTTCAGTTCTAGGGAGCCCCATAGGAATTTAAGAAATCAAGTACTACGGCTGATTGGATCCAGGCCGTGTAAACTTTATATCTTTCCCCTTCCATGAGTAAGGACTTTGCTCGTTCTGATTACCCCCCCCCCCCAGCCTATTTAACTCAGTAAAATATTACTTAGCTGTCACGGATTGCCTCCCCTGCTTTGCAGTAGTGGTCAAACTGTGGCTAAAACTCAAGAGTATCTAATATGGGCCTTCAAAGGTGTCTACCTTCGCACAAGATTACTCTTGGCAGAGTTGTAGATAGAAGAGTAATGACGCTTCTATCCCAAGGGAGATTTCATAAGATATTTCTGAAGTCAAGAAAATGCTGCATTGGCAGGGCAATTGTTCACTTTATATCGGTCCGCCGCCTTTTATGAAGAATTAAGCAATTATTAATTTCAGCTCGTCAAGCCCCCACCATGATTTACTCAGTGGAATTCGTATTATTAAGGTATAGCTCTGTTTAGAGTGTATTTAGTAAATTAACTAAGACAAACATGACTGCATTTAAAATAATTAAATCGAAGTTAAATTTGTATAACTGCAAATAACAAATTTAATAATCATTTAGGTTTAACAAGGTTTTAGACAATTTGAATAATGATTTAACAGAAAATTGCCATCACTGTTGTGATGGGATGAAAGTTTATAACGGAGTTCACGTGGCAGCTTTAACGTTTAACTTATCTGCCAATGGTAGGTTCTGCTCCCGCTGATGGTTTGGTTCTTGGTAGACTGATCACGCTCGTCGCTGGTCAAGGTTCTTAGGGCGCAGCACGTTCCCAGAAATGTCAGAGAGTGTCTACGAAGTTGGGCCCTCGTCTTAAAGCTCGGGCTACTGTTCCCTTCTTGTTCCAGAGATAGTACCTTCAAATGATACCACCAACAACTAAGGTAAAAGAATAGAAACAAAACGCTCTCCTGAGTATTGCGTGTTCCAACCCATAGTTATGGGTACCCTTCTTTCTATTCCACCATCCCATCTACCTCAGAATCTACCCTCGGTGAGAATTAAACTTAATCCCTCGAGAGAAAACTTCCTTTACATTTAAATTGAATAGCTTAATATTTATTTTACATTTAAATGAAAAGGTTAATAGTACAGATGGAATATGTTTACATTTACATCTCCACTGATTGAAAAGTGTTCACAATATAAATTGAATATGTTTTCATTTATATCTACATTTGTTGAACAGTTTGAAACTTTCATTAATTTTAAAGTGAATATGTTTACAAAGACATTTACACTGGTTTGAAAATGTAAATATTATACTTAGAATGTACATCATTTCTTTCATCATTCCCTCCCTGCTCCATAAGGAACTTGAGACTACTTATGCTTTTATTTCTCTTTAAGAAACTAGCGACAAAGCAGCCACCATCCCTTGCAGTGGTGGTTCATGAAATCATCATTCTATATGCTGAGGTTGCCAGCCTCAAATGACTTGGACATCCACTAGCGATTTTCAGATATTAATATTCACATGGCAATATATACATATTAGTTCACATGTTAGTAATGATAAAATATAAAATGCACAACTTACGCCAATCCTTGCTTACATACTTTTTGTTCAAATGAATAAAGGAAATTGAATCGGCCTCTTACACGTGTTATATGGGGTCGTTACTTTTATAAGGTAGTTCCCTCTATGACTCTGTGTGTTTCAGTTTCCTCAGATTCCGGTTCCTTATTAAAATGGTAGAATTTTCCTGGGCTGTATAAGTCCTTCCAAAATACTCTAATAAAAGTCCGGCCTGATAAATGGAATTCTGAATTCTAACTTCTGGTTGTGTCATCTTGGCAAGAGATTTCTCACAGTGAACTAGACTTGCAAAAATTGTCAGATTATATTGCAAGTCTGTGTTACGGTATATGATATTAACGCCGTCTGCTAAAGGTTAGCGGACGTGCAATTGTAAAGGTTAAGGCATTTAATATATTGCGATAGATATTTCAATTATTGAACGCTCCATACACGATCGATTATGACGTGTATAGCGTTGTTTGGGTCACAGTCGGTAACTAAGAAACGCTACCCTTTGTTACTTGACCGCCAAGCTGAATAGCTGCGTTTTTCTAACCTTCCAATTCAATGGCATGATATAGCCATTTATATGTGCATTTTTGATGGACCAGGGTCAGTCCTAGAACTCTATATGAGAGGAAAATTTATGGAGGTTAGTATTTAACTAGAATTCTCAGAAGGAGAAGAATAATCGTCAAATTCATATGAAATATTCAGACTCGCAGTCTCACTGTCGGCAGGTAGCCATGTCTAGCTGCGCGTGCATATAGCTGTGATGTTCTGACGACAATACTGCATTGTATCCTTAAACGGACATTGACACGTAAACCAGCAGTCTACGTTATTGATTAATTTATGCATGACTTATAAGGACTTATGTTCTGTTCCTATTTGAAATGATCATCCTGTGTGTACATGTGATTAAATATTACGGACTCAATCTGAAGGAATTAATTACTTCATTAATGTTGCTGAGTTCAAGTTACATGAACTACTTCTTCATACCATGCTACTGAGTTGTATGAACACCTTCACCCTAATTCGCGTAATACTAAACAAAGCACGATTACCAAGAGATCACTAAAGTAACCATACTCAGTGCATGATCTTCAATCGGCAAATAACTCAGCAACAAAAGTGGCGGCCAGTATGGGGAACGACAGAAAAAAGAAACAAACTTCTGTTCCTTACGCACAGATTAACCATAATATTTACGATCAAGTTTCGATCACATGACCATTACGAAGCTGACGTGACGCACGTGATCATGAATAGCAACATGACGTCACTGTTGCATTGTCGCCGTGAACAAGACATCTTTTCAACGCCTCTCTAGTTCGCTTCAAATTGATCAAGCAAACACATGATATGGACTACAGGAGCAGACAGTCAGGGGCTTTAGCCTAGCTGTTGACGACCTCTAGCACTGATATAAGCAACGGAAAAGACAAGTCTAGGTGTTTAACTGTTGTTATTGCAAACAGTGCTAACTGAGTCCATGCCCTCTGCCTACATCGGCATGTTTTTACCTATGTTTAATGTACTTTTTGTTGTCTTAATGTGTTGTTAATTCGTGGGAGGTAGGGAGGATGAACCGAAATTAGATTCTGTGGCTCTCACGATGCCTGAATTGATTTCGGTCGTTTCTTAGGGCAGTTAAACGATTGCACTTTTGGAAGCCCCATTGAGGTTTGCCATTGGACTATCTGTCCAAATCTGCTGTCGTTTGACGATTTGTGTTAGCTGTACCGTTCCGTAGATAACTGGTGTATTTTATTCGTACTCAGTTAACAATTTTATTCAGTTCTGTATCATGTTCGTTAACTATTTCGTCCAGTCTCCTCTTACTATCATTTATTTGATGATTGTTAAATGGTCGTCCGTTATGAGTCCTGTGATGTCATCATTTTTTTGCAGTCATTTTTTTTTTGTGTACTTTGAATATTAAGTTGACCTCGGGTCAGACCTTGACCCTTCATTTGGCTTGTGACACTTCCGCTTGTTTTATTTAGTTCATAAATTCATTTTTAATTGTGAAAATGTCTTGTTTGCGTCTTAACATTGTTTGTACCCTTTAGTTGCATCATTGTTTTGTTTGTCCTCATGATATATACTAAATACTACATTAATAATATGATATTATATGCAATAATACATTTGTAATTTAATTTAATTAATTTTTTCTGATATTTAAGGTTAATATGGGACATTGCATAATTATGCAGTGATAGTCCAAGAAAGTAGCACTACAATTTATAAGAGATGCCTAGGGCATAATAATATAATATATATATTGACCAAATAAAATAATCTTATAGTCTACCTTTGAGGTAATAGACCCATTGTATATTATTTAATATACTTTTCTGGTACTAAGAGAGTGATTTAGTACATTGAACAATATAATTACTAGGAATCATACCCAACATTATTGGATATTAAGATTAATTGTGTGAAGTAATTACATAATAGTTAACAGATATCATAACTATTTATGATATAGTATTATTTAGATACAATATTGTTACAAAATATTGTCTATTAGTTGAACTTAGACATTAGAGTTCAGTACTATTGTGATTATTTATATTGAATATTTCTAAGTTGAGTAAGTATAATAATTACTCTGAAGCTACTATTGACTATTTTAATCAGTAATTATCAATAATTACTTACAGATAAAAGTCAAAATGCTTACTATAGACCATTTCGTTAAAATTGGTAGGGAATATGGTTATAAATCTCAAGAACTTCGTCAGTTTGCTGAGGCAGAACTGGAAAAACATGAAAGAAAAGAAGCAGAGAAAAAAGCTGCATTAAAGAAAGAGGAAGAGGAACAAAAGGCTGCATTAAAGAAAGAGGAAGCAGAACGTGAGATGAAGCAAATTGACAAGGAAAATAGATTGAGAGAGATTGCTCAACGTGAAAGAGAAGAGCAAAGAGCAATCGCCAGACAGGAAGAAGAGAATAAATTGAAACGAGAGGAAATTATTTTACAACAAGAAATGGAATTGGCGCGTATCAAATTGGAGACAGCAAAATTACAAGCACAAAGTGCTGATGCAAACCAGAATAATAACGCACAAAATGGATCATCATCCAGCCAAACTAAATATTTCTACAACTTTAAATTACCCACTCTCAACTTAAACGTGGACGACCTTTCATCGTTCCTGTCACGTTTTGAACAGACTTGCAAAACAAATCATTTGCCTGAAGAGTCATGGGTACTCAAGTTAAATGAATTCTTGGTTGGAGAACCATTGACGGCTTCTCAAAATGCTGACCCATCAATAGCAAATAACTACGGTGCTATTAAGTCCTTGCTTTTACGAAGGTTTCACCTGGACGAGGAACACTGTAGGTTGAAATTTAAGGGAATTTTACCTGAATCTCCAAAAGATTTTGCAGGATTCATTGCGAACATACGCAATACATTTAATAGATGGGTTGAACTGGCAGACGTCAACAAATCATACGACAAATTAGTTGATTTACTACTACGGGATAAGGTATTATCTTCGGTTAGCCAGCCATTTTTTGCATATTTGCAGGAGCGTAAACCAGGTACTATGGACGAGTTAGAAAAAATGTCTTTAAACTACTGTTCGGCACATCCGAATGCAACCATTTCTAACTCCTCATTAAGAGAACCTCTACCTGTGGCGTCTAATATGGCCTACAATCATAATAACAAACAAAGACATCACAGTGTAGACAGAAGCAGGTTCCAAAGAAATCACAATGTTAACTTTCAGAAGGGACATAATAATGATTTCAACAATAAAAATGAGTTCAACAGAGGTAGATCACGAGATAGAAATTATTCACCTCAAACAAACTACCACAATGGTCAACATAACACTAATTATAATCGATCACATACTCCCAATAATAATAGTAACTGGAATGGTAATAATCATGGCTCGAGACATCGAGATAATAGTTACTATAGAGGACGACGAGATAATTCTAAAAATTATACTCGGAATCGATCTCATTCTCGGGGATCATCTCATTACAACCATAATACAGGGGCGGCAGTTACAAATAATACTACCCCTATAGCTCAGGTCCCACTTGACAATAATACAACACAGTCTTCTGCTGCATGTTTTGCTATTAATTATAATGTGGCAAATAGTTGCCAACAATGCAATCTTATTTTTCAGAAGGCAAAAGAAACAGTGCTTAACTGCGGACATATTACACCAGAGGTAGGTCTTGCAGTCAACGATGGAACAGGCCTACTAATTTTTAACAGGGGATTAGTTAATGGATCCGTCGTCTCAGTGCTGAGGGATTCAGGATCCACAACGATTGGTGTACGACAGTCGCTGGTACATCCTAGCTGTGCAACGGGGGAATATGTCCGTTGCATGACTTTTGGGGGAACTATTGAGTTTTACCCCACAGCTATTATTCATGTTAACACACCTTTTTTCACAGGGAACGTAAAAGTATGTATGCTAAAAAATCCTATAGCTGATCTGATGGTTGGTCGTATACACGGCAGTAAAGATTGTACTCCAGATGAGATTATAGAATGGGAGAAACATAACCTATGCACTGGAAACGCCGTGACGACTAGAGCGCAGACTCAACTCATGGAGAAAGTTGATGATAATAAAATGGATGCAGACAACCAAGAGGAATTTGTAGTCAATTCACCTATTGACAGGGAAACATTTGCAACCAAACAAAAAGAGGATAAATCTTTAAAAAAATTTTTTAAGTTGGTTGATAAAGTTGACAATCTATCCTCAGGTAATAATAACAAACATTGTTTTGTTATTAAAAATGACATATTGATTAGATGTTTTAATGACAAATCACAAATGAAACAACAAGTTATGGTCCCGTATACTTTTAGACGGTACATTCTTCAACATGCACATGACTCACATTGTGCTGGACATATGGGATATACTCGAACACGATCTCGAGTACTGTCTTCATTCTTTTGGCCAGGAGTGTCAAGAGATATTTCGCAGTATGTACGTTCCTGTACTACATGCCAAGAAGTGAAAGCACGTGGAGCTTTTCACACGGCGCCTATTCAGGCTTGCGATATCTCAGTAAGACCGTTTGACAAGATGGCAATAGATATTATTGGTCCATTGCTACCATCGGCCAGAGGACATAGATTCGTCCTTACGTGCATTGATTTGTGCACACGATGGCCAGAAGCTATCCCATTAAAGACCACCACTACCACAGATGTAGCTGATGCACTACATCTCATCTTTTCTAGAATAGGGTTTCCTAGAAAACTTTTATCAGACCATGGGTCACAGTTTATACCTGACACCATGAAGGAAGTCATGAAAACTTGGAACATTGATAGGAATTTAAGTAGTATTTATCATCCTATGAGTAATGGTGCGGTTGAAAGACTTAACCGTACACTTAAACAACTACTACATAAGGTTACTGCTAAGCACCCTCATGACTGGGACAGAGCACTCCCAGCTGTTCTATTTGCTTATCGGGAGGTACCGCATGAACAAACTGGCTTCTCTCCCTTTGAATTAGTTTTTGGTGCTCCCCAAGAGGTCCTATGGGACTAATAAAAGACTTATTAATTGACGCAGAGATGACTCAGGACACTCAGTCATCTTACGAGTACGTGATTAATCTTCGGAAGAACATTATTGAGTCTTGCCAGTTGGCAACAGCTTCTTCTGAGGCTGCAAAAGCTAAGGCTCGATCTCTACAAAATAGGTCTCGACGATTACGCCAATTATTCCCAGGCGACGAGGCTTATGTGTTACTTCCTCACAATAACAATAAATTATTGATATCTTGGAATGGTCCTTACAAAGTCATTGATAAAATTTCCGACGTTGATTACGTCTTAGATATCAAGGGACACAAAAAGATATTTCATATTAACATGCTCAAGCAATTTCATACACGTCCTGAACACTTACAGTCAATTTTTCATGAACTAGATGACAACACAGTATCTACTTGTTATTATTCTAACTTATCTGTCATCCAGGAAGAAGAATCTTCTTTTCCTGAGGTACAGTTACCGTTACCGGTACCAGTAGTTCAACCTACTGAATCTTGGCGGGATGTAACCATCTCTTCAACGGTTACACCGCAACAGCGTCTACAGATTGCTAATCTATTACAATCTTATCCAGATGTATTGACCGACGTCCCGGGTCGCACATCGGCTATCAGTCATGACATTACTCTCAATGATGATACACCTATTCGTGTACATCCCTATTCTGTTCCTTTACATTTCCTTGCTAAAACTACTAAGGAACTTGAACAGATGTTGTCTCTGGGAATCATTGAGACTAGTAATTCGCCATTCTCTTCTCCATTAGTGATTGTCCGGAAGAAGGACAATAACATCAGACTATGTGTTGATTATAGAAAATTAAATGCTAAGACTATAGTTGACAGCGAACCACATCCACTTATCGACGACTTACTGCCACGTCTATCCAACGCAACTATATTTAGTAAGATAGACTTAACTAAAGGTTATTGGCAGATACCACTGACCGAAAAGGCTAAGTACTACACCGCATTTTCCACTCCACAAGGTCTATACCAGTGGAATGTGATGCCTTTTGGGCTTGTTAATGCGCCAGCTACCTTCATTCGCCTGATGCGACAAATTTTATCAGGTAGACCAGACGTTATTACATATATTGACGACATATGCTTGTTTAGTTCGTCGTTTGAGGAACATGTTTCGGGACTTAGATATGTTTTCGACACTCTAAGGAATTATCATCTAACTGCTAAACCTACAAAGGTGCAAATCGCGTGTAATGAGATAACCTTTTTGGGACATATCATTGGATCGGGATATATCCGAACGTTACCTAGTACAGTCTCCAAAATTCTAAACATAGCAGTTCCTCAGACGAAGAAACAGGTCAGGAGTTTGTTAGGACTTGTTCAATATTACAGTAGATTCATACCAAACTTGTCATCCATCACGGCTGTATTGTCTTCATTGTTAAAAAAAGACATGCCGGTGAAGGTGACATGGACTGGTACATGCAATGAAACTTTCAACAAAATTATAAATTTGTTCTCGCATGAACCAATTTTAAGACTTCCCGATGCTTCCAAAAGATTTTTCTTACGAACAGATGCTAGTAACTACGGCATTGGTGCATGCCTGCTCCAGAACCATGATGGCATTCTACATCCTACCTTATATATATCAAGAAAGCTAAAGCCGGCGGAAACAAAGTATTCCACAGTGGACAAGGAACTTTTATCCGTGATATGGGCAATAACTAAACTTGAAAAGTTCTTGCTTGGTGCTCCCTTCACCATACAGACGGACCAACGTGCTGTAGCATCTTTGCGTCGATCTAACCATAAAAGCCAGAAACTCGCCAGATATGCAATCATCCTACAGCCATTTGAATTCTCCATTGAACATATTCCGGGCACTGAAAACATTGTGGCGGATGCGTTGTCACGTAATCCTATTGACGACGAATAATCAACATTAACATTCCTAAAACATATCAACTATAAAGGAACTAACCTTGCCTTCAATTTAAACTTTATAAACACTATATGCATCACAGAATTGAACTAACGACAATCGGGGTATACATGTTGACATTGAAACTTCGTCTAACGTCCATACACGATATATGAATATTCGTTGAACAATCATGGAACAATATCTGACGACAAGTCGAACTTATTATCCTATGTGCACTTAATTCTTGGATGCTGGGATAAATGACATTTCTTTCCAACGTAAACGTTTGAACATTTTTGCCTAAAAGAATTCATCAGGATCAAGACTACGGATGGATCATCATATCCTATACTAATTAATTAGTTAACTTAACTTCTTAATTGAATTATTATCAATAAAATGAAATGTGAGAAAAAAATGAAATGAAAGAACAAAAAAAAAAAAGAGAACGAAATATAAAAAGAAGAAATTATGAAAAGAGAAAATAAATCTCACACAAGTATTAGATTAATATTTTTTTTTTTAATGTACCTATACGTTATTTAGTTAGTTAAATTAGATAGTTATTATTCACTAACACTTAACACACACAATTAAGTTAAACTTATATTCGAATTTCTTTCTATTTCTTCTCACTTATTTTGTTTTTTTTTCTTCTCTCATAACATCGCGTTACATTAGAATCTTAATAATTTATCTCTTAATTTAATTAATTAATTTAATTTTAATTAGTCAAATTAATTCCTATATGACATACTAATACGACAGACCTTACTTTAATTTAATTCTATCATTCACTGTTAACATTGGACATTTTATTTAGTTGATATAATAATATGTATAATTGATATATAATGTGATTAATGTTAGATGACTATGACAAATAGTTAGTTGACATGACCGCAACACGGTTCTACTCAGAACATCGTCGGCCATATGTCACAATTGTGTTAAATTTTTTTGAAAAAATTGTTAAGTCGGATAGATCTTGAAAAAAAATCTATCGATTTTTTTTTCCCCCGGTGTACAGGGAATTGTTACGGTATATGATATTAACGCCGTCTGCTAAAGGTTAGCGGACGTGCAATTGTAAAGGTTAAGGCATTTAATATATTGCGATAGATGTTTCAATTATTGAACGCTCCATACACGATCGATTATGACGTGTATAGCGTTGTTTGGGTCACAGTCGGTAACTAAGAAACGCTACCCTTTGTTACTTGACCGCCAAGCTGAATAGCTGCGTTTTTCTAACCTTCCAATTCAATGGCATGATATAGCCATTTATATGTGCATTTTTGATGGACCAGGGTCAGTCCTAGAACTCTATATGAGAGGAAAATTTATGGAGGTTAGTATTTAACTAGAATTCTCAGAAGGAGAAGAATAATCGTCAAATTCATATGAAATATTCAGACTCGCAGTCTCACTGTCGGCAGGTAGCCATGTCTAGCTGCGCGTGCATATAGCTGTGATGTTCTGACGACAATACTGCATTGTATCCTTAAACGGACATTGACACGTAAACCAGCAGTCTACGTTATTGATTAATTTATGCATGACTTATAAGGACTTATGTTCTGTTCCTATTTGAAATGATCATCCTGTGTGTACATGTGATTAAATATTACGGACTCAATCTGAAGGAATTAATTACTTCATTAATGTTGCTGAGTTCAAGTTACATGAACTACTTCTTCATACCATGCTACTGAGTTGTATGAACACCTTCACCCTAATTCGCGTAATACTAAACAAAGCACGATTACCAAGAGATCACTAAAGTAACCATACATGTATACTTAGTCGGTAACTAAGAAACGCTACCCTTTGTTACTTGACTGTGACCCAAACAACGCTATACACGTCATAATCGATCGTGTATGGAGCGTTCAATAATTGAAACATCTATCGCAATATATTAAATGCCTTAACCTTTACAATTGCACGTCCGCTAACCTTTAGCAGACGGCGTTAATATCATATACCGTAACAGTCTGCCCCCGCATTTGCTAAGAAAGCGCCAATCGTTTTCAAACATGCGTGTCGTGTGGGAAAATTTAAAATTATTTCCGACATGGAAAAATTGTGTGCATGATGCAGAGATCACCTCTCCCATATAAGGTACAAAACAAAACATCCGATTGCCTGGTAGCAAACTCACGAACACATCGGTAGACTCGTACAACAATGTGTGTCAGATGTAACAACGTATTACTTTCATATAAAGTAATGTCTTCGGGAAAGTCCGACAGGGAACGATTATGTCATTTACTGTATGTATGTCCGTAAGGTGTCTCACAGACGAGTAATCTCGTTATCTGTCACTTGAGCACACAAAACCCGTCTCTTTACCACCTTGGCGAAGACGCACCCATGCCTTATCAGCGATTAAACAAATACGCTGGGGCGATTTTAGTGTTAATCTGTCGCGGCCAAGGTTTGGTACACGAGAATTTACCAACATGACTGCCGTTTCAATATTGCACCACCTGTCTACTATCTCAGCAGGGAGGGGCAGGTAAACAGACAAGACGATTTATTACTAAAAGGAGTGTAAGAATGAAAGTACAAAATATCTTCTACATAGCAGAGAAAGAAAAAAGTGCTGACCATGGAAAAGCGTGCAATTAGTCAGTACAACAATTTAAAATGAGTACAGCCGGAGTAAAAGAGAGATCGAGAATCGGTCGCCCCAAACCAATCCTGTGACAATAGCTCTGTTATAAGTATTTAAATTACTGGGACATACGGGAGCAGTTCACTCAAAAAATGATTAAGTCAACTATAAATTTGTATATTTACAGATAACAAAATTTAATAGTCAATTATCGTTAAATTGTAAAATAAATAAGGATGGGATGAATTAATAATAATAATAAATTCTTTAAGCACCAAACACGGCGCATAAGGCAGAAATCAGTGCTCTCCAGATTGTTCGTTGTGACGCCACTCCTCTTAGCTCTTGCACATTATTTAATCTCAACGTTCTTCCTTCTCTTATTATTGTTCTTCTAAGTGTTTCTTTTGGTCTTTCTTTTTTTCCTCTTACCCTCAGGAACCCAAGTGAGCGCCTGCAGTGGGATGAATTAGCGTCTTTAAAACGTCATCACGGGGGATGATCAGGATAGTATAAGGAATTTTTAAATTAGAGTTTACTTGGCAGCTTTAAGTGGGTACCAGTACTTAGCTGCTAGTAAGATGTCGGTTGGTTTCTGTTCCAGCCGATGCTTGTTCTTTGCAGGTTATGGACTGGTTCACTCTTGTCACTAGCCAAGTCTGGTGGCCGCAACACGTCCCTCGTAGTATCGTGAAATAATTGAGAAGATGGTCCAGCGTCTGTTAGGACCCGTCTGCTGTTGGTGTCTAGCTTTGACTGAAGGCCACTTATACCACACACTTGTTCCTCAGATAGCGCCATCAATTGATACCATCGCTTCAAAATGTCTTTAGGAATTCAGACTTCTGGCTCAGAGAAATAGTTTCGGCAACGATTAAGATGATTCTTACACGTGGTCTGGGGTGTTCCTTTACCACAGACTCCCACTATAACTTAATGTTCAGGTTCCTAGGATTCTGGGCTTTCTGTATTAATAAATGTAGAGTTGTCGTTGTGTAAGTCCACAAGATGCTCAAACACGTTGTCCGGTCCTTTAAAGTGGAATCCTGATCCTATTCTTTAATCTGGCTTGTTTGGCTCTTCTTGACGAGTTGAATTTCACAGTGCCGTAAGCTCAAAAGGTGCTAAATTATATGGCAACTTTCGGCACGCATCCAGATTGCTACTATATGACAAGGCTCCAATCAGAAATGTAGTATTTTTATATCTCAAATGCCAAGCCAATAGCATGCAATTTGCGTATATTTTCAATCAATGGGGTATATTCCCCCTACCTCTCACAGAAAATCCCTGCGTGACACCCGCATAAAAATGTGTCCTTTACAAGTCACCTCTCCATATATCGTATGTTAGCTTCCGTCTATTATCGATCATGTTTACACTCACGACTTCATAATCTATCACAGGTAATCTCTTTCAAGATGTGTAATTATCGTCCGCCAAGTCTGTCCGGAAATGATTAAGACATTAACCCGGTCCAGCCAACAATCAACAAACTGGTCAGATAGAACTATTATCAGAGATAATCGATTGTGGTCATTCCAAGGTTGTTTACTGCGCCCGTGCAGTGTCTGGTAGAAAAATGTGTTAATATTTGGTAAACCATACTTATCTCTACAGATCCGAGATGTCAATATGGGTTAAAACGAAAGTGATAGATTACTCTAATCAGCAAAAGATGGTCGCTGAAATCCCGACATGACAAGAATTGAAAGAAGGGAGTAAACAATAATTAAGTACAGAAAATGAGACGTGGCGCCATCATGTCGGCGATAAACATGAATACCAGGAAAAGAGAACGGGCAATTCTGCCACAGGCTGTCAATTTGTGTACCCAGATAGAGTTTGTCATTGATGGGAGACCCCAGATATGTGAAGTGGTGCACCACTGTCAAATCATATTTATCGATAGTGATAACTGGTGCAAGATCCACATCCTTACCCAGCACATTTATTTTCTTTAGATTTATTGTAAGGTCAAAGTTCTTGCACGCTTGAGGTGCTTCAGTATGACTGTATGTAAGCCTAACGATTCTTCTTTGTAATAAAATGTATTATTGATATGTAGCGTTTTAATTCACGTGTTTATGTAATTTTTTCTTCTAAGAATAGGTTCGTAGCCTTCATCGGACAGTAAAATGGGTCCATGGCACACATACACACAAACTGTTGAGAACCCCTGTCATGCTCCGAGTTATCGAAGATGTATTACTAATTACTATTAATTCCGTAATAAATATTAAAGGTAAAGGTAGTTGTGATAAAGAGGAAAAAATGCCTTGGCGAATTCTTGGAAAGCGAAATAGAACCAACCAATCAGAAACGCGCTATTCCTGGCAGCCGTCTTATGGTAATTTCACAATTGCGAAACAAGCTATCGGAATCTGTGCTAGTCAAAAGTTAGAATTAGCCAGATATTCCAGGAATGGATTATTACAACATATTTCTACTTAACCCTTATTTCGAGGCAGATGGTAAGGCAAGTGTGGACATCGTAGGAATTATATTGCATGTTATAAAGACTGTGATAACTGCAGTTATGCGTGTCATCTTCTTGTGTAAATCGTGTTCTGTTCACTTTGAGAATTCTCATAAAATCAAAATCCGCCCAAGATGGGATAAAGCCTACATTTAATGAAAGCCACGAATGAGCTGGATAAAAGGAGATATGAAGGAAAGTGACAGTGATTATAGTTGAAGAGAAAGGGGAAGTTTTGTGTAGTGGAAATAGCACAAAGTGCAAAAATCTACTTTCGAGAGGCTGGAAACATGTTGGCCAAGTTCCGGATGACGTAAGTGCGCTATCGGTCGATCGCACTACGCCTGTATAAATATTATACAAACATAAAGGTATGTTTTTAGGCACTCGTAAGAAATAAAGAAGTAGAAAACTAGACAATAGAAAAACAACAGACGTGAGTGGCTTACCCAGGACTCGAACCCAGGACCTTCCGTGCCACAACCCCTCCTAGCTATGCTAGCGAATCACACTATCCTCCCTGCCATCTAGGCATCACAAATAAATGATGCTTCGATGACGGGTCATTAGTGCGACCCGCAACGTATAACACCGGAAATTTACTCTTGGGCAGTCCAGCCTATTAATGACGCAATCACTTCTGTTGTTCCCCTATTATACAGTATAGGCCAGACCTCACAAGACAAAGACCTTAATACTGTGTCTAGTAAATGATAGAAGACTAAGAACAGCAAGTACAAGACAAAGGGTAGGTTTTGGTATTGTTTAAACATTTATAACACATAAGGAAGGGAAACCCTTACTTACTTACTTAGTCGTTCCCCTTCTACCGTGAGGTGTAGAGGAAGGGAAACCCGAGGCCTGTAAATTTCGTAAATTTAGATAGGTATTAGAGATAGATTTGGTCCCGTCTGAATAGAACAGGCAAAGTGGTAAATAAGTGAGAATTAAGGGATGAGAAATAGATTTCACGAGTGAATAGTTTAAGGGTAGAATCTGTCACTGGGTTGAGAAGATACTCTAGTCCAGCCTATCTTTACGACTGTAATTTGTTAACAGACCATCCTACTCTCCATACATGTAACATATATGTTTAACTATACACACACACAGAGTTATGTGACAACAAGACACACAAACGTGAAAACTATGGTAATAGGAATATGGGTATGGGCTGAGCTGACCAACACAAGTAATTAAGTTTTGTTAAGTTTATTATCATATAAACTGCTCACAACATCAAACACACAGGGCAATCTATATTTTTCTTTAAAGTGCTTAAGTGTAACTAGATGGTCTGCACACTATGAAGCAGTCCGGGAAATTAAAAACGGATATACGGGTATTTTACAAACTCTCAAACATATTTTTGAAGACTCAGAAGAGAAGCCTGAATGTAAACGAGATGCAAAGAATTTATACAACAAGTTGGTACAGCTGGAATATGCTATTTTAACGTTCGTTTGGGAAGAAGTGCTGGAGCGTTTCAACAAAACAATTAAGAACCTCCAAACCCCTGGTTTTGATGTATTTGAAGGTTATCTTTAGCTTTCATCTTTACTTTCGTTTGTTAACGAGAAAATTCAGCCGATAGGATTGCCCACTATGAATCAGAAGCAAAAGGTTTGTGAGAAGATATCACTTCAAGTTATTCTGATGCTTCAAATCGCATTGTTACAAGGACATTTTCAGATGGAACATGTTGCATTGCTTCTTTGAGAGACAAATTTAGGATAGAAGTTCTATATCAACTCTTTGACTGCTTGATAATCCAGTTACGCAAGAGGATTGATCCATATGAGCAGATTGCGAAAAGGTTCAAGTTCCTCTCAGAATTGGTGAACAATTCTGAAATTGATGAGGACAGTATTAAACTTATAATATCGTATTACAAAGATGATATTGACCACAAATTAGTAAACGAGTGTTATCAGTTCAAAGAATATTTGCATCATAGGAAATCCCAGAACACAGAAGAAAACACGCCATCTAAAATGCAATGCGCAGAAGTTCTTCAGCTTATTAGTGAGCAACACCTAATTGAAGTGTTCCCCAATATCACTACTGCGCTTAAGCTGTACTTAACAATGCACATCACGAGCTGTGAAGCAGAAAGGAATTTTTCAAAGCTATCCTTTATAAAAAACAAATTTCAGCCTACCATGACTGATGAGCGCTTAAATTCTTTAGGCATAGTGTCTCTAGAAAATGACATTGCAAGGAAGCTCTCATATGACAAAACTGTACGTAAATATGTTGCTAGAAAAAAACAAAAATAAGAGTATTTTGTAAAATGTTCTTCATGTAGTATGTTCTGGTAAGTTTAACTTTTCCTTCTGAGCACAAATCTCTTATGGATACACCTTGTCAGTCTTGTTTTTTAACAAATGTATTAAAATATTTTATATTTTCCTCATTACTAATTTTCTTATCTTATAATTTTCTTGGTATGTCTTCAACGAACTAATTCTGAATGATGGAGGCAATCATTAAAATAGTTAAGATTTTAAAAAAATCACATGTACCAAGGTGGATAGTGGTTTAGTGATTAGAACATATGCCTTCCAAGCAAATGTTCTGCATTCAACTCCCAGCAGAGTTGTTTCTTTTTTGAAAATTCATTCATTTGTCTTCAGTTTTTATATGTGTGTTGTTGTGGATCTACTATAAAGCTTGAACTTCAGGTCCTCCAAGTCCATTTATCTCTATAATACATTTCTTTCCTATCCTTACAAATTTTTTTTTTTTTTTGTCTTTTTAATAAAAGGGGCCCTGTCGCATAGAGATTTATGATCAATAAATTTTCTATAGGCCTATTCTTTTCTTTTCTACCCGTGTCCTCTACTTTATTATCGCTCTTTTATCCTTTTCCTGTTTTAGGCATTCGTTCGTTTGCGACAAATATTATTTTCCCATTCTGATTTTGCCGTTTCTTTTCTCATACTGGTAAACGCATTGTATTACGTCATATGGCAGTCCCCGAGATGTGAGCGAATAGTGTGGAAAGTCGTCTCGATAGACATGGGATGGCAGACACATCGTCTAACATTTTCATCTGACACGGCGCTCTACGGTTAAATTTCTCGGTGTTAAGTGTGAGAATTCGCCTCGTCAGACATAGGAGCAGACATTTGTCTACCTTCTCAATCTGACACGAGTTTTTCCTCGGCGGTTTCTCGGCATGAGGTGTGACAGGCGCCAAATCTGCATCGCTCAGAGATGAGAACAGTTAGACGGAGGTGTCAAAGACGCGTTGTGGCAGTTATGGCCTGCGTCTTAGTTAAGTGTTAAGAGAGGAGAGGGGAGACGGGGGGTCTGCGAAATAACGTGGGATCCTTTGTCTGTTTAAGATATATCTACCCGAGAGAGTTTTAGACTAGTCATTCATACTCCTAAATCTGCAGTAGACAGATCACTCGTGCTAGAAAATATCTTGTATATTGCAAAGTTCTGAGTTTCTTGGCAACATTTTGCCAAGTTCTATACTACCATTATATTGAAGGATTCTAGTTCGTGTTATTAATCTGTAGTTCTGTGTGGAGTATTGACGAAATACGTACGTATTTCTAATTCATGATGATTGATTTTATGAATATAACTTATTTCACGGGAATTTTAAACGATAAGACAAGCTCTACGCTTGCAGTTTAAAATGTAAGTTATAACCGAGGAAAATCAGAGGCACATCTCTAATCCAACCTGCAAGTCTGGAAGGAAGAGCTGGAGAAGAGAGGGATGGTCATAAGCAGCTCTAAAACAAAATCCATGGTGATATCACGAGAAGAAAGAAAACATCAGATTAAGCTGGGAGAACAGGTCCTGGAGCAGGTCGACCACTTTAAATACCTCGGAGCTATTATAGACCGAAAGGGAGGCATCAAAGAAGAGTTGGCCACTCGAAAAGCAGCAGCTGGGAGACTTTTTCAGGCCATAAATCGAGGATTCCTCAGCAAGAGAGAGGTTGGTAAGAAAACGAAGATGGCTGTATACCGCTCCACCTATGTCCCAGTCTTGACATACGGATGCGAGTCATGGGCAATGACTACAACCCATAAAAGCCATATCCAAACCTCAGAAATGAGGTATCTGAGGAAGGTGGTTGAAGTAACAAGAAGAGACATGGTACGCAACCAGACGATACGTCAAGGCCTTAAATCCTACCCCTGCAGACCCAAGTAGAACAGTCCCAATTAAGATGGTTTGGCCATGTCTGCAGAATGGGAGAAGATCGGATACCACGACAAGCATGGGAAACAAAGAGCCAAGGATCCAGACCCCGAGGACGACCCAGAGTCCGCTGGGAGGACAACATTAGACAATCTTTGAAGGATCGAGGACTAGAATGGAACCAGGCCAAGAGGAAGACAGTTTGCATCCAGAACGACAGAGTACCCATTACATAAACATTTAAGATTAAATGAAGTAACTGGCCTATCAAGCCAGACTTAATTCTTCCTGAGAAAAACCTCAAGCCCTTGTGGCAAGTAAAATATTACAATCAATAAACCTTCCGACGGAGTTGTGACTAGTGGTGGTGTGACCGAATAAAGTCCTATACTGAGAGAAGGAAGTTACCTGACATTCCTAGTTACTAGAAATCTAAGCTATTGACACTTTGCTCGCTGTTGACGTTCGTGCCTGGACAATTTTAATGTGACAGAACCAGATATCCTAAAATAAGAAATACCAAGGAAACGTTCCCTGAAGTAGCGAATTCAACCTATCTTTGTGGAGCTGGGGTTCCCTTGGCCAATGTCTAACCCTGGAGATTCTGTATGTGCATGTCCTAAAAATTGTTTGTCCAGAAGTTGCTACCAAAGCTGTAAGTATGAACGAAAGCTAGTGATCACGGCTGACTGAATAGAGTGAATGCAGGACTGAGCGATTCCTTTATTGTTGTATTTTGGCACCCATTTTGCTGTCTTAAATTTCTTTATGCACGTTTTGTTTTGTTGCTAACAATATTTTTCCTTAGGATATATCAGAGTATCCAAGTCTGTTCATACCTTTAAAGGGAAATCTTAGACTAAATCATATGTATCCGTGACTCTTTGGGGCTATCACTTTTCTTCTAACAGGACTGTGGGATATACATCGAGGGAAAGGATCATACTGTGATGGGGCGGAAAAGACACCCGCCCCTACCTGTTTCTAGGCAGATTTATCGCCCACATATTTTCGATGTGCGCGAGGCATTCTGGGATGTGAAAAGTCTTCAAGATTGATGAAAAGGCCATAATAATGTCTATCAAACATAGTTGTGTGTTATATTTGATAGTGGTGTTTTTGCTCTAGAAATAGTTGTGTATATTTGTGTTTTCATGCCTTCTAGAGCAATAATCGCGAGTGTTGTTTATGCGGCTAAATTAATACGCCTAGCGCGCAGTAAATTGAGTGATTCGACCTGGGCTTATAAAAGAAATAGCGAGCCTTCTTAAGTATCAGTCCAGACAAGAGAGAACGAAACGAGACGCCCTGTGTACCCACACAGAAGAACACAAAGACATGACACGTGAGTTAATTTAAATTAGCATTCGTGTTCTATAAGTCTGAAATTATATTCAGCACGAGTCTGTTTTAATGTTTAGTGAATTAGGTCTAAATAGATAGATAGATGTGAAAGTTTAAGAGCGATTATTTTATTTATCAGAAAGGCAAATATGGTATGAAGCGATTTCACGTGAATTTAGATAATATCAAGCCTATAATGTTACGCAGTTTTATATCGTGTGAATTGACACGTGGGTGAAAGTAAGTTAAATGTAATTTTCCCCAGTAGTGAAAAAGAGAGTCTTCGTGGTAAATTTCCTTTATGTGATGAGATTCCCAGTTTCATCAGGGGTCATATACGACACGCTTGTTGCCAGGCGCATCAGTCGTCACATACGACATGCTTCAGAGTGCAGAACGAATATTGATCAATTGCGAGGTGGTGGTTTATTCTCATTAAGGACAGTATTTGTTGTACATATCGTTGAATATTATTTTATGTCCATTTTATGATTATTTAATTATTATTATGTGAAGAATGGTTTGTGAGAGCACGTGGGCTCACTTGGAGATATATATTTCTCTTCTCCGCTCCTGTGGGAGCATGGGGCCACCAGTGTGGTTTCATCCGTATGAAGCATTCAGATGCTCGTGCAGTAGTAGTTTTGGTAGCAATCTGTGTTACACGGTGAGGTTGCCAGCCTCATGCACAACACCATACTAGTCTCATTGGACGACATGCATGAGTGTGTGTGTGATAGCTGAGAGTATGCCCTTGCAGTAGTGGTTTCGGTAGCAATCTGTTTTACATGGTGAGGTTTCCAGCCTCATGCACAACACCATACTAGTCGCACTGGACGACACGCATGAGTGTGTGCGTGTGTGATAGTTGAGGATGTCAGGTGGCGTGGAAGGATGAGAGTATCATTATTTAACTATGATTTTAACCAGCCGTTGCTTTGTTTGCGTCTTCAGAGTAGCAATCGGGCACATGCTGGGTGTTTTGTTTGGTGTTATGTTCGTTGGTTTATTTGTTTGCTTCGTGTGTTTAAGTGTCACTGATAGGGTTGTAAAAATAAATACAGCCATTGCCTCTAGAATCAAGAGTTTTATTGTTGTTCGGGTCGGTGCGAGTGTGAAAAGAGAGTGATCAAACATATCACAATATAATCATCATCATCATCTCGCCCACCCTATCACTATTGGCGTCGTCGGCAGGATCAGGCAGACAGTGACACTGAGAAAACAGCAAACGAGCAAATATTGTATTGTAAACACCCAGCAGTGCATTCTGCAGCAAGATGGCTAATGCACCTGTGAAGGTATTGTATGTGAAGGGGCCAGAGATAAGGTTATTTAGTGGAGAGGGGAGTCCCACTTGGCAAAGAGTTTGTGGAAGATGTAGAAGCCGCGTGGAAGGTGGCGCCTTTTTGGGCAGAAGACAAGTTAGACATGATCTGGAACAACGTGACACCATGGGTATCTAGAGAATTACGGATACATGGCGGAGCCAAGGCCAGCCCTGAGCAGTTACTCAAGATAATAGAAAGAGCCTACAGCGAGCAACCACCAGTCAATGAGATGACCAGGAATTTCCAGGCCGGGAGTCAGGGGTCTAGGGAATGTTCTGTTTTCTTGGAAGGAAAAAAGCCAGAGACACTGGTGCAGATAGCGAGTGCAGAAGCCCACAGTGAAGAGGAGGCTCTCAGAGCAGAATTATCCCTCCTAAAGTCCCAGATAGCACAGATGTCAGAGGCCAGTTCGCCAGTACAAAAGGAGGTGCAGAGAAAGAAAGAACCAGGCCAACCGCGAAAACAGCCAAAGCACGACGAGGAGGTGCGTGTTCTTGTATGTGAGAGTCAGGCTGCTGTCGAGGAAAGCTGTGAGCTGACAGTACCAACAAGTGCAGCTGCACCGACAAGGCGAAAAGGAGTTTGCAAGTGGTACAGTGTCCACAGGGGATGGGGGTTCATTACGCCAGATGATGGAGGTATTGATGTATTCGTACATCAAACCAAGATCTTCAGAAAGGGATTCCGGAGTCTGGCGAGAAATGAGAGAGTGGAATTTGACAGCAAACCATCTGTCCAGGGCATGGAAGCAGTCTATGTGTGCGGCATTGGCGGTTAAGAGTGCAAAGGAAGTAGGAGGCGTCCCATGGCACAGAGAAAGCCTACCAGGTTGAGGTGTTATAATTGTGGTGAGTTCTCAGGCCACATGGCAGCCAAGTGCCCTCAAGGCCCTCTTCCCAAACGATGTTTTAGATGCAAGTCTACAGAACACTTGATATCCGCCTGTCCCTCAAGGAGCTCTTTCCCTAGACGGATTGCCACAACCACGTTGCCTTTAGGGCGTAAGCCAAGAGATGGCCACGACACCTGTCACACTAAGGGCGCCGAGAAAATTGGCTGTCGTCTAGGGGAGGAAACCCGTCCTAAGCAGATAGGAGGGGGTGCAAATCAAGGTTTAGCAGAGGAGACTCATCAAAAGCCGATTGTGGGGAACGCAAGCCACCGTCCACACAAAATGAGTGGAAAACACGTCAAGAGCGATCTCCCTTCAAAGTTGACAGCTGCAAGTACTGACAGGCAGATGTCACGGGCAGGCAGCGACGCGGCACAGGTGAGCGAGTTTTCTAGACCACAGAAACTGCCAGTCCGACAACGTAGGAACATGACGACCAAGAGGGTCCCCAGCCGGGCTGTACCTATTACAGAAGCTGAGCCCAAAGCATCGCCGCCCAGAAAGAGTCCTGCGCAGCATCAACGATCTGAGAGGTTACAGTTGAAGTGCCTGAGGTAGTGATGTTGTCGGGACGACAACAAAATCAGGAGGGAGATATGTGATGGGGCGGAAAAGACACCCCTACCTGTGTCTAGGCAGATTTATCGCCCACATATTTTCGATGTGCGCGAGGCATTCTGGGATGTGAAAAGTCTTCAAGATTGATGAAAAGGCCATAATAATGCCTATCAAACATAGTTGTGTGTTATATTTGATAGTGGTGTTTTTGCTCTAGAAATAGTTGTGTATATTTGTGTTTTCATGCCTTCTAGAGCAATAATCGCGAGTGTTGTTTATGCGGCTAAATTAATACGCCTAGCGCGCAGTAAATTGAGTGATTCGACCTGGGCTTATAAAAGAAATAGCGAGCCTTCTTAAGTATCAGTCCAGACAAGAGAGAACGAAACGAGGCACCCTGTGTACCCACACAGAAGAACACAAAGACATGACATGTGAGTTAATTTAAATTAGCATTCGTGTTCTATAAGTCTGAAATTATATTCATCACGAGTCTGTTTTAATGTTTAGTGAATTAGGTCTAAATAGATAGATAGATGTGAAAGTTTAAGAGCGATTATTTTATTTATCAGAAAGGCAAATATGGTATGAAGCTATTTCACGTGAATTTAGGTCTAAATAGATAGATAGATGTGAAAGTTGAAGAGCGATTATTTTTTTTATCAGAAAGGCAAATATGGTATGAAGCGATTTCACGTGAATTTAGATAATATCAAGCCTATACTGTTACGCAGTTTTATATCGTGTGAATTGACACGTGGGTGAAAGTAAGTTAAATGTAATTTTCCCCAGTAGTGGAAAAGAGAGTCTTCGTGGTAAATTTCCTTTATGTGATGACTAGTTCTAGTTGTTAAGTCAAGAGTAATTATATTTTATTTCTTTAGTGTAAAAGTAATTGAGTGTATTTCACGATTATTCTACTGTATATATCTTTAGTGGTTTACTTTGATATATATTTAGATTTCTGGAGAGCGTGCATAAGGCGTAAGGCACGTTGAGACAGGTGTTTCTCTGGTTGCTCCTTGTGGAGCATGGAAACACCAATGCGGCTGGTGTCCATCACAAGCCGACAAGAAGCATTTATATGCTATGGCAGTGATTTGTTTTGGTAACGATGTGTTTCATGTGATGAGATTCCCAGTTTCATCAGGGGTCATATACGACACGCTTGTTGCCAGGCGCATCAGTCGTCACATACGACATGCTTCAGAGTGCAGAACGAATATTGATCAATTGCGAGGTGGTGGTTTATTCTCATTAAGGACAGTATTTGTTGTACATATCGTTGAATATTATTTTATGTCAATTTTATGATTATTTAACTATTATTATGTGAAGAATGGTTTGTGAGAGCACGTGGGCTCACTTGGAGATATATATTTCTCTTCTCCGCTCCTGTGGGAGCATGGGGCCACCAGTGTGGTTTCATCCGTATGAAGCATTCAGATGCTCGTGCAGTAGTAGTTTTGGTAGCAATCTGTGTTACACGGTGAGGTTGCCAGCCTCATGCACAACACCATACTAGTCTCATTGGACGACATGCATGAGTGTGTGTGTGATAGCTGAGAGTGTGCCCTTGCAGTAGTGGTTTCGGTAGCAATCTGTGTTACATGGTGAGGTTGCCAGCCTCATGCACAACACCATACTAGTCGCACTGGACGACACGCATGAGTGTGTGCGTGTGTGATAGTTGAGGGTGTCAGGTGGCGTGGAAGGATGAGAGTATCATTATTTAACTATGATTTTAACCAGCCGTTGCTTTGTTTGGTCTTCAGAGTAGCAATCGGGCACATGCTGGGTGTTTTGTTTGGTGTTATGTTCGTTGGTTTATTTGTTTGCTTCGTGTGTTTAAGTGTCACTGATAGGGTTGTAAAAATAAATACAGCCCCTGCCTCTAGAATCAAGAGTTTTATTGTTGTTCGGGTCGGTGCGAGTGTGAAAAGAGAGTGATCAAACATATCACAATATAATCATCATCATCATCTCGCCCACCCTATCACAATACCAATGGGTCTATCATTCTTGTAGCAATTCATTGACATTATGACTATTTGTATATGTTTGATGTAATTTTATATGTTGTGATGGAAGTTTATTATGAAAATTAAACTTCACATAAACTTAACCAGTGTGGCGGTCAGTTCGTTACCAAATATCTATATTTTTCATTGTCATAGTTTCACGTTTGTGCGTCTATTGTCGTCACTTATGTGTGTGGGTAGGTGAGGAACCTATATATTAATATACGAGGGGCGTTCAGAAAGTAATGCACCACATCGTTTTTCTCAGGAGCAGTTATTTCAAAAAGCATGAAATTTATACACAATATACATGGATATGTCATGTAAACATCGGTATTATTCAACATAATCCGCATCAACTTGTACGGCTTTATGCCAGCGTGAAACCAGTGCATGTATTCCTAGCCCGTACCAGATTTTGTCTTGATCATGTAGCCATTTCTTCGCTGCATGAATCACTCCTTTATCATCTTCAAACCTTGTACCACGGAGTGCATCTTTATGTGGACCAAATAGATGAAAATCAGAGGGTGCCAAATCGGGACTATAGGGTGGATGGGGTAGTACAGTTCAACCCAATTTGGTGATTGCTTCCCGTGTTGCCAGACTTGTGTGAGGGCGCGCATTGTCGTGAAGGAGAAGCAGGTCTGCTGGATTCTTGTGCTGCCGAACTCTGCAAAAACGTTGATTGAGTATTTTCAATGTCTTAATGTAAGCTTGCGAATTGATTGTCTCTCCTCTTGGCATAACGTCCACAAGAATCACACCTTCAATGTCCCAAAAGACAGTTATCATGACCTTTACAGCTGAAGGATTTGTCTTGAATTTTTTTCTTCTTGGTGATTGCGAATGATGCCACTCCATTGACTGTCTTTTTGTCTCAGGTTCAAAATGATGTGCCCAGGTTTCGTCACCTGTAACGATCTTAGCCAAAAGTTCTCTCCATCAGCATTGAAACGCTCCAACAATTCAGAAGAAATTGCTTTCCTTTGCAATCGGTGGTCATTTGTGAGACTTCGAGGAACCCATCTTGCGCAAACCTTAGAAAATCCGAGAGTTTTTATAATTGCATTTGCACTACCAATGCTGACTGACAGCTGTAAGGCCAATTGTTGAGTAGTGATTCGCCTATCAGTAAGAATAATGCCCTCAGCGCATTTCAACATTTCTGCGTTGGTGGCTGTGGCAGGACGTCCACAGCGCGGCCGATCAAGCAGCTCCGTATCTCCACTTCCTGATTCTTTGATTCTCTGAACCCAGCGACTGACTGTACTCCTGTCGACTGCAAAACTTCCATACACATCACATAGACGCTTGTGAATATTCACAACAGTTTCCTTCTCTGCAACGAGAAATTCTATCACAATTCGCTGTTTATAACGCAAGTTGCTAACACGCTCCATTTCAACGGTTTGGGGCAGTCGTATTATTTGGCCGGTTGCAGTGCAATTTGGTACACACAATTGGCACATGCCATATTTAAAGTGTGCAAAATTTCATGCTTCTGTCTTCATTATTAGCTGAGAAAAACGATGTGGTGCATTACTTTCTGAACGCCCCTCGTATGTTATATTAGATTTGTCTGACTAACTCTGTTGTAGATGATAGGCTGACTGAGAGAAGCTTCTCGAGTGTCAGAGACAGAACCTACTATATTTCCTCCACCGCACTCGGGAAATCTATTTCTGTTTTATCATCTCACTGAGGTATCACTTATTTCTATGTCTATTCAGAAGGGACCAAACTAAGTCTTAATCACCTATCACAAATCTACGACAGGCCCCTCTAAGAGTTCAAGCTTCAGGGCCCCTAAAATGTAATTTCGCCACTGCAGCAGAGTGCTGTCAACAGTCTTTATCAGGATTAATACAACCTGCTAAAACGTTACAGCACTTTTCAGAGCTGACATGCCAGGCAGATGAAGTAAAGGTGACTAAGACATCATAACAATAGTGTCAATAATTTATGTATTATATATATATATATATATATATATATATATATATATATATATATATATATATATGATATTATTGTAACTTTAGTAATGTATCAGCATTTAGACACATGTATCACTGACAAATGTAACAAAAACATGTGGCATTACATACACATGCATAACTGATGATAACAACACCCACCAACACAAGGCTAGTGGAAACCCATAGGAAGAGGCTATCCACAGGGTCTGTGTTGTTTCAGGTTTCATATTGTAGAAATCAAATCTGGAAGTGAGATCCATCAGTGTTATCCTGCATAGTGACAAGGAACACTACATTCTGGACCACTCCTATGTGCTGGCATCCATATTGTATTGGCAGTTCAGTAAAGACTCTACAGTAGGGTTCCCATAATGTTTTGTTTAAAAACCGGGACATTTCCAAATTTTTACCTAAAAAACCCGGGACATTTTGTAAAAAAACGGGACATGTTAAAAATTAAGATAAAGCACAAATAAATCTATTATATATTATATGTTGCACTTAAAATAAGATACTGGTATAAAAATACACACATTAACTAACACAACTTCCACTTTAAAAAAGAATTCTAAATTACAAACATACTTAATTAGAAAAATCGCACCTTTAAAAAATACACAATAGTCAAGTTTATATTTCAGATTCATCAGAATATTTATCAGATTTATGGGCCTGTTCAAGAAGTTTTTTTTTCTTCTGATATTTGGACATAGAATCCAGCACAAGAGAAATCCTTAAAATGGGTCTTTATAATGGTTAAAGCTTTCACTGTCTCAATTTTAAGTCTGTTTTTTTCGTCTGTCCAAAAAGCATTTATTAATGAAAAAAAACCGTTCAACAGCTGCATTGGATCCTGGCAGTGCCAAACAAAAACTAACTAGGCATTTCAGGTTCTCAGCATTTATATCCTGCTTTGTAAAATGAGCGAACATCTCACACCATTTTTCACTGACACTTTGATCCTTCAGTTCACTCCACACATCAAATTTGCTTTCACAATATTTTTTCACACATGGAAACTCATCAAATAAGTCCTCTTCATTCACAGTAAAATTTGGTGATACTGTCTTCATGAATGTGTAGCTTTCTTGGATGTTCTTCCAAGTCACAAACTCCTTTCCCTTCAAAATGATCCAATCCATAGACTGAAGAGGCGTAAGAAATGGTGTACACCACTCCTGCATAGCTTTAAAACTTTTCAACTGTTATGTGTCCTTCTTTTTCTAATTCTTGCAACTGATTTCTCACAGTAGTGGTAAGAAACTTTTCTGTCTTCCTGTAGTTTAATTTTTCCACCAGTTTGTTTACTTCATCCTTCACTTCAATTACTGTTGTCTCTTGCTTTTCAACACATTTGATGGTATCAGAAAAGGTTTTTAACTGGCTGGCAATGAAATGCAGGAGTGTAATTGAAAGTGGATTTTCAAAGAAATTTTTGAGACTGGTAGGACATTTGTGAATGGACAGGAAATATGACTTTAATGCAGGGAAAATGTCAATAACTCTCTGGACTGCAGGCAAGAGAGAGAGAGAGCCATCTTGTCTTGCTGTTACCCAAAACAGTTTTATATTCTGTATTGGTGAATTCGCAAAATGATTTGAGTTCCTCGTACACAATAAATGTGGAAATGCTGGTAAATCTTGTAATTATTAACTGAAGATCAATAAGTAAGCAATCCGCAGCAGTCTGCACAGCATTATGTATCACATGTGCAAGACAACCAATACCAATTAAATTGTTCACAGTGTTTTCTTGCATTTTGAAGTACAGATTATTCTGTCCCTTTCTCTTCTTTCCACCAAAGTTTGTATTTGTATTATCTGCTGATATAGCAATAACCTTTCTAAGGAGATCTGACTTCTGTAACACTTCCACTGTAACCGGAAATTGATAAAGTAACACTACTAAAACACGGAATAAAATACGTTACCCAAAGATTTTTTTTTCAGGAAGGACCCTTAAAAAGCGGGACATTTGGAATAAATTCGGGACACCGGGACATTTTATCAAAAAACGGGACTGTCCCGGGAAAAACGGGACGAATGGGAACCCTACTCTACAGTGGTGTGTCAACATTTACTGATTGAGGCATTGTTGCCCATCATTCCAGGACTTACCAAAAGATAAGTGATAAACAGTCACAAACGGTTGAACACAACGTGTAACCAGAAGAATAATCAAATGATGAACATTTTTGGGAACATTAGTCAGTGAGATAGACAGAATAACACAGAAACTTTTTGTGGTTTAAATTCAAATTCATTCTGTGAATATTTTGTGTAAATATATTTATATACTTATATATATATAATCATTTCATTTTACCAAGAAGAAAGAAGAGAAAAAAAAAAAAAAATAACGGATAAATAAATTGATTAATTTTAGTTGTACTTTTTGACTTTGTGAAGTTAATTCCATGTTGTTTATTGTGGGAAATTGTTTAAGTGGAATTATTTTATAATAGCGCATAGGGTATTCGTACGAGAAGCGAGGTATACTCTTGATCTGCTCTTTACTATCTGGACAAGAGTTCTTAACAGTCTGACTACATCTTGTGCCATTCTTACACCTGTGCTCATTTCTGAGACGGGTATCTTTTACTGGATTTACTATCAACTCATCACCATCTAATTTTCCATTTCATCACAGTAGTCTGATAGCAGAAATTACTATAGGGGAGTGAAGAGTTAGAGATGTCACCACACTAGATCCAGCTTTATGAGGTGGTGACCAGTTCCCGTCCTTGCTGCCTTTACCTTCTCTAACTCACGAGCATAAGGGTCGTCCATATATGACGTCACGCTATTTTTGCCCTTAAAGTTACCCCTTCACACTTTCTTTAATTTCATTAAAGAAATGTGACTTAAAACAAAAATGCGAGAGAGGATCGCTTCTTTCATAAATAACTTCTGAACAAAATAGATTATGTAACCTCAACCATCATAATGTATATTTATCCGCAATAGAAGACAACTCCCTCTTGGACTTTTATGATTACTGAAATAGTCAGTCAGTCAATCAATACCCTTTAGCTGCCAGCAGAGCTTAGACATGATATGTCCTCCTGTCATGTGTCATCAGCGCCACGCCTTCTTCGTCATTTTCCCTTCTGTGTCAGGTTCTCGTCTCCATGGGTTTTGTTTTTCTGTTGGTATTTGTCTACCTACTCTGCCTCTCTTACACTCCTGTTCCACAACAAGGACTGTCTGAAATTGCTATCAACATTTTTCTTATAATGTAGTATACACCTTAAAACAACCAAAATGCAGACACTGTTTATCAAAATTAGAATTGAAAAAAAAAAACCAATCAAATACAACATAGCAGGTTAACACCATACCGATAACAGTCCGATAAGATCAAAGAGACAGAAGTTTAACAAGCTGAAAGTATTAGGGCTGACATGACTGTTAACATTTTGTTTATAGAAGTATTTATTATTATTTTTATTATTATTGTGGGGGAGCATGTGAAAACAGTTTGCTGGGTAGCTCAAGGATTAGGCCCTGCCTCGTGTTGGGAAGCAGCACATGAATGAAAGCCGAATTGTTTATTTTAAATAAGATGGGGGGAGGGGGGAGTGGTTAAGAGATTTGTGACGTCACATAAACGGTTCCTGGGTTTTTGTGACGAAGTGTTACAAAGGGAGAGGGGGTATAAAAGTTACAAAAATGGCATGATGTCATATGTGGACGTCCCCCATGGTGTTACTTTGCTATTTAAAAAAAAAAAAATCTAATTGTAATCAACGCACAGTTTTTTTAGTCTGCATTTTGTTTTTTAAGGTGTTTACAATGAAGTCTCTAACATTTCACTCCCCTACAGTAGTATCTGCTATGGGACTACCTGTACCGTATGACTATACTAAATGATAGGAAATAGAATGATGTTGTTGTTGTTGTTGTTGATAGTATTACAAGACAGTTCTTGGTCTGGAACCCTGTGGCGGATTTGACTGTTAATTTTATTTTACCAACACGTCCCATTTTTCTTATCTTTTAATGGTCTGGTTTCCTCGATTTTTTGCACTTTCAGTTTTCTTTTCTTCCAGATTTTACCTATACAACCCATTATTCCCCTCTCAGATCCCACCCCGCGGTCTTATTTCGTTCTGGCCTTCATTATAAATTCAACACTTGGTCAGTAGTGGTCAGTTTATGATAATATTACCTAAGCTGCTCCTGGGGCTTGTCTGACTAGGGGAAATGCGTTGTGGAGCTCGTAACGTGTTTGATCACGAGCGAGAAATAGTTCTTTGAAGTCCATAGCGGGAGCAAAGGTGAGACAACCCTTGATGATCTGAGTACTCACTTTTATCTCCGATTCAGGGGAGATAAACTCACGTTCGTTCCGAGATTTTGTTGTGGCCCTTGAACGCCGCAGTGAGTGCGAGAATAACATTACGTCTTAGCTGGGAAACTTTCTCGCGGTGGTTGCCTTTGATGTAAACTCTAGAATCACTTTTGTCTTACTATTGATTATGTTATACGTCGAATATCGGTGGGAACACGCGACGCCAGATGGCCGAATTAGCGTCTCTGGTAGACTATAAATCTGATAGGTTTACTCAGTCAAAACACACTCGTAAAATTTTCCGGCCCGTAGATGGCCAAATGAGAAAGGCAGACGTTAACACAAAAACTGGATTGTGTTGCCATTCTCGTCATCTCGGGGTGAGTAGGTATCTTTATTATATATATATATATATATATATATATATATATATATATATATATATATATATATATATATATATATATATATATATATATATATATATATATATATATATATATATATATTCATGTTAGCTTTTATATATACCTGATAGGAGCGTGACTTGAATTATTTTAGGGGATTTATCCCGCTAATTAATTCAGTGATAATGTAGCGCCGCCTACCGCCTTAGTTAACGGGTGACGAAGCAGTCAGGTGTCAGTGTTATTGTTTACAATGGGTTAATGGTAAACTTACGATAACAGATACTTACTAGGCGTAGAAACAGAGTAGTCCGTTCAGTGCTTACCATGGGTTAAGAGTCGGCTAAAATAACGGTCATTACTGTAAGGAAATGTCAGCGGTGTAGGTTATTCACTTAAAACTGAATAGTGATGTGCAGGCACCATAACACTGAATTATAGTAGTCACTTATTACTTTCTGATAGAAACTTCTAGTGGTTGTGTGGAATCATTATATGCCTACTTGGGTAGTTAGATACCAGTTTAGAACTTTCACAGCAATCCAGAAAGCAGCCACCAGCTGGAGATATAATTATATCTTATGTTTAAGTCACAACTGTATTATTATAGCAATAACATTGCATTTTCCATGTATTAAATTTTGGAAGGTTATTACTTTTTCCCTTTTTGTGTATCGACCCCAAGGGGCGCATACCATTTATTATGTAATGTCAAATGCTGTATTTTTATGTAAATTCACTTAATGTTGTAAGATGAATAGTTTGCTGTCAGAACATTTACTGACAGGTACATGTGTGTACAAAATATATTAGCCTATGCAGGCGCATGCTGATAATTGATAGAGTGGAAGTAACAGGAGGGCAACTCACACAGATAAAGACAGCCGAGACTGTCATAGCAATGACAACCATAATTATAGATCCCATAGTGGAGCATAACTGTTTATTATAACGTTATTGTAATTGTATTGTTTGCTTGATGTAAAAGTCGTTTCTTTTGGATCTCAGTTTCAGGTCACCGCATTGCTGTAGCAGGATTCCAGCCAGGCGAAGAACGTCACATTCTCTTCGATCTCACAGTTTCTGAAAGCAATTTGCACCACGTGTTGTCACTCCTACCTGAAATACAACCCTTTGTCAACGCCCATCCCTCTAATGGGAAATAAGCTCACGCAGTGTGTAACGAGCCATAGCAAATCTGAAAATCGTATTTGGCAGTAGTGGTTTTCTACTCGCCTCTTGATCACCAGTCAGAGCATTGCGGCTTCTAAGATACCTATCAGACCAGCGTCTTCAGCAGAATGTAAAAATCACGAGACTTTGTGCTTAAACGAAGCACTCAGTCACAAATAAGAGTTCAAGCCAGCCCAACCGGATTTAACACCAAGTACGCAGGCCTAATTTCACGCGCCGGGATAATTGCGCAATGGACCATTTGTCCTAAAGTGACCTCGTCTTGTGTGTGTTTCTGGTCATGTAAAACCCTGCACGTATTAGCGGCCAGTCGGATATAGACAGAGTATCTTCAACCTATCTCGTTATTAGGGTGTAACTACCAGTGCATGGATAGTGCCTACAGTGTATTTATTAGGGAAAATTCATCACCTATAATATATATATATATATATATATATATATATATATATATATATATATATATATATATATATATATATATATATATATATATATACATAAAGACACTAACTGGAGTATTGATCGTGGTTCCCCAAAAGCGGAAGGACTGAGAACTGTGTTTATTTATTTCTCAGGTGTTTTACAGCGGGTTTTTGTGTGTTGGTGAATGTTGTTTTGTCCATTGGTGTTTAATTGGTTATTTGGTAACGATGTGAATATTGATACATTTATTATGTTGTTGTACTGATACACTTATTTTCATATATTTTCTTCTTCAAGAACCTTTTAATAAATTTTACGCATTTATTAACACGCTGTTCACGACCCTTCATCCATACTTAATGTTACAAGCTCTCACTATAGTGTCTATTTTTGACAAGAGAAAAGAGAGAGAGCGGGTGGTGCTTAAACTATTTAAGTGTGTTGAGGCTTGGAGAGAGAGATAACTTTAATAAATCCTCTTCCAGGTGGGTCTCAAGTTCACCCTATTTACACAATATCTATGTGTAATCTATAATTTTGTCAGTTCACTCTCATTATCGATTTCACTACAATTGTCTAACTCGACAAATACTCTAACACTTTAACTCAACTACGACAAATACTCTAACACTTTAACTCAACCACAACAAATACTCTAACACTTTAACTCAACCATGACAAATACTCTAACACTTTAACTCAACCACGACAAATACTCTAACACTTTAACTCACCCACGACAAATACTCTAACACTTTAACTCAACCATGACAAATACTCTAACACTTTAACTCAACCACGACAAATACTCTAACACTTTAACTCAACCATGACAAATACTCTAACACTTTAACTCAACCACGACAAATACTCTAACACTTTAACTCAACCATGACAAATACTCTAACACTTTAACTCAACTACGACAAATACTCTAACACTTTAACTCAACCACGACAAATACTCTAACACTTTAACTCAACCATGACAAATACTCTAACACTTTAACTCAACCATGACAAATACTCTAACACTTTAACTCAACTACGACAAATACTCTAACACTTTAACTCAACCACGACAAATACTCTAACACTTTAACTCACCATGACAAATACTCTAACACTTTAACTCAACCACGACAAATACTCTAACACTTTAACTCAACCACGACAAATACTCTAACACTTTAACTCAGCCACAACAAATACTCTAACACTTTAACTCAACCACGACAAATACTCTAACACTTTAACTCAACCACGACAAATACTCTAACACTTTAACTCAACCATGACAAATACTCTAACACTTTAACTCAACCACGACAAATACTCTAACACTTTAACTCAACCATGACAAATACTCTAACACTTTAACTCAACCATGACAAATACTCTAACACTTTAACTCAACCATGACAAATACTCTAACACTTTAACTCAACTACGACAAATACTCTAACACTTTAACTCAACCACGACAAATACTCTAACACTTTAACTCAACCATGACAAATACTCTAACACTTTAACTCTACCACGACAAATACTCTAACACTTTAACTCAACCACGACAAATACTCTAACACTTTAACTCAACCACGACAAATACTCTAACACTTTAACTCAACCACGACAAACCCTAAGGGCAAGAAGCAGGTTACAAAATGGCTGGAGAAGAGAGCTGGAGACAGAAGTGAAAATAGTGAATAAGACATGGAAAGAGATTCAGCTGATAACACGTGACACGAGCACTTGGTGTGTATTTGTTGAAGGCATATGCTCCTTGGGGAGCTAAAGGGTATTGATTGATTGATTGATTGACTACATTATATATATATTTATTTGTTAAAGGTTATCACAATTATTCGATATTTCGGTTCCGAATATACAAATAATAAAAGTCGCTAACGAGGGAGTTGTCAACTATTGCGGACAAAAGTCGACTATGAGGGAGTTGTCAACTATTGCGGACAAAGTCGACTATGAGGGAGTTGTCAACTATTGCGGACAAAAGTCGACTATGAGGAATGAGGTTACAAAATATACTGTTCAAAAAAAAAAAGAAACGCATAGCTACTGAAGGCACACACATAGCCATAATTTTGACATTCAATAACTTTTTTAATTTAATGAGTTAATTGTTCAAATTGCACACAAAAATACCTTTGGGTTCAGCCAATCAATTGACAGTTATTTTGCATCTGGGTCACGAGATTTTTTTGGTGTACGGGCTTTCCCGTTAGTATGGTGTGTGGCCTCCTCTTGCATCGATCAGCGAATGGCATCTCCTGGGCATGGATGCGATCAGACGTCTGATGTGGGCCTGTGGGATGGCTCCCACTCTTCCTGGAGTGCCTGGAACAGATCACGACGATTTGGTGGAGCAACATCTCGGCGACAAACACGTTGTTACCTTATACTTATTGAAGGCTATTGGGTAACGAGTATATTAATGTGCTGCACTGGTCTTGTAAGGTATTTTGATATAATAGACAACAGTCTAAACAGTAACTTGAGGTATGGCCAACTTGAATAATCTTGATCAACAGCTTGTTTGTGTACGTTTTATCACATTTAATATGACACAATACAACATAAGTGTACTTCACTTCTTTTGAGAGCATATGATGATTTGAAGGTACATCAAAAATACAAATGTGTTCAGTAGCAGACATAAGCAATAATGTCGTTGTGCTGGTTTAACGTCAGAATGTCCCTGTATCGTCTACGACGCCTTCGTTCTTTACAAATCCGTATTTATTCAAATCACTTACTGTCCTTCTCCTTACGCCACATACACTCAGGCACACATCATAATGAATTGAGTCAATTATCCTGACTCTGAAATATTTTATAACAATAAACACTGGTCTGTCGCTCTCAAATAAATATCCGTACACTTTGTACACACAAGCCAAACTCCACTGCTCTCCCCAAGCGAAAACTGAAAGTTTTCCATATAGGAAGTCATTTTTAGAAAATGCGAGAAGTTAACGTCCAGTCTATGTCATACCTGATCAACAGTCTATAGAATGTAGTCAGCAACATGGAAAAATGAGAAAAATCTATGAAAATGTGAAGAAATATGATAATGAAATTGTGAAGTTTTAGAAAATGAAATATCTGAATGCATTTAATTAAAAGATGAATGAAATGAAAGATCTAACTAATTAAATAGTATTAAGTAAGTATAATAATTAAGTTAATGTAAATGTCCATATGATCGTGTGTGTGCTGTCTGTAGCATTGTGTAAAACTGATTAACTAAAGTTACAGAGTGTCCTCAATGGTAGGTTCATTTTTTTCATTTGTGTGACAGCTTACTATTTGTAATTTTAGCACTTTAGAGTCACAGAACTAGTTTAAGTAAAAAAAAACCATGTTCAAATGGCGAAGTTCTCCATAGGCGTAACGAATCGATTGTTTCTTCTGTGAGATTTCTTTCCATATGTTGCCTTTTGAGTGTCACAGTCTCTGAGCCCAAAAATGTTCACGTTCGATAGCTGAAATAGCAAATATGAGCTTTTTTTTTTTAAATTCTGCATCACAGTCAATTTGTGAAGGATTGCCAATAAAATATGACAATGACACTTATAATGTTTCTATGAGATACTGTTAGATTTGGTTCCTTTACCGCATACGTCATGACTGCCCGGAAATCAGATCCTGTGTAACCATTCATGGATCTTGGTGTAGTGTGAAACGATTTGAATGTATTCACACAAAACGTCTCTTATCATGACTTCAAATTACTTGAGTTGTTTCTATTGATAACGATGGTAATATGTATCTGGTTATGGATCTTGTCAAGATAGCGCTTTTAAGTTAGCGAGGTATCTGTAGACGATCAGCACTGCACCTTGGTCACTGGGTCGCAGCAATGTCAGATCCTTGAGAATCGGGTATTTCTGTCTGTGTGCATCTAGACCAGTGTTTCCCAAACTTTTTTGGGTCACCGCCCCCTTGGCTCTCAGGGCATGTCCCCAGCGCCCCCTCCTCCCCCCTGCATTTCCCCATATTACATAAAAAAATGTAAAGAGTGAAAAATAAGAGCAACTGTTAATACAGTAACAACTAATTGCTCAATTTATCACATTCTAATATAAAGCTACAGATACGCTTATTTATTAACTTAATTTAAAAAGAAAAAACTTTATTACTTAATGCTGTAAAACAAACAGCAGTATGCGAAAGTAAATTAGTAACAAACGTACTTAATTTTTAATTTCAGTGAGATGGATGTTCCTGGTGTAGTGATATCAGCTTCTCAACATCATGCTGAAAGTTACTTAGAAGGAGTCTCAGATCCCCACGTTCAGTAATCTGCAGTCTGTTTCTCTGCTTCGAAAGAAATTGGACAAACGAGCTGAAACTACGCTCTACTAAATACGATGTTGGAAAGGCAATACAGAACATCTTAACCTTTCCCCACACTGCAAGGTAGCGTTCAGAGATTTCTTTCTGCAACCAAAAGTCTTGATATGATTTCTTGAACATTGGCTTAAGCTCATTTGTCATTTTGTAGCGATATCAGTTTCTCTTCCACCCTTCCTAGTTCCTCACTGCACGTGTCCAGGAATGGATTTATTATCCAGTCTGGAATCGTGATCAAAAGAAGATCATGAAACCTCTGAGACATGTCTTTGTGCAGTATATCGATGTGCACAATATACTTGAAGATTATTCTCTGGTATCACTGACTAACAAAAAAAAAATTTTTTTTTCTTTCTCTAACATTTCTATGTTTTTCTGGTCAATTTTAATGCGCTGTTTTTAAATCTGCAAACCGTTTTTCTCTATCAGGTCGGGATCTCTAGAAATACGCAATTGAAGTTTTTTAACAATGCATACAGTATTACAACATCATTTGTACAAGAAGTATAACAGTTATGTAGGCTTGAATTTCTTTGCAGTCGACTTTCGTCGGTGAATGGCATGTGGTACATCGCGATGAAGCATCCAACAGAAATCGGCAAGCATGGTCACACTCCACCGTCCTTGATAACGTGAGTCCATTACGGCGATATCTTGATGGAATCGTTCTCCATGTTCATCGCTGACTTCGCCAAGGTTGTCAGGGAAAAAGTCAAGATGCGAATCGAGCAAATGGATTTTGAGGGACATGTTACAGCCCATAATTCTGTATGCATCTTTGCACTGCTTAACAATATGCACATAGTCGACAGATTTGTGATTTCCCAGAAAGTTATCGACGATCGATTTGAATGCCATCCATGCGCGAAGTTCACTACCATGTAACAAGTTCTCGAATTGTTTGTCTGCAATAACGTTCCTAATCTGAGGTCCTACAAAGATACCTTCCTTCATCTTTGCATCGCTAATTTGCGGAAACTTTTCTCGAAGATAAGTGAAAGCTTTGCTCGTTTTATCTAACGCTTTTACGAAATTCTTCATGAGCCCCAACTTTAGATGTAACGGTGGTAAAATGATGCTGTCTTTGTTAACTAATGGCTCGTGTATTACATTTTTATGCCCGAGCTGCATACGATCCCTGATAGGCCACACCTTTCTTGCATAATGTTCCTGTCTGTTGCGGCTGTCCCATTCACATAGGAAGCAACACAATTTAGTATACCCAGTCTGCATGCCCGTGAGAATTGCAATGACCTTTAGGTCTCCACAAATCCGCCATTGGTAGTCATTGTACTTTATTTTTGCCAAAAGTATAGCCATATTGTCATAAGTTTCTTTCATATCAACAGAGTAGGCGACTGGAATTGATGAAAATAAATTTCCATTATGCAATAACACGGCTTTTAGACTAGTCTTGGAAGAGTCGATGAAAAGTCGCCATTCGTTGACTATGTGCTCATGACTGAGGTGCACCATTAGACCTTTTACATCTTTGCAATAGCAAATGTCATCATCCATCTCAAAGTATTGAACAAGTTCTCTGTGTCTATGACGAAATTTAGATATCGGAGTATTGGGCGCTAAAAGATTCCATTCTTTGAGTCGCGAACCGAGTAATTCCGCTTGTCCTTTGGTGAGAGCGAGATCACGTATTAGATCTGAAAGTTCTGAATGGTTAATTAAGTGAACACCATCATTCACCGGTACATAATCCGAGTTAGAATTAGTTTCTAAAGCAGGTAAAGTATCACTTTCTGATGGTTCATTCACGTCCAACGGATATTGTTCTGGTGGAACTGGGATCGGACACATGATTGGATCATGAGGCACTGGTTTCGAAACCCATTCAATATTTGGATAAACCACAGACTTTCTAGTTTTAAAAGTGAAACCATAGATATTTGTCAAGCAGAAGTAACAATCAGTAGCGTGATTTGTCGGTTCACGCCATATTACTGGCACTCCAAAAGGCATCGACTTATGCTTCGGCGATTTTCGTAACCAACCTGCCAATGTATTTGCACAAGTCGAACAAACTGCATTTGGCTTCCAAGATTTATTTGCATCATCAACTTTCGAATCGAAATAAAGTTCATATGCTTTCTTTAGCAATGGTGTAAAGTTTTTCTGGTGAACACGATCGGTAAAATATCCGCACACGTAACAGAACAGATAAGCCGAATTTCTACAACTTCTAGAAGCCATATTTCCCTCAGAATTATTTCAAAATACAGTAACTATTTGAAATATAACGTAACATATGTCATGCATCTTTTAGCAGTATAAAAAGTAGAATTATTTTGCATTTTATTAATTTTTAAAAAGTTATATAGTAAAAATGAAACGGAGCAAATAACGGTTTCCCAAAAATATATTTATTCACAAATATCTTAAGAACCCGACGTGATAGAGATAAACGGATTTCAAATTTGAAATCAGCGCAAGAAACTGACCTAAGAACACTTATTCTTATATAAGAAAGAAAAATGTTGTTTGTCAGTGTATTTTGTCTTTCTCTTCCAACTCTAAGAGGCTGGGAAATTGGATTAACTCGCGACGGCCAATATTACGTTTGAATAGCGTTAATTTGGCCAGAAACGTGGAGACGACAGATTTGACTTTTATAAGATTAATATAATTTCCTTGCAGTTGTAGATTTATTTCGTTAAACTTTGTGAATAAATCTGACAAATATGCAATGTCATGCCTGATATTCGTTAGTTCTGTACTGAGCGAAGCATGCGAGTCTTTGAAGAATTCTACCACAGTTTCAAAAAGAGCATAAAAGCATCTCAGACAATTTCCTTTTGAGAGCCACCTAACTTCTGTGTGCATCAGCAAACGTTCAAACTGTTCATCATTCTTAATACAAAGCTCTCGAAATAGTCGAGAATTGAGAGCATGGCACTTAATTTTGTTAATCGCTGTGATACCAGTACCGTATTTAATGATTTGTGGAGCCCGATCACTTAAATTTTTTGCGACAAGATGTTGTCTGTGAATTACACAGTGTATTGTAAATATACCAGGTACAGCTTCTTTTAAGAAAGCGATAAACCCGCGGTAACAGCCTATCATTGATGGTGCCCCATCTGTTTCACAAGCAAGAATGTTAGTAAGCGGAATGTCCTTCTCTGTGAAAAATTTCTTTACTACACGAAATATTGACTCCCCTTTTGTATCAGTTACTAGTTGCTTAGCTAATAACAACTCTTAAACCAAGCTTTCATCTTTTACGAAGCGACCATAGACAAGAAGCAAAGATTCGCTGCTAGGCAAAGTTGACTCATCCAACTGCAATGCAAATTATGTTGTCCTAAGTATGCTGCACAATGTATTTTCAACATTCTCAGCCATTTCATCTATTCTTCTTTGAACAGAGGTATTGCTGAGCGGAATTGCTTTTAATTAATTGTTCAGGTGACTTATGCATAACTATACTCACAAACTCTCTTATAGCTGGCAAAATCAAATTTTCTGCGATTGTATGAGACTTTCCAGATTTAGCTATCAGCAGTGAAATTTTGTATGAAGCTCGCAAACCATCACAGCTTTGTTGTGAAGTGTGGACAAACATGTCACGGACTCTTTTACGTTTCTGAAAGTTTTCACGAAGTGACTGATAATATGTCAAATTTTTATCTGTTTTATCTGGGTGAATTTTTTTCAAATGTTCAAGTAGTCTGGAAGGTTTCATCGCCTCATTTGAAAAGGCCCTCTCACATAATAGACACAATGGCAGTTGTTGGTTATTTAGTGCTGGAATAAATGCATATTTTAGATATTCCACGCTGTATTGCATGCACTTCTTTTTGGTTTGTTCTGCTTTTGCCATATTTGTTCTGAATTCTGGAACAAAGAATTGGTTTTACAATTTTGCAGATAGAAAAATGTTCGTCGAGTAAACAACAAAAGCTGATTTAAAAGTGGCTTTACAAAAATGTTGACACAGATGTTCTTACCAGTTTACTCTTCTATTTTATAAAGTTTCTTAACCATAGCCATAAATAAATTAGAAAAATACAACAGTCAGAAAAAAAACCACAATTAGCAACAGCCACACCAACACTGAAGTAACCCAGTAATCATTTCATAAAGCATAATAATAGGTACCACAAAGTGCCCGCTTCTAGCTGTTGAAAGTGGAGAAAACTGAGGGAAATTCGTCAAGCTTAAGTTGTCACTGTCCCTTTGCTATTAAGCGAATTGTAATAAAATTTATATCACGATACTCTTTATCTTCTTCTCTTTTGAAGTGTATTAATTAAAAAAAAATAAAAGCTATTGAAGTATTTTTTTAACTAATAAAAACAAACAGCAGCGTTACGCGTAGTTTGCTACGGACTCCGAACCTTTTCGTCTCACCCCGCTTCATTCAAATGAGGGTCGCTCGACCGCCAAACCACTAATTTGCACACTTGAGATATATTTGTGTAGTATGCAGATTAATATGTACAAATTTAAAGCTTGTACCTTTTATACTATGATGTTGTGAATATTGACTTTCATTCAACAAACTATATTTTTCTGTAATGTGTTTTGCAGATTTGCAATTTTTGGTCTCAAATATATTGATAATTATTCATGATGTAGCCCTATAGTTTTCTTTGTGTGATCAGTATATTCCAGACTATATGCTGTTTGTCAGAGAAAGTTGTAAGATTATATTTAAGAAGACGGCAGTGTTCTGAAGTTGGTGTGATGTAACTTTTTCAATGTTGCAAAGTCCCCACACTTTTTAAAATGCTATAACTTTTTTATTTGTTGTCCTATTTTAAAAAATAAAGTACCAAATTTCATGATTTACCAAGGGCTTCAAAACTACATTGTTTTCTCTGGTGTTTCTGTGCAAACAAAAATCACTTTGTGGTACCTAATAATAATAGTTATTTAATATGAACAAAACGCTGGAGCTGGGTTGGTCATGTCCTCAGAAGAGACCCCGATGCCATCACAAGAACAGCTATGCTTTGGACCCCTGAAGTAAAACGAAAGAGAGGCCGACCAAAAACAACCTGGCGGAGGACTGTGGAGGCTGAGATGCAAAGAATGAACCAGAGTTGGGGCACTGTACGAAGGATGGCCACCGACCGAGCAAGGTGGAATCAATTTGTTGTTGCCCTACAAGACGCCACTAGGCGTGATGGCCACTGACTGCTTTGACGGTCGGCGGCTAAAGATCAAAGAAGAAAGAAGAATATGAACAAAATATAAAATAACGCACTATAATGATAGGTCTTTGTGACAACTTGCCCAATCTTCTCTTCATTTTTATTATTATTTACGTGACATCGTTTTTTCTCATCCTCAATGCATGATCGCAAAGTCCCGGGAATTGTCACTTGCGGAAAATCTCCTAGCGTTCGGTATTTTCTCCTCGCTATTTTTAGATACGACGTCATTGTTGACCAATGACCTCGGTAGCGAGAAATCCGTTTTAATTTAGAACTGCTTGAACTTGGGAGAACCAGTTTAGGCCACTTAGGAAAACATCACGTGACTTTTAACATTATTGATTGGAGCGTCTAAACGAGGCTAAGATCACATGATGCACGCTACGGATCACGTGTCCAAGCGGAAATGACCCGCTAAAAGGCGGCAAAGCCAGCATTTTGTCACTTGCCCAGGAACCCTCAAGAAAGCTAGGTCTAAGCCAGATCGGCGAATTCTCGCATTAAAAGCACTGAAGCCACGTGTCTAATTGCGGGTTAGCGTCCATCTTTGAGTAGGTAAGTGAAATCTCGCTAGAATATAATGTGATGAAATGTGTAGTACCTTGCAAAATCGACGCAAGATTGGTATGTTTACTTTATTCATATTTCTGTTGTACGATCACATCCAGCCACATGTGATCGGGTATATTTTATGATCCCACGGGATATGTACATGTTCATAATAATGTATAACGGGAATATATATATATATATAGCTATTAATTTCCATATTATTTGATTAATTTCGACCCGACGTTTAGACTAACGGAAATTAATATTAACGATAATGTTGACAGACCGTGACATATATTCATTATAAATTATATGACGATGCGACCAGACATGAAGTGTGTGATAATGTTGTCAGACAATTCTAAAACACGGATGTCCAATTAATTGTGAAATTCCTCATAATGACATGACGATTAGGCTAGAGGCACAGAACTAGAATACTGTTGCCGACATTTCTATGATAAAAGTTGGTGGGTTTAACTGACATTTATAATAATTCATCGGGTTAAGCTGACGATAAATCAGTCTAAAGAATTATAATACTGCCACTGGGGCAGAGAAATATAATAAAGGACAGACAGGAGAAACTTGAATTCAAGATTAGGCTCTAGACATATGATGTTAGAGACTAAAATCTGAGATGACTGGCAGAGGGACGGCTTAGGGAAAGACTGCTTTCTAAAGCTAGTAAATTAATGAAGCCGTCGTATTTGTCTTCAGTCTATGGTGGAGCCTTGCACGACAGTCCAATCTCAGCGCAGAATACGGAGTCGAGCACAGAGAAGGCAAATCCGAACCATTCAAGACCTACCTGGGGCAACGTCAGGAGACCGGAGAACTAACCACACTTCACCATCAGCCGGGGGCTGAAAAGCTAAGTCCACGAAAAAGGGAACTCACTACATCAATGCCTAGTTTAGTCATCCATGATGAAAAACACTTGAATTGTGAGACACATAATACATACAGCAGACACTAATTCCATCGACAATACTATCATTCACCATCTATTCATTTTATTGCAATAAACCAATTGGGTGTATATACTGTACCCCACGCTTTGTTCCTTCCATTAGATGTTGAATATTGTCTATGTTTATCTTCCTTTATAAGGGAGGGGGGGGGGGGCTCGTAAAATATAATATAAATTAAAGAATAATAATAATAGATAACTGAGACGGGGACGACGGTAGCGAGAGACCAAATATCTCCTTACAATCTTTTCCAGACCTGTCGAGTTAGGAGAATTTACCCTCTTCGTCACCCTTCGGAAGTGGGAAAACCCAGCAGGGATTCCTTGAGCCAAATCTTCCACATCAGATCTATTATTTCCTCTAAATAATTCTCTTATCCATTAAACGCTACGTGACACTGGTGTCTCGGTCCGGGATTTGAACTTATGTATTTTATCATACCTCGGGGATAGTATCATTCATTGTCATTACAGTATACCATTTTAACACATGTATTTTCACACAGTGAGCTCTAGAGAGACAGAAAACTTTTTTTCTAGAATTTCAGGCATTGATTGGTGAATCCCTTTATTTATGTTGTATTTAATTAAGTTAGTTCATGATTTGTATTTCATTGAATTACAGACCTTAAGTCTCCATAACTGTAGTAATTTCATTCTACAGCAGTCTGATAAATAATTAGTATTTACTTGTTGTTAGAAATACTATTGGAAGGTAGCACTAGCTTACTCAGTGTGGACTTTAACTGCAAAAGATGGCTGAAATAGTTAAGCTTAAGGCAGCACTAGGGGAGGCCGGTCGAGATCTAGGTTATAGTGGGGTGGACCTTGCAAATTATGTCAGTGTTGAGACTGATAAGTATTACGCTCGAGAAACAGCGAAAGCTGAAAGAGAAGAGCGAATAAAGTTAGCAGAAATAGATGAGAGGATAAAAGCTGTAGACGCTAGAGAAAGAAGCGAGAGAGATGAACGCGAGCATGCATTGAAGATGAAGCAGTTAGAGATGCAGGGACAAGCTCAAAGAGTTGAACCGGTAGCCGGTGCGACCGCATCTACCTCCTCAGGCAACCTATCGCCACGGTCAGATGATATGCCCTCTTTGCATGCAGTGGGCACAGGACCTTTGCCATCCTCACCCATGTCAAACTTGGGACCCTTGACGTTTCCATTCGAAGCTTTCTCGGAACGAGTTGACTCGGTCGATGTGTATCTGGACAAATTTGAGAAGTTTGCCACCACGTTTGGTTTGGAGAAGAGCAAATGGAACCTGAAACTGTCGCAAGGGCTTAGAGGAACTGCTTATGACGTGTATAGCAAGCTTCCTCCAGGTTTACAGGATGACTACGACTCTCTGAAAAAGGCACTATTGATACGTTATGAGCTACATGCTGACGCCTATAGGAAGAGGTTCCGTAACTCTAGTTGGGAAGTCGGAGAGAACTTTGCTCAATTTGCTGCTAGACTGGATTCGTACGTGGAGAAGTGGGGTGCCCTAGGGAATTTTACTCATGATTGGGAAGGCCTGAAGGAAATGGTCATGATCGAACAACTGAAGGACACCATGACTTCCGACATGAGAAGATTCCTGACAGAGAATGGGGCCAGCACTTTAGAATCCATCGTCCAGTTGGCGGAACGTTACCAGGCAGCACTAACGGAGAATGACCCATCCCGGTGGAACCAACCGGAAGAATTATCGAGGCCGACACCTCAGACACACTTGGACCCCCAAATGAATCTACCTTACCACAACTTCAAAAAACATGACAAGCCAGACTACAAGACTACTCAGAGATCAGCTTTCCAGCATCAGAGGCGGGGAGAAAAGTGGTGTAAGACGTGCAAAATGAGCAACCACAATACTGCCGAGTGCAGAAGGAAAAACCCTCCACATCATGTTGCATGTTTGCAGGTGAGGGCTGTTGACAGGAAGGAACTGACAGTGAGTCAGAATAGCCTCCATCACCCACCTATACAGGAGACAGTGACCGTGAATGGCAACCAAGTCATCGGGATGTATGACACAGGTTTGTCTTATGATGCGGTCGTTTCTTCATCTCTGGTGCACCCCGAACAACTCACCACAGAAACAGTGGATATCCAGGGGCCACTCAAGGGAGCATTACCCTTAAATTTGCCCATAGCGAAGATTCAAGTCAGTTGTCGCTATGTGGAAGGGGAGATCAATGCTGCAGTTTTAGAGGATCCTTTCTACCCCCTGATGTTAGGGCGTAGATATGTCTTTTTAGGAGAACCAGTAAAGCCTGTGGTTATGGCTGCCGTCCAGACCAGGTCTGACTCCAAACGCATAGAGAGGGACTCTAAGTTAGAAATTCATCCGAATAAGATGAAAAGGGCTCAAGCAGCTGATAGCACGTTGGGGCCTTGCTTTGGCAAATTGAAAAACTCACATAACCCTCGAAGAAAGGGTGACTTTTATATGGAACATGGACTCTTGCACAGGAAAGCTGGCAGAGGGCTAAAAAGTCATGGACAGATTGTGGTGCCATCCATATATAGAAATAAAGTTATGGAATGGGGGCACGGTGCTACTTTGAGTGAACACCTGGGTAATGGTGCCACAAATCAAAGGATAGCCACCCGTTATTATTGGCCCGGCATCACAGAAGACATAGCTCGGTATGTGAAGTCCTGTTCAGAGTGTAACCAGGTAACCTCAACACATAGGGTAGACCAGTTACAGGACCTAGGGAAGCATTGCTGCAGACGTAGGCATCCAAAGAAAACCAGGAAGAAAACCAGAATACACACCTGGGAAGAACAACGTAGGGGCAGATTTTTTGAGCAGACATCCGGACGCAACCGAGGAGATATGAGAAACTGAAAAAGAAGAGGAAGACAGGACCAGTGGAGTTGGACGGAACGTCAAACTTGAGGAGGGGCTTGTGTGACAACTTGCCCAATCTTCTCTTCATTTTTATTATTATTTACGTGACATCGTTTTTTCTCATCCTCAATGCATGATCGCAAAGTCCCGGGAATTGTCACTTGCGGAAAATCTCCTAGCGTTCGGTATTTTCTCCTCGCTATTTTTAGATACGACGTCATTGTTGACCAATGACCTCGGTAGCGAGAAATCCGTTTTAATTTAGAACTGCTTGAACTTGGGAGAACCAGTTTAGGCCACTTAGGAAAACATCACGTGACTTTTAACATTATTGATTGGAGCGTCTAAACGAGGCTAAGATCACATGATGCACGCTACGGATCACGTGTCCAAGCGGAAATGACCCGCTAAAAGGCGGCAAAGCCAGCATTTTGTCACTTGCCCAGGAACCCTCAAGAAAGCTAGGTCTAAGCCAGATCGGCGAATTCTCGCATTAAAAGCACTGAAGCCACGTGTCTAATTGCGGGTTAGCGTCCATCTTTGAGTAGGTAAGTGAAATCTCGCTAGAATATAATGTGATGAAATGTGTAGTACCTTGCAAAATCGACGCAAGATTGGTATGTTTACTTTATTCATATTTTTGTTGTACGATCACATCCAGCCACATGTGATCGGGTATATTTTATGATCCCACGGGATATGTACATGTTCATAATAATGTATAACGGGAATATATATATATATATATATAGCTATTAATTTCCATATTATTTGATTAATTTCGACCCGACGTTTAGACTAACGGAAATTAATATTAACGATAATGTTGACAGACCGTGACATATATTCATTATAAATTATATGACGATGCGACCAGACATGAAGTGTGTGATAATGTTGTCAGACAATTCTAAAACACGGATGTCCAATTATTTGTTAAATTCCTCATAATGACATGACGATTAGGCTAGAGGCACAGAACTAGAATACTGTTGCCGACATTTCTATGATAAAAGTTGGTGGGTTTAACTGACATTTATAATAATTCATCGGGTTAAGCTGACGATAAATCAGTCTAAAGAATTATAATACTGCCACTGGGGCAGAGAAATATAATAAAGGACAGACAGGAGAAACTTGAATTCAAGATTAGGCTCTAGACATATGATGTTAGAGACTAAAATCTGAGATGACTGGCAGAGGGACGGCTTAGGGAAAGACTGCTTTCTAAAGCTAGTAAATTAATGAAGCCGTCGTATTTGTCTTCAGTCTATGGTGGAGCCTTGCACGACAGTCCAATCTCAGCGCAGAATACGGAGTCGAGCACAGAGAAGGCAAATCCGAACCATTCAAGACCTACCTGGGGCAACGTCAGGAGACCGGAGAACTAACCACACTTCACTATCAGCCGGGGGCTGAAAAGCTAAGTCCACGAAAAAGGGAACTCACTACATCAATGCCTAGTTTAGTCATCCATGATGAAAAACACTTGAATTGTGAGACACATAATACATACAGCAGACACTAATTCCATCGACAATACTATCATTCACCATCTATTCATTTTATTGCAATAAACCAATTGGGTGTATATACTGTACCCCACGCTTTGTTCCTTCCATTAGATGTTGAATATTGTCTATGTTTATCTTCCTTTATAAGGGAGGGGGGGGGGGGGGCTCGTAAAATATAATATAAATTAAAGAATAATAATAATAGATAACTGAGACGGGGACGACGGTAGCGAGAGACCAAATATCTCCTTACAATCTTTTCCAGACCTGTCGAGTTAGGAGAATTTACCCTCTTCGTCACCCTTCGGAAGTGGGAAAACCCAGCAGGGATTCCTTGAGCCAAATCTTCCACATCGGATCTATTATTTCCTCTAAATAATTCTCTTATCCATTAAACGCTACGTGACAGTCTTCAGATTAAAAATTGAGAGACAGTAGCCTAACTACAAAGTGTGGAGATCCCGGTAACAAATTAAAAGGATGTAATATAATGGATTGAACAGAAATATTCAATATACGGCAAATCTGTATCAAAATTTATCTGCTTAATTAATAATTAATGTTAGTAAAACTGATGCTAGCTCTGTGCAAACAAACAAAAAATATAAGTAAGAAAACTTACCTTATCGACAGGATGAAATTGTTTGATACCCGGTACACGCTTATTTTAAACCACTGTTCACAAGAAAAGTTGAGAAAGTTTGTTGGTTTTGCTCATAGCCAGCGCAAAGTTGAAATAGACGGGAAACGTACATCGCGCCAGTCGATTTATGAAAGTCTGAATGTAAGGTAGGAAAGCCGGTTCAGAGGATCAAAGACTGATTTATAATGCCAAGTACCGTTAAAAACTTTCTCCCTTGAACCTTTTCTCTTATTTATTACCAATCTGCGAATATCTAGTTACCACTAGCCCAAATACTGAGACAATAAATTCCGCAACAAAGCAAAGCTGGTACTTTCTGAATCACCAGCAGGTATCTAATTTAGTCCATGCCATCGGCACGGATCATTTCTCTTTCTTCAGGAGTGAACGAATGGACAATAGGTGTTTGGTTAACCCCCTTTCCTAGCAGTTCCCGATTACCGTTTATGGTCAGCGATGGTTACCTGAGCTCAGAACGACACGTATAGACGAAACTATGCCCTGCTTAATGATCCTAGTAATACAACCATCCACATTGTCCCCGCTTCACTGATGTTGTCTCTCAAATCCACAATTCTTTTCTCCCCCGCACGTACTGAATTTAGCTTGTCAAATCTTGAACCCCCCTTACTACTAAACGCCCACTGTTTACTACTGAACGCCCCCCTCTGGCCCATTTTTTCCGTATCGCCCCCTTGGACCCTTCCAAAGCCCCCAGGGGGGCGGTAACGCCCACATTGGGAACCACTGATCTAGACAGAACGTCTGCAAGCACATTGGACTTGCCCTCAATAGGTCGAATGATATAGTCGTATATTTGCAAATTAATTGCATAACGTGCGACACGTGCGTTTTTCATGTTGGACTTCTGAAGGAACGACAGGGCCTTCTGGTCAGTCTCAATGATGAAACGAGAACCAAGAAGGTAACGCTGAAGCTTTGTGACAGCCCATATGATCGCGAGAAGCTCACGCTCAATAATTGGATATCTGGTTTCTGTCTTTGTGAGCTTCCTCGACACATACATCACAGGATGAAGCATTCCATCTACTTCTTGCATCAAGGAGCCACCAATACCATACATCGAGGCGTCTGTTCTGAGAATAAATGAGAGATGAGGATCAGGGAGTTTTAAAATTGGTGCACATGAAAAGTAATGCTTTAAATGGACTAGAGCTATGTTGCAGGCCTCCGTCCAGACAATTCTATTAGGGGAGCCTTTCGTAGTTAACTCAGACAGGACTGACGTAACTGAAGATAAATGAGGCATAAATTTATTATAGAACTGTACAAGGCCGAGAAGACTCCGCACCTGCTTCTTAGTCTTAGGAATTGATAGGTTAAGAATCTTCGAGACAGTTTTATCCTCAGTTTTAAGAAATCCATGGCCTACTCTGTGACCTAGGAAAGAAATTTCTTTGAAACCTATGTGAACTTTCGACGGATTCGCTGTCAGATTATTAGAGCGAAGAATTTCGAGAAGAGATTTCAATCCAGAAACATGTTCGTCCCAAGAGTTGTGGAACAAACAAATGTCATCTATATAAGAGATGATATCGGACCTATGAGAAAATAGTTTCCTCATCATCCGAACGAAAGTTGCTGGTGCGTTTACCAAGCCAAAGCACATGAAATTCCACTGAAAGAGACCCTTAGGGGTAGCGAAAGCAGTGAAAGGTTTTGCTTTTTCCGTGAGAGGTATTTGCCAATATCCCTTGGCTAAGTCAAATTTGCTAAAGTAGGTTGCTTTAGAAAGTTTTGACGGTAATTCGTCAAGAATTGGCATTGGCTCTGCGTCAGACTCCGTTATGGAATTGAGTTTACGAAAATCCATGCATAATCTAATATTGTTATCCTTCTTCTTGATTATGACCATTGGGAAAGAATAAGCAGACTCTGATGGTGCAATAATGTTAAGCTGTATCATTTGATCTAATTCTTTTTCAACCTGATCCTGAAAGTGGATAGGGATAGGGTAAGGCTTTATTTTAATAGGTTTGTGATTTGTGAGTCTAATATCGTGAGTGATTACAGAAGTTCGGCCTGGAATATTAGTCAGAACTTGCTGATATGACTCTAGAATAGAAAGAATTTGAGATTGTTGTTCACTGGATAGATCCGGACAAATAGATACATTTACCCATGATTCTGTCGGATAAAGAGACATGACAGGAAGTTGCAAAGGTACATCATGAAAAGAAGTGGGTTCTTCTTGAATCACTGATAATGAAGAGTAAGATGTAGGATGATCCGTGGATACTTCATTAACAGCATCTAAGATAGGCTTGAGATATTCAGGTCTATCATGGAATTGTTTGAGCATGTTGATGTGAAAGGTTTTATTCTTGCCTTTCACGTCAAGAATGTAATCAACATCGGTCAATTTTGAAATAATTTCATATGGACCACTCCACGAAATGAGAAGGCTATTCTCTCTCGTTGGTAGCAGGACGTAAGCTTTGTCTCCAGGAAGTAATTTCCTTAACTTTTTCCAACGGTTTTGAAGAGATCTAGCTTTTTCTTTTGCCTTTTCAGATGAATCAGTCGCTAATTGCCAAGCGTCTATAAGCGTCTTTCGTAGATTCACCACATATTCATAAGATGACTGGCATTCCTGAGTCATCTCCGAACCTGTAAGTAATTGTTTTATTATCGACATGGGTCCTCGTGGTGGAGCACCATACATGAGCTCAAAAGGCGAGAACCCAGTGTGTTCGTTTGGGACTTCCCGATAAGCGAACAGCACTGCTGGGAGCACTCTATCCCAGTCTTGTGGATACGTCGTGGTGACTTTACCCAGTAGTTGTTTTAGCATTTTATTTAGGCGTTCTACCATGCTATTGGACATAGGATGATAAACAGAGCTAAGAGATCTATCAATATTGCATAGTTTCATGACATGCGACATGACATCTGTCACAAACTGTGTTCCCCTATCTGATAAAATATTGTCAGGGAACCCCACTCTCGTAAAAATGAGGAACAGTGCATCAGCCACATCGGTGGTAGCAATATGTTTAAGAGGTATTGCCTCCGGCCACCTAGTGCACATATCAATACAGGTGAGGACATATCTATGACCTCTGGCTGACGGAACTGACAGTGGACCTATTAAGTCTATAGCCATTTTTTCGAATGGTCGCACCGAAATATCCGCAGCCTGTATAGGTGCATTATGGTAAGCCCCCTTTGTAGCCACTTGTTGGCATGTCTTGCACGAACGACAACATAATTTGACATCCCTGACTACTCCAGGCCAATAAAAATGCTGTAAGACTCTATATTTCGTCCTAGCAAAGCCCATGTGGCCTGCACAGTTTGTATCATGCGCATGTCTGAGAATGTAAGGTCGAATATTGGTTGGTACCATAATTTGCTGCTGTACTGATGTAGCATCTCTAGCATTACGAATTAATATGTCATTTTTAATTGTATACCATGTTTGTGACCTTTCTGAGCACCCAACATCATCTGATTTTACTAATTTGAAAAATCTTTTCAAAGAATTGTCATTCTTCTGCATATCAATAAATGATGTCTTTGTTAGCATAGGCATATGATGTTGATCGTCATCCTTGTCATGATTGTTAGTCATTTTTTCTTCCTCTTGAGCTTGTGCTCTTGTAATGACTATATTAGCGTATAGTATATGCTGACGTTCCCAGACTTCTATATCTTGGGGTGAACACGCTTTTATGCCCACAATATTGCCCATGATTATGTCAGCAATTGGTTCCTGTAATAAACATGCTTTAACTTGACCTAAGAAAAATGGAGTATCAATTTGCACAATGGCCACAGGATAGAATTCCACCGTGCCTCCAAATAGGACACATTTTACATTCTCCCCGGTGCAGCAAGATGGGTCTACCAAAGATTTGCGTACCCCCACAGTTGTGCAACCTGTATCACGCAAGACTGAAACTAGTTGATTATTTAAAAAACCGCTGTTAAACATTAGTGAGCCTTTCCCATCATGAGAGGCTAATGCAGGTACTAACGCGGATGTCCGCAGAAAAGTCTGGAGACCACATTTGGCTGAAACAGAGTGCTGCATTCTGAACAATTCGATGGATTAAATAAATCAGCTGCACACGCATTTGCAATATTTGTGTTTTCCCCATTGGGATTATCTGCTCCTGTGTTACTATTATGACTCCAGTTCGAGTTTTTTTGATCCACACTCCGCGAGCGATTAAAGTTGTTATTACCCCGGTAATAATTCCGATTCTCTCTGCCGTTCTGAGGATTATTAGAATGCTGAGAACACGTACACCCTGGGCAGTGTTGAGATGGAGGAGAGTTCTGGTTGTTATTTGTATAATATGATCTGTCTCCTCTGTTCATGTATGTATTATCAGATCTACGCCATCCTCTGTTAGATTGAAAATAACCCTGTGATGGTCTATTTCCATCAAAATTTCGTTGGGAGTTTCTCTGATTGTGATAAGGTTGATTGCCAAAATTGTACCGTCCTCGGAAAGATCCACCATTTCGGTCATTATTCCTGCCAAAATTTCTATCCATACTTTGCGATCGAGCTCTAGGGTTGTTTATCTGCACCGAATGAGCTGATGCAACAGGTAGTGCCTCTTTAATAGCAGAGTTGTTCACACTCTTCCCTGGGTGTGCCGTCATAAACTGGCACCCTAACAACTCAAGGGATTGTAATGATTCTGGCTTCCGTTCATGTAAATAGGCCAAAAAATCAGGGCTAATGGAGGAAAGTACTTTGTCTCTTAAAATAAGGTCCATCAAGTCCTCATATGTATGTTTGATTTTTGCCAACTCAATCCAACGATTGAAGCATAACTTTATAGTTGAAATGAACTCACTAAAGTTCTTGTTGCTTTCGGGTGTGAGTTTTTTAAATCTTAGCCTGTAACCATTCTCGTCTAATTGATACTTTCTTAAAAGTAATGTTTTAGCTGCCTCATAAGATTTTATGTTTTCCTCATCCATTGTTGACACAGCTGTCAACGCTTCACCTGTCAGTAATGACATTAAATGTATCACCCATGATGATTTTTCCAGTTTGTATTCCTCACACACTGTCTGGAATCGGGTTAAGAAGTACGAAATGTCGTCTATATTTTGATTAAATTTAGGTAAGTGAAGTTTAAATGATGAAGCATGTTCTCTCTTAGAAGAACCTGCACTTTCTTGATTACTCTGTTTATTACTAGTTTCCAATTTGAGTCTATCCAACTCTAGAGAAGCCATCTTTTCTTCATGCAGAAATTGGGCTTTCTTAGCCTATAAATCTACCTCATCTTGTCTTTTCTTTTCTGCCATTTCATCTTGTCTTTTCTTTTCTTCAAATTCTTCTTGTCTTTTCTTTTCTGCTATTTTTTCTAACTGAATTCGCTCATCTTTTTCGATCTCTCTCATTCTTGCTCTCTCATCTCTTTCTAGTTTCTTTTCTTCTCTTTCATGTTGCTCCATGGCAAACTCTTTAAGCTCTTGGCCTTGCATTCCCACATCTTTACCTAGCTGGATAAAATGCTCCAGACTAGACATTATGTAAGTTTAAGTATATATATATATATATATATATATATATATATATATATATATATATATATATATATATATATATATATATATATATATATATATATATATATATATATATAAGTTACTTAGTTTGAATATGAATATGGGTACTGATGAGCGATAAACAGCACCAATGTCAATTCGTTAAAATTCAGTACTCTGCAAATGTGACTTAGCAAGTAATCAATGCAAACAAGCAAAAATAGTGTCGTACACTATAAGACAGAACACGTAGTACAATAGTGTAGCAACAGAAGAAAATACTAAGGTGTAGAAAAAAAGATAATGTTTGAAATGTATGCTTACACTATAAGGTTAGACTAAACAAGACGAATTTACGATGTAAAATCCATATATCAACATAATGATAGATAGAGAAGACCAACAGTAGACGTACAAAAATGCAGAAAAACTAAATTAAAAAAAAACAATCGACAAATACAAACAACAGTGAAAAAACAGGACAGCACGTCTATAACATAAAGTAAATATAGTATATTCACAAAGAACGCTTTCCACACAGCATTTTGATCCGGGCCTCTTTGAGAAAATATTACATAAATTTCCCTACTGACACCCTTGATTGCAGACCCGTCCGAAGATGAGATGTAATTCTGCTTATCAAGGTCCCACACCGTCCTCTTTTCTGACCACAACAAACATAAAACAGATAAACAAAAAGGCTCTACTATAGAATTGTGTAAGACTAAGGCTACAACAAACTAGTCCACTTATCTTTTTGTGATCCTTCCTCCGAAGAATAAATGCCCGTGACAGTATTGTTGCCTCCAACATATGCAACAGGTAGAGCAAAATTTCATCGATGCAGATTGCTCCCACATATAGAACTAGCCATCTTGTTTCACTGGTTGAATGACTGTGCTTCGTCTTGGCTGCAGAAATGTTGTTTGATTACTTTAATTTTTCTTGACGAATCCAACCTGGAACTGCATAGAGTGATGATAACTTCCTTCTCAAAGACGTTGATGAAGAAAATACGAACTTCTATTGGTAAAGTTCAGCAACTATTATGATTGAAGTGTGCTGTTTACTCTTTGAGTTTCTTCTCGCCGGCACTAGTTTGAAGAAGGCTGGTTGGCATAGGTTGCGCAGAAATTTCTATTCAGAAAATTCGTAGATGTGGCTAGGGACAGTAGTATCGTTTTCATAAAATCTTGTGGGTAGAACGAAATCCCGTGTATACTTGGCCACCAATTTATACTGTTACCTTATACTTATTGAAGGCTATTGGGTAACGAGTATATTAATGTGCTGCACTGGTCTTGTAAGGTATTTTGATATAATAGACAACAGTCTAAACAGTAACGTGAGGAATGGCCAACTTGAATAATCTTGATCAACAGCTTGTTTGTGTACGTTTTATCACATTTAATATGACACAATACAACATAAGTGTACTTCACTTCTTTTGAGAGCATATGATGATTCGACGGTACATCAAAAATACAAATGTGTTCAGTAGCAGACATAAGCAATAATGTTGTGCTGGTTTAACGTCAGAATGTCTCTGTATCGTCTACGACGCCTTCGTTCTTTACAAATCCGTATTTATTCAAATCACTTACTGTCCTTCTCCTTACGCCACATACACTCAGGCACACATCATAATGAATTGAGTCAATTATCCTGACTCTGGAATATTTTATAACAATAAACACTGGTCTGTCGCTCTCACATAAATATCCGTACACTTTGTACACACAAGCCAAACTCCACTGCTCTAACGATAAACTTTCTTCCCCCCGCAGCAGACCCTGTCAACGTCATAAACTAAATACCTGTGTAACACACATTCCCCCACTCGCACGCTTTTACACTCGAAGCGTTTTCGCGTTCTGCTCCGTTGCGCACAGCGATGATTTACCAGCCTGTGAGCAAAGTGAGAGGTAACACACGTCTATGCAGCTCATCCTACAGGTGCTCAATCGGACTCATGTCTGGAGACAGGGATGGCCAGGGAAGGGTGAGAATGTTGTTGGCAGTCAGGAACTGTGTGGTCAACCGTGCACAATGGGGTCTGGCGTTGTCCTGTTGAAACAAAGACCTTTGGGCAGCCAAAAGTGGAAGGACATGGGGTCGAAGAATTTCATTGGCGTATCGTTGCGCATTCAAGCCTCCTTCAATGTGCACCAATTGACTCCTTCCGTTGTAACTGATCATTCCCCACACCATTGCACCTCCACCACCGTGCGGCGGAGCTTCATCAACGCAATTTTGGGCAAAACGTTCATTTCGCCTACGGTAGACCCTACGCCGTCTATCATGACGCTGCAACAAAAAGAAAGATTCGTCACTAAACCAGACACGTCTCCATTGATTATCAGCTGCCCAGGGACGATGCTGGTTGGCCCAAAGAAGTCGATTTTGGCGATGGTGGCGCGTAAGGACAGGTCCTCGGTGAGGTCGTTGTGCCCAAAGTCCAGCGTCATGCAGTCTATTCCGGACAGTTTATTCAGACACATGACGTCCTGCAGGCAATGACTGAGCAGTTGAGGAAGCTGTTGTAAACCTGTCTCTGAGGTGACGAAGCCGAATAAAGCGATCCTCCGCTGCTGTTGTCACTCTGGGTCGTCCACTGCGATGCCGGTCTTCAACTGAGCCAGTGGCTTGTAACCGGTGCCAAAGTCGACTGATGGTACTCTGATGCACGTTTAGATGCCTGGCAACCTGACTTTGACTTTCGCCTGCATGCAGTCAGTCAGCCAATAGCAATGTTCCTTAAATTTATCGATAGAGACGCCATAAATGTCTACTTGAAAATGAACTGAATTTTTGTTTGTGTAGCGTTATCCTTTTATAGGGTTTCAGTTGCGTAGTCAGTGAATAGTGTTCACCCCAAATTTTGTTGCTTTCACGTGCGCGCAACATGAGCTGTGGTCAAAAATTGCGTCATAAACACTATTGACCACTGCGTTGTAACGATTACAAAAACAACACAATTCAGGTCAACACGTGCATTTGACACTGTAAAGAACATTTGAGGCTGGTTTTTATATACCCTAGCACCAAATTTTACTTACAAACTCATAAAAACGCGCCCTCGGATAGCTATGCGTTTCTTTTTTTGAACAGTACAGTATATATATTCGTATTTGGCTCTGACATCATTCATGAAACAAGATATCCCCACACGTAATTTGTGTGTGTGTGTGTGACGTCATATTTCTTTTAAACCCCTTTCATCACAAAACTGTGGACCCCCCCCCCCCCCCCCCCACCCTTTTTTCGTCAATGTGTGACGTCATATGCGGTCACCCCCATAAGTCAGGTACCCATTTACATCTGGGTAGATTGAAGCGTGACGCTAACAGGATTGAATAGATTTAAACAAAATTAGGCAGTAACTAGAATACAGTGAACCAAACCTTGCTGAAGACTGTAATGGAAGTAAGAATTGAAGGCACACTTGTTAGAGGAAGATAAAGTTATCAGTGGGAAGACCTGACATGACAGTCTACCAGAGTGTACCAAATTGACAACAGACAAAACGAGCTGGATATCGTTACAGTCGACCTTCGTTGTGGAGGTAGCAGCTGTTGATGATGAAGCAGACAACTGATGAACCCGTTACAGTTGGAAGAAAATGGGGACAGAAGACATCGATGTCTTGGCACATCCAAATACATTCTTCCTGTTTTCTTGCAAATTATTTTGAATTAATTTTGAGCCGACCCTTTTTCAGATTGGGAACTAGCAAGGCTTGTGAAGTGGGAAGGGGATGGTGAGAAAGTCATCCGGTTTTATGTAGAATCCATATAACACAACAGTACAAAAGTGACCTTTGAGCTGTCAGCTTACACAAAAATGTTGCTGCCACAGAAATGTAGTTCAGTATGGGAATGTTTTGAGGACTATTTTCATTGTACACGGACATCTCCATCAGTGTTCCGATCTCTTCCCTTAGATCGCACAAGGCAGATCTCAGCACAGTGCACGAACTCCATAGCACTGGCGAGGATCCCAATGTCTGTATTCAGGAATCATAGATTCTATTGATATTTTTGGGGTGGGTAGATTTTCCTAATTTTGTAAATGTTGCCAGGGCAGCTGCCGTATGGACTACTCTTTACGATTTCCAACCGTCGATGGATTTTTAACGTGCACAACTTGCACACAAGACCTCCTATTTGTTCGCCCTTATCCGAGAAGGTTAGGCATTCGATCTCACTACCCATGAGATGGGGTTGGGGGGGGGAGGGGTGGGGGGGGAGGGAATGACTTCATTAGGACCCACTGGTTTTGATAAAAATTCCATCAATTATTTTCCCTGTACTGGGAACCAAACCCGGTACCTTTATAATTAGAGGCGGACGCCACACCTTTTAGCCACTCCGACAAGGGAATGTTCAATCAAAACCCTTTAGCTCCCCGAGGAGCATAGGCTTTCAACAAACACATGCCAAGTTTTCGTGTCCTGTGCCATCCGCTCAAGTTCTTTCCATGTTTTCCTCATCATTTTCACCTCTGTTTCCAGTTCTCTTCTCCGTGTATTTTTTGGTCTACCTCTGCCGCTCTTTCCCTGTGGATTCCAGAACAAGGACTACCTTGTAATGCTATCAACAGGTTTCCTCAATGTGTGTCCTATCCATCACCAGCGTCTTCTTCTCAACTCTTGTTCCACTGGCACTTGCCTGGTTCTTGTCATCTCTTGTTCCACTGGCACTTGTCTAGTTCCTCTCATCTCTTGTTCCACTGGCACTTCTACGCAAGCACATTTTGAAGCCGTTTATAAAAGCTTTTGTCTAGTTGCTAGAGGTTAACAGCATCTGATTTTAGGGGTTACAACGTGTAATGTAATGTAAAAGTATTATTGGTCTAGTGAACGCTGTGACGTTTCAGCGTTAGTTGTCACGCACGGTGACCAAGAGACGAGACCCTTTTCTAGACGACCGTCGAACCGATAAGACGTGTCCTTGGAATGTTTTATTGCCGGGCTTATATTGCCGCACAATTATAGTACATTAAATAATGGACATGGGTCAGTCCAATGTGATAACGAAGAAAGATGAAGGTACAGGTTAGTAATTGACTAAACCTTGTCAACGTGAATATATAGTCCGCCTTAGTTATTCTAATGCCAGACGCATAATCTCACTGTCGGTGTATTGGATTTTCCAACCACGCGTGCATACAGTTATGCGGTTCTGACTACTATGTTTTCAAGCTAGGAGACAAAGGACTGATTTGTAAAGGAATAATATTTGAAGTATGAACTGCAACTTATTATTTATAATTCTTCATGATGACCATGTGTAAACTGTTCTTGTATGGAATCGATATAATAAATGTTTGTGGACTCGAGAAAGGACTTATCAAATCTATAACGTCAGAATTTGACTGTATGATGAAGTTGTCAATATTATATCCCACCTTCGCGTACTTCACCATCAAGAGCACGATCTCATAATTTACTGAGAAAAGACAATGGATAATTATATGTAAACGTAAATAGAAGAGCCAGTATAAACCAGCCCCATTAACAGTGTTAACGGCAACAGTGAGAAGCCAACGGTAACAGTGGTTGGCCATCGTGTGGGGGGACGACGAAAAAAAAAAAAGATTTTCTTGTTTACATGTGTTGCCAACTGTTTACCATTACAAGCAAGTCACATGATCTGCATAACACTACGTTGAACACATGACTACGCAATGCAACTCTGACGTCACTACATCGTGCGTAGATGCCGCGCTTCGAAAGGAACAACCGTCAACTCATTCCAGTTTTGATTAATATTTGCTTAATCAAGAAGACCAGACAAGAGAATACTGTGATCAGCCAATCATGAGCAAACAGTACTAGGCACTAGTCTAGTCCGTTGACGAATTTGCCATCGCCGGAGCCTTCAAAAGATAAGTTTAGACCTAGGACGATTGTCATTCATTAACACACTAACGAGTCCATACCATTTTGCAGGCATGTCCTCTCTATTAATTGTTTATCGATGTTCTATCTGTTTCTTTTTGTCCGTTGATGTTGTCCGTTATTTGCGGGTATGGATGGGCGGCGGTTCATAATGAATAAAAATGGCTCTCAGGATGCCGATATTCATTTTGAATGTTCCTAAGGCTGTGAATTAATAGCACCTCGCGAAGAAAGCGTCGAATTATCGTTATCGGTGATCGTTCGGGTTCGGTCTTGCATTAATTCACTTTGCATGTTAGGTGTATAGTCATGTTTTAACTGTTGTTTTCATGTGTATTTGGTTCTTGGATTTTATTCATTTGCAGTCCTATGTTCGTAAGCTATCTTGTTATTCTGATCTAGCTATCTTTTATTTTAATTAAATGTATTGTATTAACGTCAAATGAGTCCTGTGACGTCATCTTTCATAGTACAAAATATGTTCGTTTCCTCAGTTAACCTTCACCCTTCTACATTTCCGGTTAGTACACTTGGTTTTATAATAGCATTTATTTTTGTGAAAATGTCACTTTTGTATTGTGCTCCTGTTCTGTAATCCTTGGTTAACCCATTTGTATTGTTTGTATTCATTACATATTTTATTAATTTAATATTAATGCTATAATTTCTTCATTAATTATAGTGTAGATGAATATGATGAAATTTTTATAAGCTTTGATGAGGAATTAGGGACTTTGCACATATTTGCAGTAGTGGTCCTAGAAATGGGCAATGCACTTTATGCCTCATGATTAAGGCATAAATTATAATGATTAATTATTAAAACTTTATAACATATTAATACATATCTAATATAACTTAGTACACTTTCTCAGTACTATATTGTGAACTTAGTGACAATTAAGACTAATTATTTGGGGATAATACACATAATTATTAATATTAAGCGCTTGATATAATTTCAGCAGCTTATATAATTAACTATCATAACTATTTATGATAGATATTCAGTGAGTATATATATAATATTTCTACAAAATATTATAGTTTGTGGAACTTATACATAGCAATACAGTAATATTATTATCGACATAGATTACATTGTCGATTACAAGACATAAGTAATTAAATACTTAAATAATTAAACTCCAAGAATGCTTACCTTGGACCATTTCATTAAAATTGGAAAAGATTGTAATAAAAAGGGAGAGGCACTCCTTGAATTTGCTGAACAACAACTGTCAAGATATAAGGCAGCGATGGAAGAACTTGAAAGAAAGGAGGCTGAAAAGAAAGCTGAATTAAGACAAGAAGAAGAAAGAAAGGTGGCAAGAGATGAAATCCTACGGATTGAAGAAGAGAATAAATTGAAACGACAAGAAATCATACTGCAGCAAGAAATGGAACTGCAACGGCTTAAATTGGAAACAGCAAAACTTAATTCGCAGAGTGCTGCATCAAGCCAAAATGATAATGCTCAATCTGGATCTTCATCCACCCGACTTAAGGGCAATTATTACTTTAAACTACCACCATTCAAGTTACACATGGATGACCTTTCATCGTGGCTGGCGCGCTTTGAGGATATATGTAAAGTCAATAACCTTGACAAAACTGCATGGGCACTTAAACTTAAGGAATTTCTGGATGGCGAACCTGCAAGTGCAGCACAAAATATAGATCCAACATTATCCACAGACTATGAGGCCATTAAGACGTTGTTATTACGCCGTTTCCACTTGAACGAAGAGTCATGTAGATTACGTTTTAAAAGTTTGTTGCCAGATAACAATAAAGATTTCACAGGTTTTATTGCTAACATACGCAATACTTTTAACAGATGGGCTGAACTGGCAGGTGTCAACAAATCTTACGACAAGTTAGTCGATTTGTTATTGAGGGATAAAGTATTATCTTCTGTCAGCCCACCATTCTTTGCTTATCTGCAAGAAAGAAAACCAGAATCTATTGATGAGTTAGAAAAAATTTCTTTAAATTACTGCACAGCTCATCCGAATGCTAATATTTCTGGCTCGTTGACAAGAGAACCACTTCCTGTAGCCTCCAATATGGCATATCATAATCATAACAAACCTAGAACACACAGTGTGGACAGAGGTAGGTTCAAAGGAAACTATGACATTAATTTTCATAAGGGACAGAATAACTTTAACAATAACTTTAATAGAGGAAGACAACAAACCAGAAATTATTCACCTCAGTCAAGATACAACAGTAATCCACGTAACTCAAGTTATAATCGTTCATATAATTATAATAATGGTAACAAGTGGAACAATAGCGATAATTATAACTCGAGACATCGAGATAACAGTTACAATAGAGGACAACGGGATAATTCATCTAATTATTCTCGTCATCGTTCTCATTCTCATAGATCGACAAATTATAACCATAATACAGGGGCAGCCGTTACTACTGCTACAACCCCTGGTGTTGAGAGTTCACCTACTGATAACAAAATACAGTCTTCATCTACTTGTTTTGCAATGAATTATAACGTGGCAAATAGTTGCCCAACATGTAATCTTATATTTCAGAAAGCAAAAGAGACAGTTCTGAACTGCGGACACATTCTACCAGAAGTCAGTCTAGCAGTCAATGATGGAACAGGCTCGCTGATCTTCAACAGAGGAAAAGTTAATGGATCCATCGTCTCAGTCTTAAGAGATTCGGGATCGACCACGATCGGAATCCGTCAGACACTTGTTCATCCGAATTGTGCAACTGGAGAACATGTCAGGTGTATGACCTTTGGTGGAACCATAGAATGTTATCCAACTGCTATTATCTATCTTGAAACACCCTTTTTCACAGGCAACGTTAAAGCATGCATGTTAAGAAACCCAATTGCCGACCTTATGGTGGGATGCATACACGGGAGTAAAGATTGCACACCAGAAGAGATTATTGAATGGGAAAAAAATAATCTATGCATCGGAAATGCAGCAATAACCAGAGCACATACAAAAAAATTAGAGACTATGGACACTGAAAACAAGGAAACAGACGATCATGAAAGTATCGAGATTCATTCTGCTATTGACCGAGTATCCTTTGCTGCAAAACAGAGGGAAGACAGGTCACTAACAAAATTTTTTTCACTGGTCAACAAAGCTGACAATCTTGCTATGAACAAAAATAATAGTCATTGGTTTAGCATTAAAAATGACATTTTATTAAGATGTTTTATGGATAAAACTCAGATAAGACAACAAGTCATGGTACCTTTTGCTTTTAGACGGTACATACTTCAACACGCACATGATTCTAAGTGTGCAGGTCACATGGGTTATACTCGTACACGTTCGCGAGTATTATCGTCTTTTTTTTGGCCGGGAGTATCACGAGATATTTCACAGTACGTACGCTCCTGTACGATATGCCAAGAAGTGAAAGCACGGGGAGCCTTTCACACGGCGCCTATTCAGGCTTGTGACATATCTGTGAGACCTTTCGACAAAATGGCCATTGATATCATTGGCCCACTTTTACCATCAGCCAGAGGACATAGATTTATTCTCACTTGCATCGATTTATGCACACGATGGCCAGAAGCCATCCCATTAAAAACAACCAACACCACAGATGTAGCTGATGCACTACACCTTATCTTTTCTAGAGTAGGTTTTCCTAGAAAACTTTTGTCAGATCATGGTTCTCAATTTATATCTGAGACTATGACAGAGGTAATGAAGACTTGGCAAATAGATAGAAATCTCAGCAGCATTTATCACCCAATGAGTAATGGTGCTGTAGAAAGACTTAACCGCACACTCAAACAAATGTTACATAAAGTTACAGTTAACCATCCACACGACTGGGACAGAGTTCTACCAGCTGTGTTATTCGCTTATCGAGAGGTGCCACATGAACAAACTGGCTTCTCTCCATTTCAACTAGTCTTTGGCGCTCCACCAAGAGGTCCTATGGGACTAATAAAAGACTTATTGATTGACTCCGAGATGACTCAGGATACCCAGTCATCCTATGAGTATGTAATTAATCTCCGGAATAACATTATTGATGCCTGTAAAATGGCAACAGCTTCATCTGAGGCTGCGAAAGAGAAAGCTAGAACTTTCCAAAAACAGTAATAGACGATTACGTCAATTATTTCCAGGAGATCAAGCTTATGTGTTATTGCCACATAACAATAATAAACTACTAATCTCGTGGAACGGTCCTTACCAGGTTATCAATAAGATTTCTGATGTTGATTATGTCCTGGACATTAAGGGACATCACAAAATATTTCACATAAATATGCTCAAGCAATTTCATACTCGACCTGAACATCTACAAGCTATTTTTCATGAACTAGATGACACTTTCGTACCTAGATGTCACTATTCTAATTTGTCTGTTATCCAGGAAGAAGAATCATCTTTTCCTGAGGTACAGTTAGCATTACCTGTACCTGTAGTACAGCCTAGTGAATCTTGGCGGGATGTAACCATCTCCTCGTCAGTTACACCGCAACAGCATCAACAGATAGCTGAACTTCTACAATCCTATCAAGATGTGTTAACCGACATTCCAGGTCGCACATCAGTCATTAATCATGACATCACTCTTAATGATGATACTCCAATTCGGGTACATCCATATTCTGTTCCTCTACACTTTCTTACTAAAACTACTAAGGAACTTGAACAGATGTTATCTTTAGGAATTATCGAAACTAGTAATTCCCCATTTTCTTCTCCATTAGTTATTGTCCGAAAGAAGGACAATAACATTAGACTATGCGTCGACTATAGAAAATTAAATGCACAAACGATAGTTGATAGCGAACCACATCCACTTCTCGATGACTTACTGCCACGTCTATCGACAGCAACTATATTCACTAAGATAGACTTAACTAAAGGTTATTGGCAGATACCACTAACCGAAAAAGCTAAATACTACACAGCGTTTTCAACTCCGCTAGGTCTATACCAGTGGAATGTGATGCCTTTTGGGCTTGTTAACGCTCCAGCTACCTTTGTTCGCATGATGCGACACATTTTTTCAGGTAGACCAGACATTATTACATACATAGATGACATATGCTTATTTAGTTCATCTTTTGAGGAACATGTTTTGGGTCTCGAATACGTTTTGGATACATTAAGAAATAACAATTTAACTGCTAAACCCACAAAATTACAAGTAGCGTTTCACGAAATAACTTTTTTGGGTCACATTATTGGAGCAGGATATATCCGAACACTACCCAGTACAGTTTCAAAAATTTTAAACATTTCCGTTCCTCAAACGAAGAAACAGGTTAGAAGCTTGTTAGGTCTAGTCCAATATTACAGTAGATTCGTACCTAACCTGTCATCCATCACGGCTGTATTGTCCTCATTACTGAGGAAGGACATGCCAGTGAAGGTGACATGGACTAATGAGTGTAATAATGTATACCTTAATATTATTAATATCTTTTCAAACCCACCTATTTTGAGACTTGTTGATGCTTCCAAAAAGTTTATTCTCCGCACAGATGCGAGTAACTACGGAATTGGCGCATGTTTGCTCCAATACCATGACGACATCCTCCATCCAAACTTGTACGTGTCACGAAAACTGAAACCACCAGAAGTGAAATACTCTACCGTTGACCGCGAACTTTTAGCCGTCGTGTGGGCGATAACCAAACTTGAGAAATTTCTACTGGGAGCCCCTTTCGTAGTACAAACTGATCAAAGGGCCGTAGCATCACTACGACGGGCGAATCATAAAAGTCCAAAGCTCACCAGATACTCTATTCTCCTTCAACCATTCAACTTTACGATTGAGTACATCTATGGGACAGACAATATCGTCGCAGACGCACTATCTAGAAATCCTTTGGATGTATAGCAATCAACACTGACACTTTTCTAATACGTCAACCGAAATTACGTGTCACAGAAGAATGAATCCTATCGCGAAATTCTTAACATGGAGATAAACCTTTGCTTACAATTCAACTAAATAACTTGTACAGACGATTGCGAAAACGAAATGAACTAAATCAAATGACACTATGGTCGTATTTACACCAGAACTTTGTGTGAATTTCATTTATGACAAAACTATTGGACACATTTCCTTGCATCAAGTGAAAATAATAGAAAACACTATCAAAGTAACTCAGTATGCGACATGAACAATTGTCAATAGCTTCGATTCTCATGAACTGAAACATTTAAATATTTGTTTGTTAATCGGAATTCACAATGATCAAGCCTACGTATGGATCATCATATCCAACTTTCATTAATTTTAGTTAATTACGTTAAAATAATGGAAAATAAAATAAAAAGGTGAGATAAATATGAAAAAAATGAAATGAAATTTGAAGATGAAAAAAAAATTTTGAAAGAAGAAAAAAAATAAGATCTCACATGATTCTTAGATAATGTTATTGTATGTAACTATTATGTTTATTAATTAGGTTGATACATTACATACTATATTATTGTTTAAATTAGTTAGATAGGTTTTAACAACTTAATACTACACTTATTTAATTTCCAACACACATAATTAAGTTAAATTTATACATTACTGTCTTTCGCTACTTTATTTTTCATTTATTTATTTTTTCTACTTAACATATCCCTTCAGTTCTCTCACATTAGATTTGCAATAACTTTATTTTGATTACACACTCAATATAATTAATTAATTAAATTTTAACTCGTTAAATTAGTCTGACATGACAGTTCATTGCGACATATTTTAATTTAATTATTTAATAGATATCAACATTAGTCATTTATGTATAACACTTATGTATAATATGATTATTAATATATTAGATGACTGTTACTGAGTCGACATGACCACGACACTGTTCTAGACAGAACATCGTAGTCCATATGCCGCATTGTTGGTTAAATTTTTCGATATTGTTAAATTTTTTTTTTTTGGTATTCATTCAGATAGGTTTTTGAAAAAAAAAAAAAAAAAAAAAATCTATCTAATAGATTTTTTTTTTTTTTTTTTCCCCCAGTGGACAGGGAATTGTTACGGCAGATTTATTGGCATGGTCTGCTAGAGGTTAACAGCATCTGATTTTAGGGGTTACAACGTGTAATGTAATGTAAAAGTATTATTGGTCTAGTGAACGCTGTGACGTTTCAGCGTTAGTTGTCACGCACGGTGACCAAGAGACGAGACCCTTTTCTAGACGACCGTCGAACCGATAAGACGTGTCCTTGGAATGTTGTTTTATTGCCGGGCTTATATTGCCGCACAATTATAGTACATTAAATAATGGACATGGGTCAGTCCAATGTGATAACGAAGAAAGATGAAGGTACAGGTTAGTAATTGACTAAACCTTGTCAACGTGAATATATAGTCCGCCTTAGTTATTCTAATGCCAGACGCATAATCTCACTGTCGGTGTATTGGATTTTCCAACCACGCGTGCATACAGTTATGCGGTTCTGACTACTATGTTTTCAAGCTAGGAGACAAAGGACTGATTTGTAAAGGAATAATATTTGAAGTATGAACTGCAACTTATTATTTATAATTCTTCATGATGACCATGTGTAAACTGTTCTTGTATGGAATCGATATAATAAATGTTTGTGGACTCGAGAAAGGACTTATCAAATCTATAACGTCAGAATTTGACTGTATGATGAAGTTGTCAATATTATATCCCACCTTCGCGTACTTCACCATCAAGAGCACGATCTCATAATTTACTGAGAAAAGACAATGGATAATTATATGTAAACGTAAATAGAAGAGCCAGTATAAACCAGCCCCATTAACAGTGTTAACGGCAACAGTGAGAAGCCAACGGTAACATCTGTACATGATCTGTTTTGTTGAGAACCTGCTTGCTCATCTCTCAGTTGCTTGTCTGTGGACTCTTTTAATCTCTCAAAGATGATTCTGTTTAATACTTTTCCTGGCACTGATAGTAACATTATTCCTCTATAATTTATGCACTCTTGTAAATTTCCCTTCTTAGGCAACTTGACCAGATAACCTTCCTTCTATTCTGCTGGTATTTCCTCTCTCTCCCAGACTTTGCCAAGTAGTTTGTATAATATCTCTGTAGAGGTATCAATATCTGTTTTGATGGCCTCTGCTGGAATGCCATCTGGACCAGTTGCTTTTCCATCTTTCAGTAGCTTTATAGCTTTCTTTATTTCTTCTATACTTGGTCGTTCACAGCTGATTTGTAGCTCCTCTTCTGCTGGCTGGATGTCTGGGGGATTAGTTGGAGCTGGTCTATTGAGAAGTTCCTCAAAATGTTCTGTCCATCTCTTCATTTGTTCTTGTATATTACTTGTACTAAGCAATTTTCCATTCTTATCTTTTATGAGGCCATTTGCTTGCTTATATTTTCCTGTTAGCTTCTTTGTGTTGTTGTACAGGTCCCTAATATTTCCTTTGACTGCAGCTTCATCTGCTTCCCTTGCCAACTCTTCAATATACTTCCTCTTGTCTCTTTTGATGTTTCTTCTTAATTCTTTGTTTGCTATGTACACTTCATGAGCCGTGGCTTTGGAGCTTCTGGTTTTGCTTCTGTTTAAATCTGCTTTCTTGTTTTTCCTGTCTTCTATCTTACTAATGGTTTCTGTTGTTATCCATGCTTTGTGCGGATGTTCTCTTTTTCTCAGTACTTCTTCATATGTCTCGTTCCATATATTTTTTACTTGTTGCCAGTGGTCTTCCGTATCTGCTTCATATCCCAGCTGTTGGAGTACTTGGTATTTGTTGGATACTGTGATAGAAAACTTTTCTCTTATTTCCTGATTTCTTAGATATCCCACATTATACTGTTGTCTATAGATATATACTGTTGTAAATTTCTTGTTTTAATTTTGTTTTAGTCAACAAGATGGTGGTCTGATACAACATCTGCTCCTCTACATACTTTTACATCATGCAATGATGACCTAAACTTCTTACTTATGCATATGGGATAAATCTGATTCTCAGTTCTGTGGTCTGGTGATATCCATGTTGCTTTATGTATTCTTTTAAGTGGAAATATGCTTCCTCCTATAGCTAGTTGATTTGAAGCACAGAAGTTTGCTAATAGTTCCTCATTCTCGTTCATCATACCTAATCCATGCTGTCCCATTATTTCTTCAAAGCCGGTGTTGCCTGTTCCTATTTTCGAGTTTAGGTCCCCCATCAAAATTGTGATGTCCTTTCTTTTCTTTTTGTCCACGGGAATGTTAAGATTGCCAAAAACTGCCAGGTTAGGAAAATATAATAAATGGAAACAAATTTTAAAAGGTCAACTCCAACAAAAATGGAACGGAAGTATGCTGGTGTATTAGCCATATATTTAGCAGAGTTGTCTTGAACTCTCTCCTAACAAATCTTCTCATTTCTAGTTCCACGGGCACGTGTCTGGTTCTTGTCATCAGTTTCACATTGGCGATCGTGTCTGTTATGATTAAAACTCATAACATATCGGTCGTTATCAGATGGGTATCGATTAGATACCATGTTGTTGATGTACTGTATCCACGGATTACCCGGAAGTACGTCATTGCCTTTTGGGGCAGTTTTTGGCAGGTCAACCGGTCTCAGTGTGGCAGAAGTGAAGGAAACTTCGAGGCCTTTTCTGTGTGTATCTCGATGTGGACGGACGCATATATGTCTAGCTCCTGGATGGTGTTATTTCTACAGCGTCCTAAAGTGTTTCAACATCTAGATCGCCCATATACTTCATTGGGTCGATGCTAGAGTATTAAATTGTGAGGAGTAAATGCTGTATTCTGATGCACGTGAGTTGAGATTTTAAAATAAAATCTGCATGCAAATGTCGAGGACATCTTGTCATTAGCCGACTGAATAGCGACGCTCAAGACTGGCTAGGTTATGCCAAGGTCATACACATATATTTCATGAATTAACAGGAGCATTCAAACTGTGAATAAACATGTATCGTCTTAACGTCCAACCTGGCCTTTGCAACATCTTTATTGTTGGAGAGCAGGAATGTGTTTGAAGGCTGATTGATACTCATTACACACAGATATAATTGGATAAAGGAGGGACCTCCCGAAGTACCCCTTCGACATAATAAAGCACATATATCAATAACTATCGTATCAGTGTCACACCATTTCAATCCTTCTACTCTGCGCCATCCCCCTTTTATGAAAGTCTAATTTCAAGGTTGTCATTTTTGTTGTTCATGTTGACATTTCAACTGAAGATCCTAATTTTTATGTTGACTTGATTTCTTTTGACTGCTATATATTTTCCAATACAAGATAGCTGCTCTGATTTTTTAAACTTGTATCATTTATCAGGATTGGGAGATTGCCATCATAACACCGATTTTCAAAAAGGTTGACAATCGACAATGTGGAAACCACAGAGGCATATCCCTTCTCAGTGTCCCTGGTAAAATCTACTCTAGAATCCTAGAGCCACAATTGGATGAAGCCCAGTGCGGATTCCGAGCAAACCGAAGTACTCAAGACCTAATCTTCACACTCAGGCAGCTGAGTGAAAAGGCCCTTGAGTACAAGAGTGAGATCCATCTTTGTTTCATAGATCTGGAAAAGGCGTTTGACAGGGTCCCCTGGAGCAAACTTTGGGACTGTTTGGCAAGGAAGAACATTCCAGCACCTCTGATTCATGCTATACAGAGCTTCTACAAGTCTTGCAGAAATTATGTGAGGACAGCAAACTATAAGTCAGAAGAGTTCAGGACCACCACTGGTGTAAGATAAGGCAATATCCTGTCACCTTGTCTTTTCATACTCCTCATGGACGATGTCATCAAGGCATGTAAGGAGAGAACAAGAAAGTATTCAGTGGGGTACTGGAAGATGAGAAGGTCTGTATTTCAGAGCTAGCATTTGCTGATGATGTTGTCCTGATTACTAAATCAGAGACACATCTCCAATCCAACCTGCAAGTCTGGAAGGAAGAGCTGGAGAAGAGAGGGATGGTCATAAGCAGCTCTAAAACAAAATCCATGGTGATATCACGAGAAGAAAGAAAACATCAGATTAAGTTGGGAGAACAGGTCCTGGAGCAGGTCGACCACTTTAAATATCTCGGAGCTATTATAGACCGAAAGGGAGGCATCAAAGAAGAGTTGGCCACTCGAAAAGCAGCGGCTGGGAGACTTTTTCAGGCCATAAATCGAGGTTTCCTCAGCAAGAAAGAGGTTGGTAAGAAAACGAAGATGGCTGGATACCGCTCCACCTATGTCCCAGTCTTGACATATGGATGCGAGTCATGGGCAATGACTACAACCCACAAAAGCCAGATCCAAACCTCAGAAATGAGGTATCTGAGGAAGGTGGTTGAAGTAACAAGAAGAGACATGGTCCGCAACCAGACGATACGTCAAGGCCTAAAATCCCACCCGCTGCAGACCCAAATAGAACAGTCCCAACTAAGATGGTTTGGCCATGTCTGCAGAATGGGAGAAGATCGGCTACCACGACAAGCATGGGAAACAAAGAGCCAGGGATCCAGACCTCCAGGACGACCCAGAGTCCGCTGGGAGGACAACATTAGACAATCTTTGAAGGACCGAGGACTAGAATGGAACCAGGCCAGGAAGAAGACAGCTGATAGAATAGTCTGGCGCTCTCTCTTCCAAACCTCTACACCTCACGGTAGAAGGGGAACGACTAAGTAAGTAAGATCATTTATCTTGTGACCTGCTTGTGTTTCCCATTTTACCCCCATGGTTATTTCAGCGAGACGAGATCAAACTCTTGCAACTCTTTTGAACCGCTGATACAGGGAGCTTAAAAAAAAAACACAAAAAACAATCAGCGAGTAGCTTCTGCAGTATTTCACAGTTAAAATTTCTCCCTCGTTGTTATATGTTGCTGATGTAACTAGAAAAACAGCATATTCTTTGTTGAAATTTAACACAGATTTTGTACTTAATGGTTCATGTAATACAAAGAGAAGTAATAATTGTCATTTATACATGTATAGCCAAAAGGTTTCTTTATAATTTGCAGTCTCTGATTGTCAACGTCGCTACATATGACATAGAATGCTGACTTAATTAACAGATATGACTGGGTAAACCCTAGCTTGACAGAATATCCAGACTAAAAGAAATACCCAGTATCTCTGGCTTGCGCTTGAGGCGACAGACACACTGTCGTAATTGTATACTGGTGCAACTACAACAGAGATTGCCACTGGGGATGGCCAATGGTACGTTATCAAGAAGGTCTCCAGAAATTGGCTCGTTAAGAAAGAAAGAGACCTATTCGAGATAAGGACAAGAAGAAGAGAATGTGAATGCTCTCCACTAGATGATAGTGTTTTCCAATAAATTATGGAAAGTGTTCTATTTCCTCATGACCTTGGCTTCTGCCTTCAGATCTCGACAAAGAAAGAGCCCCCAGTCTAATCTAAATGTAGAATTTTTCCTATAGATATATACTTAACACATACAGCACGAGTGATACATTAACGAACTTAGTAATAATCAACGCGGCTGTATAGTTTATTAGTTAAATATACTACTGGACAAAAGTTAAGGGCCGCCATTCAGTTTAGACAAGGTTTATATAATTCTTCGTGAGCAGGGTCGATTTTCCAAATGTCCGGTAGCTTGAAATCTCTCAAGAAGTCTGAATGGTAGAGTGGGACACTGCTAAATGTCTTGCAACATGACGAACAGATTGACCATCCTGAATCCATGCCATGGCTCGACCACGGTCTACAGTGCTGAGACTTCTCCTTGGTGGCATGGCTAATGCAGTGATCATTTCGACCACTTGTCATACTGATTTATTGCATACCAACGGTGAATACTCTTTACCGATGATCATTTTCCACGTGCATTCAAATCACTTTTTCACCTTTTGAACTAGTAGGGCGTGTTGCAAAAACCACGAGTTTTTGCAGCAACAATGGCAATTTTCACGTGCGGGTTAAGTGACCCAGTTTTTGGACATTTAAAAAAAAAATTAACCTAGTGCACACAGAAATGTATAAACATTTCTCTAAGCTCAGTTTTAATGACATTTTCACTTGTTCTCCCTATCTCACGTCTAGAGGCCCTCAAACCGCGCCAAAAAACCTCCTCTGATAGAGTCAAGTTAATAATGACCTATCACCCTCACAGCACTGCTGTCAAAAGGATCCTGTTTCGCCACCTACCTCTCCTCCAAGCTGACCCAGTGGCGCGGGAAGCATTTAGTGAGCCACCCTTGCTGGCATATAGACGGGACAAAAATTTGAGGGACCTCCTAGTCCACAGCCGTCTGAAAACCGTCAACGATGGCCACTTTGGAACCAAGCCATGTAACCGTACACGATGTAAGACATGTCAGTATGTAATCGAAACACGTTCAGTCTCGTTCCCTAACGCTAAGTTCACCATCACCCATGGCTTCACATGTGAGTCACGCAACGTCATTTATGCTATTATATGCAAACGTTGCACCATTACGTACATCGGCCAAACGGGCACACGACTGGGCGACCGATTCTGCAGACACCTCTATGACATCTCTCAGTTTAATTCCACACCTGTGGCCATCCACTTCAATGGCCCTGACCACCACGGTGCCACTGACATCCAGGTGACAGCCATCAGATACTGTTCCTCGGACGCCAACAGTCGGTTTCGCCAGGAACAACGCCTCATCCATCTTATGGGTTGCCTCAAACCACACGGTTTGAATACCCAACATTCTTTTCTCTGAGACGCCTTTCTCTATCGAGTCCCTGTTGTATTATGACTTTCTACTTTGATGCGATCACTTTTTTTTTTTTTTTTTTTTTAATTACCATTTTTTTAATTTAATAATTTTATTTATTTATTTAATTTTTTTTTTTTTTTTATTAATTTTTTTTATTTTTCTATTTTTTTTTTTTTCTTTATTTTATTTTATTTTATTAAAAAAAAAAAAAAAAAAAAATAATAATAAAAAAAAAAAAAAAATAAAATAAAAAAAAAAAAAAAAAAAAAAAATTTTTTTTTTTTTTAAATTATTTTTTCCTTTATTATTTTTTATTTTATTTATTTCTTTATTTAGTTTTTATTTATTTATTTATGTTTTAAATTTATTTATTATTATTATTTATTTATTTATATTTTATTTTATTTATTATTTATTGATTACTTTTTTCTTACTCTTTTCCAGTCCTTGTTTTCATTATTTCTTATCTTTATGTACTATCAACTTCCTCTTTCCGGTTTAGTGGCAGCCATCCTGCTTTGCTTCACATGTGACTGGACTTAATATTAAGGGAGTTTTATTTCTCTTATTTCTCTTATTTTTATAGTTTCATGTTCTCTACTTAATTCTCATTTTCTTTCCCTCCTGTCTCTTGTTTGTCTGTCCCTGACGAAGGCCTTGTGGCCGCAACGTAGGTTTTTCTTGTCCTTCTCCTTGTAAGACGTATTACTATTTGTGTGTGTGTGTGTGTATTTTTTTTTTTTTTTTTTTTTTTCAACTGTCTTTACAGTTTGCCAATCAATTATATAAACCTTGTCTAAACTGAATGGTGGCCCTTAACTTTTGTCCAGTAGTATATATACACATATAGGGCTAGTTCAAAAATAAAAATTGATGATGGTGAAAGACAATTCATACACACACAGATGAGATGTAAATAATATAGTTAGTTAAATATGAGAGCGAACCTATGTGAATAGTGAAATGATTGTCACATAATTTGGTTTGCTCTCTTTTCCTCTCCGGCAGTTTTGGTATTTTCGAGTCATTGTTTACACTTTTCCTGTAATAATTCATCATGTCTGTTTACCTGACCATCCCTGCTGAGAGAGTAGACAAGTGATGCAATATTTACCGACAGGGATGTTGGTAAAATTCTCGTGTACCAAACATAGGCACGCCGGATTAACACGAAGTTCGCCCCAGCGAGTTTATTTAGCGCTGATATGGCTATTGTGATTTCCTAATTTCTCTCGTGGAGAGAACACAACCCAGCTGGTCAGACAATGAAGGATTTTCATGCTAATATACAATAAAATATAATTAATTTCTAAAATAAAATAAAAAATAGCTTTGTTAACATTTCAAATTGAAATATTTAACAGGTCGTTATGTTCCCTCCCTTATGCATCACGTGGGTGGAGGGTTGGTCCAAAAATGACAAAAGTAGTCCCTTTCTCCAAGAAGCGTTCTTGGAGTGACAGACTTATTACCCAACAGGCTGTCCATCACCTGGGCATCGATTTATGTTGCATATATTCTCAGAACAATCCACTATTCACTTTTTAGAAAATTTATAGTGGCAATAAAAAGATCGTGTTTCATCCATGCCTGAATAATTAAATGGGTTTATCTCTCTTCCTGGTGACTATGAGTCCCGCGAATCTTATCTCAACTTACCGACTGGTGTGAAGTATTTATGACCTTTAACGTGAACCGTTCACGGTAATTGGCAGCTATGATGCAACAAGTCTGGATAAAGAAGTCTACAATTGTTTATTATCACGTATAACTTAATTAACATGCAAAGTAGGAAAGCAATAGTTGATACCACTCATGTATGGCAAAATCCCACAGAGGGCTTTTACGTTTAACCGTGGCATCGTTTTATCAGGAAGTTCAAAGAAAGAAACTATAATTGAGTGACTTGAGAACTATAGTTATTTATGAACTCTAAAAGAAAGTTGAATTTAAAATTTAAAGTAATTACCAACACATTTAAAATTGTGAAAAGAACTCTATTCGTGATCAGAAGCAACTGAAACTGTCACACATTATGTAAAAATAAACTTACTTTAAAATGAAAGTGGTTAACTCCTTAAACAGTTTTCCATAATGAATTACACATATTGATAAGTACAACTTGTTTTTTTTTTAATTAAAAATTTTTTTTTTTGCACTCAGTACTGTAAATATTGCATGCATGTTTAAAATCACTGACCAATTCAACTAATTGCATGTCATAGTGCTTTCATTTCTTCACATTCTAATATATAACACTATGTTATCATTATAAATAAATTATTTCATGTAAAACAAGTAACGGCTGTCATGGCTCAAATGTACTCCCTAAAATTAGCTCGTAAAAATTTGGGATTTGAACAGGTATACTAAGATTTAACTTCAACCACTCGACATTTTCTCTCAGTATGATACCTGTAAATAATTAAATGAAGCTTTTTTCACATCTTTTCCTTAACGGAAAGTCTGTTTGTATACACATTGTGATATAACAACCAAGATCTTTCTTTCATATTTTTTTAAGTTTAACAATTATAATTAATGAAAATTACTCAGAAGTACAATTATATGCAATATTATTTATTTATTGAGCGTCCGATTGAAAGAGTGGTTAGAGCGCTGGTCTCTCTTGGCAAAGGTGCTGGGTTCCATTCACGGTATCGACACGCTCCCATCTACCCAGCTATAAATGGGTACATGACTTTGCTCGTGAGTTAGGAAGGAAAAAACGGCGAGAACGGGAACTGGTCACCTCACCTCTCAATGCTGGATCCAGTATAGTAAAGTCTCTTACACTTCACTCCACTATGGCAGTATCTGCAGTTGGACCACCTTTACCTTATATTTATTATTCACTGCCCAAATTATGATACCGCACTACATGCACCATACCGCACTACACGCACCATACCACACTACACGTACCATACCGCACTACACGCACCATACCACACTACACGTACCATACCCCACTACACGCACCATACCACACTACACGCACCACACTGATACCTGTTTGGAATGAACATTGAAATCATAATTTCCCACTATATATTTTTGACGAAATTAGAAAAAAATTCATAAAATTTGTTTACACACTATGAATGAATAACATATGAAGCAAACATAAAAACATCTTTACTCTTTATCTCTCCATTCTTTTGCCCTATAAATGAAGGAAAGGTGGAAATATCTGCCTAATGGATTATAATAACTACAACGCAGTGCGATATACCAATTTATTATTTTCAGATAAGAATTACTGTACAGTGCTTCCTGCCTGAGTTAAGTGCCTGCTACCTAGGCAGGAATCACCTATCTAGTGTTACCTACCTGATGGTAGGAAGCACTGTACAGTGCATGTTACCAGTTAAGTACTTAGCGCCTCCTACAGTGGGGCTGCGATTTACGGACACAAAAGCCAAACACGCACGAAACCACGGCCTCGCTAACTGATGAACTAGGAGGGCCCGTTGCCGTGATCAACATGAGCAGTCTTTCGAGACAGCGACCACCAGCGCTCACGATAAATCCAGCCGCATGTAAGCAGTAGATACGATTTCTCATCCAACAGAAAAACATACAGACAAAATATAGTTACTCACTAAAAACATCACGGCTCTGACAAGAACATGTCAAGGGAACTAAAAATTCGCAGCAATAAAACAATAGTTAGACTCCAACAAAAGTTAACATACAGAAGGTGAAGGTCTGATGATGCTCTTATCTAACTAAACACATTAGGCCTTTACACCCCTCCCCATGTTTATTTTATTTGTTTGGTGTTTTTCTTTTTTTTTTTGGTTTTGTTTTATCTCCTTTTTTGTTTGTGAATTTTTATTTTTTACATCAAGCACAATTAGTAATTTTTATTTCCCCTATTTACAATGGTTTGACAAGAGATTTGATGTAGGAAGTATGAGCAACAGAGAAAACCAATATTATATTATTTACAGGCATACAATTCATCCATAACTATGGAATAGGTGTTGAGAATAGATAGACCTAGAGAATTGCACAAAATATTAAAACAGTGTATAACAAGAACTAAAATTAATGTATGAGGATCAATGATGGAGTCAGGATAAGGGGTAGTCTGATGGGTGCTCATGTGGATGATTGCAGATAATTGGTGGATTTGGTGTCAGTCCAGTCACCCCTGGGTTTTCTCACCTTGTTATTGAGACAGGGCAGTTATGAGAGACTTTACTTTTGTTGTTGTTTTTTTAGAGACTTCATTTTAAGGGGTCACACACAGAAAACATTCACATAAATTTAGTTTTGATTTACCCTATTTGACTGAGTGGAGGGGAGAAGAAGGTACTATATTTGGATATTGAAAACCTGACTTTATTTTCTTGAATTAGTACACCATATGTCCTAATTATAACCCATCAAGGGTTGAATGGGATACTTTACAACATTGTTTTTTATTGTAATTCTTTATGTTTTTTTTACGCACATTCACACAATTTTACAGTTTACTATGTTTGGACAGAGTGGAGGGGTAGAAGATACTATATTTAGCTATCGGAAATCAGATTTTATTATTTTGAATTTACTACACTATATATCATATGGCACCTCTTAAGCTCAGCTTCATAATTTAGCTATCGGAAATCAGATTTTATTATTTTGTGGAACAACCGCAATGGGCTATGGAACTCGGGTCAGTAAACTCTAGCCCCACCTGCGATACAGGAAACATCAGGAAAGTCCGCAATACACTCAGTATTTAAATGTATTTGTGAAAGGACTGTGGCCTGCAGGCAACACGCGCTGTATTATATGAGGCGTCGGACGCAGGATTTTAGTTGCAAGCGCGCAGTGGCTTCCCGCCTTGTCGGCTTCGCGAGGTGTGTCAGTGCCTGTCACTAGTCGTGGTGTGCTGCAGAACGACCGTAATAATTTGACTTTACTTTGAATAAATGGGTGCTTTCACAATTGCCTCCGGCTGGCGGAATTGTGGAGCTGCTTCCAATGTGGAATGGGTTCATTTTCTACACAAGACAAGAGGAGGCTGAGACACTTGGGAGTCATGACCCAGGTGGGCCCACCCCTCTTAGAGTGTAATTTACACTGTAAAGGAGAATAATGGGCCGAAACACTTGTTCGACGGGGAAACACTTCTGATGATCAGATTGTCTCCTGTTGTATCGCTCTGTATAGAGTTTCCTATCATAATTATAATCCATCAAGGGTTGAACGCGATACTTTGTCTTAAAAAAAAAACTTTTAGCATTATTGGCTTAATAATCATCACACTTTTATATTTACGTTGTGCTAGAAGTTAAATTAAAACAAAAGGAGATGCCACTTTCACGTAGGCCCTATCGGCAATTATTCATATTATTTGGAACTGAAAACAACAAATACCCTAATCCATGAGAGATTGAACTGAATATTTCTCATCAAGAAAATAATAAAAATATATTATAGAATAGAAGATCACTGCTGTTGACAATGTTTACAACACCATAATACCGATTATCAATCAAAATAAACGTTGGTAACGTATGAAAGCTACCAGTAGGTATAGGCCTTTATTGACCTCGGACGACCAAGGTTGCCACTCAAGTTCTAGAGATAAACCCAGATTTTCTTCTTTAAAAAACCCAGAAATACCCTGATTATTTTATGCCTCAAATACACGGAATATACGATGCTTACACAATCTTTTAGTGCAGCTTTAGCACAAATAAGCAGTATGTTACCAATTTTTATTTATTTCTTCATTTTTATTATATTTTTTATGACCAACAATTCACAATAATATAAAAATGATTCTATTAATACCCCAATAAATGAACTCTTGAAAATGAGATATTTTAACAGTAACATATTTACATTAACAAAATGTTCCTCAAATCAAATATAAAATATTAGTTGTAACTTGTTACTGTTGAAAATTGTCTCTTGTCAGCGACTCGGCATCCATGTCGACAACTTCTCCTTCATCAAAATCATATGCATGAATTGACAAAGTGGAATCTTGATTGTGGAGATCCAAAATCTTTGCATATCTCTGCTGACAACGTCCTTCACGCACATCTTCAACCACGCTTTTACTAGGATTAAACTTATGACAAACTCCATCTTTGGCAACTGCTTGCTTGGCTAGTATTCGATTAGAAACTGTTTCACACAAAAGCTTGTTGCGCTTCAGTGACATTTTTTGAGCAATTGTGCTGTCTGGAAACATCTGCTTGCAACATTCAATCAAATGATCAGCTTGCGAAAACGGAGTATTATGTTCTGCCATTAAAGCCGACAACAATATCTTCACTTTAGCAATTTTGTCTTGGAATCAGGGCTCGTTTGGTTTGATTAAAAAACTTGTTAATGTTCAGAGTTTTGCTTTTGGCTTCAAAGTTTGTCTTGTGCTTCTGTGTGCTTTTATGTGTCAATAAAGCTGTTTTGTTGGCATTAATTAATGTACAGGAACAGACCCTACAAATCGCAGCATAGCGATGCCAGAGTCCGGCTTTATCCAATCCTTCAGTTCGCTGTCTGTTAGCCATTCCTCACAAAAAGCCTGATGATACCATGGCTTCACTGTTTTACGCGGTGGCGTGTGTGTCGTCATGCTGCTACAACTACCTAGCTTACTTTTTTATAATCTTATAATAAAAAAATAAAAATAAAAAACAATGTGCTGTTTATCTGCTTAAGTCTGAAATTTAAAAAGAATACTATAAAACACATCGCAAAAATGACTGAGTGTTGTAGATGACAGCCATTAACAGAATAACAAGAAATAGATAGTTGATGCAAACGAGTAAAAAAACAACGTCATTGATGTGGTTAAAAATAAGAATTTAATTTAAGTGGAATAAAAAATATTCAGCACATAATTTTTTACATTTAATTATAATATAAATATAATGTATAATGCTCAGTGCACAGAATATACATACATTGTAAATGACAATTGTCAAATATACCCAGATTAATGCAGATTTGGAAGAAAAAAATACCCAGATACCCAGACGGAAGCCCAAAAACCCAGATCTAGTAAAAAAATACCCAGCTGTGGCAACACTGCGGACGACTGGTCTGTGTCAGATTTCATGGATCGGAGTAGTAGCTCCAAAATGGCGATGACCCGGAAACGTTATGAGCCACACTAAATTTAAAATGGCTTCCTCCAGTAGTAAACGTCTAGTTTATGTTGGTATGTTTTTTCCTGTACCCGAAATAAATATTCACGGCTAATACCGATACTCAAACCTAGTACAACTGTACTTCTCCTTTTTTGTGTGCTATTAGTACAATTTTCATTGTTTGCTAATATTTAACTGTCTTACTTATGACCACAGGATTCGCTGTTTGCTATTATTTAGGCCTATATTTGTGCAGTGTGTTTATGAAATCTCAAAGTTACCAATCTTCTCTTGGCAGGTGGTTGTGCAGAAGAAGTTGATGATAAAGTTTTGCGTTCAGCATTCATTCCCTTTGGTGAAATTATTGATGTCCAGATGCCCCTTGACTATGAAACAGGTTAGTAATTGAAATGATTCAGAGACATGGTAGGCTACATTTTACGTAATCCTGGATGCTGATCAGCTTATCACATTCCTATGGCATCAGAATAGTTATGCAGTGGATCTCTGGTCATTCAGATACACCAGGTAATGACAAAGCAGACAGATTAGCAAAGAAAGGAACAAGACAAGAGCAACCACTCACAGCAACAACTCTCCAAACAGCCAAATCACTCAAACGAAGAAACTTGACTGAACAGATGGGTCATGGGAAACACCGGGAGAGAGGTTTACAGACATATGGCTGGTCCTGATCGTAATGACAACATTGGCCATCTTACAAGGAGGGATCAGAGCACCATTTTTCGGCTCAGAACACAACACATACCACTCAACAGTCACTTGAACAGAATCCAACCACAACACTCTCCAGAGTGCCAGCTATGTAACTACCCCTACAAAACTGTTGACCACCATCTCTTTGAGTGCCCAGCACTCGATGATGTTAGTAAAATGCTTCTTCCTCCGAGGCCAGATAAGTGGAACACCTTGTACGGAGAAACAAAACAACTTACGAAGACATGCAGATATCACTACATGGCATTGGGTGGAAGGGCGAGAGCCCAAGCGCAGCTGGATCAATAACAACAACAACAACGGATTTCATAAAGTTGAACCTTATGAACCTGGCAGCCTCCTCATATAATTTAAATCGCTGTAGAAATCATCACTGCAAGCACACATGAATGTTTTGTTGTGAACTTCCTTCAAGGGAGAGCTGCAGACGGGGGAGGGGGGGGGGGGCTAGATGCTTCAAAGTAAGTTGATGATGATAATGATTAGTACATCTGTACCCACAACTTACTTTTATATGTCATTGTTTTATGTTCTTTACTCTAGTCCTTCACATATTCTTAAGCCAACTGTACTCAGACTTGATATTCTTATGAATTGAATCGTTTGAGAAGTTTGTCTCATAAATTTTAAGATTTATCAGAAAAGTGACAGGTTGTTGGCAAAGGACAGTTTACTGTTTTGATGGCCAATGAAAACTTTTATTTCAGTTGATATTTATTAAATTATGAACTAGCTATTTTGAAATGTCTTTGTGGAAATACTGAACCAGGTGTTTGGTTTGCTCTAGTTATATTTACGTATTGTACAATTCTTCTCTGCAGAGAAGCACAGAGGATTTGGGTTTGTGGAATTTGAGAGTGCAGAGGTAAGTTATGTTGTTCTTACCTGGACTAGAGGTTGGGATGTGGAATACAGTTAACTAGGGCAGAGTTATGAATGTACATGGTTAGCTAAGACAGAATTATCAATGTACATGGTTAGCTAAGACTAATATTTTACACAGTTTTCTAGGACATAGTTATTAATGTACAGTGTTAGTTAAGAAAGAGTTAGTAATACTGCACAAAGTTTTCTAGGATAGAATTATAAATGTTTTACCATCTAGGACATAGTCCTGACTGCTAAACAGTAATGTTAGGTAGGACACAGGTTGGCCGCAGTACAATGGTAAGCAGGATATATCACTTCTGTTGAATTCATTGTCAGAGCATATATCTTAAAAAAGTGCTTTGTAGCTTGCTGAAATACAGGGTGGTGTCGAGCCGACTGACATGTTTTAAATTTGAATTGTCGCGGTCGCCGATGACGTAGAGTGGTCGGTGAGGTGGCAGTGGAAAGAGGAAAAGACGCCATTTTATACTGACTCAGTCACAATGGATCATTGGACTGTGCTGCATCGCACCACTGCTGTTCATTTTTACTACGAAACAAAATCTGTGACTGAAGTGCAGCGTCAGTTTAAACGTCATTTTAATGTTGATCGGCATGGTCAGGTTCCGTCTTTCCGATATAATTGTCAAGAAATAAGTTTGTAAGCATATGATAGTAAATGGCATGATTTAATCTATTGATAGGTGGTTTAAATAATTTCTCCTGTTTTGAATTCAATTATTTATGACCTTTAGAAATATATCAGTCGGCTTGGTGCCACCCTGTACTTGTGGGTGAAGAGTTTAGACCAGTGCTTTTTAACCTGTTGGAGGTCCTGCACCCCTTTACAGCATCTTATGAAGTCTCGCACCTCTTTAAAGCATCTTAAGGAGCCTTACACCCGATTGTCTTCATTGCACCCCATTCATTCATTACAAGCATTGTACCCAATTCATTCATTACAAGCATTGTACCCAATTCATTCATTACAAGCATTGCACCCCATTCATTTATTACAAGCCTTGCACCCCATTCATTACAAGCCTTGCACCCCTTTCATTCATTACAAGTCTTGCACCCCATTCATTCATTACAAGTCTTGCACCCTATTTATTCATTACAAGTCTTGCACCCCATTCATTCATTACAAGCCTTATACCCTATTCATTTATTACAAGCCTTACACCCCATTTATTCATTACAAGCTTTGCATCCCATTCATTCATTACAAGCCTTATACCCCATTCATTCATTACAAGCCTTGCACCCCATTTTTACATCCAGCTTGCAAAATATTCCAGAAATACAAAGAAGAGATAAATGCTAATCTTTCACATGTAATAATAAGAACAATTTCCTTTATTATTTCTTGACATTTATTTAGTGCATAGTCCAGAAAATCGAAAACTGGTCATTAAAGGCACATGAAGTAGGTGCTTTTTCTAATAATGTCCACCGTTTTTCCATAGTGAAAATTGATTATCACCGGTGCCGGTATTCTAACCAGCACTGGTATTCTAAACTTTTTGAAGGAATATTTTAATTACACTAAATTTTTAACTAAAAAATAACAGAAGAATAATTTTGAATATGTTTTACATTTTATAGTACATGTTAGAATATATGAAAATTGAACATTTTACATTTGATAGCAATCATGAGTTTACTAGAACAATGTTTAAAAATGCAGAAAATTACAAAACTATATATAAAAAAATTAACTTAACTCTTTGACTCCATAATTATTTTCCACCCTGTGCCATAATAATTTTTTTGAAGAATTCTAAGCGGTGAAGTGTACTGACTTTTAGTGTAAATTTTATGTTAATCTATTTCTGTGAACATGTACTTATTATATACCAAACTGTAGGGAAATGGATAGAGAATTGTAATATATAACGTCTTTGGTAGTATTAACACAAGTGTGTTTGTTATACTTAAAACATTTTGCATGTAAAATTGAAAAACACTAAAAAGTTACCTGTAGAATACGATCTTACCAAAGACAAATTACTGTTGTAGACAATAAAACTTTCGTTTTAGTCTTCAAACGTCAAGTTAATCCATATACAAAGTAAAAAAAACATGCTTATGGCCACAGTTAGTACATTTAGTGTTATTCACACCAGTTTTTCTGGGGTCCCTTGTAAGAAAAAAATTAATTATGCAGTCGTGCATTACGTAATTTTCAAACAAATAAAGAAGAATAACGTCATATAAAAACTTTGTTACTCTTGTTTAATGTTTTAATAGTATCCCTAGCTTCATCTTCTACCAAGAACTAGTGATTAGATGTTACGGTAGGTCTAGTTTTGTTGCTTTTTGATCGGCCAGAATATGACTATGCCCACTCATCAACTAAATCTAGTGTGTCTAGCTTTTCTGCACAGATTCCGTATTTTGACAACAAACTGTGACTACCAAACAATCATCATCAATGTCAGCAATGTTTCAAAGTAGTTTGACACAATTATTTGCTTAGGAGACTTAGAAAATGTAAATATAAAGCGTGACATATTTCTCTAGCAATAACAATGAAAAACGAAAACACGCGAATCGTCACAAAAATTGTGATAATAACATCAAAACACGCACAAGTGCTGCTTAACTATAGTCAGATTAGTTGTTTAAATAGTAGCGGAAGTCATTCTACGAGTTTTAAAATATGAACTGCATTAAACGGACGATTTTTAGGGTTTATTCGTGATAAACTAAAAACCACGCTCTGAGTGTTGCTCTGGCACGGCGCGTTGAATTTTGCAATGCTCAGAGCGTTGGTCTGAAGTCAAAGATACAGCGCTGGATTGATCCACTAAACAGATGCTCCCATGTCACAGGTGACTTGATGATAACAACATACACACGATGATTCACAAAGTCCAAAATAGATATAGCGTTACCAAAAGTTCAACTGTTCCACACAGCTCAGACATTGACTAAACATCACGTGAACACACCACTATAGAACCCTCAAGCACGGCTCAAACAGAAGAATAACAAATAGTACCATTTTTCACAAAGGAAGTATAACAAATAGTACCATTTTTCACAAAAGAAGTATAACAAATAGTACCATTATTCCAGGAGCTGTGGTAGTGCAGTGGTTAGTGCACTGGCTTCCTAGCTTGGTGGTCCTTGGTTCGATCCCCAGATGAGGTGGGATTTTTTAGACTGCAAACAGCTCTGGGGTTTGTTGTTGTTTAACTAGAGCTGCTGAGCTTTTCGCTGTTAGCAGCCAATACCAAGTTGAAGACTCCATGATATTATCTACACTGTAGATCTAGGTCTTTTCCTGTGGCTTTTCCGCCATTCCGAAACATCGTATTGAGTTGAAGTCATGAGCTCTAGTTTCTCTAGCTTGGCTTGCATTTAAAGGATCATCACATCTGGTCCCAAGCTAGGAGTAAGAAGTGCGTGGCATACTGTGCATTCCCCACCATCCAAGGGGGCTCTCCAATTATGCAGAGCTAAAATACTGTACTCTGGTTCTGGGCTCTCCCAAGGAATTGTCACGTCCTGCACAGAGCCACTTCTCAGCTTCCTTTGCCTATCTGGGTCCATAGTGAGATCCTTCTGCATGCAGTCAACCAAGTCAAAGCCAAAGAATTATGCCTGGGGCTCAAGTGACTTCTCCAAGCTTAGTGTGCAATGCTGGGTTCTCAACAAGTTTCACCACAGGGGGAATCCCTGGAAGTGTCTGGATGATTTCAAGAGCCAATGAGGATGCAATTAGCCTCACAGACATAGGTTTGCGTCCATGTACATATACTGTAGCACTGTGCATAGCTGGTGGTCATATAAGTATGACTCCAGATATGCCTTCATGCATGCGGCTCCGAGGTCGACCCAGCCTCATGAATTGGGTACCAGAGCAACTCTGGGAAGGTTAAGGTGGCCGGCGTGATGCTGAGCACATCACCCTTAGTGTGCCGATGGTCAAGAAAATATGAGTCTAGCACCATATTCCCAATATGCCTCAGTGGGCATGTAGCGGGATCCTTTACCTTTTACCATTCTTCACTGTCAATTCTTCAATGTTGTTTCTTCAATCACATTTATTCAATGCCGTTTCTTCACTGCACACATCAGTGTATAGTACACAAACTCTGTAGGTTAGCTCACAAGTCAAGACAGGTGTCGACTGTACACATCAGCTCTGCACAGCACATCACGCAAATTCATCAAACGTAGACAAAATGTCACAAAATGGCAATCTCCGAATCCTTTAGTATGGTCTTGTGACACCAGGCTGCCTGTAGGACCCTCAGGATTAATAGGTCACTTAACGCTCCCATGCACTTAACCATTTCTGGTTTTATACCATCATGTCCTGCTGCTTTGGCCATCTTAATTTTCTCCAGTGCTTTCAGTTCTTCCATCTTGATGTCATCTTCTTCTTCCATCTTGATGTCATCTTCATCTTCCATCTTGATGTCATCTTCATCACCATTGGTTTCCTCTTCAGTGACAGTGTTTATCATTTCTGACCCTTGACCTTGCTCACCATCTAGAAGCCCTGAGAAATATTCTTTCCATCTTTCCATTACTTTCTTTGAGGCAGTAAGCAATTTGCATGGGAACATAGCTGACATCAAAGGAGCAAGAATAAAGAGGTGGATGTTGTGGATGGCGCTGGCAGAGGCAGCCATTAGACAGGTGACCACAGTTTAATATATATTCAGTGGAAAAGAGTGAAGTAAGTCAGGTGAGAACTGCACGAACTACCAGCAAAATCATCATCAGCCTTGGTAGAGAGTGCAGAACTTGGGCCTATGAGAGGACAGAGCTGGAAATTGATCAGCTGATAAATGATCATGCTGGGATGATGATGCCCATTGTGTACACTGATAGGTCTGTAATCCGTGGTGAGAAATCTGGGTAGGGCTTCTCTGCTAGAGTAAAGGGCAGAAGTTTTTATGACGTCCTTAAAAATTTAAGCCAGAGAGTTTGTGTGTCATGTGATCATTCTTCTAGTTTGGCCACTGCTGTTACAAACAGCTGCTGATACGTGGGGTCTTAACTTCTGGCTTTCTTAGCTGGACTTGGCCTTCATCTCTCATCTCTCATCTCTCATCTCTCATCTCTCATCTCTCATCTCTCATGCTTGATTATTTAGTTTCTTGTGTCACACAGATACAAGGGGGGCAGTGCCTAGGCCGAACAACTCTTTCAGTTGTTCATTTACTCATCAGCAGATAGTGATCACTTCAAATCTCTGGCCCTCTCCAGACTCTAGCATCCTGCACGTACTTGAATGAGCTTTTCTTTACAATGGCATAGTCGATGATTGATTTTCCCATTCTCTGTTGGTTCACATCTGGTGTATGTATGTATGCACTTTTGTGGAAACTAGCCATTAACTCTTAGTATCCGGCTCGCCACTTGAACTGGCGCCTGTTTTACCAAATATACGGCTCGCCAGGTCATCTGGCGTTTACAGTAAGTCTCTATTGGCAAAGAGTTAATGAAAAATTGTCGATGTTTTATCCAATCCAACATTTATAGTCACTTCCTGTATTCAATCTGTTTACAATTTTAGCGGGGTGTATTTTTTTTATTAGTTATTACGTTCGATTTTTAGTACCTTTGTTCGGCTGTTGATCGTAAACAAATTTTTTTCTAACCAAAATGGCTTCATCTTCAAACGATTGTAAGCAAAGGTTATCGGCGGTGCAAGCAGCACGACTTATGTCTTCTTGGATCGAACATGAGGATGATCAGTTATCGAGAGAAGTTGAAAGTTCAGATTCAGAATATATTTTGCCCAGCGAAGATATATGTAATCAAAACACTGAATCAGATGAGAAGGGGGTGTTTAAAAGATAGGCCTACATCTAGATCACCCCATAGAGAAGCAGAATCCACAAGTACTGATGGTAATACAAGTACAATGAATGAGGAAATTAGGTGGAATGAAGTTGATGCTGGCTCAACACAAAATGCTTTCCGCTTTGTACCGCCTCATGCTAGGATTACAGGTGTGAATCCAAATATTATACCTGATGATTCTTCTGCATTTTATTGTCTCAAAGCTCTTTTAACTAATGAGATTATAGATGAGCTTACTGTTTCTATAAATGAATATGCTGATTGACTCTGTCAGTCAAATTCAGAAACGGCGACAAAAAGATCTGTCTATCAAAACTGGTATCCAGTTACAACTCCAGAACTGTGCAAGTTTTTTGCTGTGATAATAGCAATGGGGATTGTGAAAAAACCAGCCATTAGTGATTATTGATCTAATGAAGGCTTTATGCAAACTCCCTGGTACAGACATGTTTACACGGGATAGGTTTCAGATGTTACATCACACGATGTTTCATGTGAGTGATGTAGACGCACAAGGTAAAGCAAAGATCGAACCATTTCTGCAGAAAATGTTATCTAGATTCCAGGAAGCATTTTACCTTTACAAGGAGCTGTCTTTGGATGAAATGGTAATTGGGTGGAAAGGCAGATGGGCTCTGTAGAATCATACACATATCTTGGCAGTAATATAGACAAAGTTGGAGGGACAGACAGTGATATCAAAATAAGAATACAAAAGGCAAGAGGAGCTTTCATTGCATTGGGAAATATATGGAGATCAAGAGAAATCGGGTCCAACACGAAAATAAGAATCTTCAACTCAAATGTGAAGTCAGTCCTATTGTATGGCTCGGAGACATGGAGAACAACAAAGACAACAACCAAAAAGCTACAGACTTTCATAAATGGGTGCTTGCGTAGAATGGAGGGATTAAAATGGTATGACAAGGTTACCAACGTGGAACTGATGACAAGAACTAGACAAGTGCCAGTGGAACAAGAGATGAGAAGAAGACGATGGCGATGGATAGGACACACACTGAGGAAACCTGTTAATAGCATTACAAGGCAGTCCTTGTTCTGGAACCCCCAGGGCAAGAGAGGCAGAGGAAGACCAAGAAGTACATGGAGAAGAGAGTTGGAAACAGAGGTGAAAATGATGAGGAGAACATGGAAAGAACTTGAGATGATGGCACGGGACAGGAGGACTTGGCATGTGTTTGTTGAAGGCCTATGCTCCTTTGGGAGTGGAGGGTTATGAATGAATGAATGCAGATGGGCTCACAAAATGTTCAGTGCCTCTAAACCCAAAAAATATGTGAAAACATTCGGTCTTTGCGACAGTAGCACAGGTTATGTAGTAAATTTGTTGATATACTTTGGGGCCAATACTTCTTACGGTCCAAATATTGATGTAAATAGCCAGCAAGCCATCAAAGTTTTTGACACTTTGCTACAACCATGTGGAAAAGGTCATCACATCTATGCTGATCGATATTACACAAATGTGCCGTTGCTTCAATATCTGAATAACAAGTCATTATTTCACTGGGACTGTCAAAGTTAATCGAAAGAACTTCCCAAAAGAGCTGAAAACTACACAGCTAATGCATATGGAAATGAAATGGTATATGGAGCAAGAAAAAAGATTTTTATGTGTAATGTTTAGGGACAAAAAAGCAAAAAAACAATGCATTCTTGTATCAATCTGCGCAACAGTGGAAAGCAAGGACATCACCAATCGCTTTGGTGAAACAAAAAATAAACCACTGATGATTGATTATTACAATCAACGCATGAATGGATGTGACAAAGTGGACCAAAGCATTGTAACATATGGCACATTTAGCAGAAGAACAAGAAAGTGGTGGAAAAAAATTTTCTTCTAGATTTTTGAAATTGCTCAGCTCAATGCGTATAAATTATTTGCACTGTCAAGAACAACAAATGCCAAAAAACAGAGCCTTCTTCAATTTAAATGGCAACTTGTCAGTGAGCTCTCTCTTGTTGCTGTTGTGGATTTCCAGCAAATTCCTCCCAGGATTGGACATGGCAATCAAGTGAACAATCCAGTCAACAGACTAGGAGGAACAAACCATTTAATTAAAAAATCAAAATTTCATCGCAACTGTGTCGTTTGCAGCACCCCTCAAGTAAGGGTTAGGACATCCTTTTAATGTGAAGGATGCACAAATAATCTCCATCTACATCCAAATAACTGTTTTGCTGCTTATCATGAAAGGAAATAGTTTGTGGTAAATATCAGTTGTGTATAAAGTGTGTACATAGTTTATTTTCATCATGATTTTTCAATATGTGACCTGAACATTTCAAAAGGAAACAACATTTTTATTTATTATTCAAAACAACTGAAACTTGTCTGTGTTCCGTATAATTGGATGAAAGTGGTTCTAGGAGTTCCAGGCTTCCAAATTGGATTATTTTTGTGGGTAAGTACAACTTTTTTCCAATTTCTTTATATTTTAAAATTGTTCTGCACTCATTACTGTATATGTTGCATGCATGTTTAACACCACTTAACAATTAAGTTAGGAGCATGTCAAAGGGGTTTCATTTCTCTATATTTAGATATATATAAAACTTTATGTTATCATTATAAGTAAATTATTTAATGCAAAATCAGTAATGGTAGTCATGTCTGTAAATAAAGATTAAAGTATTTGTGCGCTTTATCTAAATATACCAAAAAAATTCCAATTGTGATAAAAACTTTATTTGTGCTCAGAAACAACTCCAACTTTCCTACATTATGTGAAAATGGATGTACTTTATTATGAAAGTAGGTTTAGGGGTAGAAGTTTACCAGAATGAATTATACATATTGATGAGGACAATTTGTTTTTCAATATTTTATCTTTTTAAATTTTTCTGCATTCATTACTACATATGTTGCATGCATGTTTAAAATCATTGAATAATTCAGTTAGGTGCATGTCAAAGGGGTTTCATTTCTCTATATTTAGATATATAACACTTCTTGTTATCATTATAAATAAATTATTTAATGCAAAATCAGTAACGGTAGTCATGTCTGTAAATAAAGATTAAAATATTTGTGCGCTTTATCTAAATATACCCAAAAAGTTCAAATTGTTATAAAAACTTTATTTGTGCTCAGAAACAACTCCAACTTTCCTACATTATGTGAAAATGGATGTACTTTAAAATGAAAGTAGGATTATGGGTAGAAGTTTACCAGAATTAATTATACATATTGATAAGTACAATTTGTTTCTTAATTTTTTCAATTTTAAAATTTTTTTGCACTCATTACTGTATATGTTGCATGCATGTTTAACACCACTTAACAATTAAGTTAAGTGCTTGTCTTAGATGTTTTATTTTTCTACATTTTAATATATAACACTTTATGTTATCATTATAAATAAGTTACTTAATGCAAAATCAGTAAAGGCAGTCATGTCTAAAAATGTACTCTCTGAAATCAGCTCATAAAAATGCGGTTTTTGAGCACGTATACCAAGAGTTAAAGGCACATGAATTAGGTCCTTTTTTTTGAATAATTTCCAGAGTTTTTCCAATCTGCTGTAGACATAGTGAAAATAATTCTTTTGATTATCACAGGCACCCTAAACTTTTTAACGGAATATTTTAATTACACTAAATTTTTAACTAAAAAATAACAGAGAAATAATTTTCTGAATACGTTTTACATTTTATAGTAAATGTTAGAATAAATGAACATTGAACATTTGATAGCAATCATGAGTTTACTAGATTAATGAGTTGTCTGCTGCTGTGTATTTTCAGTTGTGCTTGAGAAAAAGTTATTTAAAAAAATGTGATTAAGGTTTGGTATTGAATTCATGTTGTCAGTGTTCTATTTTCTACAAATGTATTTCAGCTGTGTGCATTATATTGTGTTTATGATGATACACTTTCTAAAATGTATGGCGTGTCTTGCACCTCCAGATATCAGGTCATGCACCCCTGATTAAGAAATGCTGAGTATTTGTATTTGTTATAATTTCTGTCAGTATCTAGAACATATAGCTTACTTACTTACTTCCTCTTCAAAGTGTGTTGATGTGCGTAACATCATTATCATACACTGATTCATCGTGATGTTTAGCTAATTGTTGTGTGAAGTGTGTTGATGTAGCTAACATCATACACTGATTCATCAGGGTGTTTAGCTAATTGTTGTGTGAAGTGTGTTGATGTAGCTAACATCATACACTGATTCATCAGGGTGTTTAGCTAACTTTTGTGTGAAATGTGTTGAATTGGCTAACATCATACACTGATTCATCAGAGTGTTTAAAATTGTGTCTATCTAGTTCTCCTTGCCCTATAATTGAATCTACAGCTGTTTCCTCTTCTTTTGTTTGTGACATCTGCATCTTGTCTCAGGCATCTCATCGCCCCTGTTTTTCTTTTCTTCTCTTATGCATAAGCTAGTGGCATGTTTAACATACATAACATGGAGGTGGGTATGAATGTGCTGTTTATCGAATGTTACTCTGTCTCCATGGAGATGTGTAGGCAAGCTGCTACATTGACCATCTTAGTTTGATTTTACTGACCATCATCATTACCTGTCAGCTTCTTGTGGAGCACAGGCCTTCAGCCTTCCTGTGTTGTGCCATCCATCAAGACCTTTCCATTATACCCTAGTAATTCCAGGCCTTGTAATGCTATCAGCTGGTTTCCTTAGTGTGTGTCCTATCCAGTGATAGCATCTTGTCCTCATCTCTTGGTCCCCTGATATTGTTACTGGTCACACAGAGAGAATAAAAAGCTAACTGTTAGTGAATGTCCAGGTTTAACCCTTTCCGGTCGTGTGTCTGACTGGGTAAGACAATCGATTTTTCCCATTCTGGTCGAATGTCTTACCCAGTTAGACACAAGACGAAACAACTGGTTTTACGGTCGTTTGTCTTTCCCAGTTAGCCGAGGCATTGTACCATTATTTTATGGCACAAATTCGTGCGGTGAAACAGGGAAACGAACTATTTGTGGTAAATTGAATAGTAAAACGGAGGGGGGAACAATGGCATCAACAAGCAAATGTGCCTGGCAAATGACTGCCTCCGAGGTAGTGACATTTCTAGAGGATACTGGTAATAGTGGTAGTGAAAGTGATGAGATAAATATAGATGACAGTGATTTTATATTAGGCGATTCTGTAACTGATGATTCCAGTACCAGTGATGAAGCTGGCAGTAGCGATGACAGTGACCGTAATGAAGATGGCGAAAGTGAGGAAGTACCAGCACAATGGGTGAAGTTATCTCAATCACACTCTTGTTGTATAAATCATTTACAATTTTCAGTACACAATGCAGGTGTACACAGCTTCTTGATTGTGATATTCCTGACAATATTTGTGGTTTCTTTCAGTTGTTTTTCACATCATAATTGCTAGAGGAGATTGTCAATGAGACCAACCGGTATCTAGCTGACCAATTGAAAAATAAAACACTGTCTCCATGCTCGATATGGCATACATGGAAAGATGTAACGATTTCTGAAATAAAGGCTTATTTTGGAGTCATTTTGAGAATGGGAATGCAAGAGGGTGGCGTGGTAAAAGAATATTTTTCTGTAAAATGGATTGATTATCGGGATGTCTTTTCATCTGGTTTCATACCCTTGAGCCAGTTATGGGAGGTGATTTGTGGGCTTTGTTTCACCCCCAAGGGAGCATCCTAGACTCAGCGGCATGTTGCACAAGGCCCACTTTGGTGTGTGTGCGTTACCAAGAGGTTTTATGGCTCTCTACCCGTGCAGGGGGGTTATATCTCCGAGACAAGACTGACACGAGCAATCAGTCACCGGCCATGGCACGAGCAGCCAGACAGCATAGTGGCGTGGTGGCGAAGCCACCGCCTCCACATGTCTGCCAAAGGTTGGCTTTCTTGCAACCCCAGGGAGCATTCTAGACTCAGAAGCATATTGCACCTGTCCCACTTTGGAGTGTGTGCAATGTTCCGAGGTTTGATGGCTCTCTACCCTGCAAAGGGGGTTATATCTCCGAGACAAGTATGCGCTATCCGTCAGAGCAGCCAGTCACCGTAGCGGACGTATCGAGGCGTAGGCGTAGCCACAGCCGAGCCACCACCACTGACGAAGTACGACATCAAACAGACACATAGCTCTGCCCCACCTGAACTGGAAAGACCCGGCAACCGGGACCACCCACAGACTCGATGGGACAGGGCATGTTTATTTTCCTGTTTGGTAATGGCGCAGCTACAACCGAGCCGCTACCACTGCCGAAGGACGTCATCTAGACGGACACATAGCGCTGCATCTTCTGAACTGGGAAGACCCGGTAGCCAGGACCACGCACAGTCTCGACAGGACACGGCATGTTTATTTGCTCGTTTGATGATGGCGCAACTACAACCGAGCCTCTACCACCGCCGAAGGACGTCATCTAACAAAGACTTTTTTTCTTATTTCAGGTCCCTGACACTATTTCAAATAAATAAAAAATGATACAACACTTATTACTTATGTAAGTTCTTTCTGGTGTGTAGAATATTAGCAGGTGTCGTTTTGGGGTATTTTTTGTCAAAAAATATTCCAACCTGGTAATAATGGCATGCATATTTTATTCGGTCGGAAAGGGTTAAGAAATAATCATTGTCTACCACAAGGGTTATCTATAACGAGTCATGAGACCAATAAATGGACATGTTGTATGTGATAAATATCCCTTGGTTGTGGATGGGGTATGCTTTGCTTGAGCATTGTTTGCTTGGTATTGTTGCATTAGTTTCTGTGGAAGTGCAGCAGAACTGCTCTCATACTTGACCAAATTTGTCTTGTGACTTTCACTTATCTACCTTCTTAGACATGTGAGATCACCTAAAATTTGTTTAAACTATTTATATTTGACTCATGTTTTTTAAGACATGCTTCATGCAGCTTTAAATTAGTGTCCTTCAGTTATACTATTGACTAGCAGCTTTACTTTATCAGTTCTGCTATTAATAAGTTTTGACAGGATGAGGAATAGACATTTCTTGGTCATGAAATGATTGTGTCTGCTCTCAGGATGCTGTTCATGCGATAGACAACATGAATGAGTCTGAGCTGTTTGGCAGAACAATCCGTGTAAATCTGGCCAAACCAATGAAAATGAAGGAAGGAGCATCAAAAGCAGGTAAACTTCCACGGTTGTTTCTATAGCAACACTTTATTTTGATGTTGACTTGTTTAGTGTTGCCCATTGTAGATCTCATGGGGGTTTATGGGGAAATAAAGTTGTGCCCATTGTAGTTCTCATGGGGGTTTATGAGGAAATAAAGTGGTGCCCATTGTAGTTCTCATGGGGGTTTCTGAGGAAATAAAGTTGTGCCCATTGTAGTTCTCATGGGGGTTTATGAGGAAATAAAGTGGTGTCCATTGTAGTTCTCATGGGGGTTTATGAGGAAATAAAGTGGTCCCCATTGTAGTTCTCATGGGGGTTTATGAGGAAATAAAGTGTTGCCCATTGTAGATCTCATGGGGGTTTAGGAGGAAATAAAGTTGTGCCCATTGTAGTTCTCATGGGGGTTTCTGAGGAAATAAAGTGGTGCCCATTGTAGTTCTCATGGGGGTTTATGAGGAAATAAAGTTGTGCCCATTGTAGTTCTCATGGGGGTTTATGAGGAAATAAAGTGGTGTCCATTGTAGTTCTCATGGGGGTTTATGAGGAAATAAAGTGGTGTCCATTGTAGTTCTCATGGGGGTTTATGAGGAAATAAAGTTGTGCCCATTGTAGTTCTCATGGGGGTTTATGAGGAAATAAAGTGGTCCCCATTGTAGTTCTCATGGGGGTTTATGAGGAAATAAAGTGTTGCCCATTGTAGATCTCATGGGGGTTTAGGAGGAAATAAAGTTGTGCCCATTGTAGTTCTCATGGGGGTTTCTGAGGAAATAAAGTGGTGCCCATTGTAGTTCTCATGGGGGTTTATGAGGAAATAAAGTTGTGCCCATTGTAGTTCTCATGGGGGTTTATGAGGAAATAAAGTGGTGTCCATTGTAGTTCTCATGGGGGTTTATGAGGAAATAAAGTGGTGTCCATTGTAGTTCTCATGGGGGTTTATGAGGAAATAAAGTGGTGCCCATTGTAGTTCTCATGGGGGTTTATGAGGAAATAAAGTGGTGTCCATTGTAGTTCTCATGGGGGTTTATGAGGAAATAAAGTGGTGCCCATTGTAGTTCTCATGGGGGTTTCTGAGGAAATAAAGTGGTGCCCATTGCAGTTCTCATGGGGGTTTATGAGGAAATAAAGTTGTGCCCATTGTAGTTCTCATGGGGGTTTATGAGGAAATAAAGTTGTGCCCATTGTAGTTCTCATGGGGGTTTATGAGGAAATAAAGTGGTGCCCATTGTAGTTCTCATGGGGGTTTATGAGGAAATAAAGTTGTGCCCATTGTAGTTGTCATGGGGATTTATGAGGAAAGTTGTGCCCATTGTAGTTGTCATGGGGATTTATGAGGAAAGTAGTGCCCATTGTAGTTCTCATGGGGGTTTCTGAGGAAATAAAGTGGTGCCCATTGTAGTTCTCATGGGGGTTTCTGAGGAAATAAAGTGGTGTCCATTGTAGTTCTCATGGGGGTTTATGAGGAAATAAAGTGGTGCCCATTGTAGTTCTCATGGGGGTTTATGAGGAAATAAAGTTGTGCCCATTGTAGTTCTCATGGGGGTTTATGAGGAAATAAAGTGGTGCCCATTGTAGTTCTCATGGGGGTTTATGAGGAAATAAAGTTGTGCCCATTGTAGTTCTCATGGGGGTTTATGAGGAAATAAAGTGGTGCCCATTGTAGTTGTCATGGGGATTTATGAGGAAAGTTGTGCCCATTGTAGTTGTCATGGGGATTTATGAGGAAAGTTGTGCCCATTGTAGTTGTCATGGGGGTTTATGAGGAAAGTAGTGCCCATTGTAGTTCTCATGGGGGTTTCTGATTAAATAAAGAAAGAATTGTGCTACTGCTTCCTCGGCAGGTGATAAGAGGGGACCAATATATGTCCAACTGGGACTTGTCTGGTTCTTGTCATCAGTTCTAATTATTAGTGCTGATAAGAGTGGACCAATATATGTCCAACTGGGACTTGTCTGGTTTGTGTCATCAGTTCTACTTATTAGTGCTGATAAGAGTGGACCAATATATGTCCAACTGGGACTTGTCTGGTTTGTGTCATGAGTTCTACTTATTAGTGCTGATAAGAGTGGACCAATATATGTCCAACTGGGACTTGTCTGGTTTGTGTCATCAGTTCTTCTTATTAGTGCTGATAAGAGTGGACCAATATATGTCCAACTGGGACTTGTCTGGTTTGATCCATCAGTTCTACTTATTAGTGCTGATAAGAGGGGACCAATATGTGTCCAACTGGGACTTGTCTGGTTCGTGTCATCAGTTCTACTTATTAGTGCTGATAAGAGTGGACCAATATATGTCCAACTGGGATTTGTATGGTTCTTGTCATCAGTTCTACTTATTAGTGCTGATAAGAGTGGACCAATATATGTCCAACTGGGACTTGTCTGGTTTGTGTCATCAGTTCTACTTATTAGTGCTGATAAGAGGGGACCAATATATGTCCAACTGGGACTTGTCTGATTTGTGTCATCAGTTCTACTTATTAGTGCTGATAAGAGTGGACCAATATAATAAAGGGAATACAGAATGGTTTACAGTAGAAACAGGGGTGAAACAAGGCTGTATTATGTCACCACTACTTTTTGGAATAGCTATTGATTGGGTTATGAGAAACTATACCCACAATGAACAATTGGGTATAAAATGGACAAATGGAAAATTCCTGGGGGACCTGGATTTCGCAGATGATGTAGCATTCTTAAGTTCAACACCAAGACAATCCCAAGAAGCAATAAATAATTTGTGTCATCTCTCGGTTAAAATAGGTCTCCAAATAAATGCCTCTAAAACTAAAGCGATGAACTTTTCTAACGAGACCTTTGATATCATCTTGAACGGGGAAAAACTACAGAAAGTTGAAAGTTTCAATTATTTAGGCAGTAAAATGACTCAGGATGGTGACACAACAAGAGAAATCCATACTAGAATTGCTTTGGCAGCTAGCGCCTTCAATATATTATCTAACATTTGGAAATTACGATCATTGAATATATATACCAAGCTTCGTCTGTTTAATTCAAATGTTATCTCAGTGTTAACATACGGCTGTGAGAGTTGGAAAATAACAAAATCATTGGAGAACAAGCTGAATACATTCGAGAACAAATGTCTTAGAAAACTCATGAACATCAGTTGGAAAGAATTCAAGACTAATCGACAAATAAGAGAAGACTCTAGGCAGAATATGTCTCCGACTATATAAGGAAAAGACGATGGTCTTATATCGGTCATGTCCTACGAATGCAAAACAACAGAATACCACTACAGGCGCTCACTTGGGTTCCTGAGGGTAAGAGGAAAAAAGGAAGACCAAAAGAAACACTCAGAAGAACAATGAACAGTTGGCCTAATAATGTGCAAGAGTACTGGCGTACCTGGAGAGTGGACCAATATATGTCCAACTGGGACTTGTATGGTTCTTGTCATCAGTTCTACTTATTAGTGCTGATAAGAGTGGACCAATATATGTCCAACTGGGACTTGTCTGGTTTGTGTCATCAGTTCTACTTATTAGTGCTGATAAGAGTGGACCAATATATGTCCAACTGGGACTTGTATGGTTTGTGTTATCAGTTCTACTTATTAGTGCTGATAAGATTGGACCAATATATGTCCAACTGGGACTTGTATGGTTCTTGTCATCAGTTCTACTTATTAGTGCTGATAAGAGTGGACCAATATATGTCCAACTGGGACTTGTATGGTTCTTGTCATCAGTTCTACTTATTAGTGCTGATAAGAGTGGACCAATATATGTCCAACTGGGACTTGTATGGTTCTTGTCATCAGTTCTACATATTAGTGCTGATAAGAGTGGATCAATATATGTCCAACTGGGAGTTGTATGGTTCTTGTCATCAGTTCTACTTATTATGGTGATAAGAGGGGACTAATATATGTCCAACTGGAACTTGTATGGTTCTTGTCATCAGTTCTACTTATTATGGTGATAAGAGGGGACTAATATATGTCCAACTGGGACTTGTCTGGTTCTTGTCATCAGTTCTACTTATTATGGTGATAAGAGTGGACCAATATATGTCCAACTGGGACTTGTATGGTTCTTTAATATATGTCCAACTGGGACTTGTCTGGTTCTTGTCATCAGTTCTACTTATTATGGTGATAAGAGTGGACCAATATATGTCCAACTGGGACTTGTATGGTTCTTGTCATCAGTTCTACTTATTAATGCTGATAAGAGGGGACCAATATATGTCCAACTGGGACTTGTCTGGTTCTTGTCATCAGTTCTACTTATTAGTGCTGATAAGAGGGGACCAATATATGTCCAACTGGGACTTGTATGGTTCTTGTCATCTTACTTACTTACTTACTTAGTCGTTCCTCTTCTACCGTTAGGTGTAGAGGTTTGTAAGAGAGAGCACCATACTATTCTATTCGCTGTCTTCCTCCTGGCTTGGTTCCATTCTGGTCCTCGGTCCTTCAAAGATTGTCTAATGTTGTCCTCCCAGCGGACTTTGGATCATCCTGGAGGTCTGGATCCCTGGCTCTTAGTTTCCCATGCTTGCAGTGGTAGCCGATCTTCTCCCATTCTGCAGACATGGCCAAACCATCTCAGTTGGGACTGTTCTACTTGGGTCTGCAGGGGTTAGGTTTTTAGGCCTTGACGTATCATCTGGTTGCTGACCATGTCTCTTCTTGTTACTTCAACCACCTTCCTCAGATACCTCATTTCTGAGGTTTGAATCTGGCTTTTGTGGGTTGTAGTCATTGCCCATGACTCGCATCCATACATCAAGACTGGGACAAAGGTGGAGCGGAATACAGCCATCTTCGTCTTCTTACCAACTTCTCTTTTGCCGAGGAATCCTCAATTTATGGCTTGAAAAAGTCTCCCAGCTGCTGCTCTTCGGGTAGCCAACTCTTCTTTTATGCCTCCCTTCCGGTCTATGACAGCTCCAAGGTATTTAAAGTGGTCGACCTGCTCCAGGTCCTGTTCTCCCAGCTTAATCTGATGTCTTCTTTCCTCCCGTGATATCACCATGGTTTTTGTTTTAGAGCTGCTTATGACCATTCCTCTCTTCTCCAGCTCTTCCTTCCAGACTTGGAGGTTGGATTGAAGATGGGCCTCTGATTTTGCAATCAGGTCAACATCATCAGCAAATGCCAGTTCTGAAATACAGACCTGTTAGTGGTGATGAGAAGGGACTAATATATCTCCAACTGGGACTTGTCTGGTTCTTGTAATCAGTTCTACTTATTAGTGGTGATAAGAGGGGACTAATATATGTCCAACTGGGACTTGTCTGGTTCTTGTCATCAGTTCTACTTATTAGTGGTGATAAGAGGGGACTAATATACAAGGGGATTGACATAAGTCTTGGGCCTGACCATGAAGGACATGTCACAGAGAGCTGAAATTTTGTATAGTGTTTATTCCTTTTCAATATAGCCACTGTCTGAATTGACACACTTCTGCTATCTCTGCTTGACCTTGAAAAGACCTTGGGAGTAGAACATCCTATTTTTCAAACTAAACCAGTCATCACATGCCAGTATAACCTCTTCATCGCTGTCAAAATGATTTCCTATTAGCTGTTTTTTAAGATCTGGGAATAGAAAAAATTCTGATGGAGCCAAATCTGGAGAATATGGTGGGTGTGGAAGAATTTCAATATTCAAATCGTTGGCTGCTAGCTGCACAAGCCGTGCTTTGTGAGAGGGCGCGTTGTCTTGAAGCAAAGGAAGATTTTGAGTGCGCGTTATCCCTCGTTTCCTGGTCACAACCTTTCTTAGTTTTGTGAGAAGATCTGCATAGTACTGTACATTAACTGTGTTGCTACGAGGCAGATAATCTTTCAAAAAGACACCTTTGCCGTCCCAAAAAACAGTCAGCATCACTTTTCCGGCAGGTTTCTGCACCCTCGGCTTGACAGGTGTTGGGGAGCCCAGGGTTTACCATTGCATGCTGGCAATTTTGGATTCGGGGTCATAATGGTGTACCCAAGTCTCATCTACTGTCACCATGGTCACCAAAAAATTTTTTGACTGACACTTTTTGAGCAACTGTTGACAGCAATTTACCCTCGTTTGCTTCTGTTCACGTGTCAACAGTCGCAGAACCCAGTGTGCACACACTTTTCTCATGTTCAGTCTGTTGTGTAAAATTCTATAAACTGTTCTTTCATTTAGTTTTACTCTACTAGCTATCTCCACAATTGTCATTTTTCGATCCTGGTCAATGATTTTCTTACTCTTGTTGCATTTTCATCGTTGCACTCTGAGGCTGGTCTACCAGATCTTGGCAGATCAGCAACATTTGAGCGGCCGCACTTAAACTGTTGACACCAGTTTTTTACCGAAGTATATGAAGGACAAGAATCACGAAACACTGGTTCCATCTCCCTGTGTATTTCTGTAGGTGTTTTCCCCTGAAACATCAGAAATTTTATCACAGCTCTGGCCTCCTTCTTTTCCATTGTTTTGTCAAATCTTTGGAGCAGCAGATCTGGTCAATAGGGTACATTGCGCCGTGCACAGTAGCGGGAAAACCCATTGAAGAAACAAACGCGTACTTTACACATTCAGTGCAAATATGATGAACTTTAAATGTACCAAGTTTCATCTTCCTTCTGTGACTCCTTCATGGTCAGGCCCAAGACTTATGTCAATCCCCTTGTATGTCCAACTGGGACTTGTCTGGTTCTTGTCATCAGTTCTACTTATTATGGTGATAAGAGGGGACTAATATATGTCAAACTGGGACTTGTCTGGTTCTTGTCATCAGTTCTACTTATTAGTGCTGATAAAGGACTAATGTATGTCCAACTGGGACTTGTCTGGTTCTTGTCATCAGTTCTACTTATTAGTGGTGATAAGGGACTAATATATGTCCAACAGGGACTTGTCTGACTCTTGTCATCAGTTCTACTTATTAGTGGTGATAAGGGACTAATATATGTCCAACAGGGACTTGGCTGACTCTTGTCATCAGTTCTACTTATTAGTGATGATAAGGGACTAATATATGTCCAACAGGGACTTGTCTGACTCTTGTCATCAGTTCTACTTATTAGTGGTGATAAGGTACTAATATGTGTCCAACAGGGACTTGTCTGACTCTTATCATCAGTTCTACTTATTAGTGGTGATAAGGGACTAATATATGTCCAACAGGGACTTGTCTGACTCTTGTCATCAGTTCTACTTATTAGTGGTGATAAGGGACTAATATATGTCCAACAGGGACTTGTCTGACTCTTGTCATCAGTTCTACTTATTAGTGGTGATAAGGGACTAATATATGTCCAACAGGGACTTGTCTGACTCTTGTCATCAGTTCTACTTATTAGTGGTGATAAGGGACTAATATATGTCCAACAGGGACTTGTCTGACTCTTGTCATCAGTTCTTCTTATTAGTGGTGATAACACTAGTCAACAAATTTTCAAAAGTTATTTGTACCAGAAATTAAATATACCATTTCTTATTGATTTTGACATGCTGATTTCAAATATCATAATGAAATTCACCAATTGGCTCTGGTTTTTTTTTTAAATGATGAATTTACGTTACAGTAATACAAATAATGTATGCTTGTTTAATTCTCTGGGGTGAACAGCTAGTCTTTCTACTTTAGCATTATAAAAATTGTGGTTACATACTCAATTAATTGATATTTCAACATAAAATGATAGAAAAAATAAAAACATTAAAGTTCACATATCATGTTTTAAAAAGGCACATTTGAACCCATTCCATCATTATTCAGTCGCTGTTCGAGCTCTCTTTGCTTGCTTCTTGTAGTCAATCGATGAGGTGTCTCTTGTCACAGTCCAACAGTAATCAGCAAGCATTGAAGGGCTCCAATTGCCTTGATACCTTGTCTCCATAGCAGCAATGTCCTGGTGAAATCGTTCACCATGCTCATCACTGACCGCTCTACAGTTTGATGTAAAGAAATCCAGATGAGAATCCAGAAAATGAATTTTCAAAGACATGTTGCAGCCAAGACTCTTATACTTCAGAAGGAGATTTTCTACAATTTCATTGTAATTATCAGATCTGTTGTTTCCAAGAAAATTGTCCACTACTGACTTAAATGCTAGCCATGCTGCTTTTTCCTTGCCATGCAACACGCAAAGAAACTCGTCATCATGAAGAAGTTTTCGAATTTGCGGACCAACAAATATTCTCTCTCTTATTTTAGCTTCACTCAGTCTTGGAAATTTTCTGATAAGGTATTTGAAAGCCTCATCTGTTCTCTCCATTGCCTTGACAAAGTTTTTTATGAGACCCAGCTTAATGTGCAAGGGTGGCAACACAATCTTGCTGGTGTCGACAAGTGCTGTGTTCTCAACGTTCTTACTGCCAGGCTGCAATGACTGCCTGATTGGCCAATGTCTTCTGATGTAATGGTCACTTCGTGCACGGCTATCCCACTCACAGAGAAAGCAACAGTACTTGGTGTATCCACCCTGTAGTCCAAGCAAAAGAGTGACCACTTTTAAGTCACCGCAAAGTGACCAATGATGATGATCGTAGTTTATACACTTCAAAAGCTGCTTAATGTTTTCATAAGTTTCTTTCATATGAACTGCGTGACCAACTGGAATTGATGGTAACACATTACCATTATTCAACAAAACAGCTTTAAGACTCGTCTTGGATAACTCAATGAAAAGCCTCCACTCTTCCGGTATGTAATTGATTTTGAGGGCTGCCATTAAACCAGAAATGTTGTGGCACGCAGAAAGGTCACCCTCTTTGAAAAAGAATGTAATAAGCGGCTTCTGGCGGTTCCTATACACAGAAATTGTAACATCTTCTGCCAGGAGATTCCACTGTTGCAATCTGGAACCCAAAAGCTCCATCTTGTTCTTCGGTAAATTCAGATCTCTTACAAGATCATTCAGTTCACCTTGGGTTATTATGTGTGGTTTAGTGGATGTAGCTTGCTCAAAATCTGGGTCGCTTGAGGTTGATGGTTCAGGACCACCAGTGTCCTCTTCTTCATCAGTGGAAGCAGCTGAAAATGATTCTGGCACTTTGGGAACTGGTAGGTCATCGCCATGTGGTACCGGACGTATTGCAGAGGGGATGTTTGGATATTCCAGAGTCCATTTTTTCTTCTTTGATATGCCTTTCCCAATTGGAGGGACCATGCAAAAGTAACAGTTGTTGAGATGATCAGTGGGCTCTCTCCAAATCATTGGGACTGCAAAAGGCATAGCTTGCCTTTTGCCAGTCACCCAAGTTTAAGATGTGCTGCACATGTATTGCAGCATATGTATGGCGCCCAGCTCTTATCTTGATCTCCTATTCTGCAGCCAAAATACAAACTGTACGCCTTCTTAATCACTTTAGTTATATTTCGTTTTTGTGATACAAATGTCACCTCACCACATATATAACAGAAATTATTAGCACTGTTCACACATGTCCTAGGCATTTCTAACTATGATACTTTTGATAAGGACAAATGCACTAACTAATGGCAAAATTTTATCAGAGATAAGATATTTATACACAAAGGTGATGTAATCATAGGCAGGATTGCATCATCAACTTCTAGTTACATTTTTATTGGTCATTAGAAAAAATTATGCAATCGCCCACAACAGTTGCGTCATATATATAAATTTACCGTAATTAAATAAACTAGTAGCATATATCTTGAAAACTAGAGCCAATCAACATTTTTTAATGTCATTTTCGTTTTCAGTACACCAAAATTAGTTAAGATCAGCTATTTTCATTTCTGGTACATTTTGGTTGTTGACTAGTGTAATCAATCAATACCCTTTAGATCCCTAAGGAGCATAGGCCCTCAACAAACACATGCCAAGTCTTCCTGTCCCATCCGCTCAAGTTCTTTCCATGTTTTCCTCATCATTTTCACCTCTGTTTCCAGTTCTCTTCTCCATGTGTTTTTTGGTCTACCTCTGCCTCTATTTCCCTGTGGATTCCAGAACAAGGACTGTCTTGTAATGCTATCAACAGGTTCCCCCTCAATGTGTGTCCTATCCATTGCCAGGGTCTTCTTTTCAACTCTTATTCCACTGGCACTTGTCTGGTTCTTGTCATCAATTCCACATTTGTGACTTTGTCATACCATTTCAGTCCTTCTATTCTTTGCAAGCACCCATTTATAAAAGTCTGTAGCTTTTTGGTTTTTGTTCTTGTTGTTCTCCATGTCTCGGAGCCATACAATAGGACTGACTTCACATTTGAGTTGAAGATTCTTATTTTCGTGTTGGACTTGATTTCTCTTGTTCTCCATATGTTTCCCAATGCAATGAAAGCTCCTCTTGCTTTTTGTATTCTTATTTTGATATCACTGTCTGTCCCTCCAACTTTGTCTATATTGCTGCCAAGATATGTGTACAATTCTACATCTTTTAGTGGTGTTTCTTCAAGTTCAACCTTGTTATCATTTCTTGCATTTATTCTTTTAATCTTTGTCTTTTCCATGTGTATTTTCAGGCCCACTTGTTATGACCTCTCATCGACAATTTTCATTTTCTCTTACATCTGATTATAGTTATGGGACAGAAGAGCCAAGTCATCTGCAAAATCCAGATCATCAAGCTGTTTAGTCAGATTCCACTGGATTCCATTTCTGTTGTGTGATGTCGATGTTTTCATAACCCAATCTATTGCTAGTAAGAAAAGAAATGGAGACGAGGCATCCCTGTCTCACTCCCGTTCTAATCCTAAACGGTTCTGTAAGTTGTCCTTCATGAAGAACTCTGCATGTCATGTCTTCATAGGTCTTCTTTATTAAGTTAATGATCTTCATGGGAACTCCATAATGCCTCATCAATTTCCAAAGCGATTCTCTGTCCACACTGTCAAATGCCTTTTCATAGTCCACGAATCCGATGTATAGCGGTGAATTCCATTCCAGACTTTGTTCAACTATTATTCTCAATGTGGCTATCTGGTCTGTACAGGATCTATTTTGTCGAAAACCTGCTTGTTCATCTCTCAGTTGCTTGTCTATGGACTCTTAATCTCTCCAGGATGATTCTGTTTAATACTTTTGCTGGCACTGATAGTAACATTATTCCTCTATAATTTGTGCACTCTTGTAAATTTCCTTTCTTAGGCAACTTGACCAGATAACCTTCCTTCCATTCTGCTGGTATTTCCTCTCTCTCCCAGACTTTGCCAAGTATTTTGTATAATATCTCTGTGGAATGCAATCTGGACCAGCTGCTTTTCCATCTTTCAGAAGCTTTATGGCTTTCTTTATTTCTTCTCTACTTGGTCGTTCACAGCTGATTTGTAGCTCCTCTTCTGCTGGCTGGATGTCTGGGGGATTAGTTGGAGATGGTCTATTGAGAAGTTCCTCAAAATGTTCTGCCCATCTCTTCATTTGTTCTTGTATATTACTAAGCAATTTTCCATTCTTATCTTTTATGAGGCCATTTGCTTGCTTATATTTCCCTGTTAGCTTCTTTGTGTTGTTGTACAGGTCCCTCATATTTCCTTTGGCTGCAGCTTCCTCTGCTTCCCTTGCCAAATCATCAATATATTTCATCTTGTCTCTTTTGATGTTTCTTCTTAGTTCTTTGTTTGCTTCTATGTACACTTCATGAGCCTTGTCTTTGGAGCTTCTGGTTTTGCTTCTGTTTAAATCTGCTTTCTTGTTTTTCCTGTCTTCTATCTTACTAATGGTTTCTGTTGTTATCCATGCTTTGTGCTGATGTTCTCTTTTTCTCAGTACTTCTTCACATGTCTCGTTCAATATATTTTTTACTTGTTGCCAGTGGTCTTCCGTATCTGTTTCATCTTCCAGCTGTTGGAGTACTTGGTATTTGTTGGATACTGTGATTGAAAATTTTTCTCTTATTTCCTGATTTCTTAGATATCCCACATTATACTGTTGTCTATAGCTATATGCTTGATGCGTGATGCCATATGATGATGGATGGCATCCGCATGTCTGGTTTTGTGTAGTGTGTAGATGTGTTCAGTCAAAACAATGTTCATGCAACAATAACAGGGCAATCCACATAGGACGTCAGTAAACTCACGACGTATAAAGTCAATGAGTCTTGAAACAGCCGTTGACGTTTTTCTTCATTATTTATTGTGGACGCCACAGTGACAAAATGGTTACGCAAATGTGTAGGCACATCAAACAGTCATTATCACAGCAACATTCAATACAGCAATAAACGGTAGACAGCATTACAATGATGAGTCAGATGCATGTTATATTTCATAGTGCTGTAAATGTAGTCAGGTGGAAAACTCCATCCTTTTCTATAACAGCCAGGAGATAACCAGATGTATGAGATCAGTTCACTCTCCTTAGTTTGACTTCAGCAAGACAGACACGTCTGCCGAAGTATAAATAATGTCCTCAAGAATATCCTCTAGATAATAAAGGTTTTCTAAACCTCGTTCATTTAACCAAGTAGCAAGTAATGGTCCTTGGTACCTGCATCAACCGATGCAGTACAATGCAGCGACATGTGAGCTGGGAAAAAACATCTCGTGACGACGACTTTCGCAGACAGGCTATGAATCGAAATCGCTCACGACCCAAAATCGATAGAGTTAATGAAAAAGTCAATTTACCTTGCTTTCATGAAATACACAGAAATATCACGCCTCCCGACATGTGGGAAAACACTAGAGGTATTATCTCGACTAAACGAAATATCCATAAGAGGACTACACATCCCTGACAGAACAAAAAATAGCGGAGATCCCCTCTTCAACGAGGCATCTCTTTCGCCATTCCAAATCGCTCACTCCCACTAGTGGTGGGCGGAAAACGATCGACCAAACAACAAGACAAGTCATGCGCAGTCCAGCGCAAAAATGACCACAGCTCAAAAGTTAACTGCATTCGATACTAACGCGAGAAGACAAATGCTTACCGAGAAAAGTGACTATAGATTTCAAGCAGTTGTTGCCCTTGCGTTATAAAACAGATATTGAAATAAAACGATGTTGCGAGAATTTATCACGCAACATATCACCACCTCCTCCCGATAAAAAAAAAATGTGGAACATATTTTTTTTTTTTTCAATATCAAAGAGCAAGCGATAAGCGGCTCAAAACGCACGAATTATGCGCTGATAATTAATTAAATTGCCAAACAATAGGCTAATTATAGAGTGTCTGGTGAGGATATACCTCAACAGAAAAATAAATATGTCTCAAAAAATATTCACATCGGGGAGGTGTCACCAACACACATCACGTTAGCATGTAAACACAATATACGTATGCAAGTTACTATAATCATCATTAAACAGCATACTCTAATATTGTCTTTAAAAATGGATGTACAAATCTGATAGGAAAATTTAAATAGTACATTCTTTGACATGTAATGACATAAGTACATAGTAAAGTTAAACTACATGACGATCCAGGACATATGCTCTGGTATTCCGAGGGTAAGTACACAATCTAGAACTCGTAAGGTAAGTCCTCAGCTCAACAATGACATTCTGAGAAAGTACAAGCAATATAATGCTAATTAATAACTAATATGCTTCATAAGGTACAATACATTATTAATAATTGTGGCTGTTTAGTAAACTAACGGCCCTTATATTAACTACTCAGTCCTCCTCTATCATTTTAAAAGAACGAACAGAAGAAGATGACAACAAAGCATGATAGTGTGTACATATAAAGTAAGTACAGATGTGCTAATCTATTGTAGAAATATAGGTGTGTTATGACTCTGTAATATATAGAAATATAGGACAGAAGTATTAGTTGGAGTCATGTGGGCATCTAGACAAAATGTCAGCCATCACATTATCCGCACCACGGATAGCTCGTACCGTGAAGTGAAAAGGTTGAAGAGCTATAGCATATCGAGTGGATCTCGAACTCTTCAAATTCTTAGTCTGAATAGCTGTAAGAGCTTTCTGATCAGTCTCTAGAATGAAATGTGCGCCCAGGAGGAATCTTTGTAGCTTTAGAATTGACCAAACCATCGCTAACAACTCACGGTCTAAAACCGTGTAGTTCCTCTCTGCCGCATTTAGTTTTCTAGAAATGTACATAACAGGATGCAGAGTATTTGCATATTCTTGCATCAGTGCTGCTCCAATCCCAGTGGATGAAGCATCACTCCGAAGAACAAAAGTCCTATCAAGAGTAGGTAATCTTAAGATGGGAGGAGAAGAAAATATATTCTTGATTTGGTCTAGTGAAGATTGGCATTCTTCAGACCAACGGACCAGATTAGGCGAACCTTTCTTCAACAATGTTGAGAGAGGTGCCATGATCGAAGATAAATTTGGAATAAATCTCCCATAAAATTGAATTAAACCTAAGAGACTCCTAACTTGTTTCTTCGTTTTAGGAACAGAGATGTTCAGTATTTTGGAAGTATTGTGGTCTTCTGTCTTCAAGAGACCATGACCAACACGATGACCCAGGAAAGAGATTTCACCAAAACCAACAAAAGCTTTAGAAGGTTTTGCTGTCAAATTATTCTCACGTAGAGTGGACAGTAAGTCATATAACCCTAAATAGTGATCTTCCCAGGTATCACTGAAGAGACAGATGTCATCTAAGTATGCGATGACATCCGAACGATGTGACAGAATTCGACGCATCATGCGAACGAAAGTGGCAGGGGCGTTCATGAGACCAAAGGGCATAACATTCCATTGAAATAGACCCCTAGGTGTAGAAAAAGCAGTAAGAGGTTTGGCATGCTCTGCTAAAGGCACTTGCCAATAACCTTTAGACAAGTCAAGTTTAGTGAAGAATCTAGAATTAGAAAGTCTAATCAGTAGATCTTCTAACAAAGGCATCGGTTCAGCGTCGTACTTTGTGACCTGATTCAATTTGCGATAATCAACGCAAATTCGTATGTTCTTATCCTTCTTCCGGACAATAACCATGGAAGAAGAATATGGTGAAGTCGATGGTTCAATTATATTTAATTGAATCATTTCATCCAATTCCTTTTCCACTTGCGACTGAAAGTGTATAGGAATAGGATAAGGCCTAACCCTAATTGGATTATTGTCGGTAAGAATTATGTCATGTTCTATGACATCTGTGTGTCCAGGAATGTCAGTGAGAACATCCTGAAATGTTTGTAACATCAACGAGACTTGTCGATGTTCGTCACCAGAAAGATTAGGAGAAACAGAAACGTTTTTCCAAGATTCCGTGGAATGTAATGGAACCACTGGAAGGGGAAGGTTGACATCAGAGAAGGTAGCTTCCTCATCCTGAATGACAGACAGGGATGAATAATGACCGTGAGGTGCAGGAGCATCATCCGTTGCCTGGAAAATAGGCAGCAAATAGTCCGGACGTTCGTGAAATTCCGAAAGCATGTTTATGTGGAAAGTTTTATGCTTTCCATCAATATCGACCACATAGTCAACATCGGAAATCCGAGAGACTATTGCATACGGACCTTTCCATGCAATAAGAAGTCTATTTTCCCTACTGGGGAGTAGGACGAATGCTTTGTCACCTGGACAAAGTTGTCGTAGACATATATTCTTGTTAGCAAACTGCCTTGCCTTCTCTTTAGCAATTTCTGATGAAGCAGTTGCTAGCTTACATGCCTCAATGATCTTTTGTCTAAGAGCAATGACATACTCATATGAGGATTGAGTTTCATCGCTAAGATCATCGGCAGTGATGAGATCGTGTAATAAAGACATAGGGCCGCGTGGACGCGCGCCAAAGACAAGTTCGAAGGGAGAAAATCCTGTGTGTTCATTAGGGACTTCTCTATAGGCAAAGAGAGCCGCGGGTAAAACCCTGTCCCAATCTTGAGGATGATCTTCAGTTATCTTACCAAGCAAAGTCTTGAGCGTTCTATTCAGACGCTCAACTAACCCATTAGACCATAGGATGGTAGATACTACTGAGAGATCGTTCAATATGTAAGGTAGACATTACCTGTGACATAGTGTCAGATATGAGTTGAGTGCCATGGTCTGACAATATTTCTCTGGGGAACCCCAAGCGAGAAAATATCAACCAAAGAGCATCTGCAATATCTGTAGTAGATATGCTCTTAAGAGGAATAGCCTCTGGCCAACGTGTGCACATATCGACACATGTAAGGATAAACTGATGTCCTCTGGCCGACTTGACCTTAAAAGGGCCAATAATATCTATGGCCATTTTCTGAATCGGCCGAATAGGAATGTCAGCCGCCTGGCTAGGCGCAGCATGTCGTGGTCCTCTAGATTTGACCTCCTGACATACCTTGCATGATCGGCAGTAAATACGAATGTCCTTATTGACAAAAGGCCAAAAGAAAGCCGCAAGGACTCTCGACTTCGTACGGGCAAAACCCATATGTCCAGCACATTGCGAGTCTTGAGCATGTTGTAATATTTGGACTCTCATGCTCTTGGGAACAAGAATTTGCGAATGTGCCGACGTAGTCGAATCTTGTACCATACGTACAAGTACGCCGTTTCTCATTGCAATCCAAGATTTTCTATTTGTATCCTGATTCGGATCACCTTTCTTCGCAAGAACGAAGAATTTTTTAAAGAAGGATCTTCTTCTTGCAATTTTATGAAAGAGTCACGAGTGATTACTAAGTGACTATCTTGGCTATCAACTTCATTATCACTATTCAGTGAAGTTTCGGGTGTTTGTAGAGCTTGTGCTCTTGTAACTACTGCATTTGTAGCTTGCATGTTATTATCTTCCCAAGCAGCAATCTGCTGTGGGGTACACTCCCTAACTCTGTGAATACGACCAATAATAAGGTCCGCAATAGGATTAGGTAAGAGACAAGCATGCACATCTCCAGTAAAGAAAGGAGTGGCAATGCGAATTACAGCAGTAGGATATTTTTCTAGAGTGCCGCCAAATGTGTCACATTTTAATAACCCTTCCTGTAGCACAAGATGGATCTACAAGCGATTGTCTAACACCAATAGTGGTGCATCCGGAATCGAAAAGTAGTGAGACCGGAGTATCATTAACAAGACCCTTATGTAGAATTAAAGAACCCCTCCCGTCATGCGCAACAGCAGCAGGAAGTGCGGGAAGTGGGTGACCACAACTCAAAGTAGTTATGGTACCCGGTTCGAATAAAGTACTGCATTGGGGGCATTTGTTTGCTCTTCAAAGTCAAAAGCAGAACTAGTGACAGCGTCAAAGTTTTTACTATCAACAACATGATTACAGGCTCCCTCAGTTTCCTGTTGTACAGCATTAGCCTGCTGATATCTCTTTTTTTTGTGTTGAGATCTACCCCGACTATTATTACCTCTGAAGTTATCAGAGTTATTATTATCTCTGCAGTTATTATTGTCTCTATTGTAATTGTTATACTGGTTCGAATTCCAGTTTCCACGATTACTATCATGTTCACATTGATGCGAACATCTATTTGTTTGGTTCTGAGGTCTTCGGCAGGAATAACCTCTATTACCATATCCTCTTTTGAAATGCTTATAATTATTAGGGTGATAGTAAGGACCACTATCAGGTTGTCTCCAATTCTTCGAAGAAGAATCACCATGAAATTGGTTTCCATGATTTTGACAGAAATTACCGCTGCCCTTTCTATCAAAATTTTGTTGGGATCTACGAGCAAAGTTTTGACCATACGGAGCTGCCGAAGCAACTGGTAAACCTTCTTTCACCTTAGAGTTACCCATGGTTATGTGTGGGGTGCGCAGTTACGTATTGGCAACAGAAATCTTCCATTTCTTTTATTGTTTTAGGTTTACGTTCATGAAGGAAAGCAAGGAAAGACTCATTGACAGACGACATGACTTTGTCTCTAAGTATTAAGTCCATAAGTCCTTCATAAGTTTTTTCCGTCTTAGATAGTTCAACCCATCGTGAGAAAGTAATGCGTATTCTTGCAATAAACTCGGAGAATTCAACTCCATTTTCAGGTAACATGTTTTTAAATTGTAGACGATAGCCGTCTTCGTTAAGCTGATATTTCTTTAACAAAGCGGCCCTGACAACCTCATAATTGCTCTTGTCAGGTTCATCCACCATATTTAATATACTTAGAGCTTTACCTGTCAGTATCCCTGATAACTGATAAACATATTTTGCTTTGTCTATGTTATGAGCTGTACATGCTTGTTCAAATCTGTCCAGATAGAACATTATGTCATCACTGGAAGGACTAAATGTTGGTAACTTAATCTTAAAAGTATCATTATTAGCCTTCCCAGAAGATGAACCCTTGTTTGAATCATTACCATTACTCATGCTCGTCAATTTCAATTTCTCCAACTCTAAAGCTAAGAGTTTTTCTTCATGTTCCATTTTTTGCTTTCCTCTCATCAGACTCTCTTTGTAACTTCCTTTCTTCAGCTTGAGCCTGCATTTGAAGTCTTTCATTTTCAGCTTCTTTTTCAAGTCTTTTATTTTCAGCTTCTTTTTCAAGTCTTTTATTTTCAGCTTCTTTTTCAAGTCTTTTATTTTCAGCTTCTTTTTCAAGTCTTTTATTCTCAGCTTCTTTTTCAAGTCTTTTATTCTCAGCCTCTAGCTGTAGCTTTCTTTCCTCAGCTTCTGATTCCCTTTTTTGTTTTTCCATTTCCATTTGGAATCTCTTTTCATCCACCTGCATCTGCAGTTTCTTTTGTTCAGCTTCCATATGCAGTTTCTTTTGTTCAGCTTCCATTGCTTTATCATATCGAGCAGTTGCAAATTCTTCTAACTTATCACCAGTCTTCCCAAGCAATTTACCCTGCTCAATAAAGTGCTCAAATGTAGACATGTTGTCTAACATATGAGTCCAAAACCTGAAATAATTAACTAATTTATTTCAAACCTAAGTGTAACAAGTCTTATTAAGCACTTGTATATTCACATCACATTATATTATCCCAGTCTCTGTGGGAAACAAGTCTCCAATCAAAGAACTTGTATATGAAATATCAGCACTCAAATCTTGATCATAAGTGCACTTCTCATTCAATAGTGCACGACACTATTCATCATTCATTTATCATCAGTATAGTAGTAACAGTGCATTAGCATAGCCCATTAACTAATTACTATAACTGTAAACAATGACTATGTAAACACATGCAGAATGTAAACATTGAAAATGTAAACAATACAAACAATGTAAACAATAACAATGTAAACAATAACAAAGATCAGCGACAATACAAAAACTTTCGCAGAAATCAACTAAAAATAAAGCAGAAATTAATGAAATATCACAAAAAATGTGACGATATCTGCGATAGAATTAAACAAAATACATGACACCACAGTGTATAAACAAAAATGTTGTATGAAACTAAATTATAGACAAGAGTAGGCTAACAAATACAAACAAATCACAACAAAACTAAAGAATGTGAAATAATAACGAAAACAATATTAAAACATGTCATCACAGCTAACATAAATAGCAACAGAAGTCGCTTAGCAAATTCCAGTATCGGAAATTTGCAAACCCTACAGAAAACGCTCACAATAGACGACCTCTATGACGTGGCATAATCTAACGGAGACACCACCCAACCGAGAACCCGCTGAAATATAAAACATATAATTATACAAAATAACATATAGACATATATATATAGAATGAGATGATACACAGAAGACTCAGCAGAAGTATAAGGGCACAGTTTACATACAAACAGGCCACTTAACTTAAAGGCTTCCAATCGTAGAACAGCAGAAAAACGGATGTCAATCAACGTCCTAAAGAGCGAAGCTCCAACGATGATGGCACATCTGAACTGCTTCCACTGCTAACACGATGGTACAAGAGCTTCTGAAATACTGTGTGTTGAGTTGTTTCGGCACTTGACCTTCTAATCCAAAAGTAAGTTGATGGAAATCGGTACTTGGCCTTCTTCAGAAAACAACCCGTTTCAACCGGCACTTGACCTTCTCAAAAAAAACGACAGCACTGGAACCTTGACAGCAGCAACTTGCTTGACTTGCGTAAAAGATAACAGCAGTCCGAGTTATCCGGCAACATGTAACAACGCCGGGTACTGTCAAATTCTTGTTTCCGTCTTTTACCGGGCAACGCCGAGTACTTTGAAAATTTTGAAGATGTTGACTGTATTGAAGAATGTTAATTTCTTGAAGGATGCTGATGAATTCTTGTTGAAAATGAAGTGGGTAAGGGACCCCGTGTTTGCTAGTACCAGAATCAAACCAGCTTATGGCCACCAAATGATGCGTGATGCCATATGATGATGGATGGCATCCGCATGTCTGGTTTTGTGTAGTGTGTAGATGTGTTCAGTCAAAACAATGTTCATGCAACAATAACAGGGCAATCCACATAGGACGTCAGTAAACTCACGACGTATAAAGTCAATGAGTCTTGAAACAGCCGTTGACGTTTTTCTTCATTATTTATTGTGGACGCCACAGTGACAAAATGGTTACGCAAATGTGTAGGCACATCAAACAGTCATTATCACAGCAACATTCAATACAGCAATAAACGGTAGACAGCATTACAATGATGAGTCAGATGCATGTTATATGTCAAAGTGCTGTAAATGTAGTCAGGTGAACAACTCCATCCTTTTCTATAACAGCCAGGAGATAACCAGATGTATGAGATCAGTTCACTCTCCTTAGTTTGTCTTCAGCAAGACAGACACGTCTGCCGAAGTATAAATAATGTCCTCAAGAATATCCTCTAGATAATAAAGGTTTTCTAAACCTCGTTCATTTAACCAAGTAGCAAGTAATGGTCCTTGGTACCTGCATCAACCGATGCAGTACAATGCAGCGACATGTGAGATGGGAAAAAACATCTCGTGACGACGACTTTCGCAGACAGGCTATGAATCGAAATCGCTCACGACCCAAAATCGATAGAGTTACCTAATCCATGCTTTCCCATGATTTCTTCAAAGCCAGTGTTGTCTGTTCCTATTTTCGCATTTAGGTCCCCCATCAAAATTGTGATGTCCTTTCTTTTCTTATTGTCCAAGACATTTTGTAGTCTGGTGTAAAAGTCTTCTTTCTCAGATTCTTCTTTATCGTTTGTTGGTGCATAACACTGAATGATGTTTATATTTACTTTCTTTTTGGCTGATTTAAACCTTGCTGTTATAATTCGGGGTCCCATTGCTTCCCATTCTATAAGTGCCTTCTGTGCTTCCTTGGACAGCATTAGAGCCACCCCTTCACTGTGGTGGGCTTTTTCCTCCTCATGTCCTGAGGACAACACCATTTCTCCTTTGATCAATCTCCTCTTCTCTGTGCCTTTCCACCGTGTCTTGCAGAGACCCAGGATATCAATCCTCTAATTTGTCATTTCTGCTGCTACCTGTGCAGTTTTCCGTTGTTCACACAGAGTGCGAACATTCCAGGTGCCAATACTGGAGATTTTCCTAGACGAAAAAAGGTTAGTCGGCAACCCAGACTCCTTTTGGCTTTCTCTGGGTTGCTTCATGCGCCTCCTTTCCAGAGGACCTTCTTCTCTCTTGGGCGGCTGAGTTGATTTATATTCTTTATTTGACTTGTCCATGTTTGTTGAAGTTTTTGTGGTAAAAGTTTTTTACGGGATGGAGTAACCAGCCCCATGCCCAACCCTCCTTAGTCGCTTTTTACGACATGCATGGTAGGGTACAGTGTTACTATTCTTTGCTCCCCTTTCGGGCCCCGGTAACACACAGGTGAGGTTCTTGTCATCAGTTCTACTTATTAGTGGTGATAATATTCCTGTGATTGCACATATCCACAAGCCTCTTGCTTGTTTGCCATCATCTTTTCCTTCAGTCGTGTTTTTTCAACAAGGTGTTAAGTTTGTGATTTATTTGTCTAATTTTTATCTCTTTCATTACTGCAATTTTGCTTCCTAGTTTTTCTAGGATTCTTTTATTTTTTAATGTTTGTCTCCATGAGATGTGCCCCATTCTTCTATATATCTGCATTTCATGGCCAAAGTTCTTTTCTTCCAATAGTTTGTTAATTGTCCATATTTATGTCCCATACAGTGATGTATATATAGGAAATTAAAAGATATCAAGGCCAATACAAAAATAAGAATCAGTATAAATATTGAAATCAGAGGCACATCTCCAATCCAACCTGCAGGTCTGGAAGGAAGAGCTGGAGAAGAGAGGGATGGTCATAAGCAGCTCTAAAACAAAATCCATGGTGATATCATGAGAAGAAAGAAGACATCAGATTGGGCTGAGAGAACAGGTCCTGGAGCAGGTCGACCACTTTGAATATCTCGGAGCTATTATAGACCGAAAGGGAGGCATCGAAGAAGAGTTGGCCACTCGAAAGGCAGCAGCTGGGAGACTTTTTCAGGCCATAAATCGGGGATTCCTCGGCGGGAGAGAGGTTGGTGGGAAGGCGAAGATGGCTGTATGCCGCTCCACCTGTGTCCCAGTCTTGACGTGTGGATGCGGGTCGTGGGCGATGACTGCGGCCCATAGAGGCCAGGTCCAAACCTCAGAGATGAGGTGTCTGAGGAGGGTAGTTGGGGTAACGGGGGGAGACATGGTGCGCGGCCGGACGATGCGTCAAGGCCTTACATGCCACCCCCTGCAGACCCAAGTAGAACAGTCCCAACTAAGATGGTTTGGCCATGTCTGCAGAATGGGAGAAGATCGGCTGCCACGACAGGCATGGGAGACGGAGAGCCAGGGGTCCGGACCCTGAGGGCGGCCCAGAGTCCGCTGGGAGGATAACATTAGACAATCTTTGAAGGACCGAGGACTGGAATGGAACCAGGCCAGGAGGAAGACAGCCGATGGGATAGTCTGGCGCTCTCTCTTCCAAACCTCTACACCTCACTGTAGAAGGGGAGCGACTAAGTAAGTAAGTAAGTAAGTATAAATATTGTATGGCTTTAAAACATGGAGGACAACAAAAACAAGAACCAAAATTTACAGACTTTCTTAAATGGGTGCTAGCATAAAACAGACCAATGGAAGTCGTATGAGAAGATCACTTATGTGGAATTGATGGCAAGAATCATAGTAAACGGATATCACAGGAAGGCTTGGAAAGACCATAAACGGATATCTCACAGGAAGGCTTGGAAAGACTGTAAACGGATATCACAGGAAAGCTTGGAAAGACCGTAAATGGATATCACAGGAAGGCTTGGAAAGACTTTAAACGGATGTCACAGGAAGGCTTGGAAAGACCTTAAATGGATGTCACAGTGTGATGGGCCAGAAAAGCGCCGATCTCCATGTTTTGGGTTTACTTCGTCATCGCATACAAAGAGGCTACAAGTAGTCCCCTGTGGGTTGACATCACTGGAAAGATGTGAAGCGCGTACGTAGGCTTCCGCGGTCCCATGTTTTGGTGTCATGTGATCAGGGCTCCCATATTAAGAGATCGGCGGACCAGCGAAAGAGCGGCCCCAGAAAGAAGACGGGAGATTAGGTCATCTGGTTTCAGTAGAGGGGTGAACAAAGGCATGTTGACACATTAGCACATATGCACTGGCTGGGTGTTTTTTGTTTGGGTGTTTGTTTGTTTGGTTGTTTGTTAGTTTGTTTTGTTGGCTTGTGTCATTGATTGGGTTGTTATCACCTGCCACTATTTAACTATGGTGGGGGAAAGGTGCTAGCTGGCTACCCCTCACCAATAGGGCATTACCACTGTTGTACGACACATAAACTGGCTCATGTCCACTAGGGTATGACTATACAACAATGGGTTGACACAAGGAACTAACTAGCTTCTGAACAGCTAATATCCCTTTTATTAATAAGAACACAACTTGGCCACACACGGCCTAATGAAATTATTATTTATTTATTATTTATTATTATTCCTTTGACCGCCGACCGACTAAGCAGTCTTCGGCCATAACACCTTGCGGCGTCATTAGGGCAACAAGAAATCGTCCGTTGTTCCGTCACACCTAGCGGCGTATATTGGTACAACAGACTTTTAATTGTTGTTTCTGTGATCAATGTGACAAGCAAGCGGTAGATCAATCCGCTGTGCCCCGAACTTGCCCTCATGTGTACTCTACTCCTGTCGCTATAAAACCCTTTCGCCATGTCTCCCAGACGCCCGCCCAGCCAAAATCCTGTCACTAATTAGATGACGAGGCATTTGGCTACCTTAAGAGAGTCATAGTTACTCCCGCCGTTTACCCGCGCTTGGTTGAATTTCTTCACTTTGACATTCAGAGCACTGGGCAGAAATCACATTGCGTCAACACCGGGCCTAATGAAATGCCAATACATAAATAACTGCTGCCATAGGGAATGAACATGTAATATCAATACGCAAGAACAGACAATATGGCAACCTAACTCCTGCGGTGAACACCGCTCCATGTAGCAGCGGACCAACATAGTACTAACGACTATCAAAATTATGTACAACCAATTTTCAGCTTACACAAAAGCATCACTGAGCAAATAATCACTTCCCTAGAATAAATATCACTAACATAAGACTAATCTGGTGGGCACTGTATCATGATATTCAATGAAATATGGGCAGCATCAAGCGGGCATAGAATCTCGTCCTCACAGGACGGCGGTCCGATCACTAATGAATCTTTCGCGCTCAAACCCTTGGTGCCCAAATTTCCGATGGTCACATGACCCGGTCGTTCGGCTATTGTCGTCAGCTTCCGACCCACTTGCCTTGTCACTAACAAGCATGCGGCCACCCTATCACAACAGGAAGGCTTGGCATTAACTTGATGAAAGCTTTTGTTTCTCAGGGAGATGAAGGACTATGGTGACTTGTTTTGTTCAAACTGTTTTCTTGCTATAGCTGTCTTTTGATTTTAACTGGCTCCTTAACTTTTAGTTTGAATCTAGATTAGATGAGCAACATTTTTAGTTTGAATCTAGATTAGATGAGCAACATTTTTAGTTTGAATCTAGATTAGATGAGCAACATTTTTAGTTTGAATCTAGATTAGATGAACAAAACTGTTAGTTTGAATCTAGATTACATGAGCAACACTGTTAGTTTGAATCTAGATTGGATGAGCAACACTGTAAGTTTGAATCTAAATTACATGAACATCACTGTTAGTGTGAATCTAGATTAGATAAGCAACATTTTTAGTTTGAATCTAGATTAGATGAGCAACATATTTAGTTTGAATCTAGATTAGATGAGCAACAGTATTAGTTAGAATCTAGATTAGATGAGCAACACTTTTAGTTTGAATATAGATTAGATGAGCAACACTGTTAGTTTGAATCTAGATTAGATGAGCAAAACTGTTAGTTTGAATCTAGATTAGATGAGCAAAACTGTTAGTTTGAAACTAGATTAGATGAGCAAAACTGTTAGTTTGAATCTAGATTAGATGAGCAAAACTGTTAGTTTGAAACTAGATTAGATGAGCAACACTGTTAGTGTGAATCTAGATTAGATGAGCAATACTTTTTAAAATTGGCCAAGTATAATGATCTGGTCAAAGACTTGAGACATGATGGGGTCAAAGCAAAAGTCATAGCTGTAGAGGTAGATGCAAGAAGTCTAGTGGCTGCCTCAGTGTATGATCTACTGAAACTATTGGGTGTGAAAAGACAGTCAAGGACAAGGGCACTTAAGAGACTTGGAATTCAGGGCAGTAATTTATTTACAACGTAATGGTTACTTTCACAATTGCCTCAAGCTGGCAGCATGAATAAAACCAGGAGTGAAGGTGAAAGTCACAAATATCCATTCCAAGTGCAGGCCAGAAAAAAATAACAGGAGGCTGACACTTGTGAGTCATGACCCAAATGGACCCGCCCCTTCCCTTAGACAGTAAAGGAGATAAAGGGTGGAAACACTTGTCTAAGAGGGGGGGGGGGGGGGGGGGGAACCATTTCTGATGATCAGCTGGCCTCCTGTTGTAATGCTCTCTGTGAAGAGTTTCCTATGCTATCATGGCTCATTCTTTATATTTGATAACTTACAGTCTGGGCAGACGATACCTGGCTGCAGCAACATGCTGGAGAAACTCTCACAGACAAAGACAAAGACGAGGAGGAGGAGGTTGAAAATGATGAGAACAAGGGAGAGAAAAGGTCTGGTGAAGACATTGAGGTATGGAAATGTATTGTGTCCCTTGTTTTGTTATCTGATTTTCTTTATCTGAAACATTGTGTGGTTAAGGTGTTTGTTAGCTTGTAGACTGGATCATTGTGTGGTCAAGGTGTTTGTTAGCTTTTAGATCGGATCATTATTTGATCAAGGTGTTTGTTAACTTGTAGACTGGATCATTATGTGGTCAATGTGTTTGTTAGCTTGTAGACTGGATCATTATGTGGTCAAGGTGTTTGTTAACTTGTAGACTGGATCATTATGTGGTCACAGTGTTTATTAGCCTGTAGACTGGATCATTATGTGGTCAAGGTGTTTGTTAGCCTGTAGACTGGATCATTATGTGGTCATATTGTTTGTTAGCCTCTAGATTGCATCATTGTTGTGCCATGTTTGTGTCATTTGTCAGCTTGAAATTTTCTAGAAGTTTTTACCTCGTTTTGGTGAAGTGCACTCTGTTCAACCTAGACACGATCTCTGACACTAGGCCCATGTCCAAATATAGAAGGTCACATGGTTTGGCAATGATATCTGTAGATATAAACTCTGTGTCAGGATGAGAGCATGTGGTTGAAAAGTCTGTATGTAAATGTAAGATCTCTTATGTTGTTTGATGATGTAGTTCTGTACTAAATCTGTTGATATAACAGACAGTGACATCTTTCACATGTGTACATACTTCCCTGTATAACTGATCGACCTGTCAATCAATCTGTACCATTTTGCTCTCCAAGGAGCATAGACCTTGACAAACACATGCCAAGTCCTCCTGTCACGTACTATTATCTCATGTTCTTTCCACATCTTCCTTATCATTTTTACTTCAGTTCTCAAGTTCTATTCTCCGTGTGTTTTTTGGTTACCTCTGCCTCTCTTACCCTGGGGATTCAAGAACAAGGACTACCTTGTAATGCTAACAATAGGTTCCTCAATGTGTGTCCCATCCATTGCCAGCATCTTCATCTTATCTCTTGTTCCACTGACACTTGCCTGGTTCTTGTTATCTGTTCCACACTGGCGACCTTGTCATACCATTTCAATCTTTCTGTTTTGTGCAAGCAGCCATTTATGAAAATCTGTAGCATTTTGGTTTTTGTTTTTGTTCTTCAAGAGAAGGAGACAATTAGTGAAATATTGTGCGTATGTAAGACAAGTATTTAAGACAAGTATGCCTGTGATGTCTGGCTCAGAGAAAATCAGGTTTAATGGTGGGTGCCCAATTGATAATGTTTCAGTTGTGTTATTTATTCCTTCCCTAGGATTCATCTGTGCCAGCCAAGAAACTGAAGACTACGTGAGATACCCCCATTGTGATGATGCAGTACATGCTTGGATTGCTGTCAATTAGATCCAGATATGTGATGGTCCAGGCAAAAGCTTTTATGTGAGTAACCACAGACAAAAGGCATCCCCTGCATGGGAAAATTTCTGACATCAAAGGAGCAAGAATAAAGAGGGGAATGTCATGGATGGCGCAAGCAGAGACAACTATTAGACAGGTAACCACAGTTGAAAATATATTCAAAGGAGAAGAGTGGAGTAAGTCAAGTGAGAACTGGACCAGACTACCAGCAAGTCATCATCAGCCTTGGTAGAGAGTGCAGAACTGGACCAGACTAGTCATCATCAGCCTTGGTAAAGAGTGCAGAACTGGACCAGACTACCAGCAAGTCATCATCAGCCTTGGTAGAGAGTGCAGAACTGGACCAGACTAGTCATCATCAGCCTTGGTAGAGAGTGCAGAACTGGACCAGACTACCAGCAAGTCATCATCAGCCTTGGTAGAGAGTGCACAACTGGACCAGACTACCAGCAAGTCATCATCAGCCTTGGTAAAGAGTGCAGAACTGGACCAGACTACCAGCAAGTCATCATCAGCCTTGGTAGAGAGTGCAGAACTGGACCAGACTAGTCATCATCAGCCTTGGTAAAGAGTGCAGAACTTGAGCCAAAAGGAGGACAGAGCTGGAAATTGATCAGCTGATAAATGATCATGCTGGGGATGATGATGTCCATTGTGTGCACTGATGAGTCTGTAATCTGTGGTGAGAAATCTGGGTGGGACTTCTCTGCTAGAGTAAAGGGTAGAATTATTACTGAACATGGCAGGGCTTACACGATAACAACCTCTTGTATGAGAGTGGAGGTAGAGGCAGCTACTGTAGCCTTATTGTGGCTGTCTGAAACTCCATTTACAAGGGCAGTTATTGTATCAGATTCACAGTCCAGGCTTTGGAATTCAAAGTGGATGGCTCCGGCATGAATGGAAAACCTCTATAGAAGCCTCAAATCTTCAGGAACTGGTGTGGATTCTGCAGGAACTGGTGTGGCAACTAAACTGGAATAAACACATAGAACTATTAGCAGAAAACAGTGGGGGACGTGCTAAAATACAAGTATATAAAAGGAAGTGGCTGTGGAACCTGCAATAAGACAATGATTACCTTCTATAAATCATTTATTATGGGCAAACTTGACTATGCCAGTGTTGTCTATGCATCAGCTGCTCCTAGCAATAAGACAATGGTTACCTTCTATAAATCATTTATTATGGGCAAACTTGACTATGCCAGTGTTGTCTATGCATCAGCCGCTCCTAGCGAAGAAGACAAAAAATTAGACACAGTCCAAAACCAGGCACTGCCAATAATAGCAGGTGCTTCAAAGGGAACATCAGTAGAGGCATTAGTAGTAGCATAAGCCATTATACCCCAGCAGCTATGGAGAAAAGAGCTGAGATTCAGCTACTGGGAAAAAGTTGGAAGAAATAGATCATCATCTAATTCTATTTAACATAAAAAACAGTAGTGCCCAGTATAAAGCAAAGATCCCACCATGGGAAATAAAAGTGTCAGAAACTGACTCTCACTTAGCAAAGGTCGTAAGCAAATCTAAAGACATAATCTCGACAAAAATTAAAGCACTAGAGTACGTAGAACAGTATATACATATTAGCTTAACTATATACACAGATGGGTCAATAGATGAAGATGGACAATTAGGAGCAGGAATACAAAAGATATAAATTAACAGGTAATACATCCATCATTACAGCAGAATTAGTGGCAATCTTAAAAGCTTTCAGAATAGTTGCAGAAAACACACCAAATAAAGTAACCATTCGCACAGATTCTCTTTCATCAGTGCTAGCAATCACAAACATAAATGAGTGCAGCAGGCCAGATATTATAGAGGAAATACTGCAGGTCAGTGCATTTCTACATACCTCAAGATGTGGTGTCATACTAACATGGATACCAGCACATGTTGGGATAGCAGGAAATGTGCTTGCAGACCAAGAAGCCAAACAGGGAAGAACTAGTTATAACAAAATTGAAGTAGGCCTAGAGAAATTTGAAATTAAGAGCTTAATTGCACAAGCAATAACTAAAGAATGAATAATAGCATGGAACCAAAGCAAAAAAGGAAGACACTTATATAAAGTCCTGAAAAAACCAAGCGCAAAAAGTCAAATAAAAGATGAACTAAAAATGCCAATTAATAAAAAATTGCTAAGGCTTAAGCTTGGAACTGTATATTTCATTATAGAGGAACCTATATGTGAAGAGTTTCAAGAACCAGACACAATTAGACACTTTCTGGTGGACTGCAAAAAAATATGAGCAGGAAAGGCAAAACTTTAAGACATACTGCAATAACCACAAGGTAGAAATGAGTGTAGAAAATCTCATAGGCATTAAGACCCTGAGGTGCCGCAGTATCACAGTGGTTAGTGCACTGGCTTCCTAGCTCAGTGGTCCATGGTTCGATCCCCAGTTGTGTGATTTTTTTAGACTGCAAACGCCTCTGGGGTTGACCCAGCCTCGTGAATTTGGTACCAGAGCAACTCTGGTAAGGTTAAGGTGGCCGGCGTGATGCCGATGGTCGAGAAAATATGGGCCTAACACCATATTCCCAATATGCCTCAGTCGGCATGTAACAGGATCCTTTACCTACCTTATTAAGACCCCACCAGAAATACAAAAGTTAATAAAACACTTTATTGCACAAACAAAAGCTGACATACATAAACAAATATAAGTAAATAAGAATGTGAGCCAGCAGTCAACAGTGGTCATAGATCTCTTCCCCCCCCCCCCCCCCCCCCGAGAGGCATGCTACAAAGAAAAGCAGTAAACATCTTAATAAAAAAAAACTGATGTGGATCTACCGTCCTGGTCATGCAAGGGTACGTGGCAATGAAAGAGCTGACAGACTAACTTCAAGAGCACCTATAGTGGGTGCATTGGATATGGATAATGGAGAGATATTAAGGGTGGTTAATGATCGCCTATTAAAAAATGACACAGCAATCGATGAACCACCAAGGCTAAGATTACTTGAAAATTAATACGACACAAACACAAAGGTATGTTATCAGGCACTCGTAGGAAATAAATAAGTAGAACACTAGACAACAGAAAAACAACAGACATGAGTGGCTTACCCAGGATTTGAACCCTGGACCTTCCGTGCAACAACCCCGCCTATACTGTATAATACAACTTACTGTTTACAGGCCTCGGGTTTTCCTTCCTTATGTGTACTAAGATTACTTGAATTTGGCATCAAACGTAAGACCAGCAGGGATGGATGTATAAAAGGATGCATCCGGCGTGTATACAACCAGAGCGCAACAGTAACAATTAACGTTCATACACCTCGACATTTACTAAGGAAGACTGAGCACCTGTGGATTAGTCTGGAGTGGAGTGGCGTCGATTCTGACCAATAACAATGATGGGTGTAATTCTGTGTGCTATATTGTGCGTAATGCTGTATGCTATATTATGTGTAATGCTGTGTGCTATATTGTGTGTGATGATGTGTGCAATATTATGTGTAATGATGTGTGCTATGTTATGTGTAATGATGTGTGCTATATTGTGTGTAATGATGTGTGCTATATTGTGTGTAATGATGTGTGCTATATTGCGTGTAATGATGTGTGCTATATTGTGTCTAATGACACGTGCTATATTATGTGTAATGACATGTGTTATATTGTATGTAATGATGTGTGCTATATTGTGTGTAAATATGTGTGCTATATTGTGTGCAATGATGTGTGCTATATTGTGTGCAATGATGTGTTATATTGTGTGTAATGATGTGTGCTATATTGTGTGTAATGATGTGTGCTATATTGTGTGTAATGATGTGTGTTATATTGTGTGTAATGATGTGTGCTATATTGTGTGTAGTGATGTGTGCTGTATTATGTGTAATGATGTATGCTATATTGTGTGTAATGGTGTGTATTATATATTGTGTAATAATGTGTGCTATATTGTGTGTAATGATGTGTGCTATATTGTGATGTTATGCTGTGTGCTATATTGTGTGTAATGATGTGTGCTATATTGTGTGTAATGATGTGCGCTATATTATGTGTAATGCGGTGTGTTATATTGTGTGTAATGCTGTGTGCTATATTGTGTGTAATGCTGTGGGCTATATTGTGTGTAATGATGTGTGCTATATTGTGAGTAATGATGTGTGCTATGTTATGTGTAATTATGTGTGCTATGTTGTGTGCTATATTATGTGTAATGATGTGTGATATATTGTGTGTAATGATGTGTGCTATATGGTGTGTAATGATGTGCGCTATGTTATGTGTAATGATGTGTGCTATATTGTGTGTATATTGCATGCCAGACCATCGACTGCCAAAGATACTCTTTTATGGTGAGATGCAGAAGGGTAGACGCTCCCATGGTGGCCAGAAAAAGCGCTTCAAAGACACGCTTAAGGCTTCATTAAAAACATTTGACATAAACCCAGACACATGGGAAGCTGCTGCGCAAGACCGAACTGCCTGGCGCACATCTCTTCGTAAAGGTGCAGTGGCATGCGAATCTTCCAGAAGAGCAGCAGCGGAGACAAGCTAGAAAAGATCGTGAAATAAAACCTTCACATGAAGCAAACATTCCCTGCCCACACTGTCCGAGATCCTTCCAGGCCCGCATTGGGCTCATCAGTCACCTTCGTACTCATAGACTATCCTAACATCCTAATAATTGGATGAACAGAGTGGTCTTCATCATTTGTGATGGACGAACAACATATTGTGTGTAATGATTTGTGCTATATTATGTGAAATGCTATGTGCTATTTTGTGTGTAATGCTATGTGCTATGTCATGTGTAATGATGTGTGCTATATTGTGTGTAATGATGTGTGCTATATTGTGTGTACTGATGTGTGCTAAGTTATGTGTAATGCTGGCAGCTATGTTATGTGTAATGATGTGTGCTATGTTATGTGTAATGATGTGTGCTATGTTATGTGTAATGCTGTGTGCTAAGTTATGTGTAAGGATGTGTGCTATATTGTGTGTAATGATGTGTGCTATGTTATGTGTAATGATGTGTGCTATGTTATGTGTAATGATGTGTGCTATATTGTGTGTAATGATGTGTGCTATGTTATGTGTAATGATGTGTGCTATGTTACATGTAATGATGTGTGCTATATTGTGTGTAATGATGTGTGATATGTTGTGTGAAATGATGTGTGCTATATTGTGTGTAATGGTGTGTGCTATGTTATGTGTAATGATGTGTGCTATATTGTGTGTAATGATGTGTGCTATGTTATGTGTAATGATGTGTGCTGTGTTATGTGTAATGATGTGTGCTATGTTATGTGTAATGCTGCGCTCTGTTCTTATATAGCCATATCATCATCACCCTTCAGCTCCCTGTGAAGTATAGACCTTCAACAAATCCAAGCTAAGCCTTCCTGTCCTAGACCACCCATTTATAGCCTTCCTGTCCTAGACCACCCATTTAGAGTCTTTCATCCTTCCTGTCCTAGACCACCCATTTAGAGCCTTTCATCCTTCCTGTCCTAGACCACCCATTTATAGCCTTTCATCCTTCCTGTCCTAGACCACCCATTTATAGCCTTTCATCCTTCCTGTCCTAGACCACCCATTTAGAGCCTTTCATCCTTCCTGTCCTAGACCACCCATTTATAGCCTTTCATCCTTCCTCTCCTAGACCACCCATTTAGAGCCTTTCATCCTTCCTGTCCTAGACCACCCATTTAGAGCCTTTCATCCTTCCTGTCCTAGACCACCCATTTAGAGCCTTTCATCCTTCCTGTCCTAGACCACCCATTTATATCCTTTCATCCTTCCTGTCCTAGACCACCCATTTATAGCCTTTCATCCTTCCTGTCCTACACCACCCATTTATAGCCTTTCATCCTTCCTGTCCTAGACCACCCATTTAGAGCCTTTCATCCTTCCTGTCCTAGACCACCCATTTAGAGCCTTTCATCCTTCCTGTCCTAGACCACCCATTTATAGCCTTTCATCCTTCCTGTCATACACCACCCATTTATAGCCTTTCATCCTTCCTGTCCTAGACCACCCATTTATAGCCTTTCATCCTTCCTGTCATACACCACCCATTTATAGCCTTTCATCCTTCCTGTCCTAGACCACCCATTTATAGCCTTTCATCCTTCCTGTCCTAGACCACCCATTTAGAGCCTTTCTGTCCTAGACCACCCATTTATAGCCTTCCTGTCCTAGATCACCCATTTATAGCATTCCTGTCCTAGACCACCCACTTATAGCCTTCCTGTCCTAGACCACCCATTTATAGCCTTCCTGTCCTGGACCACCCATTTATAGCCTTCCTGTCCTAGACCACCCATTTATAGCCTTCCTGTCCCAGACCACCCATTTATAGCCTTCCTGTATCTCTTTCGTGTGTCTCCAATTTCCATTTCCTTGTGTTTTTAGTTTTTATGTCTCCCTCTATTTGTTACCATGGGGTTCCACAACAAGGTCTGCCTTGTCTTGCTATCAACAGGTTGCCTTAGTGTGTGTTCTAACCAGTGCTAGCATCTTTTCTCATTTCATGTTCCATTGATGTTTAACTGGTTTTTTCAGTCAGATCCAAACATTGATTTTGTCTTGCCATTTTAATCCTTCTGTTATACGCAAGCACACATTTATCAAAGTTTGTACCTACTTGCTTGTGGTGTTTATTGATAAATGCATGAGTACTTGTCTTATGGGTTGTTCTTCCAAGACTGTTAGTAGTGCTGCCTGGATGTATGTATCAGTCCTTGTCTTGTAGGGTGTTGTTTCTACATAGTACTATGTATTACTATATTTTTCATTTGTTTGCTCTGCACAGTTTTATTGTTGTTCTTGTCCATTGTGCTCTACCTTTGTACATTATTCTCTACCTCTAGTGTAGTGTACTACTTTGTTCTAGCTATGCTGCACCCTTTCTGTCTTCTTTATGTTTGACTGTTTTCTTTATGTGAAATGTATAACTCCATTCTGTTCATTAGTTTCTTTGATTTAGTTCACATATTCTGCCAATCTAAACATCTGGGGATCTTTCCAGTACAATACAAATAATTAGTATAATTTATGTACTTTTATATGGTGCAGAACTCCGCCTATGCCGGTCCCAAGCCCGGATGAAAAAGGAGGAGGGCGGCCTGCATGGAGGCCGTAAGGAGGCAGCCCCTCCACCATGCAAAGGCACAACAGGCCAATCACCTGTTTGCTTTAAATCACGATTACGAGCAATACAAGAGAGAAAACTGGACTGATTCTAAAGGCGACGAACTGGAACGGACTACGGACTACGACTTATGGAACTTGGAACACAAGAAGTATAAATGGGAAGGAAGAGGAGCTGGTAGAAGAGATGAGGAAAGCAAAACTAGAAATCCTGGCTATAACAGAAACAAAGAAAAAAGGACTCGGAGTCATGGATCTCGATGGCAACACGCTGCTCTACAGTGGTGTACCCATATCTGAAAGAGCTAAAGTGGGCGTGGGTTGCATTGTGGCCCAAAATCAAAAAGATAGTATCAAGGGATGGAACTTTGTCTCGGAGCGCATTATGGTTGTAAAACTAAAAGAAGGAGAAACCATAGTCAACCTGGTCATAGTGTATGGGCCAAATGAGGATGAGAGAGCAGAGGTCAAGGAGGAATTCTTCGAGCTGCTTCAAAGGACAGTGGATGACTGCCTAGATGAAGTTATCATGCTCAGAGATTTTAATGCCAGAGTTGGAAATGACCATGCTAAATGGGGTGGAGTTATCGAAAGATATGGAGAAGATACTCTCAATGACAATGGAAAGCGACTCCTTAGATTCTGCAGTGAGCAGAATCTGATCATTACAAACACAAAGTTCCCCCATAAGCGCATAAATGCATACACTAGATGTGAACCAACAAAGAATGAGAAGTCAGTGATCGACTATGCCATTGTTCGGAGAAGCTCATTCAAATATGTCCGAGATGCTAGAGTCTGGAGGGGGCCAGAGATTGGAAGTAATCACTACCTGCTAACAATCAAAAGAACAACTGAAAGAGTTGCTCAGCCTAGGAACTTCCCAACATCATGCAAGAAACCAAGTAAACGAGCAGGAGAAATGAGCATTAGGACCTACAAGCTGAGAGAGCCAGAAATTAAGACCAGATATCAGGGGCTTATTGCTGCAGCGGTGAGCAACACAGAAGAACGACCTGATGACTTGGAAACCCTCTGGATTAAATTCAAGGATATCATAAAGACAGCTGCTACAGAAGCATGCGGTGAAGTCCGACTTGGGAACAAGAGAAAGAGGACACCTTGGTGGATAGAGGAAGTCAAAGAGAAAATAAGAGAGAAGAAAATGGCATGGAAACAATACTTAGGAGCTAAAAACACAACAGGACAAATGGAAAAATATAGAGAATATGTGACACTCAGAACAGAAGCAAAGAACAAAGTGCTAGCAGCAAAACAGAAGTCCTGGAAGAATTTGGAGAAAAGCTAGAAAAAGATGCACAAGAAAACCAGAAATTGTTCTATAAGACCCTAAAGAATATGAGGAAGGAAAAACAATGCCCTCTCAAATTTGTAAAGGACATGCAAGGCAAATTGCTTACTGCCCCAAAGGAAGTAATGGGAAGATGGAAAGAATATTTCTCAGAACTCCTGGATGGTGAGCATGGTGAAGCATCAGAAATGATAAACACTAGCACAGAAGAGAAAACCGATGATGGTGAAGATGACATAAAGATGGAAGAACTGAAGGCAGCACTGGAGAAAATCAAGATGGGCAAAGCAGCAGGGCATGATGGTATAACACCAGAAATGGTTAAGTTCATGGGAGCATCAGGCGACCTATTACTCTTAAGGGTTTTACAGGCAGCGTGGTACAACAAGACCATACCAAAGGATTGGGAGATTGCCATCATAACACCAATTTTCAAAAAGGGTGACAATCGACAGTGTGGAAACCATAGAGGCATATCCCTTCTCAGTGTCCCTGGTAAAATCTACTCTAGAATCCTAGAGCAGAGACTCTGACGCCTAGCTGAGCCACAATTGGATGAGGTCCAGTGCGGATTCCGAGCAAACCGAAGTACTCAAGACCTAATCTTCACACTCAGACAGCTGAGTGAAAAAGCCCTTGAGTATAAGAGTGAGATGCATCTTTGTTTCATAGATCTGGAAAAGGCGTTTGACAGGGTCCCCTGGAGCAAACTTTAATCTGTTTGGCAAGGAAGAATATTCCAGCACCTCTGATTCATGCTATACAGAGCTTCTACAAGTCTTGCAGAAATTATGTGAGGACAGCAAACCATAAGTCAGAAGAGTTCAGGACCACCACTGGTGTAAGACAAGGTGATATCCTATCACCTTACCTCTTCATACTCCTTATGGACGATGTCATCAAGGCATGTAAGGAGAGAACAAGAAAGTATTCAGTGGGGTACTGGAAGATGAGACAGGTCTATATTTCAGAGCTGGCATTTGCTGATGATGTTGCCCTGATTGCTAAATCAGGCACATCTCCAATCCAAACTGCAAGTCTGGAAGGAAGAGCTGGAGAAGAGAGGGATGGTCATAAGCAGCTCTAAAACAAAATCCATGGTGATATCACGAGAAGAAAGAAGACATCAGATTAAGCTGGGAGAACAGGTCCTGGAGCAGGTCGACCACTTTAAATACCTCGGAGCTATTATAGACCGAAAGGGAGGCATCAAAGAAGAGTTGGCCACTCGAAAAGCAGCAGCTTGGAGACTTTTTCAGGCCATAAATCGAGGATTCCTCAGCAAGAGAGAGGTTGGTAAGAAAACGAAGATGGCTGTATACCGCTCCACCTATGTCCCAGTCTTGACATATGGATGCGAGTCATGGGCAATGACTACAACCCATAAAAGCCAGATCCAAACCTCAGAAATGAGGTATCTGAGGAAGGTGGTTGAAGTAACAAGAAGAGACATGGTACGCAACCAGACGATACGTCAAGGCCTTAAATCCTACCCCCTGGAGACCCAAGTAGAACAGTCCCAATTAAGATGGTTTGGCCATGTCTGCAGAATGGGAGAAGATCGGATACCACGACAAGCATGGGAAACAAAGAGCCAAGGATCCAGACCCCGAGGACGACCCAGAGGCCGCTGGGAGGACAACATTAGACAATCTTTGAAGGACCGAGGACTAGAATGGAACCAGGCCAGGAGGAAGACAGCTGATAGGATAGTCTGGCACTCTCTCTTCCAAACCTCTACACCTCACGGTAGAAGGGGAACGACTAAGTAAGTAAGTATATGGTGCAGAACGATGTAGAGTAACAGAAAAGGAAATGTCCAAACTGTTCTCTTTCTGCACAGCCTGCCTAAGGAAAATTCTTTGAATTTTCTGGCCGAAAACCATCACCAACCAAGAACTAGTAACTCGGAGCCACCAAGAAGACATACACAACATTGTAGCGAGTAGATGCTGGAATTGGGTTGACCACATCCTCAGAAGAAACCCTGACACCATCACCAGAGTTGCCATGCTATGAACTCCAGAAGGACAGTGAAAAAGAGGCCGACCAAAAGCTCCACCTGGTGAAGAACTGTAGGGGGCAGAGATGCCAAACATGAACCAGAGTTGAGTTGGAACACAACACGAAGAATGGTTGCCAACCGAGTAAAGCAGAGACAGTTTGTTGCTGCCTTACAGGATGTCACCATGTGTGATATTCACTGATTGCTTTGTCAGTTAGTGGCCCAGGACCAAAGAGAAGAAAGAAGGTTCTGCTGTCACTTAACTGAATTATATATGTTTGTCCATCAGTTTGTCTACCTCTCGCTGTATGCTATAGTCCCTAAACTGTATGTGCTGGAACATATGTTTACTGTAACTTTATGTGGTTTTCTCTATCATCTATTTCATTAATTGAATGTGTCTGAACATATGTTTGCTGGAACTGTGTTTGGTTGTCTATCTCTGTCATCTATGCCACTGAAGCTATTGGGTGTGAAAGGACAGTCAAGAACAAGGGTGCCTAAGAGGCTGTGTGGAACTGCGGAGAGAGCATCATGTTGGCTGGGGAGCAACTGTAATGGGCTATGGAACTCAGGACAGTCATTTATATACAGCATAATTGTTACTTTCACAATTGCCTCAAGCTGGCAGCATGGATATGACCAGGAGTGAAGTTGAAGGTCGCAACCTAGGTGGTGTGGGTTCAATTCCCAGAGCTGGCCAGAAAACACAACAGGAGGCTTGGGAGTCATGACCCGAGTGGTCTCTCCCCCCCCCCCCCCCCCCAATAGTATAAAGAAGATTAAAGGGCCAAAACACTAGTAAGATGGGGGAACATCTGATGATCTGATTTCATCTTGTTGTAACGCTATATTATAGTTTCCTATCACCATGTGCTTGAATGTATGTTTACCTTATATGTGGTTGTCTATATATTTGTTTAAAATTGTATTTGATTGTCATACGTGGCTGGAGTAAATCTGATGAAACATCTTGTGGAAAAATTTTGATGTGAAGTTTATTAGTTATCTGTGTGGGCTAACTCTATCCTAGCAGGTAGAGAGCATTAGGTATGCAGTTGTGTGGGTATACGAGTGCATGTTCTAGAATTTTTGTTGAAAAGGCAGGTCTGTAATGTTTTCTCATATTTGGAATGTTCCAGAAAACTTCAGGTGTTTGTGCACTCATGAGAAAGGTTTCGGCTACAAGGGTTCTACATTTCACAGAATCATCCCACAATTTGTATCCTTAACAATGAGTTTGTGGAAAAGTACCACATGAATTAAAGTGACTAGTAACAGTGTGACCTTTTTGTAGAGTAGGTCGTAAGTAGTACATCCTCTAAGCTACAGGAATGTGTTTAGCTTGACATGCAATGCGAAACATAGGTTCACTCACGGAGGTTTTGAGCACAGCACACAAAGTCAAAAATAGGTTCGCACATGGCAGCACACAAAGCCAAACATAGGTTCACACACTGAGGTTTTGAGCACAGCACACAAAGTCAAAAATAGGTTCGCACATGGCAGCACACAAAGCCAAACATAGGTTCACACACGGAGGTTTTGAGCACAGCACACAAAGTCAAAAATAGGTTCGCACACAAAGCCAAACAAAGGTTCACACACAGAGGTTTTGAGCACAGCACACAAAGTCAAAAATAAGTTCGCACATGGGAGCACACAAAGCCAAACAAAGGTTCACACACTGAGGTTTTGAGCACAGCACACAAAGCCAAACATAGGTTCACACAGTATTTTGAGCATGGTATACTTGAATAAACTCTCAGGCATGTTGTACAAGGTTACTGATAAAGTTGATAAAGTTGGATTTTTATTCCCGTTAATGATATCCACCAAAAGATAGATATAAGTGGATGGAAGCAGACATCATCATCATCATCAGTTGATAAGATCTCTATGGTGTTGTTTGCTCCACTGTAGTGTATGGAATGTCAACTTGACCTACGCAGTGGTGTGTAGACATGGATTGAGTGTATAATGTGCGAATGTTAATAAGGGTTCGTGGTGTTGACAAATGTTCTTTTCTCACACTCATGTATGGCTGGAAGTCATCGACACCAACGACTGTGTACCTTTTCTAAAGTTTAATTGGACGTACACACTCGACAGCACAGATAGTGACAAATCACAGGTTGCCATAATACATCATAGTACAGAGGATAAATGGTCTTGCAATGTTACATGGGCACTCATGTAGAATAATTGTATAATGGACTGTCAGTAGCCAAGCACTCAGTATCGCCCATACATATATATCATCTGACTTCACTGACTGAGCACGTCAGCTTATAAACAATATTTCAGATGGCTTCTAAACCTAATCTCGTCTAGCGACGATTCTTCAACATAATGTTCAGCACATATTTTTCCATATAATAATATTGAACCGCTAGCAATGGGTTCTCATGTGTAGCAGTGATCTCTGGACTAATCAAGCGATAATACGGGCATCCCTTTTCTCTTCTTGAAAGTCACTACATGTTTTGGTTCCAAGATGGCTTCACTCGTGAGCTGTCACTCACGTTTGGATACAGATAATGAATCTGTCCTAAAGTTAGTCATTCATAAAACATTTCATTGCTCTGTAGATTTGATCATGAACAATTGACTGCAATCTACAGGATATAGTGCTGCTAGGAATCGAAGTTGTTTTCATCGAGTCAAATATATTCTCTTAGATATTCAAATCGTAACTATCGAAAATGGTGGCTTCGATCGAGAGTTCATAAGAGTATCTTTGATTACCTTGGTATAGGAAATATGAAACTGCCATTCCTTGGCAATACGAATAAACACTGGGGTAAAGCATACACGATAGGTTTAGACGACTATCACTTTCCCCACAAATACTGAGATCACTTTTTCCCCGGCTACAAGCCGACATAGAAGACACAGTCCCTATCAGGACGAAGCCAAATCACACCACACTCTAGCGACACATCCGCCGAATAGCCTTTGACCTCTCTAGAGACAACAGAACATATAGTTCGACTTAGATATGTAAAGATATACAGATATAAGACAGACTCGTCCTACTCAGACAAACAATACACATAAATTCAGGCCATAGATATTCTGAAGCAAGAACAATCTATTATTGCCCAAACAACGAATAAATCGCAGTAAAATGGATTCATCCGCGGAGTTTGATCGAAAGAGCCGACACAACTTTCAAGGGAAGTAACTCAATAATGACTTTCCCTTAAGCACTAAAAAATTACCTATGTATAATATTGTAAGATATCAAAGACTGCACGTAACAGTTACTAATATAAGGTTGTGCTTGGGGCTGGCAACCTCAGCATGTCAAACAAAGTGCCACAGAAACCACCTTTGCCAGAATATGTGACTACTTGGTGCCAGCTTCATGCTGGACCTGCTGCAATGGTGGCTGCATGCTCCATAAGTTGTAGGCTCACGCATTGGTTCTAAATGTCTGCTTCTAAATGTGGTCTAATGTTGGTTCTAAATGTCTGGTTCTAAATGTGGTCTAATGTTGGTTCTAAATGTCTGGTTCTAAATGTGGTCTAATGTTGGTTCTAAATGTCTGGTTCTAAATGTGGTCTAATGTTGGTTCTAAATGTCTGCTTCTAAATGTGGTCTAATGTTGGTTCTAAATGTCTGGTTCTAAATGTGGTCTAATGTCGGTTCTAAATGTCTGCTTCTAAATGTGGTCTAATGTTGGTTCTAAATGTCTGGTTCTAAATGTGATCTAATGTTGGTTCTAAATGTCTGGTTCTAAATGTGGTCTAATGTTGGTTCTAAATGTCTGGTTCTAAATGTGGTCTAATGTTGGTTCTAAATGTCTGGTTCTAAATGTGGTCTAATGTTGGTTCTAAATGTCTGCTTCTAAATGTGGTCTAATGTTGGTTCTAAATGTCTGCTTCTAAATGTGGTCTAATGTTGGTTCTAAATGTCTGGTTCTAAATGTGGTCTAATGTTGGTTCTAAATGTCTGGTTCTTAATGTGGTCTAATGTTGGTTCTAAATGTCTGGTTCTAAATGTGGTCTAATGTTGGTTCTAAATGTCTGGTTCTTAATGTGGTCTAATGTTGGTTCTAAATGTCTGCTTCTAAATGTGGTCTAATGTTGGTTCTAAATGTCTGGTTCTAAATGTGGTCTAATGTTGGTTCTAAATGTCTGGTTCTAAATGTGGTCTAATGTTGGTTCTAAATGTCTGGTTCTTAATGTGGTCTAATGTTGGTTCTAAATGTCTGGTTCTAAATGTGGTCTAATGTTGGTTCTAAATGTCTGCTTCTAAATGTGGTCTAATGTTGGTTCTAAATGTCTGCTTCTAAATGTGGTCTAATGTTGGTTCTAAATGTCTGCTTCTAAATGTGGTCTAATGTTGGTTCTAAATGTCTGCTTCTAAATGTGGTCTAATGTTGGTTCTAAATGTCTGCTTCTAAATGTGGTCTAATGTTGGCTCTAAATGTGGTCTATTGTTGGCTCTAAATGTGGTCTATTGTTGGCTCTAATGTGGTCTATTGTTGGCTCTAAATGTGGTCTAATGTTGGCTCTAAATGTGGTCTAATCTTGGCTCTAAATGTGGTCTAATGTTGGTTCTAAATGTGGTCTAATGTTGGTTCTAAATGTCTGGTTCTAAATGTGGTCTAATGTTGGTTCTAAATGTGGTCTAATGTTGGTTCTATATGTGGTCTAGTGTTGGTTCTAAATGTGGTCTATTGTTGGCTCTAAATGTGGTCTATTGTTGGCTCTAAATGTGGTCTATTGTTGGCTCTAAATGTGGTCTAATGTTGCTCTAAATGTGGTCTAATGTTGGCTCTAAATGTGGTCTAATGTTGGCTCTAAATGTGGTCTAATGTTTGTTCTAAATGTGGTCTAATGTTGGTTCTAAATGTGGGTTCTAAATGTGGTCTAATGTTGGTTCTAAATGTTGGGTCTAAATGTGGTCTAATGTTGGTACTAAATGTGGTCTAATGTTGGTTCTAATTGTGGTCTAATGTTGGTTCTAAATGTGGTCTAATGTTGGTTCTAAATATGGTCTAATGTTAGTTCTAAATGTCTGGTTCTCAATGTAGTCTAATGTTGGTTCTAAATGTAGCCAAATGTCTGGATCTAAATGTGGTCAAATGTTGGTTCTAAATGTAGCCAGATGTCTGATTCTAAATGTAGCCAAATGTCTGGTTCTAAATGTGTTCTAATGTTGGTTATAAATGTAGCCAAATGTCTGGTTCTAAATGTAGGCTAATGTTTGGTTCTATATTTGGTCTAATGTTGGTTCTAAATGTGGCCAAATGTCTGGTTTTAAATGTGGTCTAATGTTGGTTCTAAATGTAGCCAAATATCTGGTTCTAAATGTAGCCAAATGTCTGGTTCTAAATGTGGTCTAATGGTTCTAAATGTAGCCAAATGTCTGGTTCTAAATGTGGTCTAGTGTTGGTTATAAATGTGGTCTAGTGTTGGTTATAAATGTAACCAAATGTCTGGTTCTAAATGTAGGCAAATGTCTAGTTCTATATTTGGTCTAATGTTGGTTCTAAATGTGGCCAAATGTCTGGTTCTAAATGTGGTCTAATGTTGGTTCTAAATGTGGCATAATGTTGGTTATAAATGTGGCCTAATGTTGGTTCTAAATGTGGCATAATGTTGGTTCTAAATGTGGCCTAATGTTGGTTCTAAATGTGGCCAAATTTCTAGTTCTAAATGTGGCTTAATGTTGGTTCACAAAAAATTGTTAGCATTCTTCAAACCAGAAATTAAAAATATCATGCCATTCGTAACGAAGACATTTTAGCACCAAAAAAAAACATTTATTTATAACTTTTGACATCAAAACCATGTTTAATATTGAGTATACTTGTTATCAATTAATTCTGTGCTAAAAAAATATGAAGCTTTTACTTATTTGGACTTTGAAATAATGTCAAAAAAATGTAAACACTGCATTTGTCCATCCATCATTTTGGATTTTGGCTGATCAACTCGTCTTATCACTTTGTGTACAAAATGCAGTCTGATAGTAATTCCAATGCATCGAGTGATGTAGATTCCAGTTATGATGACTTTTCAGAGCACTGGAAAACATCTGATGAGTCGAATGATGAAAGTTCAGCCCAAAACCACTCAAATTACCAGCCGTACTTGAAAAAATTTATTTTACTTCGTTACTAAAGTGATAACAGCTGATTTTGAATAGCGATAAAACAGTCGTTTAGTGGCATATTGTAATCAGTACAGCTTCTTTCTGTGTAAAAAATAAAATAAAAGAAAGAAACATATCTCCATTCAAACGGTTTACACAAAGCTCATGATAAATAATGTAAAGTGAGAATGTTGCTCATTGTTGAGACTCTTTTTGCGCATCACTCAATATATTATATTTGAACGCTTGGTGGTGCACAAAAGAGTCCGATGCAATTGTGTATGCGGACTACGATATGGTGTATGATTATTTGTGGTAGCAACAGTATTCATTGTGTTCTGGATCTGCGGAGAGAGAGTGTCGGATTCTATGATCAGTGTCTGTTAAGACATGTTTCAAAGTGTATTTACTTGTCTACTTGAAGAGAGTGCCTGAAAGGATCATATATTGGATCAATGATATACGAATTACACTGGCTAACAAAAAAAAATTTTTTTTTTCTTTCTCTAACATTTCTATGTTTTTTCTGGTCAATTTTAATGCGCTGTTTTTAAATCTGCAAACCGTTTTTCTCTATCAGGTCGGGATCTCTAGAAATACGCAATTGAAGTTTTTTAACAACGCATACAGTATTACAACATCATTTGTACAAGAAGTATAACAGTTATGTAGGCTTGAATTTCTTTGCAGTCGACTTTCGTCGGTGAATGGCATGTGGTACATCGCGATGAAGCATCCAACAATAATCGGCAAGCATAGTCACACTCCACCGTCCTTGATAACGTGACTCCATTACGGCGATATCTTGATGGAATCGTTCTCCATGTTTATCGCTGACTTTGCCAAGGTTGTCAGGGAAAAAGTCAAGATGCGAATCGAGCAAATGGATTTTGAGGGACATGTTACACCCCATAATTCTGTATGCATCTATGCACTGCTTAACAATATGCACATAGTCGACAGATTTGTGATTTCCCAGAAAGTTATCGACGATCGATTTGAATGCCATCCATGCGCGAAGTTCACTACCATGTAACAAGTTCTCGAATTGTTTGTCTGCAATAACTTTCCTAATCTGAGGTCCTACAAAGATACCTTCCTTTATCTTTGCATCGCTAATTTGCGGAAACTTTTCTCGAAGATAAGTGAAAGCTTTGCTTGTTTTATCTAACGCTTTTACGAAATTCTTCATGAGCCCCAACTTTATATGTAACGGTGGTAAAATGATGCTGTCTTTGTTAACTAATGGCTCGTGTATTACATTTTTATGCCAGAGCTGCATACGATCCCTGATAGGCCACACCTTTCTTGCATAATGTTCCTGTCTGTTGCGGCTGTCCCATTCACATAGGAAGCAACAAAATTTAGTATACCCAGTCTGCTTTCCCGTGAGAATTGCAATGACCTTTAGGTCTCCACAAATCCGCCATTGGTAGTCATTGTACTTTATTTTTGCCAAAAGTATAGCCATATTGTCATAAATTTCTTTCATATGAACAGAGTAGGCGACTGGAATTGATGAAAATAAATTTCCATTATGCAATAACACGGCTTTTAGACTAGTCTTGGAAGAGTCGATGAAAAGTCGCCATTCGTTGACTATGTGCTCATGACCGAGGTGCACCATTAGACCTTTTACATCTTTGCAATAGCAAATGTCATCATCCATCTCAAAGTATTGAACAAGTTCTCTGTGTCTATGACGAAATTTAGATATCGGAGTATTGGGCGCTAAAAGATTCCATTCTTTGAGTCGCGAACCGAGTAATTCCGCTTGTCCTTTGGTGAGAGCGAGATCACGTATTAGATCTGAAAGTTCTGAATGGTTAATTAAGTGAACACCATCATTCACCGGTATATAATCCGAGTCAGAATTAGTTTCTAAAGCAGGTAAACTATCACTTTCTGATGGTTCATTCACGTCCAACGGATATTGTTCTGGTGGAACTGGCATCGGACACGTGATTGGATCATGAGGCACTGGTTCGAAACCGATTCAATATTTGGATAAACCACAGACTTTCTAGTTTTAAAAGTGAAACCATAGATATTTATCAAGCAGAAGTAACAATCAGTAGCGTGATTTGTCGGTTCGGTTCACGCCATATTACTGGCACTCCAAAAGGCATCGACTTATGCTTCGGCGATTTTCGTAACCAACCTGCCAATGTATTTGCACAAGTCGAACAAACTGCATTTGGCATCCAAGATTTATTTGCATCATCAACTTTCGAATCGAAATAAAGTTCATATGCTTTCTTTAGCAATGTTGTAAAGTTTTTCTGGTGAACACGATCGGTAAAATATCCGCACACGTAACAGAACAGATCATCCGAATTTCTACAACTTCTAGAAGCCATATTTCACTCAGAATTATTTCAAAATACAGTAACTATTTGAAATATAACGTAACATATGTCATGCATCTTTTAGCAGTATAAAAAGTAGAATTATTTTGCATTTTATTAATTTTTAAAAAGTTATATCGTAAAAATGAAACGGAGCAAATAACGGTTTCCCAAAAATATATTTATTCACAAATATCTTAAGAACCCGACGTGATAGAGATAAACGGATTTCAAATTTGAAATCAGCGCAAGAAACTGACCTAAGAACACTTATTCTTATATAAGAAAGAAAAATGTTGTTTGTCAGTGTTATATGTAAGGATTTAAATATGTTGATATGATTATCGTTGGATACTTCGCACTAGCATAAAATATAATTACCACTGGGATGTGGAGTGGATCAGTTGTTAGTAAATGGAATAAAGAAGGGCGCTGAATATTCTGATGAAAGAAGTAATATAAGGATGAATCTCAATATGATAATCACGTATGATCACATGTTATGCAGCCCAATTGTGGATGTCAATAAATGTTGCTTTGACTGTGGTTTATGGACTTGTACTATTTAAAAAATTCCAGTTGGCCAATTGTATTCTGAGTTATTTTATAAACTGTTTGGCCTAGACATCTTATCAGGGAATCTTCAGCCACACAGTCACGTTACAGTTTTAGCAACATTCTCACTTTACATTATATATCACGAGCTTTGTGTAAACCGTTTGAATGGTGAGATATGTTTCTTTTTTTTCTTTTTTAACAGAAAGCAGCTGTACCGATTACAATATGCCACTAAACGACTGTTTTACCGCTTTTCAAAATCAGCTGTTATCTTCAGTAACAAAGTAAAAAAAATTTTTTCAAGTACGGCTGGTAATTTGAGTTGTTTTGGGCTGAAAAATCATCAGAACTGGAATCTACATCACTAGATGTGTTGTAATTACTATCAGACTGCATTTCGTACACAAAGTGGTAAGATGAGTTGATCAGGTACAGCTGCTTTCTGTTTGTTTAAAAAAAAGAAAAAGAAACATATCTCACCATTCAAACGGTTTACACCCCATCGAGGCCAGCTCCTTGACGTGGAGATGGAGCTCAAGTACAGCAACCAGCGGCCGAAAAACCAAGACTAGCCAGGCCCTCCTACACTCGAGCAAGATCACATTCTGCTCTAGCAAGTCAAGGTGCTGAAGATGGAGGCAACCAGCCAAGAGGCGCACCACAGCAATCAGGATGCCACGCACATGCGCAATGGAAATATGCCTATATCTACAAAATGTTATCGCACTCGCCCTGTGACGGACACCCAGGCAGGTGCAATGCCAGGCCCTCTGCCTCGGAAGGGCCCAACCTTTACTACTGGAGGTCCTTCTCAATTGCCCTGTGGAGCCAGGAGGCATTAGAATAGAGCTACTGGCCAAGCAAAGCAAAGACCATTTAAAATAATGCACTGGAATGCTGAAGGCGTCAACAGTAAAATAAATGGCTACAGCAAAAAATTAGAGCTAGAATATATCTTAAACGAAGAGCAAGTAAATGTATGCTACTTGCAAGAAACCCACCTCAACCAAGACATAGCCTTCAAAATCAGAGGCTACCAATGCTATCGATCAGACCGAATAGACAGGCGAAAGGGTGGAATACTGACACTCGTGAAGAATAACATCAGTGCATGTTAGCTTGAAACGTATATGGAGGGGGGCAGAATACCAGATGCTTCATCTCAGGACAGAAAGTGCAGAATTCCACCTGCTCAACTACTACTGTCCGAGCGACCGCCCACTGGCACTAGACACAATCCCAGGAAACGAAAGACTGATTGTGTGCGGAGACTTCAACAGCCACTCACAGAGCTGGGGCTATGATCACATGGACAGGAACGAACGAACGAACGAACAGGAGAGGTGAGGAGCTTGAAAACTGGCAGAATGACAATGGGCTTATCTTGATTAACCGGCCAATCGATCCACCAACCTTCTACTCGAGATCATAGCACACCACCTCTACACCAGACCTGGCATTCCACTCACCAGGCCTGGAGTGGAACATCACACACGTTGTAGGGAAACAACTTGGAGGCAGCGACCACCGGCCAGTCTTCCTAATTGTGGAAAATGAACTTGTCAAGGAGAGCAGCACTCTCTCTAGGTGGAACTACAAGAAGGCAGACTGGACAATGTACCAGCATCGTACTAGTATACTGGCTAGAGATCTCACTGTAGACAAAGACATCAATAAGGTAGTCGATGAATTCAGCAGATGCATACTACAGGCTGCTCGTGAAACAATACCTATAGGGGCTCGTAAGCACTACAAACCATATTGGAGTAGTGAACTAGAGCAACTGCACAATGACTTGGAAACATCTCGAAAGCAGGCAGAGACCACCCCATGTCAAGAACATCACAATAACTACCAACATGCTAAGGCCAAATTTCAAAGGGCCAAGTTGCAGGCCAGGCGGAGAAGCTGTAAGGAGAAAACAGAGTCCTTGAACTTCGAAAGAGATACAAGGAAACTGGGGAAGCTGATAAAACAACTTAACGATGAGGGTACTGGGAGAAACTCAAAGATTGCACTGTATAAAGATGGAAATATCCTCACAGGAAAACAGGCAGCTGATCACTTTGCAGATACCTTTGCTAAAGACAACAACATCGAAGTTAGCCCAGTGAAGCAACAGGAGATTCGTGAAAAATGACAAAACGCAGGATGAGATGGAACCATACCTGAAGTTATGGAGGCACCAATCACATTCAGAGAACTGGAGCTTGCAATATCAAAATTGAAAATGAGAAAGTTGCCAGGAGTTGATGGAGTGTCCAATGAAATGATTAAGAACTTAGGAATCGCAGCAAAAACAAAGCTGCTGCAGATCGTCAATATCTGTTGGAACTTGGGCAGAGTTCCACAGACCTGGAGGGAAGCAATCACAATACCACTCCCAAAACCAGGAAAAGACAGTTCCACGGCCTCCAGCTACAGACCAATCAGCCTTTCAAGCTGTCTCTGCAAAACAATGGAACGAATCATCAACCTCAGGCTACAGTGGTACCTTGAAAGCGAAAACCTTCTTGTACCACAGCAAACCGGCTTTAGGCAGTGTTACTCTACGAAAGATCAGACAACTTACCTTTCCCAAGAGAATGAGGATGCGTTCCAAGATAAGAAACTGGTACTAGCAGCATGGATAGATCTAAGGAAAGCATTTGACAAGGTTTGGAAAGAAGGGCTTCTGAAGAAACTGAGAAATTGCAGAGTGAATGGCAGGATGTACAGATGGGTGGAAGCATACTTGCATTACAGAAGATCCCGAGTACAACTAGATGGCCTCAAGAGCAAGAAAATGTTACTTCGTCATGGCGTCCCTCAGGGAGGGGTTCTGTATGTGTGTATGTGTGTATATATATATATATATATATATATATATATATACATATATCTATATATATATATATATATATATATATATATATATATATATATATATATATATATATATATATATATATATATATATATATATATATATATCTTCTTTTCGGGGAATTTTAAGACTCAACTATTAGCTGCGAGTCCGGACATTTCAGTACAGCATCAGCTACTTTAATTATGGCATTTTCCGGTCTCCTAGCCTTGACTCAATATGTCGGCAATTGGCTTTGGCCCTACGATACCCTTCGCTTTTGAGATCATAACTCACCCTATTATGTTGCAAAATAAACCTTCATTCAATTACACATTAATCAAAACATGCATTTTTTATTCAGATTGGTAACTTTCTTAGCTTGTCAAGCTCGTGAAATAATTAGATTGATGCGTGAATGTCTGAAGTGGTGATAACACATTCATTCCACGCTGTTACAACAACTATGCGACCATGTTAAATTGCTAAATAATATTAAAACAATTGTAAAGTTTATATTTGAAGTTCAAAACATTGTTAATAAGTGATATACTTACGTATAGTCATCTTCAAATCAGAAGATGTGATGAAGTTTGAAGACGAACCAACATAAGTGGCATGCCGATCTTGATCGACATCGGGGGTGACCCCGGTCGATGTAACAGCCTCGCTCTCCATTTTTCGCTAAAATTCTTGGCTGAGAGAGCGTTACTCAAAGTCATTTCGCTCCACCAGCAAATATCAGAAGTCTTTGATATTTTACAGGAATAAATAAAAATGGCTCCCAAATCTTCTCATACCATGCAAGGAATTATAACACCACTTAGAATGTCAAATCTTGTAAAATTTCAACTTCACTTCGAGAAATCAACATCTTCCACTTTGTTTTCTACAGCTTGCATTATACGAAATTAAAGCTATGCATCTGCCCCGCCTAATGGTGAAAACTGCATGCAAATCAGAGGTCTGCTGGTCAAGCGAAACCCATTTGAATGAAGCGGGGTGAGGCAGAAACGTTCAGAGTTCGCAGCGCGCCGGGGCCAACTACGTGTAACGTTGCTGTTTGTTTTTATTAGTAAAAAAATACTTCAATATCTTTTATTATTCGGGAATTAATACATTTCAAAAGAGAAGAAGATAAAGAGTATCGTGATATAAATTTTATTACAATCTGCTTAATAGCAAAGGGACAGTGACGACTTAAACTTGACGAATTTCCCTCAGTTTTCTCCACTTTCGCCCGTTTTCAACAGCACGAAGCGGGCACTTTGTGGTACCTAGAATGACCAGTAAATATTGGAACAATTTTGTTTTCACTTTCAGTATATTGCAATAGGTAAATGCTTATATTTTATTTCAAGACTGGCAGAAAAAAGAAACGCTGAGATGTAGAAATGAAATGAAAGTACTGGTTAGATATGGCCAGCTAGATTTTACAGAAGAGCTAATCAAGGAAATAGGGAACAAAGGTGTGTATGATGATGCACCACTTGCACTTCAAAGCCACCAGTTTTTTTCTCTGTGCACCATGGACCTGAATTTACATAGACAAAAAGAAATTGTAAGCTTTGCTATCACACTTTTCAGATTGAAAAAAAAAAAAACAAGAGTTAAATGTAAAGTTTTTGATACTTTTTAATGTTTTCATGCAGGTAGGAATAGTCTGTCAGAATACCACAAGCCTTAGGAAGAAATAAATAAAGAATGTGGGTGTTATGGCTGGGAATAAAATATAGAGGATCATGCAGGATACGCGAATGATTGCAGGCTTTCATACAGGACATTATGGTCAGCATATACAACACAAGCCGGCAGGTGAACAGGTCCACGGGAAGACATGGTTGACATTTATTGTACGTTCATCACAAGGAGACATCCATCAAGATATATACATGGCATAGTATATGGCAGGAAAACATGTGAATGCGATAACCAATATATATATATCCTTAAATCTTTCATCAGTCCTGGCCGTGAACTAGTAGGTAGGGCAATATTCCCGATACCCAAGTAATGTGGCGGAAAACTGATGATGGCGACCTAAACTCAGTTACCTCAATATCTTTGAGATACTCCTTACGAAAATATCAAGAGGGGGTTGTGCAAGACTTCTCAATAAGTTTCCTTCTCCATCTGGGACGTTCTTAACGAGGTAGCTGCCTTCAAAAAAATCCATTTAATGCCTCAGTTAGAAAAACACACTTTCCATAAAAATCCTGGAGCTTAGAAAAATCACGTCCACCTCAAACCAGTGAACGAATACGAAAGGCCCAAATAATTAACACTTCGAACCCACGACATGTGACGAACTACGTCACTAGTGACTGTCGCTCACTATGGGTGAACGTTTCGTGCAAAAGTGCTAGCGTATAGTAACATGCTACAATATGTTACCCTAAATCTATCCTTAACAGTGTTGAATGTTTATTATGTCACCATCATAACTCATTTTGCTCTTGCATACAGTAACATTAGAAAGGTGTCTACTGAAGTTATATTCATTAATTTAGCTAAGATACTGCAGCTACTTATAATAACTTATGTATTCAGCGGAAGATATATTTGGAATATTTAAAAAAAACCTAGTTATGTAACATTTTAAAAATATGCATAATTTTATTATTTAATGTTGAATTGTTTTGGAAGTGTAACGTATCATGCAGAAATGGTCACACTACAATAAAATGTGACTGTTGTTAATTATTCTGATACTTTTTGTTGTTGTCTTCTTTGTGAAATATCATGTTTATAGTTTTTGTATATTTCTTCTGTTAACTTTCCTTCATTTTTTTAAAACTCTCATCAATATAAATTAAAACAACATTAATTTTGCACCAAAATATGGTAGACTGTTCAATTACAAACAATTTGATGTATAACACTCTTTGGTAGACTTCAAATTAAAATGTATCAAGGACCATCAGAAGTCAGCATGTCAGAGTATGAGAAAATGGCACAAAATATCAGGTCTGAAAAGTTGGCACAGAAAACCAAAGATAGTTTCACATGCAAGATTTAAGCACAGCAGACATAGCCAAAGATAGGTAGTTCACATGCAGGTTTATGCACAGCACACATGGTGAATTATAAGTTTACATGCAGGTTTATGCACAGCAGAGATGGCCAAATATAAGTTGATATGCAGGTTTTAAGCACAGTGCACATGGGCGAACATAGGTTTATTATGTATTTTGAGCAGGAGACGTGGTCAAACAGGCTTACTCATGGGTTTTGGGCAGGAGACACGTGGCCAAACATAGGTTCACTCATGGGTTTTGGGCAGGAGACACGTGGCCAAACATAGGTTCACTCATGGGTTTTGGACAGGAGACATGTGGCCAAACATAGGTTCACACATGGGTTTGGGCATGGCTTACTTGGTTACACATACCTTGACACTCTGGTTTTAAGCATTGTACACATGACCAGTTACAGGTTCACACACAGACTTTGGACAAAGTATTTCTTCATCATACACTTTCAGATGTCAGCTTAGTATGCTCACGGAATGCATGGTCAGCCTGAGGTATTTGGTCTGTCTACTGAGCTTGTCTAGAAATGGTACTTGTGACAGACATGTGCTTTCTCTGTTCATCATATGTTTGGCACCTTTATAGCAGGTGTTCAGCAGTCATTTTATCAGTGCCACAGTTACACTCATCAGTAGTTCCTATCGTTATGAATAAGACATGGTACACATAGTTAAATATAGATTTAAACACAGGTTTTGAGTGTTGCACACATAGCACAATACAGGTTTACACACAGGTTTTGAACTCGTACACATATGGTAAAACATGACTGACGCACAAGATTTTGAGCATACAAACATGCACATGTACACTATGAGTTTGGCATTTATGATTTATTATCAAACACAGACTGACTCATGATTTGATGCCTACACATTTTTGTATGTGATAACCTTGACCATAACACTGTAAGATGTGCCAGGCTGGAGATTTCACAAACCATAACGGTACGGGTGGCAGGAGCATATACGGGCAGAAATTTGAGGATGAGAATTTCACACTCAAGCATACAGGACCAGGTAAGTGTCCTGAGGTTTCTTCTGTTTATCATGAGTCTGGTGGAGATCAGTAGCATAGATAACCAATCTGAAATCCTTCCATGACGTGACATTTGGGGGTACCTTTTGCTATAATTAGTAGTAAAAATATGTCAGTGACTTCGCAGGAGCCCTATCCACACCAATGGACGGTATGCCATATATCTGTATTTGCTGTACAGTAGACATTCAAAAATCCGGCAACCTCCGGACCTGAGGAGTGCCGGATTTTGTATGGTTATATATTCTGTATATATTTAACAGAAAATGACTACCTGTACACTTTATCTGCGATCGACAATGCACGATGTTTACGTTTTACACCACTTCTTTTATTTGCTGAATCCATAATGGGGCTAAACAGCAGCAAATAAATAATAAAATGACAAGGAATGAGCAGGAATGCCTGTTAACACGTGCAAGCAAGACCCAACAGCTGCATCAAAACATAAACTGCTCCAGAAAACAGTGGCGCGCCAACGCGGTAAATTTAAAAATGCGCTCCGAAATCCATGCCGGAAATCTGAAGGAACCGGATTATCGAATGTCAACTGTACCACATATGTGAGAAGGTTATCCACACATTCTGGTGATAGATGCAGTAAGCTTGAGGAACACATATTTTGATGGTGGTACCTACAATATGACAAGAACTGGACAAGTGCCAGTGGAACAAGAGATGAGAAGAAGACGATGGCGATGGATAGGACACACACTGAGGAAACCTGTTGATAGCATTACAAGGCAGTCCTTGTTCTGGAACCCCCAGGGCAAGAGAGGCAGAGGAAGACCAAGAAGTGGAGAAGAGAGTTGGAAACAGAGGTGAAAATGATGAGGAGAACATGGAAAGAACTTGAGATGATGGCACGTGACAGGAGGACTTGGCATGTGTTTGTTGAAGGCCTATGCTCCTTTGGGAGTGGAGGGTTATGAATACCTACAATATGTGTGGGTCCATCTACATATGTGTAATAACATCCCATGAAATATAACCATGGTAACATCATACATCATCATCATCTCAACCCGTAACCCGTCATGGGTCGTAGGGGTGCCATGGTGGAAGCATCAGCAGACAGGGTCCTCCACTGCTCTCTATCCTCAGCAATGCGTACAAGTGTGGAAAAACGGTGTCCTGCCCATTCTTTGATGTTATCAGCCCAGGATTTTCTTTGCCTACCTCTTCTCCGTTTACCTTCGACTGTTCCCTGGAGGATCATTTTCGAAAGGGAGTCATGACGAGTTACATGCCCAAACCAGGCAAGCTTTCGACGTTTCACTACTGACAAAAGTGGTTCTTGGTGGCCTGCATAGGTGTTTATCTTCTCTCTAACATAGACATTTGTTTTGTGCTCTTTATAGCAAATGCGCAAAATTCTTCTATAACATTTATGCTCGAACGCCTGAATCCTTCGCTCCGTATCTGCAGTGAGTGTCCAGCTCTCACATCCATACAAGAGAATAGATAATACAAGTGATTTGTATAATTTGATCTTCACAGGAAAACTGATGTTACTTTTCCAGATCACATTCAGCCTTGTCATGGCAGCTGAGGCCATCTCAAGTCTTGTCTTGATTTCTTTACTTGATCTCCCATTACTACATATAGTGGACCCGAGATATTTAAAGTCATACATACAACACAATTAACCAACATGTAGGTTGTGTATGGGGGCTGACAAGCTGATTATATCAAACTAATTGCTACATAAACCACCGCTGCAGGATGATATTCTTAGATGCAGGCTTCCTGCTGTGGCATCAGCTGTAGTTGTGGTTCCATGCTCCACAAGGAGCTAAAGAAGTCATGTTGATGTCCTAATGTGTAGGTGACAATATATAACTGCTACATCATATAATTTACTGATATTTCTGTGATTGTCTGCCATGGGGTCTTATATATTTTAACAGGTATCTTATCTATGGCAAACTCTGGGCCCAACACAAATGGATCACAGTTCTTCTTAACAACGGAAAAAACTGATTGGTAAATCCTATTTACTGTTTGTGGTTGTCTCCTCTTTTAATTTCTGCTTTCTGTTTGTTCTCTATTTGACTTGAGCTCTTCAATCAATCAATACCCTTTAGCTCCCCAAGGAACATAGGCCTTCAACAAACACATGCCAAGTCTTCCTGTCCTGTGCCATCCACTCACGTTCTTTCCATGTTTTCCTCATCATTTTCACCTCTGTCCCCAGTTCTCTTCTCCATGTGTTTCTTGGTCTACCTCTGCCTCTCTTACCCTGGGGGTTCCAGAACAAGGACTGCCTTGTAATAGTAAGTGATGATGATGACTTAAGCTGTTATGTTTTACATATGTTGTTGGTCGTCCACAAGGATCTGTAGTTTCTTCATCTTTAAGTCTTTTCTAAGGATCTGTTGCTTGTCTTGGAGCATGGATGTTCCAAGTGTCACAGGAATACCCAACAAGTCACTTTCATTTATAACTTTGATCCTCTTACAGAATAAATCCTGTTCAATCTTACATTATGGTCAGAATGAGGTCCTATCATTTATTTGACCTCTTACAGAATAAATCCTGTTCAATCTGACATTATTGATCAGAATGAGGTCCTATCATTTATAACTTTGACCCTCTTTACAGAATAAATCCTGAACAATCTTACATTATTAATCAGAATGAGGTCCTATCATTAATAACTTTGACCCTCTTACAGAATAAATCCTGTTCAATCTTACATTATTTATCAGAATGAGGTCCTATCATTTATAACTTTGGTACCCTCTTACAGAATAAATCCTGTTCAATCTTACATTATTGATCAGAATGAGGTCCTATCATTTATAACTTTGACCCTGTTACACAATAAATCCTGTTCAATCTTACATTATTGATCAGAATGAGGTCCTATCATTTATAACTTTGACCCTCTTACAGAATAAATCCTGTTCAATCTTACATTATTGATCAGAATGAGGTCCTATCATTTATAACTTTGACCCTCTTACAAATAAATCCTGTTCAATCTTACATTATTGATCAGAATGAGGTCCTATTATTTATAACTTTGACCCTCTTACAGAATAAATCCTGTTCAATCTTACAATATTGATCAGAATGAGATCTTATCATTTATAACTTTGACCCTCTTACAAATAAATCCTGTTCAATCCTACAATATTGATCAGAATGAGCTCCTATCATTTAGAACTTTGATCTGTTAGACAACAGGAAGCTGAGACGCTTGGGAGTCATGACCCAAGTGGGCCCGCCCCCCCTTAGAGTGTAAAGGAGTAATCGGGCTGAAACACTTGTCGGATGGGGGACTTCTTCTGATGATCAGATTGCTTCCTGTTGTATCGCTCTGTAAAGAGTTTCCTATCATAGTTGCATGGTCAAACCAGTGGCGATCGGGAAAAGACCGATTGACTTCTGGAAAGACAGATGACACTGGGAAAGACTAGAAACCGGCTGACCGGGTTAGCACCCCGTAAGCTGTATTCAATTGCTATAGGACCCAAAAACGATAGATGCCCCCAGGATTCACCGAAAGGGGGGGAGGATGATGAATCCACAGGCGCCTCAATGGAATCGACCAGACCCGTTACACGGACTTCGAGCTCTGAACAACGGCTGGAATTTCCATGTGCCTGTGGTAGGGAATTCTCTACTCAGAGAGGAATGAAAATCCACAGATCGAAAAAGGGGTGTGGGAGGTCATCAGGGGGAGATCAACAGCGCTCTGTCTCGACGGATAAGACGTTAGAAGAACGCAGCCAGGATTCAATCCACAGTGCTGAGTACATTCAAGTTGATCTGCCAGATGATGATCTCACACACTTCTTGGACGGGAAGAGAGATGCAATAAAGTTTCCACCTGCCAGTGCAAAAGGGCTTTGGGAACAGCTGGACGAAGCCTTGGCAAAAGAGTTGGATAACAGCCTGAAGCAGCTAACTTTGGAGAAGAAGCTGGAAATCTTTGGCGACATAATATATCTGCACTGTCGCAAAGTGTTCGGAGTGAGGGAGGCAAGGGAAAGTAACCCACCACGGAAAAGTAGAAGACAAAGTAAAATAGATGAAATCAGGAAACAGAAGAAGCATGCCCGAAAACTGTTCAAGAACGCAGTTGCCACAGAGAAGGAAGGGTTACGGCAAGTTTGGGAGCACCTGAAAGGCCAACATAATGCCCTTTGTAGAGCGGAAAGGTTGTGCAGGAAGAGAAGGAAGACTCGAAGGGATAGGGAAAGATTCTTTAGGGAGCCCTTCAAGTTTGCCAAAGAACTGTTTGAGCAGCCACGGTCGGGTACGCTAAACATCAGGAAAGAAGACCTGGAAGAACACCTTAGAATGACATATTCAGATGGTCGCAAAAATGAGCCGCTCAGCAGCATGGCAGGCCTTAAATGGCCGGGTAAGCCAGGAGCTGAATTTAACACCAAGCCCCCAACGGCGCAAGAGGTAGAAAGCATTGTCAAGAAAGCTCGGTGCAAGTCAGCTCCAGGTCCTAATGGTGTTCCATATGTGGTGTATAAAAGATGCCCTGAGGTTCTCAAACGACTGCTCCGTTTACTGAAGAATGCGTGGAAAACCCAACTCGTAAGCAAGGAATGGAGAAAGGCAAACGGAGTCTACATCCCGAAGGAACAAAATTCCACAGACATCAGTCAGTTCAGGCCAATCTCACTACTCAATGTGGAAGGGAAGATATTCTTCTCAGTAATGGTGAAAAGACTCACTACATACCTCCTGGCAAATGGGTACATTGACACTACCATTCAGAAAGGAGGTATCCCAGGTACACCAGGATGTCTAGAGCATGCCACAATGATCTGGGAAGCAATCCAAAAGGCAAAGTCTGACAGAACAAACCTCCATGTAATCTGGTTGGATCTAGCGAATGCTTATGGATCCGTTCCACACCAGATGTTGTGGCAGGCCCTAGAAATGTATCATGTTCCACAAGAGATTGCTGCAATGCTGAAGCTGTATTTCGCAGGGTTTTCTGTCAGATTTTCAACCAGAGAGTACACAACAAAGTGGATTGGCCTTGAAGTTGGAATTGCGATGGGATGTACCATCTCTCCGATACTATTCGTCATGGCTATGCAGGTAATCCTCAATGCGGCTGAAGGAATGGCTATAGGTCCAAAGCTCGGTGGAATGTGTCACATGCCACCGCTGAAAGCATTCATGGATGACACAACAATTCTGACGTCAGATGAACATCAGGCCCGGAGGATGTTAGCACGCCTGGATGAACTAGTCAGCTGGTGCAGAATGAGCTTCAAACCCAAGAAGTCGAGAAGCCTATCAGTCAGGAAAGGGAAGATAGCAGAGGTCATATTCTCGGTTTCCAGCCAAAGAATCCCTACTGTCATTGAGGAACCTGTTAAAAGTCTTGGCAGGGTGTACGATGCCTCTTTAAAAGACTCGAAGGCAGTGCTACAGACAATAGAAATGGCAGACAGAGGACTACAGATTATAGACCAAAGCAGACTCCTGGGAAAGTTCAAACTGTGGTGCCTCCAGTTCATGTTGATACCGAAGTTGCTGTGGCCACTGCTTATATATGAAATAAGCACAAGTACAGTGGAAGCTATAGAGCAGAAGGTCAACAAGTTCATGAGAAAATGGCTAGGGGTACCACCTGGTCTGTCAGATGTAGCACTGTACTGCAAAAAGTCAAAACTTCTGCTTCCCTTCAAGTCAGTTGTTGAAGAGTACAAAGTTGGAAAAGCAAGGCTTGCAATGATGCTACGCGAGTCAGCTGATGACGTGGTTAAGTCCATTCAGCCCACACTGAAAACGGGAAGGAAGTGGAGAGTGGAAGAAGCTGATGATGCTGCTGAAGAGTCACTCAAACTGAGAGAGGTAATCGGATACACACAAACGAATAGACGGGGATTTGGGCATGGTGACATCCGCTGGTGGTCCAAGGCATCAAGCAGGGAACGCAGAGACATGGTAGTTCAGGAGATACGAGGAGCTGAGAGTGATAAGAGGTTGCTAAAAGCAGTGCAGCAGGTCCAACAAGGCCAATGGACTACATGGGAAGGAGCCCTGCAGAGATCCTTGACATGGAATGATATATGGCATATGGCACCTCTTAGGCTCAGCTTCGTGGTTAGATCAATGTATGACCTGCTGCCGTCGGCCACCAACCTTGTGAAATGGGGAAAGTCAGATGATGAGCAGTGCCCCCTGTGCCAGGGGAGGCAGACACTTGAACACGTGCTCTCAGCGTGTAAGGTGGCATTAGGGCAAGGACGATACACTTGGCGCCATAACAAAGTGCTAAATGAGCTTGCTGCGACAATAGATCAGGCAAGAATGAAAGCGAATAGCAAAGTCCGGCCAGACACCATAAATACATACTTTCTGAGGGCAGGAAAGTCAGCACACCCCAAACCGAGTAAACCTGGTAGCAGTTTACCATCTCTTCTTGACTGTGCAAACGACTGGGAGATGGCGGTAGACCTACCTGGACGGGGGGCATATCCAGAGAGTATCAGAAAATCGCGGAGACGGCCGGATATAGTGCTTCATTCTTCAGCAACGCTTCAGGTCATACTGATTGAACTGACCGTGCCATTTGAATCCAGATTAGACGAGCAACATTCATTCAAAGCGGCCAAGTATAGCGATCTGGCCGCGGATCTGAGACACGATGGATTCAGTGCAAGGGTCATGGCGGTTGAAGTGGGCGCAAGAGGGCTTGTGGCTGCATCAGTGTATGATTTATTGAAACTGTTGGGGCTGAAGGGACAGTCTAGAACAAGGGCACTGAAGAGGCTTAGCGAAACTGCCGAAAAGGCATCAGGCTGGCTGTGGAACAACCGCAATGGGCAATGGAAATCGTGACAATGAACGCTGTGGTACAAAACACCAAAATTTTTCTAAGTCCACAGCGCTGAGTTTTTCTGGTGTACTAGTAAAAGGGCTGCGACTCTGGGGCAACAGGCGATGTATACTATAGGGAGTGTGTCAGGTACAGAATTTCAGTGGCTTGCGGCGCGCAGTGGCTAAGGCTCGTCGCGCGCTCATGTCTCAGTGTGTGTCCTTAGTTGTGAAGAGCGACGGAACGAACGGAATAATTTGTCTTCTCTTTGTTACTTTCACAATTGCCCCCACGGCTGGCGTTGTGGATTAAAAGTTACTACCGTAAGTGAAATGGGTTAATTTTCAATACAAGACAACAGGAAGCTGAGACGCTTGGGAGTCATGACCCAAGTGGGCCCGCCCCCCTTAGAGTGTAAAGGAGTAATCGGGCCGAAACACTTGTCGGATGGGGGACTTCTTCTGATGATCAGATTGCTTCCTGTTGTATCGCTCTGTAAAGAGTTTCCTATCATCCTCTTACAGAATAAATCCTGTTCAATCTTACATTATTTATCAGAATTAGGTCCTTTCATTTATAACTTTGATCCTCTTACAGAATAAATCCTGTTCAATCTTACATGTTTGTGTTGTCTGTATGTTAGGTCTATTTAAACAGATTTCTGTTGTCTGTATGCTAGATCTACTTAAACATGTTTCTGTTGCCTGTATGTTAGATCTACTTAAACATGTTTCTGTTGTCTGTGTGTTAGATCTACTTAAACATGTTTCTGTTGTCTGTATGTTAGATCTACTTAACAGGTTTCTGATGTATATATGTTAGATCTACTTAAACATGCCTGTTGTCTGTATGTTAGATCTACTTAACAGGTTTCTGATGTATGTATGTTAGATCTACGTAAACATGTCTGTTGTCTGTATGTTAGATCTAGTTAAACATGTTTCTGTTGTCTGTGTGTTAGATTACTTAAGCATGTTTCTGTTGTCTGTATGTTAGATCTACTTAAACAGATTTCTGTTGTCTGTATGTTAGATCTACTTAAACAGGTTTCTGTTGTCTGTGTGTTAGATCTACTTAAACAGGTTTCTGTTGTCTGTATGTTAGATCTACTTAAACAGGTTTCTGTTGTGTGTGTGTTAGATCTACTTAAACATGTTTCTGTTGTCTGTATGTTAGATCTACTTAAACATGTTTCTGTTGTCTGTGTGTTAGATCTACTTAAACATGTTTCTGTTGTATGTATATTAGATCTACTTAAACAGGTTTCTGTTGTCTGTATGTTAGGTACTCTCTACATTTTGCTGTTGTCTACATTTATGGTAGTTTATACATTTGAAATATGTTTTTAGTAAATTGCCATTAAGATCTGAAGCAGAAATGAAAATTTTAATGTCTCTCTCCATACATGACCTCAGGCTGGATGGTAAACATGTTGTGTTTGGTCAAGTTGTGGAAGGAATGGATGTGGTCAGAAAAATTGAGGTAAGACTTTTTATCTTGCTAAATTGGCTTGTTATTTTGATGATGAACAGAATTGAAGACTTTTCGTTGTATACAGAACATTAAATAAGATAGCGGCTTTGGTTTCCTCAGTCCTTGACTGCTTGATGTAGCAATAATGATTTCAGCAGGATAGGAGTCACCACATTGTTATGGGTTATGACAGTTGGTCTTACTGCGGCAGAAGAATACCTCGCATTACAGCCACTGTATCTTTATCAGGAGCAGAACACATGCAGATAGTACCAATAGAAAATGGCTAAACAGAGATTAATAGTTTATATGAATCCTGTCTTGGACGAAGGCTTTGCTGATATAACTTATGCTGCATTCTACTACCCTTTTTGCAACCTGTCACAGCTTTATGAAGCATAACCGTCACATGAGAAATTTTGTTTGTTAGAGTGCATAAAAGTATCCAGTTTAAGCTCTGATGGGTGATAGCTAGGATATAATTGTAGATAATATGTTCAGCTGCTTTCTTTTGCTGACTGGCAGTGTCCAACTCAATTATTTATTCTATATCTAACTCAGTTAATAAAAAATTTGAATTGTGTATGTTTTAAAAAAAAAATATACTGAAGCACATTAAAAACGCACCACCTGTATAATCCAGGAACAGAGTGTGAAATGTAAATATAAGTGTTTACAAGTTTACATATTTGGAATCTTTATTCATTTTCCTATGAATCCATGCTAGTCATTAATTTGTACATTTGATTGTTATGAAATTAATTGCATTCTGTGCAGGCAAGGGAGAAAACCAAAAATACAAAAAAATGCACGTGCGTTATCCTGCTGGAGAAGCTGCAAGTCTGGATAATTTGTGAACGCAGGAGCAACCAATGCATCCAGAACCTCATCTCGATATGTCACAGCATTAACATTTCCACGGAAGACGTGAAGAGGCAAGCGATGGTGAAAACTGAATCCTCCCCAAATGTGAATACTGCCACCTCCAAATCGGTTGTGCTGACGAACACAGCAATCTGCAAAAGCGCTCTCCACACCGTCGCCAAATCCGCATACGTCCATCAGCAAAGGATATGTTGAATCTGCTCTTGTCTGTGAATAGGACAGCATTCCACTGCAGTCTAGTCATCTGACATGTTGCTCTACCCATTGCAGGCGCTGCTGACGATGTCTGTGAGTCAAGTTTGGCCCAACATAAGGTCGTCTTGCAGTAAGGCCTGTATCTCTGAGTCGTCGTATGACTGTCATTCAAGAGACTTGCCCATGTCTACCCACTATTGCTCTTGCTGTTTGACTTGCCGGGAGAGTACGATTCCTTAGGTAACTCAGCACAATATGACGATCTTGCGCAGGGGTAGTAACTCGTGGTTGGCCACTCCGAAGTCTATCCCGGGCACTGCCAGTGGTTCCGTAACGTTCATTGAGACGTACAATAGTGCTGTGGTGGCAATTCATCCTTCTGGCAATGGCCCGCGAGCTCATTCCGGTCTCCAACATACCAATGGCTCGTTGGCGGTCGTTTTCAGATAGTCGTGGCATTTCAAGCACATGTACTGGGTGTTTTGTCTCAACGGCCTTTTTATACCGAGTATACTGCCACAACGTGATAAACATTTTCAGGGTCATAGCTGTTGGGAATCGTGTTGCATGTGTAACTTTCATCGTTTTCATGTAGTCTGTACACAAACCCGTGGGTTGAATCATGCACTTTCCATTCCAGCAGCCATTCGCTCTCTACCTCTTGGCAAACACGGGGAAAATCCATTCCCACACTTTTTTTTTCCAGCTTCTCGGCATCAGTATATATAATAGTGGTGCGTTTTTAATGTGCTTCAGTATATATGTCATAATCATATTTATTGCATTACTTAAAACAATTAATTTAAAAACATGGAAAGCTAATTAATGTTTGCGTGTATCTCTAAATTTAGCCAACAAAAAGTTGCTACTTGTAACACATATTACTAGATTTGATATTCCTGTTATACTTGTTCCGCCCATCATGTTTTAATTTGTGCTCTTGTTATATATTTGTTGACTCTATTGTGTATTTCCTTGACTTTATCATTTTTTAACTTGTTATATATTGTTGACTATTGTGTGTTTCCTTGAATTGATCTACTTGTTGTGTGTATTTCATTGACTTGATCATCACTTCCTCTTGAAGATGTAATTATGATGTTTTTTTGTTTGGTTTCTTTCTAGGCAGTTGGCACCAAGGGAGGAAAACCTACACAGAAAGTTGTCATTACTAACTGTGGAGAACTAGTATAGCATTACTCAGGACATTTATCAGGGTTTTGAGAGGATTGACTGTAGCTGTGAGAGAGAAAGAGGCTTGTCTGTAAAAACAGGGTGATTGAAAAGTTACTTCCTATTTTTTAGTTGTGATTTCTTTATTCCCATCCAACATGAAACAAACATCAAAATAAAGACAATTAACTGCCATTTTATGACTTAATATGATATGTCACTTTAACATTACAGCATAATAGCTGTAAGATCTGGTCAGTACAAAACATTATGTTTCCTGTTTCTTGTAATGTCAGTTTATTGGTCATGTCTCTTGTAATGTCAGTTTATTGGTCATGTCTCTTGTAATGTCAGTTTATTGGTCATGTCTCTTGTAATGTCAGTTTATTGGTCATGTCTCTTGTAATGTCAGTTTATTGGTCATGTCTCTTGTAATGTCAGTTTATTGGTCATGTCTCTTGTAATGTCAGTTTATTGGTCATGTCTCTTGTAATGTCAGTTTATTGGTCATGTCTCTTGTAATGTCAGTTTATTGGTCATGTCTCTTGTAATGTCAGTTTATTGGTCATGTCTCTTGTAATGTCAGTTTATTGGTCATGTCTCTTGTAATGTCAGTTTATTGGTCACTTTAGTTTTTATTTTATTTTTTTTGTTTTGTTTCTGGACATAAAAATACAAACAAAACAAAACGTGTTACTCAAATAACAGTTACTGCCCCTTGTTTTAACATTTGTTTCATGTACATCCAGTAGAAATGAGTGAGGATATAAACATTTAAACATAGGAGGTGATTTTTGTGTCAGCCTGTACAATAGTGAGTTTCTTTGTGTAGTACAATAGGGAATTTCTTTGTGTAGTAAGAGACAGAGTCAGTCATCTTGTACAATAGTGAGTTTCTGTGTGTAGTAAGAGACAGAGTCAGTCATCTTGTACAATAGTGAGTTTCTGTGTGTAGTAAGAGACAGAGTCAGTCATCTTGTACAATAGTGAGTTTCTTTGTGTAGTAAGAGACAGAGTCAGTCATCTTGTACAATAGGGAATTTCTTTGTGTAGTAAGAGACAGAGTCAGTCATCTTGTACTATAGGGAATTTCTGTGTGTAGTAAGAGACAGAGTCAGTCATCTTGTACAATAGTGAGTTTCTTTGTGTAGTAAGAGACAGAGTCAGTCATCTTGTACAATAGTGAGTTTCTTTGTGTAGTAAGAGACAGAGTCAGTCATCTTGTACAATAGTGAGTTTCTGTGTGTAGTAAGAGACAGAGTCAGTCATCTTGTACAATAGGGAATTTCTTTGTGTAGTAAGAGACAGAGTCAGTCATCTTGTCTTGTACAATAGTGTCAGTCATCTTTCTAGTGTGTGTAGTAAGAGACAGAGTCAGTCATCTTGTACAATAGTGAGTTTCTGTGTGTAGTAAGAGACAGAGTCAGTCATCTTGTACAATAGTGAGTTTCTTTGTGTAGTAAGAGACAGAGTCAGTCATCTTGTACCATAGGGAATTTCTTTGTGTAGTAAGAGACAGAGTCAGTCATCTTGTACAATAGTGAGTTTCTGTGTGTAGTAAGAGACAGAGTCAGTCATCTTGTACAATAGTGAGTTTCTGTGTGTAGTAAGAGACAGAGTCAGTCATCTTGTACAATAGTGAGTTTCTTTGTGTAGTAAGAGACAGAGTCAGTCATCTGGTACAATAGTGAGTTTCTTTGTGTAGTAAGGGACAGAGTCAGTCATCTTGTACAATAGGGAATTTCATACATGCCACACCTTGGAGATGAAAAACCTGTACAAAAAATTCGAAAACCCTGTACAAAGACCAGCAAAACCTGTACAAAAAAAAAAAAAAGACAGAAAAAACGTATCAAAAGAGTTAATTCGTGTAAAAAAATTTCAATTACAGCTGCATCATAGAGGCATGGGGACTTTGCCTTTTAAAACAGGTCTTCATTTATTTTAAAACTCAAACAATATTTGTCTGAGTTTATTTTGCACTGTAAAAATGATGTGATCGTGTCATCATTTAGTCTATTTCTGCGCTTAATTATCACTAACAGACCAGGAAATCCTGTGTTTGATAGGACCTTATCCTTTAGCATGCTGCATTGTTTTCCCGAAAATGTGCCCTGCAGCTGCATTCTTTTTCACAACACCCCTTTTTTTATAGTGGATGACTGTGTCGTTATAAGTTTATAATATTCAATCGAATATTGTGCCTGTTTTCCCACTGTGTCCAGGGTTTATATATTTAAGGTCCTCAGGATTCAGGACAGCCACAATAGTTCAGTAACGATAACTTCTATAACTCGAAGATTCCACACAACGATCAATATAACAGCTGGATATTTTAGTGACATTCCATTATTTATTCACATAGACGATACATCATTACACGGCATTCATAATTAGGTAGGTCCATATAAACATTACCTCATTCCTCTTCCTACCTTTAGTTGTATTTAATAAACATTAATATGTTTCAAGACACTTCTCTTTTAACATTTCCCATATTTCTACCATTGGGTAGAACACACACACAAGCCGCCCATTCAGGGTCAATACACGCTCGTCCATCTTTTTCCAAAACTGCTCACGTCATGTGCGCAATACACATAGCGACAAATCACTATCGTGCAGCGCTCATCAGCACCAAAATCCTATTTATCTTCTGGCAGGTGGCGTGCAAAGCCAGTGCCACATTACCCCCCCCCTCGAACAACTGTCTTCTTCGATCCTTAACCACCGACCGTCAAAGCAGTCAGTGGCCATCACGCCTAGTGGCGTCTTGTAGGGCAACAACAAATTGATTCCACTTTGCACGGTCGGTGGCCATCCTTCGTACAGTGCCCCAACTCTGGTTCATTCTTTGCATCTCAGCCTCCACAGTCCTCCGCCAAGTTGTTTTTGGTCGGCCTCTCTTTCGCTTTCCTTCAGGGATCCAAAGCATAGCTGTTCTTGTGATGGCATCGGGGTCTCTTCTGAGGACATGACCAACCCAGCTCCAGCGTCTGCCAGCTATGATGGTGTGCATGTCCTCTTGCTTGCTACGAGTAAGCAGATCTTGGTTGGTGATGGTATTCGGCCAAAAGATCGAACAACTGTGGTCCTCCTATATGATAATACACAATTGTTGTGGTCCACCTATATGATAATACACAATTATTGTGGTCCTCCTATATGATAATACACAATTGTTGTGGTCCTCCTATATGATAATACACAATTATTGTGGTCCTCCTATATGATAATACACAATTATTGTGGTCCTCCTATATGATAATACACAATTATTGTGGTCCTCCTATATGATAATACACAATTATTGTGGTCCTCCTATATGATAATACACAATTATTGTGGTCCTCCTATATGATAATACACAATTATTGTGGTCCTCCTATATGATAATACACAATTATTGTGGTCCTCCTATATGATAATACACAATTATTGTGGTCCTCCTATATGATAATACACAATTATTGTGGTCCTCCTATATGATAATACACAATTATTGTGGTCCTCCTATATGATAATACACAATTATTGTGGTCCTCCTATATGATAATACACAATTATTGTGGTCCTCCTATATGATAATACACAATTATTGTGGTCCTCCTCCAATTATTGTGTGTCCTATATGATAATACACAATTATTGTGGTCCTCCTATATGATAATACACAATTATTGTGGTCCTCCTATATGATAATACACAATTATTGTGGTCCACCTATATGATAATACACAATTATTGTGGTCCACCTATATGATAATACACAATTATTGTGGTCCACCTATATGATAATACACCTATATGATAATACACAATTATTGTGGTCCACCTATATGATAATACACAATTATTGTGGTCCACCTATATGATAATACACAATTATTGTGGTCCACCTATATGATAATACACAATTATTGTGGTATAATACACAATTATTGTGGTACTCCTATATGATAATACACAATTATTGTGGTCCTCCTATATGATAATACACAATTATTGTGGTCCTCCTATATGATAATACACAATAGTTGTGGTCCACCTATATGATAATACACAATTATTGTGGTCCTCCTATATGATAATACACAATTATTGTGGTCCTCCTATATGATAATACACAATTATTGTGGTCCTCCTATATGATAATACACAATTATTGTGGTCCACCTATATGATAATACACAATTATTGTGGTCCTCCTATATGATAATACACAATTATTGTGGTCCACCTATATGATAATACACAATTATTGTGGTCCACCTATATGATAATACACAATTATTGTGGTCCACCTATATGATAATACACAATTATTGTGGTCCACCTATATGATAATACACAATTATTGTGGTCCACCTATATGATAATACACAATTATTGTGGTCCACCTATATGATAATACACAATTATTGTGGGCCACCTATATGATAATACACAATTCCTGTAACAAATTTTGCTGTATAAAGTTAAATCCTTCTGTACTTATTAATTTGCTTGTTAAGTATGTGAGAAAAACATGTTTTGAGAATTTCAGTCCACTGAATTTGCCTTGTTAAATTTGTGTGCATAATAAGTTGGAGAGAGAGATAATGATATAAAAGTAAGAATACAAAGGTCTAGAGGAGCTTTCATTGTCATTAACATTTGGAGATGAAGTGAAATCAAGTCCATGAAAATCAGAATTTTCAAGACAAATGTCAAGGTCAGTCTTATTGTATGGTTCTGAAATATGGAGAACAACAACAACAACCAAAAAACTACAGACTTCCATAAATGGGTGCTTGTGTAGAACAGAAGGATTGAAGAAGTGGTATGATAAGGTGACTAATGTGGACCTGATGACAGGAACCAGCACCACCACCACCAGCACCAGTGGAACAAGAGATGAGAAGAAGAAGATGAACATTTGATAACATTACCCAGCAGTCCTAGTTCTGGACTCACCAGAGTAGAGTGAGGTAGAGTAAGCCCAGGAAACACATGAAGAAGACATGAAAAAAACCTAGAGCTGATGGCACAGGATAGGAAGACTTAGCATTAGTTTGTCTGCTTCTTATGGAGCTAAAGGGTGATAGTGATGATGGAAAAAACGTGTAACTAGACTCACTTTTTTAAATTATGAAATTAACGGAATCAGATAAAATCTGATGTTCAGGGGAAGACACTGGTGGATCTGTATCAGGGAAATTTTTTTTTATGAATGCTTTCCCTTCGAATATAAATCTAGCAAAATGCGTTTTCGTCTGATAGACCCTCTGCTGCTGTTTTACCTTGTGTTTTTTGGAGATCCAATACAGCCGACCTTTGTTGTGGGGATTTCAGCTGAGGATGATGATGTCACGGCTTGGCAGTTCTGTTTTTTTGTTGTTGCATATGCTGACATCTGCCATCAATGGTACCTATACCTTGTAGCGGTATGGCAGCTTGCGTACCCTGACAATCCCCAGAGCTATGCCAGTCGGAGTTTTACTCCTGGTAGGTTCAACCAAGCTGGACTGGTCTGTGTGGGTAGGGGTCAGACAAAAGCTGGTACCCTGGTCCTCCAGATTGGGGGTTTTAGCATAGGGCTGACACCCCTGTCTGTGTAAAAAAAACAATGAAGTTACGGAAACAATAAATGAACAAACTTTGCTGTGGGATGGACATTCGTAGTCTGTGGCTCGTATGACTGTCAGTGGTGAAAGCCGAAAGGAAGCCACTGACATGAAAACGGATGTCCTGACCGCAAAACAGGATACAAGAATAGGTTTTTGGAATGTCAGGACAATGTACGAGACAGGTAAACTAAGACAGGTCACGGCAGAAATGAGAAACTATAGGTTACACATTCTAGGGATAAGCGAGAGCAGATGGACAGGGGCAGGAAAAGTTAAAACAGCAACAGGAGAAACAGTACTTTACTCTGAAAGAGGGGATGGACAGCACAATGAAGGCGTAGCCATGATTCTACAGAAAGGAATAGAAAGGACATTACTGGAATGGAAACCCATCAACAACAGACTGATAAGATTAAGATTGAGAGGGAGATTCACCAACACTACAATAATACAATGCTACGCACCAACGAATGATAGTGATGAGGAGGTCAAGGATGAATTCTATCAACAACTGCAGAAAGAAATGGAAGACACACCTAGATATGATCTTGTTATAGTAATGGGAGACCTCAATGCGAAAGTTGGTACACACAATACATATAACGAAAGAACAATGGGGAAATGCGGCAGCGGAACAGCAAACGAAAATGGGGATAAACTAATAAGTTTCTGTAGCATTAACAACCTGGTCATTGGAGGAACACTCTTCCCACATAAAGAAATTCACAAATTAACATGGGAATCACCAAATGGTCGGGACAGAAACCAGATAGACCACATCATGGTTAACGGTAGATGGAGACATGCATTACAAGATGTGAAGGTAAGAAGAGGTGCAGATGTGGGAAGTGATCACCATTTAGTAGTAGCAAAACTGAAAGTGAAACTAAGAAGGGCTACACCAACTGTAACTACACAGAAAAGGTTTGACATCAGCAAATTGAAGGACTCCCTTACCAGAAAAGCTTTTGCGGCCGACATAAAGAAACGATATCAATTTGCAAAAAGTCAGGAAAAGACATTGACTGATGATATAGACCAGAATTTCAACACTATTTCAACAATATACAAAGAAAGCAGCAAATCATGCTTGGGATTCCAGGAAAGGAAGAAGCAAGACTGGATAACACCAGAAACATTAAACACCATAACGATGAGAAAGGAAATGAAAAGAAAGAAAACAGAAGCGAAGTCCCCCAGGTTAAAGCAACTATATAGCGAACAGTACAGTCAGCTGGACAAGGAAGTTAAACGCCAAACCCGAGCCAACAAAAGGAATTTCCTAGACGATCTTGCAAGACAGGCAGAGGAGGCAGCACTGAGAAATGAACAAAGCACAGTATACAAAATAACTAAATTCATCAGCGGAAAACGAGGTGCAAACAATATTACATTAGTAAGAGATAAGCAAGGTAATCTCATCATGACAGCAGAGGGACAGGAAACAAGATGGGCAGAGCACTTCAGAGAAACTCTGAACAAGGAACCACCAGAGACACAATTGAATGTTCCTGAAGCTGAAAACGATCTAGATGTGAATACAGACATTCCACGCAAAGAAGAAATCATCACAGCAATCAAAGGGTTAAAGAACGGCAAAGCTCCGGGCCATGATAACTTAAATGCAGAGCTATTTAAGACAGACCCTGAGCTAGCAGCAGAACTATTAGAACCACTATTTGCACAAGTCTGGAAAACTGGGACAACACCATCAGAGTGGAACAAAGGAATAATTGTCAAATTGACCAAGAAGGGAGATCTTGCAGACTGCAATAATTGGAGATGAATCACTCTTCTCTCAGTTCCCAGCAAAATACTAGGCAGGATAATTATACAGAGAATTTCAAAGGCAGTAGACCACAAACTGAGGAAAGAACAAGCAGGATTTAGAAAGAACAGGAGATGTGAAGATCATATATTCACTCTCAGGAACATTATAGAGCAGTGCTCAGAATGGCAAAGACAGCTTTACATTAATTTTGTTGATTTTGAAAAGGCTTTCGACAGCATACATAGGGACAGTTTATGGAAAATACTGAGGGCTTATGGAATTCCAAGCTGCATAGTGTCAATCATAAAAAGCCTCTATGCCAACTTTACGTGTAGTGTTGGTCAGAGCAACCTAACCTTTGAGGTGAAGACAGGAGTACGACAGGGATGCCCCTTATCAACCACTCTATTTTTAACAGTCATAGACTGGGTGATGCGCCAGACAACAGAGGGCAGTGCAAGAGGAATAAGATGGACAACATTTTCTACATTGGAAGATCTGGAATATGCAGATGACATTGCACTACTAGCACATTCACATCAACACATCCAGGAAAAAACGGATAGACTTAATAAGTTTAGCCAGCAGGTGGGCTTGAATATCAATTTAAAGAAGTCTGAGGTCATGACGCTCAATGTGAGCAACCCTGAGCCCATATCAGTAAGGAATCAGCAGTTGGTACAGACAGATACCTTCACATACCTAGGAAGCATAGTAACACCAGACGGCGGGGCAGGCAAAGACATCAACATCAGAATGAATAAGGCAAGAACAGCCTTCTTTAGCCTAAACAACATCTGGAAGTCCTCCCAATACAGCACAAGCACAAAATTAAGATTATATCAGAGCTGTGTGCTTTCTGTGCTTCTCTATGGTGCGGAATGCTGAAGAGTTACAGAGAAGGAAATGTCGAAATTGTCCTCTTTTCACACAACATGCCTAAGAAAAATTCACCGAATCTTTTGGCCAAATACCATCACTAACCAAGATCTGCTTACTCGTAGCAAGCAAGAGGACATGCACACCATCATAGCTGGCAGACGCTGGAGCTGGGTTGGCCATGTCCTCAGAAGAGACCCCGATGCCATCACAAGAACAGCTATGCTTTGGACCCCTGAAGGAAAACGAAAGAGAGGCCGACCAAAAAACAACCTGGCGGAGGACTGTGGAGGCTGAGATGCAAAGAATGAACCAGAGTTGGGGCACTGTACGAAGGATGGCCACCGACCGAGCAAAGTGGAATCAATTTGTTGTTGCCCCACAAGACGCCACTAGGCGTGATGGCCACTGACTGCTTTGACGGTCGGCGGCTAAGGATCAAAGAAGAAGAAGATATGCTGACATATCCGTAGAGCCTCCCTTTGGCAGAATTGGCTAGAGAGCTTGCCTCTTGTGGCATCGGGTTCAGAAACTGGTAATGTCATGCACCAGGCTATCTTCCTGACTCTACTGTTAAGTTAAAGAAAGCTACGGCAGAGAGGAAGGGACATGGTCAGTCATCCCACCTCATCAACCTGGTCCTAGTATCGGCTTTTTTCAGCTAATAATGTACAGTACTGCCAAAAGTATGTCATTGTAAGAAAAAAATAAATTTTTGTATAACGTGTCAAAATATCAGACGAAAATGTTCAAATTGATTTTAAAATAACGTTGATGCACAAAATCTATATAAAGTTTATTTCAGTGTATGCTTTAAAAAAAAAAAAAGCTCTACCCAGAGGCAGTGCATGTTTGTTACTAAACAAAAAAAATATAGGGGAGATAACAAGAATCAACGTATACTAGTTTTTAAATGTATCGTACAGACTAGCTTTCCCAATCTCTGAACTAAAGTAACATTTTTACAAAATGTAAAAAACAAAAATAAAATGAACCAAACAGCGAGGGGGGGGGGGGGGGGGGGGCGGGGGCGGGCGGGGGGGCGGGGGGGGGGGGGGCGGGGGGGGGGGGGTGTTTGCATTAGGCAGCATTGATAGTGGAACAGAGTTTCTCAAGGTTTCGATTCTATTGTATTTTCTGTGCTGGATAAGATTGAGGCATAATTGAAAGGTCTGACCTCACCACACTAACAAAACTGAATATGATGTGTTTCTCTACCGTGTTAGTATCCACCCTTCAAATGTTGTCATTGTCAAACTGAAGCTAGACAAGGATATCCTGAAGCAAAAGGAATTGAGCAAAGAAGGGCAAGGACACCAAGGAAACCAGTGAGAGGAGAGCTAAATATATGAATGGGGAAACCAGTGAGAGGAGAGCTAAATATATGAATGGCCTACAGAAAATAACGAGAGTTAACTGATGATAATATACAAGAAAATTAATGACTTCCTTACAACAACGGCCATCAACTTCCAAGTAATATTGTTAAATGCGTGATGTTATACATGACGTCATTGTGATTAACTAATAGAATATTTTACAACGTCCAAAGTAGACCCACAACAAAATTTAAATAAAAAATGACTGGAGGAAAAACCAATTCCTGAATACTTAAAATGAACCTGTGGGTCTTCATTTTAATGGGCTTGACCACTCAGGTAATTCCTATATCCAAATAAAGGCCATCTGCTCATGCTTTGGGGATGACCGGACTCTCTTTTCTTTGGAGAATCGTCTCATTTTTCAAATTGGTTATCTGTCTCCATACGGCTTGAATGTCCAACATAATTTTATTTAAATTCTGCTATATGGTGTTTTTCCACCTTCTTTTCCAAACGTTTTCACAATCTGTCTTTTTTTGTTGTTGCATATATTTCGTTTCATATTCTATTTACGTATTTGTGTGCTGCTACGTCACTTCCTTGGCAAGATTTTACTTAAGCTGTCAGCGTATCTCCACAGGATTTTATTTGACTTTGTTACATCATTTTCGATTTTCATTATTTGTTGAATTTCTCGAGTTTATACCTTTTTTTGTTTGTTCATTGTTTTTGAATTTTTAAATCTTTCTGCATCATACATCATATCATTGTTTCATTCATTATCACCACTTATTTATAGTGTCCATTGCCACTGTCTATATTTATCTGTGTCGCCTGTTTGTGACTGTGGCTAACTATGGGTGAATCCTGAAACGTCCCGTCTTGTCTGCTTGTGACTGTGGCTAACTATGGGTGAATCCCGAAACGTCCCGTCCTGTCTGTTTGCGACTGTGGCTAACTATGGGTGAATCCTGAAAACGTCCCGTCTTGTCTGTGACTGTGGCTAACTATGGGTGAATCCCGAAACGTCCCGTCTTGTCTGTTTGTGACTGTGTAGCAAGTTTAATTTGCTGGGGAGGTTATGATGTTATACCTAGAAGGAAATAAATCGGTGTCTGTGTTAACCGTGTGAGGTCAAGCACATGTAGGCCCCTGACTCTAATAGATGATAATGATGTATTTGCAGGGAACCTAACGCTACCTCCCTAGATCTCACAAGGTCACTATTTTGGGTCTGGTGTATGATGTACCTAATGTCTAGGGAAGAAATGAAAATGATGGTACATAAACACTGTTAAACTCTCTTTGTGTAGTCGTTAACTCATACTGGCTACTAGTTGTTGAATCATGCTTTATTTGCTAAATGATGTGAATGTCCACCAGTGGATAAATGTAGATGTTGGGACTGGTGTAGTAAAGTGTAACGATTGTCAACTCATCAAACCCAGCACAGTTTTGGTCATACAGGTCATCTTGTCCTGGAACGTGATGAGGCTCCGACAAGAATGTGAGTGTAAACAATGAGTGTGTATCTGAATGTCAGTACGCGAATGGTAGAATGATTCGATAGAGTTGACAGGTTGGTAGTACATCACTCATACTCACACTGTTCGAATTCAAGAAGTACTGGAACTACGGTGGTCTTTTTATAACATTTAATGGGACGCACACTCGGACAGTACGTGTATGGTTACAGGAACAAATGTCGACATAGACAGCATAATGTTGATCACAGGAATATCATCTTAAGTTAGCATTCATGCTTGGCAAATATCATAATGGAGCATTCGTAAATAAGCATTCAGCGTTCCATCATGTAAATCATCTGGCTTTACTGACTGGGCACGTCAGACCATAACCGATACATAGGAAGGCTCCTAGACCTAACCTCGTCTAGCGAATATTCCTTCACGTAAAGTTCAATATATATATATATTTCATAATATAGGAATCCCAGACATGGGTTCTCACATGTAGCAGTGATCTCTTGGTTCATCGAGCGATAGTACAGGCATCCCTTTTTCTCACTCGATAAATACAAAGTATATGAATTTCAACATGGCTGTTCTCTCTCTCGTGAGCTTCACTCACTATAGAATATAGACCAAAATTAGTCATTCATTAAATGTCCTCATTTCTTCATAGGTTCTCTCATAGAGGTAATTGAATAATATCATACAATCCAGTGCTGATACATAGGAATGTCTTCTTCCTTTGAATGGATATTCTTTTTAAAAGTACCACTGTGCATCTGCTTATCAACAACGATGGCGAAGCCCAAGTTCATAATAAATTGTGGTTTTACCTTTTTATGCGAAATATAACTTTGCCATTCCTTGGCAAAAGAGAATAAACACTGGGGTAAAGTACATACAACATGTCTAAATGATTATCACTTTTCCCCATCCATATATAGATCACTATTTCGGCAAAAAGCCTGCTACAACAAAACTCGGCATCCTCACAGGATGACAGCCATGGATCACACCCTTTGCTAGCGATACTTCCGCTGCGTAGCCTTTGACCTTTTCTAGCGACAACCAAATTAGTTCGACTTAGAAATGCAAAGATATCCATATATAAGACAGACTCGTCCTACTCATACAAACACTACGTATAAATTCAGGCCATAGATATACTGAAGCAAGAACAATCTATTCCTACCCAGCCACAGAATAAATCACAGTAGGCCTAGAGTCGTCTGCGGAGTCCGATCGAAGATGACAGAACTATTTTCAAGGGAAGCAACCCAAAAATGACTTCTCCTTAAGCACTTAAAAAGGAAATACTTTGCTTCCAAAATATTTGCGAACATAATAAGAATATAAATGTATTATATTGCAAGATAGTAAAAATTGCCCTTTACAAACACAAAACACTTTAACTCACTATAAGGAATTGAATAAAACAGTGGTTGTTTTTTCTTTAAAATTGAATATTTTCTTTTTACAATTTAATCTGCCTGTCCCGCCATCTCTTTTGGACAGGTCTTTGAAAATGAGGAAAAGATAGTTTACATAAAAGAGGATTAACTAAAATGTGTGGAAACTTTGTCCAATAAGTATAAAGTCACTCTATCTCTCCTGTTGGTGTATTCACAGATTACAACTTTAAAAATGTTTGTCAACTGGCGATGAGCATTGAAAGCTTTTTGCTAATATCTATTAGTACTGGCCAATGGAAAACTTGCGACTACCAGAATTCAAATGTAGTTTTTGAAAAACAAAAATTCCAAACAACTCTGTGTCTGGTAGTCGATTGGTCAGTCTGTGTTAGTTATGCCAATACAAAAAGATGTTTAGTTTTGGTTAACATTTACCTACCGCTCCCCTTTCCTCCTATACTCTTTTTACCCAATCGGATTTGAATTTACTCCAGTGCCTCTTTCTAAGCTGGCGTCCCCACTAACGTTATGAAAAAAACAAGCAAGAACCACAGTCTGTCCGTCTTAGTGTTACTAGACATATAGTATTTTCTCAATAACTTGGCTAATACTTGGAATAACATATTTTTTAAAACACATTTTTGCTCAGGGGACTCTAAGCTATACTACCATATGATTTTTATGGTCAGTTTCATTATGGTTTAGATTTTCAATTTTGTCACTGCCAATCGTCAAACAAAAATTTTATACAAGTCGGCCATCTTCCCCCTCTCATCTCTCTCTAGCCTTTTTATTCAAATAACTAACTTGTTTGAGTGACGTCAGAAAAACATTACTTGGTGAGAATTTAAACTGTCTGTGTGTATATATCATCGGGCCAATCCCACAGCGTGTCAAGCGAAGCGGGGTTTTGCGCGGCGGGTGTTAGAATTGGCGTTAATTATTACTGTTGTCTCGTGTTACACTACCAAAAAATGTAAGGATTACTACTATTAGAGGCGTTAAAGTTAAAGTATTACGTTAATTCAGACAGTAGTTTGGCGGCACCTTTCTGGCAGATCGTTAATTATAAGCCTTGCCGCAGTCTCTATCAGATCGGGCAAAATGTTAAAAATGTTTAAAGTACGTCACAAGGAAAGCGAGTAGGTTTAGACGGCGGGATCGTTTCTAAGCATTACCATGGCACAAAATTCAGCGCGATGCTGGCGTGTGAGATGCTTATAGTCAGACACATCCGGGCGGGGTTATTTATTATCATAGGACTAAAATCTTACTGAAATGAGCGATTATTCTCGCAGATTTTACTACACTGTGGATAACTATGGGTGAATCCCAAGAAACGTCCCGTCTTGTCTGTACTTTAATTTGTAAAGCTGATTTCATACCATTCTATTTTTTAAATTTATATATTGTTTTTTTTTAAATCCTGACATTCACCTTTTTTTACGAACGGCTCCAACCGTATGAACGCTTATACATAAAGGCGCCTTATATTTGGCCATACGCCTTAGCCTAACCGATGAAACATGTGTTTTGGTTGAAATGAGACTTGCCCCAAACAAAAACAAAGGCAAAAACGTGTATCTGGAATTTAAAGAAGAAAAAAAATATAACCACGACCCACCTGTAACTGTCTTTTTCTCTTGTTGAGGTGATCACTGGCCCAAGACAGTATACTTGTTGTTAGATGTGTAGTGCGAGCGTATGATGAACTGAGTGTGGGTGCGAATGAAGGCGCGAATGTGTTTAGGCTCGTATATATGAAGACCCTGCAACCCATACTCTCACATGCAGTAGCCAAGGATGCTTGGACACTGCAGGCATGTTTCAAGACATTTATTGACGAGAACACACATAGTATCAACAGGAACAGTCAGTGTAACAAGGTCATGCTGACCGGAAATCGATAGGTATACATTTGGCATTCAAAAAGGTAAACATCGGAATAGACGTGCATGGTCAATAGCAAAGTTCTTCAATAATGACAGTTCGTAGCGTCGCCCTTGGCATCTCTGACTAAACGCGTCAGATGCCTTAGTCACTTTGACACATAGGTGCAACTTGGCATTCCCCGCCAATTGCACATTATCAGGCTGTAGTATAATAGCCGAAAGCACAGGCCTCGTTCTGACGTCGGCTGTGTACTTCTGTTAAATAGGTTATCATCAACCCTGCAGTAATGCTTATTGTAGACATAAATCCCGCCAATCTGCGGTTCCCACAATATATCTTCGTCACTGGATTTCTGGACAATATAAAGACTAACAGTCTTGGATGGCTACCTCGAGCACAAATATATAAGTTCTGTAATATATAGGATCGGTGAGCTGCAGTTCACACTAAGTAATCCTTTTACATGTTCTGCCACCGAAAAGCGTAATAATGCATAAAGGTCGGTATTACCTGGAAAATGAATCCTCAGAACATAACAAGGAATTCTGTCGTCATCCCGACGCACAGAGATTCACTGGGGAAAACTGCCATAGCAGTTACTTCGAAGATTCTCCCCGAAAAAACAATGGACTCTTGGTCCCTTCAGAAAAAACAGGACCTTCCCGGCTTGCCGGAAGTATAACTCTCTCCCGCTTAAAAAACCTTCCCATAGGCCTACGCCCGAACTGTCAACCTTTGACCCTAAAGGTCAAAACACAATGAATGAATAAACAAGGGAAGACAACCCCTAATCAACCTGACATCGCAGGTAAAGACACAATTATACTTATGATAAAACATAGGCAAATAACTTGACAGATGACTCCGTCGAAAATGACAGCAACATTACTACCACCCCCCTGTAAAAAAAAAAAAATGAAATTTTTTTTTTTTTTTTTTAATATGTCCATGAGCAAGATAGCACCAGTATCACTTCTGTGCTCATGCAAAAACTGAACCTAATATCAGGTACAATAGACGCATAAATAAGGCGTCTGAAGAGAATACAAATCATCTCTCAACATAGGAGAAAATATTTCCTTTAAGCCAAACAAACTAAGGGATACCATTCAAGAAACCTAAGTTGCTGGCAATACCAATCATATATCAAACATTACTAAATAATATAATCATAGCAATATACAAATGTCAATGCTATTTTAGCAACATATCACTGATGGATGGACAAAATGAAATTTGTTAAATTATCTAAACATCATCCAAATACATTTGTATTACAACATATTATGATATTAAGGACAGACCTAAGTCTGAAAGTATATCAGGAAAAACTAGGACACAAGATTTAACTGGAATCATGTGGGCATCTAGACAATATGTCCGCCATCACATTATCCGAACCACGGATAGCTCGCACCGTGAAATGGAAAGGCTGAAGAGCAATAGCATAACGAGTAGATCTCGAGCTCTTCAAATCCTTACTTTGCATAGCCGTAAGAGCTTTTTGGTCGGTTTCCATAAAGAAATGCGCGCCCAGAAGGAACCTTTGTAGCTTAAGAATGGACCAAACCATAGCCAACAATTCACGGTCCAAAACCGAGTAATTCCTTTCTGCCGCATTTAGCTTCCTAGAAATATACATTACAGGATGCAGAGTTCCTGAATATTCCTGCATTAGTGCCGCTCCAATCCCAGTGGAAGAGGCATCACTACGAAGGACAAAAGTCTTATCAATCGTTGGTAGTCTTAAGATAGGATGAGATGAGAACAAATTCTTAACCTGATCCAATGAAGATTGGCATTCTTGGGACCAACGCACCATATTAGGAGAACCTTTTTTCAATAACGTTGAAAGTGGTGCCATAATGGAGGACAGATTCTCAATGAATCTTCCATAGAATTGTATCAATCCCAAGAGACTACGCACTTGCTTTTTCGTCTTCGGAACCGAGATATTTAATATCTTTGAAATGTTTTGGTCCTCTGTCTTCAACAGACCATGACCAACTCGATGACCTAGGAAGGAAATTTCACTAAACCCAACAAAAGCTTTAGAGGGTTTAGCAGTCAAACTATGCTCACGTAGAGTAGATAGCAATTCCTTTAGACCCAAATAGTGTTCTTCCCAAGTATCGCTGAAAAGACAGATGTCGTCTAAATATGCAATGACATCTGCACGATCTGATAGAATTCGTCGCATCATGCGCACGAAAGTCGCTGGGGCGTTCATAAGCCCGAAAGGCATAAAATTCCATTGAAACAGACCCCTAGGTGTCGAAAAAGCAGTGAGAGGTTTGGCGTGTTCCGTCAGTGGGACTTGCCAATAACCTTTCGACAAGTCTAGTTTAGTAAAGAATTTAGCTTTAGAAAGTCTAATAAGTAGATCATCTAATAACGGCATAGGTTCAGCATCGAACTTCGTAACTTGATTTAATTTGCGATAGTCAACGCAAAGACGTATGTTATTGTCTTTCTTTCGAACAATAACTATCGACGAAGAATAAGCTGAAGTGGATGGTTCAATTATTTGTAGTTGAATCATTTCATCCAATTCTTTCTCGACTTGTGCTTGAAAATGAATAGGTATTGGGTATGGTCTTACTCTGATCGGATTACGATCAGTAAGTATGATGTCATGTTCTATGACATCTGTGTGTCCAGGAATGTCGGTAAGGACATCCTGATATGATTGTAACGTAGAGGATACTTGACGCTGTTCCTCAAAAGACAAGTTCGAAGAGATTGTAACGTCTCTCCACGATTCCGTTGAAGTAAGTGGAATCGCAGGAAGAGGTAAGTTCACGTCAGAAAAAATAGTTTCCTCATCCTGTATAACGGACAGGGATGAGATGTGACCATGTTGGACTGGAGAGTCGTCCGTCGCCTGGAAAATAGGCTGCAAATAGTCTGGACGTTCAATAAACTCTGTTAGCATATTTATATGGAAGGTTTTATGCCTTCCATCCACATCGACAATATAGTCGACATCGGAAATTTTTGAGACTATAGTGTATGGACCTTTCCATGAAATGAGAAGTCTATTCTCTCTTGAGGGCAGTAAGACATATGCTTTGTCTCCAGGACAAAGTTGACGTAGGCGTCTTTTCTTATTAGCAAATCGCCTAGCTTTTTCTTTCGCAAATTCGGAAGATGAAGTTGCTAACCTGCACGATTCGATAATCTTTTCTCTAAGAGCTATGACATATTCATATGACGATTGTGTATCATCGTCAATATTATCGGAAGTTATCAAATCGTGTAACAAGGACATCGGACCACGCGGTTGCGCGCCAAAGACAAGTTCGAAAGGAGAAAACCCTGTATGCTCGTTGGGAACCTCTCTATAGGCAAAGAGGACTGCAGGTAAAACCCTGTCCCAATCTTCAGGATGATCCTCCGTTATCTTGCCAAGTAAGTTCTTTAGTGTCCTGTTAAGACGTTCTACCAATCCATTGGACATTGGATGATAAATACTACTGAGAGACCTTTTAATGTCTAGCGTAGCCATTACCTGAGACATAACGTCCGAAATTAACTGAGTGCCGTGATCCGACAGTATTTCTCCGGGGAATCCCAGACGAGAAAATACGAGCCAAAGAGCATCAGCGATATCGACAGTTGATATGCTCTTCAGAGGAATAGCCTCTGGCCAACGCGTGCACATGTCCACGCAAGTGAGGATAAATTGGTGTCCTCTGGCTGACTTAATCTTGAACGGACCAATGATGTCTATAGCCATTTTCTGAAACGGCCGAATCGGAATATCTGCAGCCTGAATAGGAGCAGCATGTCTCGGACCTCTAGACTTGACCTCTTGACAAATTTTGCAAGATCGGCAATAAATTCGGATGTCTTTATTCACGAATGGCCAAAAGAAGGACGCAAGGACTCTAGTTTTAGTTCTGGAAAAACCCATGTGTCCAGCACACTGAGAATCGTGTGCATGCCGAAGAATTAAGGCTCTCATACACTTAGGCACAAGAATTTGCGAGTGCATAGACTTGTCCGAGTGTTGTACCATTCGTACCAATATACCATTCTTCATAGTGATATACGATTTGTGATTCGTATTTTGATTGGGATCCCCTTTCTTTGCAAGAAGGAAGAATTTCTTCAAAGAAGGATCCTCTTCTTGACGTTTAACAAACGAGTCATGGGAAATCACCAAGTGCTCGTCTTGGCTATCAACTTCATTACTATTATCAGATGAAGTTGGGGGATTAAGAGCTTGAGCTCTTGTCACCACTGCATTGACCGTTTGAATGTTTTTTTTCTTCCCAACTAGAAATTTGTTGCGGGGTGCATTCTTTAACCCCATGAATACGACCGATTATAAGATCCGCAATAGGATTAGGAAGAAGACATGCATGGACCTCTCCTGTGAAGAAAGGAGTGTCAATCCTAATAATAGCAGTAGGATAGCTTTCCATAGTACCACCAAATGTAACACATTTGATTGTTTTTCCAGTGGCACAGCAAGGATCTATCAGAGACTCCCTAACCCCGACGGTAGTACATCCCGAATCGAAAAGTACTGAGACTAGCCTATCATTTATTAGACCTTTATGTAAGATGAGAGATCCTCTCCCATCATGCGCAACTGTAGCAGGTAGAGCAGGAAGAGGGTGACCACAACTTAGCGTAGATACAGTCGATGAGTCAAACAATGTTAAGCATTGGGGGCATTCAGTTGCTCTCCCAAAATCGAAAGCACAACCAGTGATAGCCCTAGAGTTACCACTATCATTTACTGTATTACAGGCTCCATCAAACTCTTGTTGTGCAGAGTTTGCCTGTTGGAAAGGTCTTTTCTTGTTAAATCTAGGTCTGCCTCGATTATCATTTCCCCTGTAATTATTTCGACTATCATTTCCCCTGTAATTGTTATCATATTGCCTATTGTAATCATCATTCCGGTTTGAATCCCGGTTTTCTAAATTCACCATCGTCATAATCTTGACGTCGAGAATGATTACCTCGAAAATTTGAATAGTTATTATTTGGATAGCCTTTGCGAAAGTGTCTCAAATTATTACCACTAAAATTACGAGAACTACCATCTTGTCTCCAATTCATAGACGAAGAACCATCATGTGTTGGATTACTCCGCTTCTGAGTGTAATTTTGATTACTTCCCCTATTCCAGTTTTGTTGAGCACCCTGAAATTTTTTTTTTGAAATTAGGGCCATATGGTGTTGCCGAAGCAGCTGGCAACCCTTCTTTCACTTTAGAATTGCTAACTGTAGCATGGGGATGCGCTGTGGCATACTGACAACAGTATTCCTCCATATCTTTTAAGTTTTTAGGCTTACGCTCATGAAGGAATGCAAGAAAAGAATCATTAACAGATGACAAAACCTTATCTCGCAATAATAAGTCCATTAGACCTTCATATGTTTTCTCAGTCTGAGACAACTCAACCCATCGAGTAAATGTACGACGTATCTTTGTAACAAAATCAGAGAAATCTACTCCATTTTCTGGCAACATTGTCCTAAAACGAAGACGATAATCTTCTTCTTTTAGTTGGTATTTTTTTAGCAATGCTGCCCTGACAACATCATAATTAGTCCTCTCATGTTCGACTATTGTCATAAGAGTAGTCACTGTGTCACCTGTAAAAAATGGCATCAGTTGTTCAACATATTTTTCCTTTTTTATGTTATGCGTATCGCACAAAAATTGGAATCTATCTAGATAATCTGCTACGTCATCCTTTAAAGGATTGAAATGAGGCAATTTAATCCTACTAACAAACTCCTTTGTCGTACTCGAAGTTGTTTGCTGAGCACCCGTACTCGCCAATTTCAATTTCTCTAACTCCAAAGTTGCGAGTCTTTCATCAAGTTCCATCTTCTGTTTTCTTTCCTCATGTTCCATTTTCCTAATTTCAGCCTCAGCTTTCCTCTCCTCTGCAGCAGCTTGAGCTTTCCTCTCCTCTGCAGCAGCTTCTTTGTCTAATCTCTTTTGTTCAGCTTCCTTGTCTAATCTCTTTTGTTCAGATTCTTTGTCTAATCTCTTTTGTTCAGATTCTTTGTCTAATCTCTTTTGTTCCGCAGCAGCTTTCTTTGTCTAATCTCTTTTGTTCAGCTTCAAATCTCCTTTCCTCCACCTGCATCTGCAATTTCTTTTGTTCAGCAGCAATATCAGCTTCTCTGTCTAGTCTTTTTTGTTCCGCCGCAGCTTTTCTCTCTTCTGCAGCAGCTCTTCTCTCTTCAGCAGCTAATGCTTTGTCATACTGAGCAACAGCCCATTGTTCTAACTGTTGACCAGTTTTATCAAGGGCCTTCCCTTGTGTAATAAAGTACTCTAATGTAGACATCTTGTCTAATGAGATCAGTAACTTGTAGAAGTAAATATATTAAATTATCCCACTTTAATGGGAGACAAGTCTGAAATGATAGACTTGTATACTCACTTCACTTTATTTCACTCTCTTAGTCTTAGACAAAGACCTTGTATGGTCCCCTTGTTTATAATGTAACCAAAAAATCACTTGAGTACCTGTGGAAAAAAAATTCCTTATATCCCACTCACTATGGGCACAAGTCTTTTTTATAAAGAACTTGAATATGTATTTCACCTTGTCTCAATCTTTGTAGATAACAAGTCTTTTATCAAAGAACTTGTATAAATATCTTATATAATAATATTTTATTAACAAACTCTATATGAAGAGTCTACCTTATCAATAATATCAATACATGACCAAGTATATGTATGTAGACTGTGCATGACAGTAATGTAGTACAAAAAAAAAAAATACAAAGACAAAGATACAAAACAATACAAATGGCAACACTGTTTTAACCAAAAATGTGTAGAGAAATAAAAAAGAAAGGAGAGACCTACAGAATACAAAAAAAAACAAATCGACAATCAAAACTGAAAAACAGACAAAATATTACAAAAACAACGTTAAGTACAGTTACATCACAGCTAACATCAATAGCGACCAATTGTCACTAGCAAATTTTCAAATTAAGAAAATTTGCACCTACAGAACGCTTACAGTAAGCCTCGATTAAGTGGCATATTTACTGTAAGACCCACCAACCGAAAACCCGCAGAAAAAATACACAAAAACAGTAGAAGTAACATAAACATATAGCAATCAATTTCAATGTGTTGCAGAACAAGTTCAGTCACAGCTGAAACTAAAAATAAATTTCTTGCTCCTTGCGAACACAGAAACGAAATGTCAAACGCGCACTGAACGTCAAATCCACTGTAGCATAAAGTGGTATTCACGAACCAAAGTTACTATGACCTTCTCGAATTAGGACTTGCACATTGAATGTTTACAATTTCCACGTACTGTTTACAAACACTTGACCTCGAACAATGTAGCTTGAATGCTCGGACATAGAAAAGTCTGTTGTTGACTGAAACGTGTAACAACCAGCAGTACTGTTCACAATAGGAACCCGCCTTCTATGCAGTTATGGTCCACGTAGCAAATGCCTAGATGTTAACTTCAGTACTTGTCTTGTTGTGGTTTATGTAGCATTATAATATAAATGCTCATACTGTTTATCTAGGTCAACCGTTGATGACCTATTTCTGTCCTGTTGTAGCCAAAACTTGCAAGTGTAGAATTAGCGCTGTGTGTTACGGCTGTCCCGTGTGTAGCTTAGACCCACAGATCAGAAGTGTAATGTGTACTTGTCCTTCTTGTAAATTTCTGGACAAAACTGGAGACATCATATATGTAACAGCCAACCAGGAATGTAAATTTCTGGATCCATTAATGTCAACAATAATGTTAAATGTTCGCTCTGTTCTTTTTAAACCCACAGATCTGGTCCATCAGAAATGTAAGTTTCTAGGCCACATTGGCGACAAGAAATGTATCTTAAGAGCCCACGTAACTGGTCCACCAGAAATGTAACTGTCTTTTTCTCTTGTTGAGGTGATCATTGGCCCAAGACAGTATACTTGTTGTTAGATGTGTAGTGCGAGCGTATGATGAACTGAGTGTGGGTGCGAATGAAGGCGCGAATGTGTTTAGGCTCGTATATATGATATGTTCTGAGGATTCATTTTCCAGGTAATACCGACCTTTATGCATTATTACGCTTTTCGGTGGCAGAACATGTAAAAGGATTACTTAGTGTGAACTGCAGCTCACCGATCCTATATATTACAGAACTTATATATTTGTGCTCGAGGTAGCCATCCAAGACTGTTAGTCTTTATATTGTCCAGAAATCCAGTGACGAAGATATATTGTGGGAACCGCAGATTGGCGGGATTTATGTCTACAATAAGCATTACTGCAGGGTTGATGATAACCTATTTAACAGAAGTACACAGCCGACGTCAGAACGAGGCCTGTGCTTTCGGCTATTATACTACAGCCTGATAATGTGCAATTGGCGGGGAATGCCAAGTTGCACCTATGTGTCAAAGTGACTAAGGCATCTGACGCGTTTAGTCAGAGATGCCAAGGGCGACGCTACGAACTGTCATTATTGAAGAACTTTGCTATTGACCATGCACGTCTATTCCGATGTTTACCTTTTTGAATGCCAAATGTATACCTATCGATTTCCGGTCAGCATGACCTTGTTACACTGACTGTTCCTGTTGATACTATGTGTGTTCTCGTCAATAAATGTCTTGAAACATGCCTGCAGTGTCCAAGCATCCTTGACTACTGCATGTGAGAGTATGGGTTGCAGGGTCTTCATATATACGAGCCTAAACACATTCGCGCCTTCATTCGCACCCACACTCAGTTCATCATACGCTCGCACTACACATCTAACAACAAGTATACTGTCTTGGGCCAATGATCACCTCAACAAGAGAAAAAGACAGTTACACCACCAAAAGTGAAAGAAGATAGAAAAGATATGAACCCGCGTCAGTACATGAAGAAAACAATTATTTGAAAACGCTCTTACCGGGGTCTCATTTCGAAACCACGTCGCATGTTCAAACGACCTTGAACTCATTTCTTTTCTTCAAATATAACGTCTGATGGCCTCAGGAAATTTGTCTTTTCTGTTTGAGGCCTGTATCACTTGCTCAGCTCCACAGGATAGAAATGCGAGTAATGTCAGACATTTGACTCACCAGCAACCCACGTAACAACTGGAGAATTGAAGCCCCCACACCAATGCCTGGGGACTCTAAACCTTCTGCTCTAGCCCGCTTACACAGAACTCTTTGGCGTTGCATATTATTATTAATTAGCAGTGTGGAGCTAGCAGACTTGTTAGTAATGTTAGTCAATAAACGATTCATCTGCCGAAGCAGACAAGAAAAAGCTGGGAGCCAGCTGACCCCGAGTCTCTCATTAAAAACCTTACCTAATCGCGTGAACGGCCACACCCTCACGGTTGAGTGGGGGCAAGCAGGAAATCACAAGAGGAGGGTGTAGAAGAAGTAGCGGGCAGAGATTGGAGACGATGTTTTCCATCGAAACCACGATTGCCAAATCTCCATAAGATACAAGCGTGTGATTCTATATTTCAGGTCTCCTAGTTTTATTAAATGATTTCAAGATAGCCAGAGGCATTTCAAGCCAGGAGTCCACTTTATTTCATTGAATCTTATTTCAATTTGTTCCATCCAATCTTATTTCAATTTGTTCTATCCAATCATCTCAAAAGCAAAGGTTTCGCAGACGTTTCTGTTCCAAATTTTGCACGTGGGTCTGGCAAGTTTTCTGCCCACATGCGTATTGCCGGGTTCAGCATATTTATATTTTCATTTGCTTTTCTCATTTGGCATTGTTTCTGTGTGTTCAGTCACGTGATTATGTTTTTGTGTGTTCAGTCACGTTATTATGTTTTTGTGTCTTTAGTAACGTGATTATGTTTCTGTGTTCAGTAACGTGATTATGTTTGTGTGTGTTCAGTAAAGTGATAATGTTTCTGTGTGTTCAGTTACATGATTATGTTTATGTGTGTGTTCAGTTAATGATTATGTTTGTGTGTGTTCAGTTACGTGATTATGTTTGTGTGTGTTCAGTTACGTGATTATGTTTGTGTATGCTCAGACACGTGATTATAATTTTGTGTGTTCTGTTACATGATTATATTTGTGTGTTCAGTTACGTGATTATGTTTGTGTGTGTTCAGTTACGTGATTATGTTTTTGTGTGTTAAGTCACGTGATTATGTTTTTGTGTCTTCAGTAACGTGATTATGTTTTTGTGTGTTCAGTCGCGTGATTATGTTTTTGTGTCTTCAGTAACGTGATTATGTTTGTGTGTGTTCAGTCACGTGATTATGTTTCTATGTTCAGTTACGTGATTATGTTTGTGTGTGTTCAGTTAAGTGATAATGTTTCTGTGTGTTCAGTTACGTGATTATGTGTGTGTGTTCAGTTACGTGATTATGTTTTTGTGTGTTCAGTTACGTGATTATGTTTTTGTGTGTTCAGTCACCTGATTCTATTTGTGTGTGTTCAGTAACATGATTATGTTTTTGTGTGTTCATTAACGTGATTATGTTATTATCTGTTCTGTCACTTGATTATGGTTTTGTGTGTTCAGTCATGTAATTATGTTTGTGGGTGTTCAGTCACGTCATTATGTTTTTTGTGTTCAGCAACATGATTATGTTTGTGTGTGTTCGGATACATGATTATATTTGTGTGTGTGTGTGTTCAGTTACGTGATTGTGTGTTAAGTCGCGTGATTCTGTTTGTGTTCAGTTACGTGATTATGTTTTTGTGTGTTCAGTCACGTGATTATGCTTGTGTGTTTTCAGTCACGTGATTATGTTTGTGTGTGTTCAGTAATGTGATTATGTTTGTGTGGTCAGTAGCGTGATTATGCTTTTGTGGGTTTTCAGTAACGTAATTATGCGTGTGTGTGTTCAGTAACGTGATTGTGTGTATGTGTGTTTCAGTAACGTGATTATGTTTGTGTGGTATGTTTGTGTGTATTCAGCCACATGATTATGTGTGTGTGTGTGTGTTTAGTAATGTGCTTATGTTTGTGTGTGTGTTCAGTAACATGATTATGTTTTTGTGTGTTTCAGTAATGTGATTATGTTTGTGTGTGTTCAGTAACATGATTATGTTTGTGTGTGTATGTCCAGTAAAGTGATTATGTTTGTATGTGTTCAGTAACATGATTATAATTGTGAGTGTGGAGTAACGTATGTTTGTGTGTGTTCAGTAACGTGATTATGTCTTTGTGTGTGTGTTCAGTAACGTGATTATATTTGTGCGTGTTCAGTAATGTGACTGTGTGTGTGGCCAGTCACGTGATTATGTTTGTGTATGTTCAGTAACGTGATTATGTGTGTGTGCGTTCAGTAACGTGATTATGTTTGTGTGTGTGTTCAGCCACGTGATTATGTTTGCTTGTGTTCAGTCATGTGATTATATTATTGTGTGTGTTCAGTAACGTGATTACGTTTGTGTGTGTTCAGTAACGCCATTATGTTTTTCTGTGTTCAGTGATTAGGTTTTTTGTGTTCGATAACCTGATTATGTTTTTGAATGGTCAGTAACGTGATTATATTTTTGTGTGTTCAGTAACGTGATTATGTTTTTATGTGTGTTCCGAAACGTGATTATGTGTGTGTTCAGTATGGTGATTATGCCTGTGTGTGTGTTCAGTATAGTGATTATGCCTGTGTATGTGTTCAGTAACGTGATTATGCCTCTGTGTGTGTTCAGTAACGTGATTATGTTTTTGTGTGTGTTCAGTAACGTCATTATGTTATTGTGTGTTCAGTCACATGATTATGTTTTTGTGTGTTAAGTTACGTGATTATGTTTTTGTGTGTTCAGTCACGTGATTATTTTTGTGTGTGTTCAGTCACGTGATTATGTTTGTGTGTGTTCAGTCACGTGATTATGTTTTTGTGTGTTCAGTAACGTGATTATGTTTGTGTGTGTGTGACATATTATGATAATTGCTTTTATATATCTCATTATCTACACTTTTCTTTTACCTAGCATTCATCTACGCACGTTTTGTTAACACAAAACCCTCCTACAATCAGAGATCTGTTTTTTTTTCTAAATTAGCACGCCTAATTTATTTCTGTTCTCTATTTCCTTTGATGAATGTTTACAAGCAGACCTATTAGCTAACGTAGAGCCGGTTACCTGTAATTAAACGCCAGCGATTGAAAATCGTGGTAATAGGATTAGACAGTGATCAGGGGAAATAATTTGAGTAAGAAGGAGCAGATAATTTTGGAACAAAGGGGAGATAATTTCTATTACCCTTCCCTGAATCCGTTCGTTGAAAGGTAATTAAACACGGTGAGAATCGCAAGATCAAAGGACGGGCTTCGCTCGATTGCCAGAGACTGCAAGCGGTAAAAGGCGTGAAAATTCTCTCTGATTCGCAGATCGACCGAGGAAAAAACGAAATCTAAACGTAGGCGTTATAAGTAACAAGTCTGAGCGAAGTTCTGGAAATTTAATATATATTCTCCAGCTTTTAAAATCCATTATTCAGTACTCCACAGATTTAAAAGACATCTAGCTTCGATTTCTAGAATCCCTTGTATTAGTGAAGTTTCTTAGTTTTTCGTTGGAGATAGGCTTAGAAGTTTGTGGGAAGGTAATTATATTTACTAGTATTTTTTTGAGTGAACTAAGTGGTAAAATCGTCAATTATATTTTACTAGTTTTTTTTTCTGTGCAGAGTGATTTACTAGTTAGGTCCGTCATTTATATTTCTCTAGGTTTTACTGTGTTACAGTGGCTAGCAGAACAAATAATAATTTCTAGCTAAACTATGCCAGCTATAAAATAAATTTTTATTAATTGCCAGTTACCAGTCAGAGAATATTTTAACCGACTAGTAAATGCACTGTTCATTATGAGTATTGACGAAATATATATTTATTTCTAATTCATGATGATTAATTTAAAACAAAAATGACTAGAATTTATTGCACGGGAGTTTTTAAACAATAAGACAAGCTCTAAGCTTGTAGTTTATAATTTAAAGTTAAATAACCGAAGTGGATAAATATATTATATTTTACACGGGTTAAGGATAGGATTGAGAATACTATATTATGGTTAAGTATTTGTATTTTTTCTCCTTTACACAGTATTGGGTCAAACCCTAAACCTTACCAGCGGCTTCCATATATATCTGGGAATAACCATACGAAAGAACATTTTTGTACTTAATACCTGGGTCTTCAAGGTAAACCTGTCTGGCTTTGTGTATGCACCGAGAAAGAGACAGAGTACCAACCCAGAGAACATTAAGAATAAATATTGTAACTGGGCCTACAGATCCAGATTTATATTTCCCAAATTTTAATTTACATTCAGCCCGTAGTGGCGAAATCACAAGCATTAACATTTCCCGACGTTTGACCATTTGTGGTGTGACAAGGAATTTTTATACTGAGAAGTTACCGACCTGACATTTCCTATGTACTGGAAACCTCAAGCTATTGACACTGTGAGCGCTGTTAAATTTCTTACATGGACAAATTAAATGTGACATAAACAGTAATCGTAAATAAAAATAACAAAGCGAACACTCCCCGGAGAAGTGAAGTTAACCTGTCTTTGTGGAGCTAGGGTTCTCTTTGCCAAAAATAGCACTGGATTTGCTATGTTTGTGTGTGTGTGTCCTAAAGATTGTTCCAGAAGATACAACACAAGTATTAGGTAAGAAAGAATGCTCGTGGCCATGGTTGTCTGAGAAGAGAGGAAGGATGAATGAATAATTCTCATATCTTGTAGAACCCATGTACTCACTTTGTGTATTTTTTATGCAAGTTTTTGTGTGCTAATGCTGTCCCTTTCAGAATAGATTAACGTATAAACTCTGTTCTTTACTGCAGAGGGAAATCCTAGACCATAGCATATAAATCTTTGACTCTTTGGGGGTTAATAACTTTCTTCTAACGGGATCTTGTCTCAACAGAGGGAGGGAGGATTACACCTATGAGTCTAACTCTATAATTAATTCATTAACTATTGTTTCTTTGTATTTGATTGATTTTCAAAATATTGCTGTTGTGAAGTTCTTTATGATAAATAAAATTTACATAAACTTTATTTATATGTGTTGGTCAGCTTGTCCCAAACATATCCCTATATCCATTAAGATAGTTTTCACGTTTGTGCGTCTAATTGTCGTCACTTATCTGTGTGTGTGTAGAGGTGAGTGGTTGAATATATATATATATTTATAGGAAAACTGATCTAAAAAAATCTCAGTCGTGAACGATAGGGTGGATAGATTATCTCTCAAATCCAGGTACAGACTTTACCTTTCACCATTTCACTCGTGAAAATCTATTTCTTTACCTTATCTCCCACTGAGCTATCACCTGTTCTAGTTCTATTCAGACGGGACCAAAATTGATCTTAAATACCTATAAAAAAAATCTATGACAGTGTGTTCAGTCACGTGATTATGTTTGTGTGTGTTCAGTCACATGATTTTGTTTTTGTGTTTTCAGTTACGTGATTATGTTTGTGTCTGTTTAGTCACGTGATTATGTTTGTGTGTGTTCAGTCACGTGATTATGTTTGTGTCTGTTTAGTCACGTGATTATGTTTGTTGTCTTCCTTATGCCCGGGTGATTCTCTAATGGCAGCCCGTGTAGTGCCCGGGGGTCTCTGTTGAGACAAACAAAGAACAAGACTACTGGCCCATCACGCATGTCGTACAAGGCAACTAATAGGAGGTTGTGAGTGAGGCTGGTCGTTTCATCCCGTCAAACAAATAGAAATCACAGCTGCAAGAACACGTGGATGATTGGCGCAGGATTCTTGTCAGGGGAAACAACTACAGCGCCATGTTCTGTGCGGCCACCAAAAGGAAAATGATTCTCTGATACTGCGGCCTTGGTGTTTTTTTTTTTACACGCTTTTCTTTAACTTGCCTTGTATGTCACTCTCGTGTCACCTTCAAATTTGCAATCGATTTTTCAATCACTTCAAGATGAGCAATAGCTCTGAAACGTGGCATAGTTGTGTATTCCCGATGACAATACAATAATCAGTCGTAAAAATAGTAAAATGAAAAAAATACAAATTAATAATCATTTTTTTTAAATTTGGTATTGTATCAGCACGGACATGGGCGATAAGTGAAAATAATCTAGGTGTATTCTTTCCAACAAGATTGTCTCTTGAGAGAAATGTTGAAACTTCACGAAGTGCGTGAACTTTCGGCAAATCACTAAAAAGAAGAAAATAAAAAATATATTTTAAACACACGCTTTTAATGCACTAAAAAGAGAAAAATAATTTTTCAAAGAGTTTCTAGCTTGCAGTCACAAAATGTAACATCAAATTGACAAAAAGCGTGAGGCGCTTAAGCGCTTATCATATATTTTATCCATATAAGTGTCTAATGAAGTATAAAGTTAATTTCATGCAGAATCGGCGCCCCACGCTTTAAAAGCATGTGTTTAAAATATTTTTTTTTACATTTTTTATTTAATGTCTGTAAGTATTTCTGAAGATGTATTTGATAATCTTGATATATAAATATAAAGTGCATGACCAGTTACCTTCTTCTTCTTCTTCTTGCGATCGCATCTTTGATGATTACACCGTCAGACGAGTTCTCATGATGAATTCGACTGTTGTTTGAAGTTCCTCTTTAACTCCATATAGCTTTGAGTTTAGTGTTGAGTCATTGGGCCAGTATATCTTTCTTAACTGGTCATACAGAGAGGACAGTCCTGTAGAACATGCTCAGCAGTTTGTTCGTTTAATCCACATGTGCACAGTGGTGAAGCAGACAATCGTAGCTTGTGCATGTGTTTATTCAGTTTGTTATGCCCTGTCCTGAGTCGAAAAATAGTTGTCTGTCCCTGCCGGTCGAGAGTGTGATAGTCGTCTTTGGGTTGGTTCTGTTCTCTTCTGATAGTCTGGATAGCTCTCTTTTTCTCAAAGTATGTGACTTCATTATCTTCTTGTTCACATTCTCCTCCCTTTTTTGCAAGTTTATCTGCCTTTTCATTTCCGGGTACACCACAATGAGATGGTACCCACTGAAGTATGGTTCTCTTTTTGGCAGCTACCTTGTTTAGTTCATTTCTCAGATGCGGGAGTTTACCACCCTTGAGAGCTTGCAGGACAGACAGTGCATCTGTGAGGATGACTACCTGGTGGCAGTCAGAGTTGGTGTTATAAATCATATTTGCAGCTTGCTCTAGAGCTTGAACCTCAGCTGTATAGTTGGAACAGAATTTACCAGTGGGAATGTGCCTAGTCTCATAGTGGTTGTCAGGATATGAGATAAAGATACCGGCACCTCCATTCCTAACAGCATTAGTTGCTGATCCATCTGTATAGGCATGTATCCATGATTGATCGGGATAGCTTTCTTGGATCATACTCAATGTAGCAGTTCGTTTTTGCAGATCATTATACTCACATCCACTTGTGAGACCACTGACTGTTGTATTAATTTGGAGGGCACTGCTGGCCTGCTCCCATGGTACAGGGTATAGGGTGGGCTTCAGTGGTGTTTGTCTTCATGGATAGGTCTTCTTGATGCTGTCTTATAAGTCTTTTCCCCCGATGCACAAAGCTGCTACGCTTTAGACGTCCCAATGCCAGATCATCTAGTCTTGCCTTCATTGGGTGCATTGGCATACTGTTGTACTTTTCCATCTGGATCATGGTTTTTGTGTCTCTTCTATGGGACAATGTCTGTAATCCAGCAACCTTCTGCATCTCTGTTATTGGGTGTAGTTTTCATGGCTCCTGTAATGAGCCTGAGAGCTTGATTTTGCACCTTGTCCAAAGACTGCAGATGTGAGTTAGCAGCTGATGACCATGCTGCTGAGCTAAACTCTAAGTGTGGTCTTATTACTCCATTATAAATCTTCTTTAGATTTCGTTTCATTTGCTCCCCAGTTGGTACCTGCTAGTTTTCTGAGTATGCCTAGTCGTCTTCGGGCCTTTCCTTCTGCTTTTTCAATATGCTTATTCCATGTAAGCCTTTGGTCAAATGTCACCCCAAGATAGGTGGGGTAGCTTTCTTCCTTGATCACGGTTGTCCCTAGGTGTATGTTAGCTGATTTGTCCTTGGGGGCGAGGGAGAACAGTGTTGTGGAGGTTTTGTCTGTGTTTATTGTGATAAGCCATTTCTCTGCCCATGACACTAGCATGTCTGCTGCCCGCTGCATTCTATAATTTGCTGTGGTGACATTTTCATCAGCGCACCAGAGTACTAGGTCATCTGCATATAAGGCAGCTTTAACTCCTGCAGGGAGATCTTTCACCAGGTCATTGATGTAAACAAGGAAGAGTGTTGGGGAAATTACTCCTCCTTGAGGTACCCCCTGATGGAGCAACACTTTTCTGCTCTGCAGACCGTCAAGAGTGACTCTAGTTCTCCTGTTATGCAAGTATGACTGGATCCATTTCATCATGTTGCCTTGGATTCCACTTCTCCTAAGTTTTGCAATGAGGCCATCTTTCCACACCTTGTCGAAGGCCTGCTTGAAGTCGACCCAGATCGTTAGGACCTTTTCTTCTCCTGGAAGGCATCTTCTATTGCTTGAGACAAGTAAGTAACTTGGTCTTCTATACTGTAGCATTCTCTAAATCCAGCTTGTTCCGGCACCAGGATCTGCTCAGACTCTAAATACCATTTCAATCTGTGGTTGACTATTCGCTCCATAGTCTTCCCAACACAGCTTGTGAGACTGATTGGCCGGTAACTTGCAGCCTCGGTCTTACATTTCCCTTTCTTTAGTATGGGTATTGTGATGGCTTCTCTCCATACTTGGGGTACCGTTCCTTTCAACCAACTGTGGTTGAATATCTCAAGCAGTTTTGTCTTTGCTGCTGAGCTCAGATTTACTAGCATTTCGTTGCTGATTTTGTCTGGGCCGGGTGACTTTTGAAACTTAAGCTTGGAAATAGCCTGCTGTAGTTCTCCTAGTGTGATGGGTTCCCTCATTGGGGCAGGAGTATCTGTCTGTCCCATGGTTGCCAGTATTTCTTTTCTTATCTCTCTCTGATGGTCTATGTTAATGGGTAAGTTGCTTTCTGAACTGTATCTTCTAGCAAACAAGTCTGCAGCTTGTTTTCCTCTGAAAAGTTTGCCACCTTCATCCAATGTGATAGTCTGCCTTGGTGAGGAATGCTCTTCATTTAGAGACTTGACTAATCTCCAAAGTTTCCTGCCGTCTTTCTCAAGGTTCAGCGATGCCGTTTTAGTTCTCCAGCTTTTCCGCTTTTCTTCTAGCTTTGTTCTCTGAAACTCTGCTACAGCCTTTTTCCATTTGTTGTGAGTTTCAAGTGAAGGCTGAGACTCTGCGTCCTTTCTAGCCTTGTCCATAGCTTCCTGACGTTCTTGGAGTGTGCTGGACCAGTATGGTATGTAGTTACGCCGGCATCCTTTGGGAATGGTTTCTTTTGCAGCTTGTAGTATGCATCTGTTGAAGTCTTTTACCACTTCATTAATGTCTCTGTTCTGTACCTTGAGGGTAGACAGCAGCGTGTTCACCTGATGCCTGAATAAACCCCAGTTGGCTTTTTTGTAGTTCCATCTTGTAATGGCTGGGCCTGTACTGAGAGTTGCACTCTGGACAGTAAGAAAGATTGGGCGATGGTCGCTTCCCCCTAGTTGGTCTCCTACTTCTCTACTAATAGATCCAGCTATATCTGGTGTGGAGAAGGCAAGATCTGGTGTTGAGGTTGTGTGCCATCCTCTGGAGTAGAAGGTAGGAGTATCTGTGGCATTATTGACTAGGATTAGGGAGTGATCATCTTGCCAAGTTTCAACCTCTTCACCTCTGTGATCCAGATGGTTATAGCCCCAGCTCTGGGAGTGGCTATTAAAGTCTCCAACTGCTATAAAGTTGGTGGCTAGTACCTGTATAGAGCTGAGACTCAGGGGTTTGTTGTTCGGACAGTAATAGTTCAGGAGTTCTATTTCCATCTTGTCTACCTTTATCTGCAGCAGCTGATATTCTGCTCCATCCATGAAGGTTTTCCTTTCGTGTGCAGGAATGTTATTCCTTACAAGAGTAAGTACTCCTCCTTTTCGTCTATCTTGTCTGTCGGATCTGAAGCATTGATATCCCCTTATTTTAAAGGTTTGATCTGCTTTCAAGTGAGTCTCTTGGATACAGCAAACACTGACTTGCTTCTCATACAAGATGTTTTCCAGCTCTGTCTTTTTGCTGTATCCAGCCTGCTTGCTGTTCACTCCCTCTGCATTCCAGTGCATCATGACAAGTGGCACTCTGGGTTTCTCTTTTTCTGTTTTGTTTTGGTCAGTAGTTCTCCTCCGCCGTCTGTTGACTCCACAAGACGGTCTAGAGGGTCCTCCAGTAGCTGAGGGTGGGCTCTGTCGAGGCTCAGAGCCCGGCACTGCACCTGCCTGGTGGAGCTCCACAGGGCGAGCACCAGAACGAGATTTATTTGACGGTGTACTCTCCATAGAAAAAAAAAGCGAGTTGCATGATACTGTGGTTTCCGGTGCGCCTTCTGGCCCAGTATCTACGACTTTAGCACCTGTTCAACGGGAGAGTGGGCTCATCCCTAATCTGTTTATGTTCCCAGTAGTAGACTATTCGCAAGCAGCCTGGGGGTGTCACTGCTCTGCGCGGACCTTGTTTACCGAGGCGGCGTCCGAGCTCGTATGGTGAAAATATGGTTGCGTTATCTTCAAAATAGCCCTGTCTTTCCCGTGGCTTTTCTGCCATCCTGCAACTTTGAGTTAGGGAGTTCTGAGCTCCAGTCTCTTTCCCAGGCATTTTATCCTGGCCTGGCACGCATACAGAGGACCCCACTTCTGGTTCTAAGTTAGCAGTTGGGGATAGGTGGGGTAGCACACTGTGCATTCCCCGTCATCCAGGGGGCTCTCCAACTATGCAGAGCTTGCACAATGCTGTGCTCTGGTTCGGGGCTCTCCCAAGGAATCCTCACGTCCTGCACAGAGCCACTTCCCGATACCCACCACCTGCCAACCCTCCATTGTAGAAATCTCCTGCATGCGGCCATCCAGTCAAGAGCCAGTATTAAGTCTGGTGCCCAAGTGATCCCCCCAAGCTCAGTGTGCAATGCTGGGTTCTCATCATGCTGCAACACAGGAGGGATTGTGATGCTCAGCCATCTCTCTCAATTCTGCACCGATAAGTGACATCGGGGACTTAACTTTGCCTCAGTACTGGGAGGCCCCGTTTCCGGGTACACCACACACAGCCAATTGAGGCAACGGTCGCCATGGGCGTGATAGACGACAAACAGTGAAGAATGAGGCAAGAAAGCATTTAACCCATGAAGTGGGGGTGGATTGGTGCAGACCAGAGCATGTACCACTCGCCGGTGGGTTCTGCATCTACACCTATAGGGTTCCACCCACTCCTCAGCCCATTTAGTCTGGCCCCCTCACCCAGGACCTGTCCGGCTTGGGTGACCCTGCCAGGAGTAAAACTCCCGCCGGCATAGCTCCCGGGATCATTGAGGCGCTCAAGCTCTCCAACCACGGCAAGGTAGGCTTACATGTGGAGAGACCAGTTACCATAGATCAGTTATTCCTTATATATTTAATCGTTATATCTTATATATATATATATATATATATATATATATATATATATATATATATAATATATATATATATATAATATATATACACACACACACACACACACACACACACACACACACACACACACACACACACACACACACACACACACACTAGCTGTAAGTACCCGGGGGTGCCCGGATTTCCCAATAACTTTAGGAAATTTAGGAAATGTAAAAATCAAACTGTAATATTTTGATATTCGAGTGAAAATGAATTTTCGTTTAAGTTAATGACTACCGCTTTAAGTGACTATCCTCGTGCCTTGTTTACAGTAATTGCAAATGCAAGCCGCACAAAATACTGTTATTCCTAATGGTTCCACCAGAAGAGTGATTTCACTTTTGCTGTTCAATTTGCTTCCGAGTTTTTCCAAAATACTCTTTATTTCTTATGATGGAATAGCAAAAGCAATTTTATTCCGCTTCCGAGTTTTAGCAAGAAGCAAATTAATAAGACACATTTTCCTTTTCCGACTTGGCGCACCAAGAAAGAATAGACCTAGTCCAACTCATCCTTTTTTAACGTTCTTACTACTGTTTTTCGTAGCACGTTCTTTTCAAATATATGTGCATTTTTGCTTGTTAAAAAAAAACATGATTATTATTTTCTGTCCTACATACTTCAAATATAAAAGGCATAGTGATTGTGTTGAACTGTATTTTAAAAATAAAAGTTTCTCTTTTCGGTGGGACACGACCTATTCAACCTAGACATACGGATAACGCCTGTTATATTAGGACACATGGTTAAATAAAGAAGATCTTTCGTTCTGGTGTATTGTTTAGCTTTGGGTTATTTTTATTTTTTTAAAGACCAAAAAATAAAAAATGTTGCCTTATTTTGGCGAGGCGCACCTTGTTTAAGATTGGCACATGTCCAATCATAGAATACCCTTCGGTCCAGCAATGTGATAAAAACCTTTTTCTTAATAAAAGACGTTGCGGTCTCAATCCTATCCTTAACCCGCGTAAAATATAATATATTTATCCACTTCGGTTATTTAACTTTAAATTATAAACTACAAGCTTAGAGCTTGTCTTATCGTTTAAAAACTCCTGTGCAATAAATTCTAGTCATTTTTTTTAAAAATTATAAAATACTACAACTATTACTAACAACAACTACTACTATATAAAATACTACAACTATTACTAACAACAACTACTACTATATAAAATACTACAACTATTACTAACAACAACTACTATTATATAAAATACTACAGCTATTACTAACAACAACTACTACTATATAAAATACTACAACTATTACTAACAACTACTACTATATAAAATACTACAACTATTACTAACAACTACTACTATATAAAATACTACAACTATTACTAACAACTACTACTATATAAAATACTACAACTATTACTAACAACTACTACTATATAAAATACTACAACTATTACTAACAACAACTACTACTATATAAAATACTACAACTATTACTAACAACTACTACTATATAAAATACTACAACTATTACTAACAACAACTACTACTATATAAAATACTACAACTATTACTAACAACAACTACTACTATATAAAATACTACAACTATTACTAACAACTACTACTATATAAAATACTACAACTATTACTAACAACAACTACTACTATATAAAATACTACAACTATTACTAACAACTACTACTATATAAAATACTACAACTATTACTAACAACAACTACTACTATATAAAATACTACAACTATTACTAACAACTACTACTATATAAAATACTACAACTATTACTAACAACTACTACCATATAAAATACTACAACTATTACTAACAACTACTACTATATAAAATACTACAACTATTACTAACAACAACTACTACTATATAAAATACTACAACTATTACTAACAACTACTACTATATAAAATACTACAACTATTACTAACAACAACTACTACTATATAAAATACTACAACTATTACTAACAACTACTACTATATAAAATACTACAACTATTACTAACAACAACTACTACTATATAAAATACTACAACTATTACTAACAACTACTATATAAAATACTACAACTATTACTAACAACAACTACTATATAAAATACTACAGCTGTTACTAACAACAACTACTATATAAAATACTACAACAACTACTACTATATAAAATACTACAACTATTACTAACAACAACTACTACTATATAAAATACTACAACTATTACTAACAACAACTACTACTATATAAAATACTACAACTATTACTAACAACAACTACTACTATATAAAATACTACAACTATTACTAACAACAACTACTATATAAAATACTACAACTATTACTAACAACAACTACTACTATATTCTATAAAAAATACAACTATTACAACTATTACTAACAAAAACTAACAACTATATAACAAAAATATATAAAATACTACAACTATTACTAACAGCAACTACTACTATATAAAATACTACAACTATTACTAACTACAACTATTACTAACTACTACTACTATATAAAATACTACAACTATTACTAACAACAACTACTACTATATAAAATACTACAACTATTACTTTAACAACAACTACTACTATATAAAATACTACAACTATTACTAACTACTACTACTATAAAATACTAAACTATTACTAAAACTACTACTAAAACTACTACAACTATAAAAAAAATACTACAACTATTACTAACAACAACTACTACTATATAAAATACTACAACTATTACTAACAACAACTACTACTATATAAAATACTACAACTATTACTAACAACAACTACTACTATATAAAATACTACAACTATTACTAACAACAACTATTACTAACAACTACTACTATATAAAATACTACAACTATTACTAACAACTACTACTATATAAAATACTACAACTATTACTAACAACTACTACTATATAAAATACTACAATTATTACTAACAATTACTACTATATAAAATACTACAACTATTAATAACAATTACTACTATATAAAATACTACAACTATTACTAACAACAACTACTACTATATAAAATACTACAACTATTACTAACAACAACTACTACTATATAAAATACTACAACTATTACTAACAACTACTACTATATAAAATACTACAATTATTACTAACAACTACTACTATATAAAACACTACAACTATTACTAACAATTACTACTATATAAAATATTACAACTATTACTAACAATTACTACTATATAAAATATTACAACTATTACTAACAACTACTACTACTATATAAAATACTACAACTATTACTAACAACTACTACTATATAAAATACTACAACTATTACTAACAACTACTACTATATAAAACACTACAACTATTACTAACAATTACTACTATATAAAATATTACAACTATTACTAACAACTACTACTATATAAAATACTACAACTATTACTAACAACTACTACTACTATATAAAATACTACTAACAGCAACTACTACTATATAAAATACTACAACTATTACTAACAACTACTACTATATAAAATACTACAACTATTACTAACAATTACTACTATATAAAAAACTACAACTATTACTAACAATTACTCATCATCATGTGACATATTCTTTCCAGAACGTTGTCTCCATTACAGCTGCTCTGAACGCATCACGATTCTGGGCAAGTCGACCTGCATCAGCCAAAGACAAGTTCAGACTCTCTGTGATGTCCTGGGTCCACCGTCGTCTAGGTCGACCCCTTCCCCTTTTTCCAGGGACCATGCCTTCCATCACTGTTTTTTTCCAGACTATTATGTCTTTTTATATGACCGAAAAAATTTCAGCTTCCTTATTGCGATGGTATTTAGGAGCCAATGTTCCTGTACGTTTAGTGAGTGCAGTACTTCTCTGTTGGTCTTTTTTTCTGTCCAGGGTATTCTCAACATCCTTCTGTAGCATTTCATTTCGAATGATGTAATCTTTTTTGCAACTGTTTTATTGAGTGTCCAAGTCTCGCAGCCGTATGTTGCTACTGGGAATATACATGCTCTGATCAGTTGTAACTTTGTTTCTTTGCTTGTGCCTTGCCATAGGTTTTTCATCTGTATTAGCTTATGTGAAGCAATTGCAAGTCTTCTTTTAATTTCTACTGCACAGTTGCCAGAGCTGTTAATGATTGATCCTAAGTATTCGAATTCATTGACACTTTCCAGTTCTTCGTTATCAATTTCAATTTCTGGTTTGGTCTTTACTTTGTCTGTTGTCAATACTTTGGTCTTCTTGGTGTTTAGATATAGATTCTGGGCCTCGCTGTGTTTTTTGGTGGACAGAAGTAATTGTTCAAGTCCTTTTGGGTTGGTCGATAACTACCATATAAAAAACTACAACTATTACTAACAATTACTACCAATATAAAATACTACAACACCCGTGTGTTACCTGGGCCCGAAAGGGGAGCAAAGAATAGTAACACTGTTCCCTGTCATGCATGTCGTATAAAGCGACTAAGGAGGGTTGGGCATATGGTTGGTTACCCCATCCTGTAAAAAATTTAAACCACAAAAAAACTTCAAGAAATATGGACAAGTCAAATAAGGAAAATAAAACACAGCCATCCAAGACAGGGAAAGGTCCTCTCGCAGGGAGGCGTATGATGCAACACAGAGAAAGCCGAAAGGAGTCTATGTTGCTGACTAACCTTCTTTCTTCTAGGAGAACTTCCAGAGTTGGCACCTGGAATGTTCGGACATTAAACGAACAAGGGAAAGTGGCACAAATAGCAGCAGAAATGAGAGAATTTAAAATCGAGGTTCTGGGAATGTGTGAAACAAAGTGGAAGGGGGTAGACAGGAAGAAATTCATCACAGGTGAATTGGTGCTGTCCTCAGGACATGAAGACGAAAGTGCACATCACAGTGAAGGGGTAGCTCTTATGTTATCTAAAGAAGCACAGAAAGCACTCATTGAATGGGAAGCTGTTGGACCCAGAATAATAACAGCTACTTTTAAAACAGCTAAAAAGAAAATACATGTAAATGTCATCCAATGTTAAGCACCAACTAATGACAAAGAAGAGTCTGCGAAAGAAGCATTTTATACTAGACTACAGGAAATTATGGATAAAGTAAAAAGAAGAGACATCACAATTTTGATGGGTGACATGAATGCAAAGATAGGTACAGTCAACACCGGATTTGAAGAAGTCATGGGAAAACATGGGCTAGGAATAATGAATGAAAATGGGGAACTATTCTCAAACTTCTGTGCTTCAAATCAACTGGCTATAGGAGGAAGCATGTTTCCACATAAGAGAATACACAAGGCAACATGGATATCACCAGACCATAGAACAGAAAATCAGATTGATCATATATGCATAAACAAGAAGTTTAGATAATCATTGCAGGATGTAAAGGTATATAGAGGAGAGATGTGGCATCAGATCACCACCTTCTGATAGCCAAAGTAAAAATGGAACTCAAGAGATATGCAACAATGCAAAATTATAGACAACAATTTAATGTAGGACATCTAAGAAATCAAGAAACAAGAGACAAATTTGCGGTCACAGTATCCAACAAATTCCAAGTGCTCCAACAGCTGGAAGATGTAGAGAATACAGAAGACTATTGGCAGCAGGTTAAAACTGTATGGAATGAGACATGTGAAGAAATACTGGGGAAAAGGGAACGACAACAAAAAGCATGGATAACAACAGAAACCATCAATAAGATAAAAGACAGAAAAAATAAGAAAGCAGATTTAAACACAAGCAAAACCAGAAGTTCCAAAAGCCAAGGCTCAAGAAGTGTACACGGAAGCAAACAAAGAAGTGTTGCCTCATAAAAGACAAGAATGGAAAACTGCTCAGCAACTATTACAAGAACAAATGAAAGGTGGACAGAATATTTTGAGGACCTTCTCAACTACCTATTACTCCACTACAAAATACCCCGGACTATCCAGCCTAGCTATAGAAGAGCTACAAATTAACGGTGAAACTACCAACGAAGGAAGACAATAAAGAAACCACTAAAGCTTCTAAGAGATGGAAAAGCGTACTAACCTGATGGCATTCCAGCAGAGGCCATCAAAGCAGATATCGACACGGCTACAGAGATGTTATATAAATTACTTGGTAAAGTCTGGGAAAAGGAAGAGATACCAGCAGAATGGAAGGAAGGATATCTTGTTAAGTTGCCTAAGAAGGGAAATTTACAAGAGTGCACAAATTATAGAGGAATAATGTTACTATAAGTGCCAGGAAAAGTATTAAACAGGATTATCCTTGAGAGATTAAAAGAGTCCATAGACAAGAAACTGAGACTATGAACAAGCACTACTTTTCGACAAAACAGAACTGTACTAGACAGATACCACTATTAAGAATACAACTAGTTACTAACAAAAGTACTAATGGAATTCACTATTACTATACATCGGATTCGTGGACTATGAAAAGGCATTTGACAGTGTACTAAGAATACTACTTGGAAATTGATGACAACATTATGGAGTTCTACTAAGATCATTAACTATTATAAAGAAAAACTATATGAAGACATGACATGCAACTTACTATCAAAAACTACAACTATTACAGAACCTACTGGGATAAGACTACATGAGTACGACAGGGATACTACTTGTCTCCATTACTTTTATTACTAGCAATACTACTGGGTATAAAACACTATCATCAACAACAGACTAATGGAATCCAGTACAACTCTGACCAAGCAGTTGGATGATCTGGATTTTGCTGATGACTTGGCTCTTCTGTCCCATAACCGTAATCAGATGCAGGACAAATTGAAAATACTCGATGAGAGGTCACAGCAATTGGGTCTAACAATTACTACTATATAAAAATATTACAAAAAGACAAAAATAATGAGAATAAATGCAGGTAATGATAACAGGGTTGAACTTGAAGAAACACAATACAAGATGTAGAATCTACAACACATATCTTGGCAGTAATTAGACAAAGTTGTAGGGACAGAATATATCAAACTAGAATAACAAAAGACAAGAGGATTTCATTGCTAATTGGGAAATATATGGAGATCAAGAGAAATCTTCCAACAACAGAAAATAAGAATCTTCAACTCAAATGTGAACTACTATTATATAAAATACTGAGACATATTACAACAAACTACAACTATATCAAAAATACTACAACTATTCACTAACAATGGGTGCTTACTATATAAAGGGATACTAAACTATTATAACAAGGTTACTATATAAAATACGTGGAAACTATTACAAGAACTAGACTAGTGGAACTATATAAAAATACTAAACTATTACTAACAGGAACTACTTACGTATAAAATACTACAACTATTACTAACAGGAACTACTACTATATAAAAACTACTTAATACTTGCATTGTGTAACAATTTAACTAAGCTGTGATAAAATACTACAACTATTATTAACAACAACTACTACTATATAAAATACTACAACTATTACTAACAGGAACTACTACTATATAAAATACTACAACTATTACTAACAGGAACTACTACTATATAAAATACTACAACTATTACTAACAGGAACTACTACTATATAAAATACTACAACTATTACTAACAGGAACTACTACTATATAAAATACTACAACTATTACTAACAACAACTACTACTATATAAAATACTACAGCTATTAGGTACTACTATATAAAATACTACAGCTATTACTGGAAAAACTGGAAGTACATATAAAATACTACAACTATTACTAACAACTAGTACCATATAAAATACTACAACTATTACTAACTAGGACATATGGCATACTTGTTTGTTGAATACAACTATACTACTATTACTTACTAAAAATACTACAACTATTACTAACAAACTACTACAATATTACTACAACTATTACTAACAACTACTACTATATAAAATACTACAACTATTACTATAAAATACTACAACTATTACTAACAACAACTACTACTATATAAAATACTACAACTATTACTAACAACAACTACTACTATATAAAATACTACAACTATTACTAACAACTACTACCATATAAAATACTACAACTATTACTAACAACTACTACTATATAAAATACTACAACTATTACTAACTACTACTACTATATAAAATACTACAACTATTACTAACAACTACTACTATATAAAATACTACAACTATTACTAACAACAACTACTACTATATAAAATACTACAACTATTACTAACAACTACTCCTATGTGAAATACTACAACTATTACTAACAGCAACTACTACTATATAAAATACTACAACTATTACTAACAACTACTACTACTATATAAAATACTACAACTATTACTAACAACTACTACTATATAAAATACTACAACTATTACTAACAACTACTACTATATAAAATACTACAACTATTACTAACAACTACTACTATATAAAATACTACAAACTACGAGTAACAACTACCATTAAATTAAACGAATGGTCTGTCGGAGAAAAGTACAGAAGGTAATTCACACGCACACACACACAGACACAGAGGAATTAGAAAACTAATAAATCAGGACCGCATCAATCACACGATCACATCTAAAAACGATTTTCGGTATCTATTAGGGTGAGGTGTACGATGATTATTTCCTCTTTTAGCAGAAATAATCTCCTCTCCTCTCCGACTATCCAGACCAGTACTGCTATGGCCCGTGGCTATTGCTATATTGAGGAACATGATTGAAGAGCTGACAGATTGGGGAGCCGGGGGTACCACGGGTAATCACGTGACCTGACGGACCCCGTTTGAAGAAGGAAGTAGCGAACTGCGTGTTTTGGTGACATCAAAGTCAACTCCAATCACGTTCTACATGAGTTTAAACTCCCTTTCCCACCCCTTCCCGACCTTACTCGTTTCTCTTTTTCTCCTCCCTGCTTCGACTGGCGCACCTTGTATTTTAAGGCACTCACTCGTTCTCTCAATCTCTCTGTCACTTACCTCTCTCTCTCTCTCTCTCTCTCTCTCTCTCTCTCTCTCTAATAGTGTACGGTTTTCTGCATTTAGCTTAGTTCTTACTTTCTATTCTCCACTGTTGTTTTTTGGTTTATTCTTGACGAAGACCTTGTGACCTTACCATTGGTCATTTCTTTGTGTTTTTTCTTAGTAGGACTTACTGTGTACAACCTAGCGTCACCGGCACGCTTCTATATGGCAGCGCGACATGGACAACCTATGCTAATGTTTTTTCTTAGTAAGACTTACTGTGAATTCCGCCTAGGCCGGTCCAAAGCCCGGCTGAAAAAGGAGGAGGGCGGCCTCCATGGAGGCCGTAAGGAGGCAGCCCCTCCATCATGCAAAGGCACAACAGGCCAATCACATGTTTATCTTAAAAACCAGATTACGAGAAACATAAGAGAGAAAACCGGACTGATTCTAAAGGCGACGAACTGGAACGGACTACGACTTACGGAACATGGAACACAAGAAGTATGAATGGGAAGGAAGAGGAGCTGGTGGAAGAGATGAGGAAAGCAAAATTAGAAATCCTGGCTATAACGGAAACAAAGAAAAAAGGACAAGGAGTTATGGATCTCAATGGCAACACGCTGCTCTACAGTGGTGTACCCATATCCGAAAGAGATAAAGGGGGCGTGGGTTGTATTGTGGGCAAAAGCCAAAGGGATAATATCAAGGGATGGAACTTTGTCTCAGAACGCATTATGGTCCTAAAACTAAAAGAAGGAGAAACCATAGTCAACCTTGTCATTGTGTATGGGCCAAATGAGGATGAGCGAGCAGAGGTCAAGGAGGAATTCATCGAGCTTCTTCAAAGGACAGTGGACGACTGCCTGGATGAAGTAATCCTGCTCGGAGATTTCAATGCCAGTGTTGGAAATGACCATGCTAGATGGGGTGGAGCTATCGGAAGATATGGAGAAGACACTCTTAATAACAATGGAAAGCGACTCCTTAGATTCTGCACTGAGCAGAATCTGATCATTACAAACACAAAGTTCCCCCATAAGCGCATACATGCATACACTAGGTGTGAACCAACAAAGAATGAGAAGTCAGTGATCGACTGTGCCATAGTTAGGAAGAGCTCATTCAAGTATGTCCGGGATGCTAGAGTGTGGAGGGGGCCAGAGATTGGAAGTGACCATTACTTGTTAACAATTAAAAGAACAACTGAAAGAGTGGCTCAGCCTAGGAACTGCCTAACATCACGCACGAAACTAAGTAAACGAACAGGGGAAACAAGCATTAAGACCTACAAGCTGAGAGAGCCAGAAGTGAGGACCAGATACCAGGGGCTAATTGCTACAGCAGTGAGAAACACAGAACAACAACATGATGACCTGGAAACACTTTGGCTGAAATTCAAGGACACCATAAAGACAGCTGCAGCAGAAGCATGTGGTGAAGTTCGACTTGGGAACAAGAGAAAGAGGACACCTTGGTGGACAGATGAGGTTAAGGAGAAAATAATAGAGAAGAAAAAGGCATGGAAACAATACTTAGGAGCTAAAAACACACCAGGAAAAACAGAGAAATACATAGAATATGTGATACTCAGAACAGAAGCAAAGAACAAGGTGCTAGCAGCAAAACAGAAGTCCTGGGAAGAATTTGGAGAAAAGCTAGAAAGCGATGCGCACGAAAACCAGAAATTGTTCTATAAGACCCTAAAGAATATGAGAAAGGAAAAACAATGCCCTCTCAAATTTATAAAGGACAAGCAAGGCACATTGCTTACTGCCCCGAAGGAAGTAATGGAAAGATGAAAAGAATATTTCTCAGAACTCCTGGATGGTGAGCAAGGTCAAGCATCAGAAATGATAACCACTGACACAGAAGTGGAAACCAATAGTGATGAAGATGACATAAAGATGGAAGAACTGAAGGCAGCACTGGAGAAAATCAAGATGGGCAAAGCAGCAGGACATGATGGCATAACACCAGAAATGGTTAAGTACATGGGAACAGCAGGCGACCTATTACTCCTAAGGGTCCTACAGGCAGCTTGGTGCAACAAGACTATACCAAAGGATTGGGAGATTGCCATAATAACACCGATTTTAAAAAAGGGTGACAACCGACAACGTGGAAACCATAGAGGCATATCCCTTCTCGGTGTCCCTGGTAAAATCTACTCTAGAATACTGGAGCAGAGACTCAGACGCCTAGCTGAGCCACAAATTCATGAGGTCCAGTGTGGCTTCCGAGCAAATCGAAGTACTCAAGATCTAATCTTCACACTCAGACAGTTTAGTGAAAAGGCTCTTGAGTATAAGAGTGAGATCCATCTTTGCTTCTTAGATCTGGAATAGGCATTTGATAAGGTCCCCTGGACTTCCTTCGAGATTTCTTGGAGAGAGTACTGCGATCTTGTGTATTCCTAGCATTTACAGTTCTAGCTAAGTGACTTGTTCCGAAATTTTGTTCATTCTTTTTTTTTCGTTTCGTTTATTATTTACTTTCTTGCTTCGGTATTTCTGTTAGGTTTTTCTATTTTCTTGTATTATCATTGTACTTTTTCCATCTGCTTGTATCGCTCATTTTGTATTGTTTCTTATCATCGTATGTTTTTGTAGTACCTATTACTATATGTAATTCTTGTCTTTGTCACCTGTTTGTGGCTGACGAAGGGTAAAACCCGAAACGTCCCTTGTCTCATGTGAACTGTTATTTGTAAAACTGATTCAATACCGTTTTATTACTTTATAAACTTATATTACGAACCTCTACACCTCACCGTAGAAGAGGAACGACTAGTAAGTAAGACTTACTGTGTACTACCTAGCATCACCAGCACGATTCTATATGGCAGCGCGATATGGACAACCTATGCTAATGTTTTTTTCTTAGTAAGACTTACTGTATACTACCTAGCGTCACCAGCACGATTCTATATGGCAGCGCGACATGGACAACCTATGCTAATGTTTTTTCTTAGTAAGACTTACTGTGTACTACCTAGCGTCACCAGCACGATTCTATATGGCAGCGCGACATGGACAACCTATGCTAATCAAGAAAAAGGGAGTCCAGTAACTTCCACTTACCAGTGTCTACGCCAGATCCTTGATTATTCATGGAAGGACAAAATGACAAATGTCGAGGTGATGTCACGCACTGACCTTCAAATCTTGTATACAGCACTTAAAGAGCGCAGATTACGCGTACTTGACTCTGCTATTCAGTTTCGGGAAGACAGCAAGGAAGGCAACTCGTCACCCCACCTCTGGAAGCTGTACCTAAAATAGTGGAGTCTCTAACGCTTCACTCCCATATAGCAATATCTGTTATGGGACTACCTTTACCTTTTTTTAAAGGATATTGTTGCCTGTCAAGTTGTCGGGGGCATCTCAAGAGAAAAGTAAGAATAAGGTTACTGCACCCTCAGCCATGTCGCACTAAGCGACTAATATAACATTATTTATGGGCCCTACCAACCTCAGCATGTCAAACATATTGCGACAGAAACCACCGCTAACCCAGGAACATGTAAATGTTTGATGTAGGCCTCCTGCGGGGAACAGCTACAATAGTTGCTCCATGCTCCATAATGCACGCAAACGACGACGAAGTTGAATAAATAAAGTCTTATCAGAAAATAACATGTTGTTAGTCTGTAAAAGATAATATCTTATTTTATCAGAGTATCCTTGCGTAGTTTACTTTATTAGTGGCAGATTTAATTAAAAATATCACGACATAAAACAGTGTGGCTGTCAGACAAATTACCAGTAAAGCGTTAACCAGGTGGTTAGTAACTAGGTCTACCACGTGTCAAAAGTGTGGCGCATCGTTGTGACCCTCGACCTACAGGAACTATTTGTTATATTGATGGGGTAAATAAAATAACAAATAATCTGGTTGATTTATTTATATACAAGACAAACTGTGCGTCCGGCTTGCTAAACGGTTGACCTCTCGCGGCACAATTATCCGGTTCTGGGACTAGAACATGGTACCGTCATGCTTGAGTCTAGACATCTAACTTTAAATGGGTACCTAACTCTGCTCTTGAGTTAGGGAAAGTAAAGGTAGTGAGGAAGTTTCCCATATGGGGACAAACTGGGTAAACATACCCAATCTAATTCTAATCCTAGCTAGTCTAATGGCTGAATTGTTACTTTTGATCTTTACCCCCAGAAAACTCGAAATAACCCACAACGGGGTAATTTATCCCTAGATGCCGACCACCGCGTTATTCGGTAAGACAGTGTGCCGGTGAGAGAAAATGCCGGCAGAGACAGTCGAAAAGTCATTTGTAGAATGACCTCTGACAGTAAAAAAACACAAACACAGAATCCGCTACTGTCGCCATGATGCCTAGACAGGGAGCACGAGAAGTTCTTGTCCGGTTCTCCCGCCTTCAAGAACATTGTGATTTCTGTGAAATGTGATAGGCTTGTGTGAGTTCTCGGTCCTTGCAAGTCTGAGAACTGAACTCTGCCGTGGGGAAAGGTCACAGCTTTACATTACAGAATACAGCAAGTCATCGAGACAAAGAAAGAAAATCTAACGACTGTGTCAAGTTTGATTGTCTAGTGCCTAGATTGTTCTCAGATCTTCAGATTGTGAAACCGGCTTTTCTAGTGGGTGGTTATAGAAGTAAGGAATGTAAAAATGGCTGCGGCAGATCCCACTTAAAATGTTCAGTTTCCCCTTCACACTGCCAGATTGTCGAACTTTTGTCTACCTTGTTTTTTGTCTCTCGTAATTTCTTTTTTCCAAATTCCATGTTTTACTTTTGTTCTTCCTCACAAGCCAAGATTACCACATACAGAAAAGAAAAAAGCAACAACACAAATGAAGGAAGAACTTCAGAAGTTTAGAAGTGCTTACTCTTTGGTGATTAAGACAAAACCAAACACATCGTTACACCCGTCTTTCCCCAAACTGTGGAGAATGTCTACATTTTCATAATCCACGAAGCCCCTACTTATAAAACGTTTACTGGACTGAAAAAAAAGTTGTAAGCGAGGAACACCATTCAGTTATTTCAAAATTAATATAAAGTGATTGTACGTTTACAGTAATCAGTAATATGCAGTGTGTGGTATGGTCTGTGTGTGTGTGTGGTATGGTGTGTGTATGTGTGTGTGTAAAACTGCCAGCTTACATTGTAGAAAGAAATGTAACGTTATTTTTATGTGGTAATTTCCTATCTTTCGTACCTTTTTGGTCCGTAGTGAATATATGTAGTTAGGTGTTGTTTCGTAGCAGTTAGGGTTAGGATTAGGGTTAGTATTATGGTTAACCCTAACACAAACCCTAATCCTAACCCTAATTCTAACCCTAATCCTAACCCTAGGTATGTTATCGATTTTCGAAGTATCACATTAATATTTCGTTCCCTTAAAAATAAAAACGGGGTTCGTAGTAGCTAAGAGGAATGGCGTCTGCCTCGAGTTCTAGAGGTACCAGGTTCGATTCTCAGTTGAGGGAATATAATTAAAAAAATTTTTTTTCAGAGCCAATGGTCCTAATGATGTTTTACCCCCCCCCCCCCCCCTCTCTCCTCGGTCTCCTGGGTAGTGAGATCAGATGCCTAGCCTTCTCGGATAAGGGCAAACAAATGTTAGGTCCCGCGTGCATGTTGCGCACGTTAAAAATCCCTCGGCCGTTGGAAATCGTTAAGAGTAGGCATATCAGGCCGCTGCCCTGGCAAAATTTAAAAATTAGGAAACCTACCCACCGCAAAAATATTTATAGAATGTGTGATTCCTATATACTTACATTGGGATTCTCGCCGTCCTACGGAGTTCGTGCACTGTGCTGAGATCCTCCTTCTGTGATCTAAGGTAGGAGATCGGAGCACTGATGAAGTTGTCCGTGTGCAATGAAGGTAGTCCTTAAAACCAAACCAATCCCTTAAATATGAAAATAAAGGTCAAATTTAAAATTAGTAAAAGGTCAGTTTCAGGTTGTCATATGGGCTTCTTTGTGTTTGACTAGAAATTTCAAGAAAGTGACAAAACTTTGCTTTATTATTATTTTTTTAAAAGAAAACCAGCAGCCTCTTTCACTGCTCATATTCCTTTGTAAAAAACTTTCTTTCCCTAAAGCCGCTCGACCTACGCACCTTTGTTTAAAAAAAAACTTTCTTTCATTAAAGCCACTCGTCCGAGGCACCTTTGTTAAAACAATTTTCCTTCTTTAAAGCCACTCGACCTACGCACCTTTGTTAAAAAAAAACTTTCCTTCCTTTAAAGCCACTCGACCTACGCATTTTAGTTAAAAAAAACTTTCTTTCCTTAAAGTCACTCGACCTACGCACCTTCGTTAAAAAAAACGTCCCTTCCTTAAAGCCACTCGACCTACGCACCTTCGTTAAAAAAACTTTCCTTCCTTAAAGCCACTCGACCTACGCACCTTTGTAAAAACAAAAAAAGAAAACAAAAGTTCCCTCTCAAAAGCCAATAATTTACGTGCGTTTAAGTAGAAATACACTATTTAAAAAAGTATGATTGTTATTATTATTATTATTAATTGTTAAGCATTGGATCATTTCGAAATAGGGTTTTTTAAATTTTTGTATGTGGCCAGTTTGTTGACAACTGGCAAATCTATTCCACGTTTGTTTTTCAAACTTGTATTATTTACTCCACGAGTCTCGCAGAACCCAGGATGATATCCAGAGGAGCTACAAACTACACGGAACCCAGGATAGGACAAACTATGTTAGACAAATTACAGCCTGTGGTCAGTTGTCCCACAGCAGATATTGCCGTAGGGCAGTGAAGTGTTAGAGACGTCACATATACTAGGTCTCAGCTATATGACATAGGGTAACCAGTTTCCTTCCTCGTCGCCTTTGCCTTCATTAACTCAAGTGTAGAGTCAGGTATCTATTTCTACAGCTGCGTAGCCTGCAATATGACGTGACTTGGTTTCAAACCAGGTCGCTTTGCCGCGAGAAGCACGCGTTCTAACCACTCGGCTGTGGTAGCAGAGACTCAACTTATTTCTTTCATCCATTATTTCTTTCATGAAGCGCTGCAGATGTGGTTAATTACTGGCTTTCAAATCAGTGCACCTATTTCTGCCTGGCGTGTTTCCGTAATTTTCTTCTTGAAAATGTGTGTCACCTCCTGGACCCATTGTCTCATAGTTTTCTTCTGTGTACAGATGACATGTCAGTACTGCTGTTGTCCTCAAGGTGCCCAATGTCCATATTATAATCGTCATAATTATCGTTTAGCACACTAAAGAACAAAAGCCGTCAGCAAAATTCTTGCCAGGCGCTTCAGTCACGTGTCATAAGTTCAAGGTCTTTCCATGTTCTCTTTATTCCTTTCATGTCTGGTTCCGGTTCTCTCCTCCACCGGTTTTCCGGTCTTTCTCTACCCCTCATACCCTGATAAATTCAGAAAAAACGTTTCCACAATGTGTGTCCTATCGACCACCAGCTTCTTCTCGCCCCCTGTTCCACTGATGTGTCCCAACTAAGTTGCACAACTACTTCTCACTAGGTCTTTTCATTTCGTTCAGTCAATCCGGTCACTACCTTAGAATCGAGTGTTCGATTGACTGAGTGGTTAGAGCACTGGTCTCTCGCGACAAAGGTGTCGGGTTCGAATCATGGTATCGACACGCTCCAGTCTACCCAGCTGTAAATGTGCACCTGACTCTGTGACCCCTACCGATCTTTGTTTCTCTCCGGCAGTATCGGTACATTTATTATGTGCTGTCAATTATCGCACTTTTCTGTCTTTCTTTCTTTCTTTCTTTTTCTGCTTAATTGTGTGGCAAATATTTTGTAGGTGCAAATATTTGTTGACACTCCTCTCTGTGATGTCACCTGTTTGTTACCCGGTCAACCTAGCTTGCGGTGAGCAACTGAGATAAGATAGTCGCCGGCGTGTTTAGATTGAACCGCTGATAAGACTACTCGTTTGGTAACCAAGGTGGGCAGACACGGAGTTTTTGCGTATTCATACGACAGATAACAAGATTACTGTCTGTGTGACACATGTGGGCAGACAAGTGTGACATAATCGCTTCCGGGCCGACTTGTTATGATAACATTACTTTCTAATAAAGTAATAAGTATTATAGCTTACACATGTTGTCATGTGAGTTCCCCGATCTGTCTGTAAGTTTGTACACAAGGGCATCGGACATCATATTACCATATATGGGAGAGTTGACCTCTCCCTTACGTTCAATATTATCCGATGTCGGAATATTTTTGAAATCATCACACCCTATCCGCACGATTTGAAGTGATTGCATCTTTCTGATTAGATTCATAGCAACAATGAGTGGGAAGATAGGAATATAGTCTGACCATTTCGCATTTTTATTTTACTGTGAATTTCATCAACATCAGACCTCCGCCAGAGTGAAGACGATTCATAATTCCTTTTTGTTAACCGGACCTTTTATTGGACAACCAAATAAGACTTACAAAGCACAGGAAATCTCTACATTTTAATAAGGAACGCATGGACTAGGAAATTGAAGAAACACACAGAGTCAGAGAGGGAATATATTGTCAGATTAAAGACACCCCAGACGCGTGTGAGAGACCGACTCGTCTTTTTTATTCATCAGAGCAACAAGTCTGTACCCAAGATTGGCGTAAGTAGTGCATTTTTCATCCTATGTTTCATTACTAACATGTGAATTAACATATATATATATATATATATATATATATATATATAAATATATATATATATATATATATATATATATATATTTTTTTTTTTTTTTTCTTAACCAGCGGCACTTGGGCTTTCAGCCCTTCGGCCCAATGACATGTCATTGCGAGGCTGGGGAACCTGAGGACTTTCCTTCCAACCCGGTCAGGAGCTTCGCTCCTTCCCATCCACAGAGGGTTTATCACAGGAGCCGTTCAGGCTATTCATTCAAATTTCCGGCCGTAAACATTTCTTCAAACGCCGACGCCCGGGTTTGAACCATGAACACCTGGTCGCCAGTACAACGCCGAAGCCATTACACCAGCGCGGCTCCCTTATATATATATATATATATATATATATATATATATATATATATATATATATACTGTTCAAAAAAAGAAACGCATAGCTATCCGAGGGCGCGTTTTTATGAGTTTGTAAGTAAAATTTGGTGCTAGGGTATATAAAAACCAGCCTCAAATGTTCTTTACAGTGCCACATGCACGTGTTGACCTGAATTGCGTTCGTTTTTGTAATCGTTACAACGTAGTGGTCAATAGTGTATATGACGCAATTTTTGAGCACAGCTCATGTTGCTCGCACGTGAAAGCAACAACATTTGGGGTGAACACTATTCACTGACTACGCAACTGAAACCCTATAAAAGGATAACGCTACACACAAAAAATTCAGTTAATTTTCAAGCAGACATTTATGCCGTCTCTATCGATAAATTTAAGGAACATTGCTATTGGCCGTTTGCACGCAGGCGAAAGTCAAAGTCAGGTTGCCAGGCATCTAAACGTGCATCAGAGTACCATCAGTCGACTTTGGCACCGGTTCCACGCATCCATGCCCAGAAGATGCCAGTCGCTGATCGATGCAAGTGGAGGCCACACACCATACTAACGGGAAAGCCCGTACGCCAAAAACTCTCGTGACTCAGATGCAAAACAACTGTCAATTGATTGGTTGAACCCTAAGGTATTCTTTTGTGCAATTTGAACAATTAACTCATTAAATTAAAAAAGTTATTGAATGTCAAAATTGTGGCTATGTGTGTGCCTTCAGTAGCTATACGTTTCTTTTTTTGAACAGTATAATTCAAATGGCGCAAACTCCGTATCTTCGTTGGGAATTTCTCTATAGGCGAAGAGAATAGCGGGTAATATTCTATCCCAATCTTGTGGATACTTAGTCATAACCTTTCCCAACATTTGTTTTAAACTTCAGTTAATCTTTCTATACTGTCCAAAAAAAAAAAAAAAAGAAACGCATAGCTACTGAAGGCACACACATAGCCATAATTTTGACATTCAATAACTTTTTTAATTTAATGAGTTAATTGTTCAAATTGCACAAAAGAATACCTTAGGGTTCAACCAATCAATTGACAGTTGTTTTGCATCTGAGTCACGAGAGTTTTTGGCGTACGGGCTTTCCCGTTAGTATGGTGTGTGGCCTCCACATGCATCGATCAGCGACTGGCATCTTCTGGGCATGGATGCGTGGAACCGGTGCCAAAGTCGACTGATGGTACTCTGATGCACGTTTAGATGCCTGGCAACCTGACTTTGACTTTCGCCTGCGTGCAAACGGCCAATAGCAATGTTCCTTAAATTTATCGATAGAGACGGCATAAATGTCTGCTTGAAAATTAACTGAATTTTGTGTGTGTAGCGTTATCCTTTTATAGGGTTTCAGTTGCGTAGTCAGTGAATAGTGTTCACCCCAAATGCTGTTGCTTTCACGTGCGCGCAACATGAGCTGTGGTCAAAAATTGCGTCATATACACTATTGACCACTGCGTTGTAACGATTACAAAAACGAACGCAATTCAGGTCAACACGTGCATGTGGCACTGTAAAGAACATTTGAGGCTGGTTTTTATATACCCTAGTGTGACAGGGCACGGGGTTACCTCACACCCAAGACCCGTGCACCAAGAAAATTTATAAAGGATCGTTTGACAGGGGTTGCAATTATTGGTTGCTTGCAACCCTCTCAGCAGCAGACTTAACAATTCAAGCAATCCAAAGCCTTATGCAGATCAACATTTAATTCTACCGAACAGAACCGAACACCAAACCAACAATCCAACAAACAATCAAACGAACACCCAGTCAGTGTTCATAGACTGTGTGCTCAAGGCATTTACAGCTTGGCTCTTGTGTGTCTTCTTCGTCTGTTCTCACTGGGCGGCTGTCTCAACCATCCCAGTTTCGCCACTTGCTACCCCTTTTTATAAGCCCTGGCCTAACCACTCAATTTACTGCGCGCTTACGCGCATTAATCTACGCCACACAGATAACACACGCGATTATGCTCCAGAATGCATGAAAACACAGATATACACAACTAGAGCAAAAACACAACTAATATGTAGGCTTATTATGGCCTTGTAATAAATCTGCTTGAAGATAACGTGATCAAAAGGCACTAAACCACATAGACAATATGACTGACCAGATGGGCCAGCGCCTAGAACGACAGATCTCAAGATGGCGCTGTCACACTAGCACCAAATTTTACTTACAAACTAATAAAAACGCGCCCTCGGATAGCTATGCGTTTCTTTTTTTTAAACTATATATATATATATATATATATATATATATATATATATATATATATATGTATATATATATCTCTATATATATATATATATATATATATATATATATATATATATATATATATATATATATATATATATGTTGCTGTCGTTTTTTTGACGGTTTCATAAGACGTAAATCTATTTAATACTTTTGACGATCGAAGGTAGAGAACTGTATGTTAACTCTCTGGGACAGGTTGATTTGGGGTTATCTTCCCTGTGTTTATTCTTTGTGGTTGATCTGTCTTAAGAGGGCCGGTTAACTGTTCTCAAATCTGTTCTGTCTACGCATGCGCTAGTTTTTAGCGCGAACCGAGAAGACTTCCGTCTGGGAGTGATGAGCTGTTTTCTGACCGGACAAGATGTCCGTTGTTCTTCTCTGCATTAACTGGGGGAAAGAGAGTCTTCAGTATAACTGTGATCTTAGTGATTCTCCCCAGAGTTATTCTGTTCGTCTAGAATGACGACAGTGTTTATTTGTGTATTTCTCGGATTCTGTCCAAGGTAAAATAAACTGTATTATTATGCCAAGATTGCAGAACATTTAGTATGAACCTGTGAGTAGCGCTCACAGTTCTTGAGATCCAGAGTCCATTATGCGTGCTTGACGTAGCTAACTAAGTCTATTCGTCGAATTACTTTATAGAAGCACAATGAACGTATATTTATATGAAACCCGCATTATGGCGGTATGTTTCGGTATGGAGGATAATGCCTGCCTATGAAAATACACAGTGGTTCATCAATCATTATGAGGCCCGACATTACGGCCTATATCTTTGAGCAGAAGAAGAAATGTCTGGCGGGAGAAGCCAGATGAAGTCTTGTCTTTATCAACAAGTTCACAGACTTCGATATTAAGCAACTATATTGGTCACAAGACTACCTGACGCGTTTAGTCAGGGGCTCTGAGCTACAGTATGAAAATGTATATTATCAAGCCAACGTTACTAGCATCATACATACGAGCTATGCAGGGTTGATTATGCTCGATGGTTATATGCATTACTACACATGAAATGTCCATGTTCCTTGTTCTACTGACTGTGTTGTCCATCAACGTACTATTGCTGTAATAAATGTTGAGGAGAAAGTCATCTGCATTAACCACATCTGTGACTTCTACGTGTGGTGGAGTGAGTTTGTGTGTCCCTAAATAAAAGCCTATACGACTTCGTGTCATCGATATGCTGATTACACACACCATTACTCACTACAACATCTTACTACTTGTTCTACACCTGAGAACCAGGTATGCTGTTATGTGTGAGTGTCTGCATCACACCTTGGCTTTGCCTCACGCTGTCGACCTAGATACACTCAACATTACACTGTCCAGGTGATAAACGACACGCCCACTCAGCGACACTTCAACACGGTACAAATACCAGATTTCACACGAGCAAACAGACTTTAACATCTGGTAATAAACAGTCGGCAAAACAGTAGGTTACATCTGGTGCCCAGTTGATGGGGCTATACTAATCTGTGTCAACAACGCACTACTAGACTGTTACAACTGACTGTTACAATATATATATATACTGTATATATATACTGTATATATATACTGTATATATATATACTGTATATATATACTGTATATATACACATATATATTACCATGTGAATTTTAATGTGTGAAAATTGCTACGGGATGTCAAAGTCATTTGAGGCTGGCAACCTTGGCGTATAGAATGATGATTCATGAACCGCCACTGCACGGGTCTGGTGATAGCTTTATTGATAGTTTCGTAAAGAGAACTAAAAGCATAAAGTAGTTCCAGGTTCCCTATGCAGCAGGGAGGGAAAGATGAAAGAAATGATGTACATTCTAAGTATAATACTTACATTTTCAAAGCAGTGTAAATTTCCCTATAAACATAGCCACTTTAAAAGTAATGTAAGTTCTCAAGCTTTAAACCAGTGTAAATGTCTATGTGAAAATATTCATTTTAAAGTTAATGGAAGTTTCAAACTTTTCAATCACAGACTCTATCTGTATTATTAACCTTTTCATTTAAATATAAAGTAACTATGAAAGCTTTTCTATTTAAATGTAAAGAAAGTTTTATCCCGAGGGATTAAATTTAATTCTCATCGAGGGTAAAGTCTGAGTAATTGGGATGGTGGTATGGGAAGACATGAACCCATAACTATGGAGTGGAAAACGCCAAACTCAGAAGAGCGTTTCGTTCTATTCTTTTACCATAGTTATTGGTGGTACCAGCAGAAAGTACTATCTCTGGAACAGGAAGGGAACCGTAGCCTAAGCTTTAAGACGAAGGACGCAAGTGGTAGATTCTCCTTGACGTTTCTGGGAAACGAGCTAGCCCCGACAACCTTGATCAGAGACGAGCGTGAGCATTGTGAAAAGAACCAACTCATAAGAAGGAGCAGAATCGTCATTGGCAGCAAAGTTCAAATATATGCTGCAACTTGAACTTCTTGTAACATCTCACAATCCATAACGACCGTGATGATAACTTTCTTGGTCCATAACTACTCGCATTCAAATTATTTTCCAACTGTTAAAACTTAAAGTGATCATTAAATTGTGTTATTTGTAATATATATTCTTATCTCGAACATATATTCTTATCTCGAACATATATTCTTATCTCCAACATATATTCTTATCTCCAACATATATTCTTATCTCGAACATATATTCTTATCTCCAACATATATTCTTATCTCCAACATATATTTTTATCTCGAACATATTTTATACTTGCCATTCGAAGGATAACTTTTACATATCAGCAGTTCTAGAATTAAACTGACAAAACAAAGGGATATCATTCTATTTTTCACAAAGTCTCATATTATCTCCTATCTTTTCTACAGCAGTGATGTCCCATGGGAAAAAAAAACTCCCCATAAACTCGAATTCACAAATTTGCATTCAACCTTTTCTTACATTATAATTTTTCTTCATATGTACATACTATTCTATTTATTTCATTCAGTTTACAGGGCGAAAGATTTCTAGTGATATAGAACGGAACTGGGAGGGACAAATGGCGCCTGTTCTAATATAATTAGAATACATTTGTGCGAGGGACAATTGGCGCCCATGCTAACAGAATTAGATAACATTTTCGATCAAACATGGCCGTGCTCACCTCGTGGGAGGAAAATCTGTGCCATTTCCAATCCTGAGGTTGGTTGGAGGGCTGCGCTGTAATCCTGTTTGAGAGATTTGTGATCGGTTAGGTCATTATTTACAGGCCATCGGGGATTTACTGGACGGACATAAAGAGCGCGTGGCAAAACCTGGTTTTTGTCAAACGGTGAACGACACAAAAATTCGTATGAATGGTTGCTTAGGCAAAATTTACTCACTCATGCAAAACGAAAGTAGAGCTATCTAATATTTTGCGAGATATATATATATATATATATATATATATATATACACACACCTCATTTTGTACCGGGGGGTGGGGGGAGGGGGTACGTGAAGAGACAATGAAAGAAGAGGGCTACTGGACCCTCAGGCATCCTCATACGAGGCGCAGTAGCGTACTAAGAGGGGTGCGAGGGGGCGGTCCGCCCCAGGTGACAGCCAGGAAAGGGGTGCCATCGGACACTATTAATATAGTACTTACTGTTAAAATATTATTTACTTGTGTGTTTCTTTATTGGGGCAGGGGGTGTCATAGGTAACATCCGCCCCGGGTGTCAAATGCGTTAGGGACGCATCTGACGAGGCGACTAATAAAAGATTGTGCTTGGTGCTGGTAGCCTCATCATGTAACACAAATCAGAGCTCACCACTACAAGCATATGTATCTGTTTGGTGCTGGTAACCTTGTCATGTAACACGCCACACAACTCACCACTACAAGCGTATGTGTCTGTTTGGTGCTAGCAACCTTGTCATGTAACACGCCACACAACTCACCACTACAAGCGTATGTGTCTGTTTGGTGCTAGCAACCTTGTCATGTAACAGACACCGGAGAGTTGAAACCGGCAATAGAGGAGAGGAGGAACATACGATTGCGAAGAAAATAAACAGACGACTAATGAAGGTAAAATAGATTTAGGTATGGAGAGAGGTGAGAGATCCGGACATACAAGATATGAGAGGGAACTAGGAATTGAAAAAGGAACGAGATCCTAATATAGAAGAGTGGAGAAGAGTTAAGATAGAAACATAAAAGGACAATGGAGAAAGATGCAGACTAGACGAGGAGTGACATAACCATATATGGTGAGACGAGAGATACATAATTCGCCGTGGTAAGATAGAAATGGAGATGGAGAGAGAAGACATATACAAAATTAGACGACGTAAGATAGAAATGGAGATGGAGAGCAAAGAGAGATACTTAATTATACGTGATAAGACATAGGCGGAAATGGAGAGAGAAAAGAGATACATAATTAGACATGGTAAGATAGAAATGGAGATTGAGAGAGAAGAGAGATACACAATTAGACGAGATAAGATAGAAATGGAGATGGAGAGAGAAAAGATATATATATTTATATATGTGTGTGTGTCTGTGTGTGTGTGTGTGTGAGAGAGAGAGAAACAACCTATTCACACTGTGGATTTAACACATGATAATCTATACTCTCTGGCTCATTATCTAAGGATACGACCACAGTATGCAATAGCTGACATAGATTCACCATAACACTCGTAACAGGTTAAGTTCCCTTTAATAATCATTGTCGTGAAATATTCTAATCCACATATATAAATTAAAAGGTAAATGTAAAGCTTAACAAATAAATTCTAATAAAGAAAAGAGCAATGGTAAAATAACAGTGCTGTCACAAGGAATGTACTCGAAATCCCCCTTGTTTTCTACTTCGTCGGCAAATTGTAACGCCTTCACGTTGATAGTAAAAGCCTACTGTATTATTACCCGCTTTCTTCAATGAAACGTGTGCTGTGTTTCTTGGAAAAACAGTGAGATACGCAAGCTGAACAATGACCTAATTTTAATATTTCATTCATTCCATTTTATACACGGCGTAACTAAAGACAGATGGACTAAAGGATAGAGAGAAGGGAGAGGCATAAAGCCGAACACGTGCAACACTAAACACGCGTCGCGCGATACACAATTACTACTATCACGCGTGTAAGGCCACATGCACTAACTTTTTCGGACGGACAGTGATAAATTCACTACCCTTCCCAGAGTTAGGTTTTTAAATCCTGAAAAACTCTAATTAGAAAAGATGACAATAGATGGGTTTACGTTTGAAAACATTACAGTACCCAGACAGCACATCTTCGAAACAGGAGGTTGAAGAAATTGCATATTTTGAACGCAGCCACTTAGCTCTTTTAAATTTGTATATTTGGGTTCCTTAGGGCTTGCTGACAAAGAATATGTAAAACGTTACGCAAATAGTCTAGGAATTAACAAGTTATAACCAAAATAAAATAGTGGGGATGCCTGACAGCATGAAATCATTTCTGCTCATAAAATTTTTTTTATAACGTGTTTGAAAAAACCTTGCGTACGGAAATAGCCTACCATGTAAACTCCAAATTGATTGGAGCGCAACAAATATAAGACTAAACACGATTGGTCGGACTATAAATACTATCTTTGGTTGTTAGGGGAGACGTAGGAAGGTAAAATTTTTTCAAACACTTGTCGAAACGTGGCTCCATTGGCCAGACTCGCTGATATAATCACTTAGGAGCGTTAGTTCGAGACCACTAGTTCAAATAAGCTTGATAAAGCAACAGTGCGTTGAAGCCAGCTCATATTTTTGCTAAATAAAAGCCTGGAACATAAGCAGATGGGAATTTGTGCCAGTATTTGTGCCAGAATTCATTGCTAGTCAACGTATCTGTGTTTATTCTATGAATTGTGGGACCGTGGTCTTGATGGTATTGAGCAGCACCTGGTCAGAGCTTTGCTGAATCCAGAGTCGGACAGCATACTCCTTGGTCCATTTAGCTATCAGTGAGGTGTCTCCAGAGCCCAGGGGAGAAATCGAGCAGAGGAGTCTTTTCCTGCCGCCATCACGCAAGATAAGCTGATGTGGCCAGCTGAGCTCAAAATTATGTACCCCCATCTTAAAATGACCTTGTAAAAATAACATTAAGAGGGGAATTAAATTGTTTTAATATCAGGAACTGAGAACATCTCCAATACTAGTTCCAATAAAGACAAACTATTGAAGTCATGATGACAAATACCAACAGAGCTTGAACAAAACAAAACCAGTATTACCTCATATTACTACTACACAACTGACACACATAGGATACTTTTAATAATATATGTCACTACAATATTCATATTGATAAATTCTGTACATATAACTTGTAAGTAAAATTGATTGTGATTCCTGGTTCCCTTTGTATTTGAATCAGGACACATATTCATTCATAACAGCAATGAATACATATTGTTATTTGAAAAGTTATCAGTGACTCCTTTAAGATATCCTTTAGAGTGTTATATGTATGTGAGTGTCACAGTGTTGTCAAGTGTGGTGGAATAAATTAAATTGTTTATCTGTCTGTTGTTGTTATGACTTACACTTCATCATACACATACCCTAGACATACAACGTAGTCATCACACTATTCCAGAATAATTCTGACTGAGGTATACATATGTGGCAGCAAGTAAGGTTATATATAATACACTACTCTTATTAGATATATATACCTTCACAGCTGATCTCAGTCAGTACACTAAGTCCCCTATACATATTTATAACATCCACTTCACCACATATATTGGGGTCTCGCTCTTGGGATTTTGAATCTTTCCCTATTAAAAATATTTGGGGTAATTCACTTCAGGGAATATAAGAATTAAAAGGTATCCTTGGGTGGAATTAAATAAGGTTGAGCTCACGGTGCCTGTGTTGTCCATTAGATATATATTTAGAGACTGAATTGTTGGTTAGACATTGTATAAATTTACCTGATAGACAATGGCGGACCTGGCCAAATTTCGATCTGCTGCGGTTCAGACTGCAAAAGAGTTAGGATTAGATGGGCAAGTTATGGTTGCCTATGTCACTACGGAATGTGACAAATTTATTGAACGCGAAGAAAGAAGATTAGAAAAAGAGGCCGAAAGAAAGTTAGAGGCTGAAAGGGAAATTAAGAAGTTACAATTTGAGGCTGAGGCTGAGACTAAGAGGTTGCAGATTGAGGCTGACAAAGAGGCTAAAGCATTGGAAGCAGAAGAAAGAAGATTGACTGCAGAAAGAGAAGACAAGAAATTAGCTGCAGAAAGAGAAGACAAGAAATTAGCTGCAGAAAGGGAAGAGAAGAAATTAGCTGCAGAAAGGGAAGAGAAGAAATTAGCTGCAGAAAGGGAAGCAGAAGATAAAAGATTACAAAGGGAACATGAGTTACGACTAAGGGAGTTTGAGTTTCAGGGCCATGCTCCTGAAAATGGTGCCAGTCCCTTTGCCTCTGATGCCACTGCTAGCCAAGGAGCCTCAACCTCAGCTATGAATTTTCATTTAGATCATTTTGTTGAGAAAGACGATGATATAGAGAGCTACCTAAATAGGTATGAACTATTAGCTACCACGTATGGGTTAGAGAGAGAAAGGTGGAGCTTAAAGTTATCTCAAGGACCTCGTGGGGCAGCTTATGAAGTTTTTGCAAAAATGAGCAGAGGTGATCAGGAAAATTATGACATGCTAAAGCAGGCTCTTTTGTTAAGATATGAAAAGAATGCAGAATTCTATAGGAAAAAATTTAGGAATGCTAAACTACTGTCAGGTGAAACCTATCACCAGTTCTCTGCACGAATAGAGACATACTTGGAGAAATGGACTTCTCTGGGGAAAACCCAAGATCTTAAGGAAATGGTCCTTATAGAGCAATTAAGAGAGTCCATGGCTCCAGACCTGAGAAAGTTTCTCATGGAACAAGGTGCAGAGAGGCTGGGTGAGTTGCTAAATGTTGCTGAAAGGTATCAAGCAGCTCAAGCAGAGGTAACAGGTAATAAAAAGAAACAAGTGGATAACTTTAGGGCACCACAGAACTTTAATAAATTTGATCCTAGGGATCAAAACAAAGGTAAGCACCAGTTTGATAGGCCACGGTATGAAAATAAAAATAAATTCCCACAATTCGATGAAAGGAAATATGATGAAAGAAAATCTTTCAACCAAGGAAAAAGGTGGTGTAAGAATTGTCAGATGGACAATCATGACACTGACCGTTGCAGAAGGAAACCTGTGTATATGGCCACCCTTCAGGTCAGGTCGACCTCAAGACAGGAGGAGGATATTATGTTGGATACCACTCCAGAAGAGATGAGGAAGGCACAGGCTGGGGATAAAACACTCAAGCCTTGTTTCAGAAAATTGTCAACTTGTCATACAACTCCAGGCAAGGGAGATTTTTACATGAAAAACAAGTTGATGTATAGGAAGACTGGAGCTAGATCCAAAGGTCAAGGACAGCTGGTACTTCCTAAAAGATATAGGGCAGACTTAATAAGGAGCCTACATGTGAAACCAGATGGGGACCATGAGAAGATATGTACCATCATTCAAAAGGTGGCTCACAATTATTATTGGCCCAAAGCAAGATGGGACATTGAGAATTTTGTAGAAAGGTGTAGCATAGCACATGAGGGAACACCCACAAGTGGGAACATGGATCAGGACCTGGACACGCCACGGGGCAAAATTAGGCCTGATAATAAAAAGAAAAATAGATTTGATAAAGTGGACCAAATGGAATGGGAAGCCCCTTTTCACGGACAAGCTTCACTTAACTGTTTTACAATGGCCACTATGCGGAGAGTGCAAAAGGATGTCTTACCCCAGGATAAGCCGACAATCCCTCAATCGGACTTAAACAAACTGGAGGAAGAGGATGTAGAGAGGAAATCTCTCATCAAGAATTTTAAGTGGGGAGAAAGCCCCAAAAGAAAAATTGGTAGCGGTCGTTTTGTGAATGATAATTCTGGGAGGAAAAATCATCACTATAGAGCTTCGAGTGGAAGAGACCATACCGGTGCATGGACAAATAGGTCCACAAAATTAAAGGTCCATATGTAGCTTTGTTAAGAACGTTGACTGATGAAAAGGCAGAGGAAAACATTACATCTTCATACCAATATGTGAATGAGCTGACCACTCGTTTAAAAACTGGCTGGAAACTTGCCAATAAAAATTTGAAACAAGCCAGGAAGAAACATGCTGCCTATTATAACAGGAAGGCGAAAGACAGAAATTTGGCTGTGGGAGAGAAAGTACTGCTTCTTTTGCCCGGGAGTCAGAATAAGTTACAAATTGGATGGCAGGGTCCATATACAGTTTTAGAGAAGGTATCTAGAACAAATTATAAGATAGATAAGAAGGGGAAAGAAAAAATCTATCATGTGAATCTCCTGAAGAAATATTTGGAAAGAGAACATCAGGAGGAGACACACTTGTTGACCTTGTCCATCGCCATGGAGATGAAAAAGGAACCACTTTCATCATTTGAATATCCATTACACCCCTGTGAGACAGCAGCACAGGTGAAAATCAGTACACATTTAACGAAAACTCAGAAAGAGAGAGTGCAACAGGTTCTAAATAATCATGCAGAGGTGTTAACAGATCGACCAGGGCATACAAACCTATTGGAATATGATATGAAACTGATAGACCCCACACCTGTCTGTATGAAACCATATTCGATTCCGTTTGCTAAGGAGAAAGCTTTGAAGGAAGAGATAGACTATCTGTTGAAGGAAGGAATTATTTCGCACAGTGAATCTTCGTATAGTTCCGGTGTTGTACTCTTAAGGAAGCCCTCTGGAGAATATAGACTCTGTATAGATTACAGGAGACTGAATGCTATTACAGAAGGACAGGTGGATCCATTGCCGGATACAAATCAGCTGGTTGCCAGTTAAATAAGGCTAAATATTTCTCAAAAGTGGATCTGAGTAAAGGATACTATCAGATTCCAGTAAAGCCCGAGGTTGGACCATACCTAGCCTTTAGTACCTCAGAAGGACACTATGAGTTTAATAGATTGCCATTTGGATTGAAGAATGCGCCTAGTGTCTTCTCTAGAATGATGAGAAAATTGTTGGATGTAAACATTTCGGAGGAACGTAATGAATCCCTGAGTTGCCTCTTTGATTGAGGATATTCCGAATGTTTCATACAGGATAATAAGAAGATTATGGGATCCACTACGAAAACTCTGCTATCACCAGGTATATGTTATCTCCTCATAACGAACATTTTGAGGGAAATATAATGTTCTCTGGACATGTCAGTGCGCAGACACAGAGAAGAGAAATGGTGAATACGGGTTGCGAAGCAGCATTAAGACAAGCACTCACACTTGCGGCTGTTCAGTAACATAACCGAAATATATTATTGGTTGTAGAAGTCTGAGGCAGATTTCATGAGTAGTGCCTACTCTGAATGGACCCAACTACATAAAACCATGATAGCACCACAGCAGAGTAAAGTCAAGTTGACTTACATTTATCTATGTGTATATAGAATAAAGGACTGACATGGGATGTCTGTTTTAAGAGGGGAGGTGTCGTGAAATATTCTAATCCACATATATAAATTAAAAGGTAAATGTAAAGCTTAACAAATAAATTCTAATAAAGAAAAGAGCAATGGTAAAATAACAGTGCTGTCACAAGGAATGTACTCGAAATCCCCCTTGTTTTCTACTTCGTCGGCAAATTGTAACGCCTTCACGTTGATAGTAAAAGCCTACTGTATTATTACCCGCTTTCTTCAATGAAACGTGTGCTGTATTTCTTGGAAAAACAGTGAGATACGCAAGCTGAACAATGACCTAATTTTAATATTTCATTCATTCCATTTTATACACGGCGTAACTAAAGACAGATGGACTAAAGGATAGAGAGAAGGGAGAGGCATAAAGCCGAACACGTGCAACACTAAACACGCGTCGCGCGATACACAATTACTACTATCACGCGTGTAAGGCCACATGCACTAACTTTTTCGGACGGACAGTGATAAATTCACTACCCTTCCCAGAGTTAGGTTTTTAAATCCTGAAAAACTCTTATTAGAAAAGATGACAATAGATGGGTTTACGTTTGAAAACATTACAGTACCCAGACAGCACATCTTCGAAACAGGAGGTTGAAGAAATTGCATATTTTGAACGCAGCCACTTAGCTCTTTTAAATTTGTATATTTGGGTTCCTTAGGGCTTGCTGACAAAGAATATGTAAAACGTTACGCAAATAGTCTAGGAATTAACAAGTTATAACCAAAATAAAATAGTGGGGATGCCTGACAGCATGAAATCATTTCTGCTCATAAAATTTTTTAATAACGTGTTTGAAAAAAACCTTGCGTACGGAAATAGCCTACCATGTAAACTCCAAATTGATTGGAGCACAACAAATATAAGACTAAACACGATTGGTCGGACTATAAATACTATCTTTGGTTGTTAGGGGAGACGTAGGAAGGTAACATTTTTTCAAACACTTGTCGAAACGTGGCTCCATTGGCCAGACTCGCTGATATAATCACTTAGGAGCGTTAGTTCGAGACCACTAGTTCAAATAAGCTTGATAAAGCAACAGTGCGTTGAAGCCAGCTCATATTTTTGCTAAATAAAAGCCTGGAACATAAGCAGATGGGAATTTGTGCCAGTATTTGCGCCAGAATTCATTGCTAGTCAACGTATCTGTGTTTATTCTATGAATTGTGGGACCGTGGTCTTGATGGTATTGAGCAGCACCTGGTCAGAGCTTTGCTGAATCCAGAGTCGGACAGCATACTCCTTGGTCCATTTAGCTATCAGTGAGGTGTCTCCAGAGCCCAGGGGAGAAATCGAGCAGAGGAGTCTTTTCCTGCCGCCATCACGCAAGATAAGCTGATGTGGCCAGCTGAGCTCAAAATTATGTACCCCATCTTAAAATGACCTTGTAAAAATAACATTAAGAGGGGAATTAAATTGTTTTAATATCAGGAACTGAGAACATCTCCAATACTAGTTCCAATAAAGACAAACTATTGAAGTCATGATGACAAATACCAACAGAGCTTGAACAAAACAAAACCAGTATTACCTCATATTACTACTACACAACTGACACACATAGGATACTTTTAATAATATATGTCACTACAATATTCATATTGATAAATTCTGTACATATAACTTGTAAGTAAAATTGATTGTGATTCCTGGTTCCCTTTGTATTTGAATCAGGACACATATTCATTCATAACAGCAATGAATACATATTGTTATTTGAAAAGTTATCAGTGACTCCTTTAAGATATCCTTTAGAGTGTTATATGTATGTGAGTGTCACAGTGTTGTCAAGTGTGGTGGAATAAATTAAATTGTTTATCTGTCTGTTGTTGTTATGACTTACACTTCATCATACACATACCCTAGACATACAACGTAGTCATCACACTATTCCAGAATAATTCTGACTGAGGTATACATATGTGGCAGCAAGTAAGGTTATATATAATACACTACTCTTATTAGATATATATACCTTCACAGCTGATCTCAGTCAGTACACTAAGTCCCCTATACATATTTATAACATTCCACTTCACCACAATCATGCACACAATGTAGCCACACACGGCTAGAGATACATATGCAATACAATGCAACAGAAATGCCAATATAATTTGCAATAATCAACAATCAAATCTATCATCATCAAAAACTCGCGGGTATGTCATACCGAGTGAACAACACAATGACTTTCGCTCACGGCTAAGTCCTGCATTCTAATAAAGCCATACTTAAATACAAATGACTTCTCATCAATGGTCTACGAAAAATGTTGCTAGAAACTACACCACCGTTCTAGAAATATGTAAACTAATCTTGACCACATGAATAAATGACAAGCACCCTCAATGAAAATTATGGCATCCAATATCCCAGCAAAATGCTGACAGGGAACAACAAAGCGACCTCTCCTGGTCGATGGCCAGAAACCTAACTAACTTTTAGCGCCCGAATTCGTGCGCACTTCCGTCCAGGTCACATGACCAAAACGGGTTTGAAATTTGTATCAGGGTTGTCACTCTTCAGCGTGACCAACTTAATATTTTGTCGAACATATATACTGTGACTATATATATATATATATATATATATATATATATATATATATATATATATCTATATATATATATATATATATATATATATATATATATATATATATATATATATATATATATATATATATATATATATATTTAATTAGACGTGATAAGGTAGAAATGGAGATGGAGAGAGAAAAGAGATACATAATTAGACTTGGTAAGATAGAAATGGAGAGGGGGAGAGAAGAGAGATACATTATTAGACGTAGTAAGTGTCGTGTATGATTTATCAGATAGGTAATAGATGTTTATAGCCCTGTCTGAGCAGAGGTGATAGTGATGACAATGTGAAAGTAAGGGGTAAGATATAGTTTTATCACGAGGTGATCGTGTAAGAGAAAGGACAGTCTCTGAATAGAATAATTTATCTAATCCAACCTATCTGGACGACGATATTTAAATCAGACGCACTTTCTCTCCTTGTACGAAAATACTACTCAAATGCACACAATTCTGTGACAAATACGCACGAACGTGAAAACAAACTATGAATAACATATAGTGGATAAGGGTTGACCGACACGATAACTAAAGGTTTAATAAAGTTTATTATAAATAGAAAATCACAACATAAATCATATGCATCAAGAGATCATGGTTTACAGCCAAAAATGAAAATTAATCAAATAGGTTCTCCTCTCTGGTAAAGGAAAAGAAAGGACGATCCCAACAGAGGTTAATTAACCCAAAAGATCAAAGGTTAACAATAAGTTATGAAATAGTCAGTATGGGAAAAGAATAGGTTCCTAATGTAAACTATCCCGTGACTACTCAGATTATTGAGATTAAAAAAAAGAAAGAAGAAACCATATAAGTATATGATGTTAACAAAAGACATAAGTTTCTTCCTCTGTTCATTTAATTCACATACATGCAGTGGCCACTTTCAGATACACTTACCCCAGAAGTTGTCGCAGGCATTCCAAGGAAATACACTAATAAGTAATACATATATTTAGTGTCAAATTTAAGTTTGCCAAATCCAGCCCCAGACTCTCCGTAGTTGCTGACCGCAAATTTCACAGGAGTCGCTAGAGTCAGTGTTAAATTTGTACTGTATACAATAAGTTATCTATGCCTTCAGTTGGTTGGAGTAAGGTTCATGCGTGGTGATCGCCGATGTAGAATAAATAGAACATATACAGTTCCTAGGTGGTTTAGCCTCAGGTGGCGGAAACGCTAGGTTTAAGTTACACAAATGTTGCTGACAATATATTGCCACCGCTGACTGATGAGATTTGAGATAAGTAAATCTGGTAATAGTTCTGGCCCAGTTAATATTATAATTCAATGGTTCTATTCTGGTTTCTCTCATGAAAATGAGGAAAATTGGACCGCACAGGTCACACCAAGAAGCTCATCAATATTAAATATTCTTGGATGCTTATAATATTATAAGTTCGTATGATCATAAGTTCATATGGCCATAAGAAAACAAGCCGCTAGTACTCAGGTTTGATCAGCCTAAATTTTAGGAAAAGAACATATAAAAATTTAACCAAATTATCAATATCATATCTAACACGTGTTAAAAATAGGACCTCTACACCACTCTGTTATAAATTAGATTTAAAACACACGTGTCTAGCTTATCCTATCATTCTGTTAACGCGTGATATGAACACTAGTCATTAAAAAAAATTACATAAAATGGATAGAAGTAAATAATATATGCCGTCAGTAGACAGTTATTTAATGTATGTACTAGTCAATTTAAAACATCTCTTACTGGAAAAATAGCGAGTAATTAAATTTACTTTACAGCTGGAAAGTTAGCTGCAAGTTTTTTAATTAGCACATAAAATCTCAGTGAAATATATATTGAAAACTGTAAACACACTAAATCACTTCAAGTCTAGTATATAAATAACCGCAATCAGAAAAATGAAACACTCCACGGAATCTATTAATTTTCACTCTGTATGTGAAATCTTAAGATAACGAGCTAGTGAATTCAGATAGATTTCTGGTAACTGATCATGGCTATCGGAGAGACATGGTATATATTGATATGTTCCGTACTTTCGTTCTTTAATGCGAAAGTCACACCACTGCCAGACCAGAGCCAATTTGCCGTTCGATTTCTTGAATCAAAGGTAATTTTACCACCTCTTGACTTTCATCATCTCCGCCTTGCCGAAAATCAGCTACGCAGTTTTCACCTGAAAGTTTTACAATCCAAGGTCCGTCTCACTGAATATCGTGTGTTCCCCTGATCAAAGAATCTATTACGCCATGCTCCGCGCTTCGCTTTCTGTTTCACATAGGGCTTGATTGCCAAATGGCCCCCGTGTTAATTAAACTGGTGAATCCTTCGTTCATGTAGCAAAAGTATACTCTAGATGGGGAGGGGCAAAAGTGGATTATTACTGCTGCACTATTTTCATCTGTGACAGTAAGATAGAAATAGTAATGGAGAGAGAAGAGAAATACATAATTAGACGTGGTAAGATAGAAATGGAGATTTAGAGAGAAGAGAGATACATTATTAGACTTGGTAAGATAGGAATGGACATGGAGAGAGAAGAGAGATAGTTAGACGAGGTGAAAGATGTGAGATAGAACCGTATAGGGAAAGAAGAGATTGGGAAAAGGCGAGATGAATTCAGAATAAATAAGAGGGACCCAAAGATGCAGCAATAGTGAATGCAGTCAGCGACCCATAGCTTGACTGCTTGCATCAGGACCAGCGAACCAGAGCTGGTCAAGACCGTACTCCACCTCCACGTGGTGGTCCTGGAAAAAGTCTGCTGCAGTGCAGTCTGGCTGAGCGAGTACGGATCGAAGAGGGAAGGCAAACCCGGTCCCAAAAAATGCCGTGCAGAAGTCGGATGTGTCGATCGAAAGGTACAGATATCACAGCTTAGGCGTAAACAGACACAACGCAACCACCGTCCTTTTCAGGACGAACGAGGAAGAAGAAGAAGAATAAATAAGAGAGGTGATAACACTAGATACAGAAAAGAGGAGAAATATTCAGACAGTGAAAAGATAAAACATATTATTAAACTAGAGAAAAGACACTTTAATGTAGAAAAGAGAAAAGTTCCAAGTAGAAGAGAAATCACACAGATCACAACATGGACGAGTACAAAGGGGTCCACTTATAGATGAGATAAGGTAGATCTAGATAGGCACGAGAATAAACAAACATGTTTATGTATAGATGAGATAAGGTAGATCTAGATAGGCATGGGAATAAACAAACTTATGTATAGACTAGCAATAACTCGTCAACATTGACAGGTTATTAATTATAGTGTGTTGTTTCTGTTACATGTATTACAGACGGTACTATCACTACTGTGGTCATTTCATTGCAGGCGACTAGATATTTGTAGTGAAAATTATATGGATGTATTAAATATGAAGAAATGGAGTAACCTTACCTAAATGACATGTGGAGCAGTGATAATGATCTAAATAACTAACATTTCTTTTATGACAACATGTCTTGTAATTGTTCGAGCATCTTTTAAAATCTTGCCCTGGTCGACTTACTGCCTCTGAGAAGCCATGGTCAACTTACTGCCTCCGAGAACAACGTTTGAAGTTTGACGAAAACCCAGTTCATGTACTGTTTATCAATCGTGTTGTTGTCTTCTTTCCATAATCAAACTGTTCATGTCACCTTCATTTTTCGCACTTTTTCTATTTTCGGGAGAGTACATGTAAGAGGAAACAATACAATTATTGTCTAACTTTCAACCACAGTTGCACCCCCTTAGCTGTGGTTGAAAGTTAATGTATTCTCTCGAAAATAGAAAAAAGTGCAAAATGTGACTGACCGACTGACCGAACGAAGTACTTACGGCGGGTACTATGGTATATAGATAGATAGATATAGATATAGATGAGATAAGATAGATCTGGATAGGCACGGGAATAAACAAATATATTTATGTATAGATTAGATAAGATAGATCTAGATTGACAGGATAATGAAAAAAAAAACAGATTTATGTATAGTTGAGATAAGACAGATCTATATAGCGAGGAGAAACGATAGATTTATGCACAGCTGAGATGAGACAAATCTACATAGCGAGGAGAAAAAATAGATTTATGCATAGTTGAGATAATACTGATCTACATAGCGAGGATAAAAAATAGATTTATGCATAGCTGAGATAAGGCAGATCTACATAGCGAAGAGAAAAAATATATTTATGCGTAGTTGAGATAAGACAGATCTAGATAGCGAGGATAAAAAATAGCTTATGTGTAGTTGAGCTAAGACAGATATAGATAGACAGGAGGATGAACAGATCCACTTGTGGATGAGCTAAAACAGATCTGATGGCGAGGAAAATGAACAGATCCACTTGTGGATGAGCTAAGAAAGATCTAGATGGCGAGGAGAATGAACAGATCCACGTGTGGATGACCTAAGACAGATCTAGATAGACAGGAGAATGAGCTTTCAACCACAGTTGCACCCCCTTAGCTGTGGTTGAAAGTTAATGTACTCTCTCGAAAATAGAAAAAGTGCACAAATGACGGTGTGCAAAATGTGACTGACCGACCGACCGACCGAAGTACCTTATGGCGGGAATTATGGTATTTGATAAAAAAAATAGCGGTATCGTTATATGTTAGAATAACAAGTGAAAAAAACCTAGTAAAACATCATTTAATTACATATATTAATTACGTTTTCGCGGTGTGATTGTTTCCCTTGGATGAAGCGAGAAATAATATCCCTATAACAAGTTGTCAAAAATACAATTGTTTGTCCAAATCTGACAAATTCTTGAAGTAACTTCGGTCAAAATCAATTAAATGGTGTCTGCAAAACATTTAAACGTGCTCATACTGAAATGTACTAAAATGTTAACATTAATCCTTTCCCCTATATTGTTTTGACGGGCACACTTGCTCATAAGCATATAAATGCAAGACAGAACTTCAAGACGACCCGTAAAATTATATGTATTGTCCTATTGAAAAATCTACATAATATTTTCTATCTTATAACTGAGTATGCATAAATCTAGGGGCCGAGACAAGAACATCCCGGAGCGAGGAATCCGCACTGAATGTCTGTCATGCTGTACCAACCTATTTACAAGTGGACCAATCTTCCTGTCCCGGAGCGAGAAATCCGCTCTGAATGTCTGTCATGCTGTACCAACCTATTTACAAGTGGACCAGTCATTTTATAACTCTCAGATTATGCAGCGGTGCCCTGTTTTTGTTTCCAGGCTTGGCGACTGCACTGATGCCTTCGGGCACAAGGACGCGTAACTAAGTTTTCCTTGATAGACGAAAATGAATTTTGTTCTTCAAACATTTTGCATGTGGCGCCCTCTGCCGTCTGCCCTTTCTGTCTTTGCTGGAACATTGACATTTGTTTGATAATAACAACACCCATGACGGAAGGCACATTTTCATCCGGACAACAATGTCAGCTAGTGGTGGACGCTCAGACTGATGGTTAGTTCCATTATCACTCAATCAATCAATCAATCAATCAATCAATTACTTAATTAACCAATCAGTCAATACACTTTTGCTCCATAAGGAACATAGACTTTTAACAAACACGTGCCAAGTCCTGCTGTCACGTGCCAAAAGTTCAAGGTCTTTCCATCTCTTCCTAATAATTTGTTATATCTGTCCCCAGTTATTAATGTTTTCTTACTCTGTGGATTCCACACAAGTCCTTGTGCTACTGTAAGCTGTTTCCTTCATCATACGTCACATCTACCACTATCAACTTTTCCTTCATCATACGTCACACCTACCACTATCAACTTTTCCTTCATCATACGTCACACCCTACACTATCAACTTTTCCTTCATCATACGTCACACCTACCACTATCAACTTTTTCTTCATCATACGTCACAACTACCCCTATCAACGTTTTCTCCTCATACGTCACAACTACCACTATCAACTTCTCATCATACGTCACAACTACCACCATCAACTTCGCATCATACGTCACAACTACCACTATCAATTTTTTCTCATCATACGTCATAACTTACTTACTTAGTCGTTCCCCTTCTACCGTGAGGTGTAGAGGTTTGGAAGAGAGAGCGCCAGATTATCCTATCGGCTGTCTTCCTCCTGGCCTGGTTCCATTCTAGTCCTCGGTCCTTCAAAGATTGCCTAATGTTGTCCTCCCAGCGGACTCTGGGTCGTCCTAGGGGTCTGGATCCCTGGCTCTTTGTTTCCCATGCTTGTCGTGGTAGCCGATCTTCTCCCATTCTGCAGACATGGCCAAACCATCTTAGTTGGGACTGTTCTACTTGGGTCTGCAGGGGGTGGGATTTTAGGCCTTGACGTTTCGTCTGGTTGCGGACCATGTCTCTTCTTGTCACAACTACCACCATCAACGTTTTCTCAGCATTCGTCACACCTACCACCATAAACGTTTTTTTCATCATACGTCACAACTACCACCATCAACGTTTTCTCATCATACGTCACAACTACCACCATCAACGTTTTCTCATCATACGTGACAACTACCACCATCAACGTTTTCTCATCATACGTCACAACTACCACCATCAACGTTTTCTCATCATACGTGACAACTACCACCATCACCGTTTTCTCATTGTCAAAGAGGTTTTATGATCATTGAATTGCCTATATCCTCTTCTTTTTCTTTCACCCGTATCCTCTATTTTATTATCACTCTTTACCTTTTTCCTGTATTTTTCGCATCCATTCGTTTGCGAAAAATATTTTCTTCCCCATTCTCAACTTTACCGTTTTCTTTCTCATACTGGTAAACGCATTTATGACATAACGTATCAATCTCTTCACTAGACGTGAGAGCGTTAAATGCATTCTATGGCATTAGGTGTCAGTGGACGAAACTGTGAACATATTTGTCTGGCCAGACATAGGAGCAGACATATGTCTACAGCCTTCCCTGCACCAGACGAAATACACCGTGAATATTCGCTTTCGCCAGACCTATAAGCGACAAATTTGTCTGCATTTTCACCTGCCACAACGAGTTGCATCGGCTGAACGCTCAGTGAGGCGCGAAAGCCGACATCTCCTAGGCGCAGTTTGAGACATTTGTCTGGAAATCCCAGCTGACAAGGCACTCACGGTTGGCCTGGTCCGCGCGAGGTGTGAAAATGCACGAGTGTCAGTTCATGGTAGTCTTCTAGTTACGTAAGTGTTAAAGACGGAAAGGGGAGATTATTTCGTTTTGCGAAATAAACGTTCACCTCTTTGTCTGTTTGATAGATATTAACCAGAGTTTGAAACTAGATTTTCATTCTTGCTCCTAAATTTCGCAGTAGACAGATCGCTGTGCTAGATCAAAATATCTGTGTTTTGGCGAAGTCTGAGTTTCTTGGCCATTTTGCCGAGCTCTAGACTACCATTAGATTGCAGTATTCTAGTTCATGGTTTAGTCTGTAGTTCTGTATGGAGGTAAATATATTATATTAAATATCTAGTATTTTGTGAAGTGTTTAAAGTGATAATCGCTTATTTCATATTTCATTAGTTAGATTTGGTGCAGAGTGCTTAATTTATATAGTCTGTATTATTTTCTAGTGACGTGTTTCAGTGGAAAGCAGAATAAATTATAATTTCTAACTTAAAAAACAATGTAGCTATAATGAATTTAATATAACTGCTAAATAATCAGACGAGAACAATTTTTCTAGGCTAACTTATAAATGCTAGAAGCCTCATGGGTGTTGACGGAATACGCATGTATTCCTAATTCATGAGGATTGATGACTTTTAAATATAACTTATTGCACGGGAAGTTTTAAGTGATAAGTCAAGCTGTACGCTTGCATTTAAAAAAAAAACGTAAGTTATATTGAGTACATAATATGTAACATATTTCATATGGGGTTTTTCTTTATTCAGTGAATACTGGGGTGACCCAAACTTTTCCGGCGTTAGTACAGAGTAAATACCTGTGAAGAACTAACCCATTTTCCTTAGAGTGACTTGGTGCAAACAAATTTTTCGAGCACTTTAAAGGATAATTGAAGAAACAGGCCTATCGCGCCATATTAAATTCTTCCTGAGAAAAACTCTAGTACATTTTTAGCCTGTGTGGCAAGTAACTTATTAACGTCAGTAACATTCCGACGGAGTTTGACAAGTGATGTGGTGACCGATTATAGTCCTATCCTGAAAGAACCCACCGACCTGACATTCCTTATTTCTAGAAACTAAACTAGGGACACTGTGCTTGCTATTAACGTTCGTACCTGGACAATTTTATGTGACTTAAACAGACATTCGACAAATAAGCACCCCCAAGAAATCGTTCCCAAAAGCAGAGAATTCAACCCGTCTTTTTTGGAACTGGGGATTTCTTGGTCAAGGCTGCCATTGACGATTCTGTAGGTAACTGTCCTGAAAAAAATTGTATTTTCCAGAAGTGGCTACCAAAGCTGTGAGTATGAGAAAATGCACGTGATCACTGCTGAATGAATAGAGTGAATGCAGGACTGAGTGATTTCTTAAATTGTTGTAACTTCCTTATGCAAGTTATTGCTAACAATATTTACCCTTAGAATAAAGCAGAGTATCAAGTCTGTCCATACCTTAAAAGGGGGAAACCATAGACTCAATCATATGTATCTGTAACTCTTTGGGGTTATCATTTTCTTCTAACGGGACTGTGAGCTATATATCCAGGGGAAGGACCATACCAACGGGTCTATCACTATTGTAGCATTCCTTGATTTTTTATGACTATGTGTATGCTTTTGATGTATTTTATATGTTGTGATGTAAGTTTACTATGACAATTAAACTATACCTACATTTATTACAGTGTGGTGGTCAGTTCGTTCCCATAATATCTATATAATCATTGTTATAGTTTTCCCACGTCTGTGTGTCTAACTGTCGTCACTTGTATGTGCGTGCACGTGAGTGGATAGAGATATATTAATATATATATTTTTGTATAGACTGTCTGACTCCTTTGGATCTGTTGTAGAAGATAGGCGGAAAGAGAGAGAGAGAGAGATTCTCGATTTTCCGGGACAGCCTCTAGAAATTTCTACCATCTCACTCGTGGAACTCTATTTCTAATATCGCTTCTCACTGTGGCTATCACTCGTTCTAACCTATTCAGAAGGGACCAACCCAAGTCTTAATTTCCCTATCAAAAATCTACCACACTCATCATACGTCACAACTACCACCATCAACGTTTTCTTATCATATGTCACAACTGCCACCATCAACGTTTTCTCATCACATGTTACAACTACAACTATCAACGTTTTCTCATCATACGTCACAACTACCACCATCAACATTTTCTCAGCATTCGTCACACCTACCACCATCAACGTTTTCTCATCATACGTCACAACTACCACCATCAACGTTTTCTCATCATACGTAACAACTACCACCATCAACGTTTTCTCATCATACGTCACAATTACCACCATCACCGTTTTCTCATCACACGTCACAATCACCACCATCAACGTTTCTATCATACGTCACAACTACCACTATCACTGTTTCCTCATCACACGTTACAACTACAACTATCAACGTTTTCTCATCATACGTCACAACTACCACCATCAACGTTTCCTCATCATACGTCGCAACTACCACCATCAACGTTTTCTCATCAAACGTTACAACGGCCACCATCAACGTTTTCTTACCATACGCCATAACTACCACCATCAACATTTTCTCATCATACGTCACAACTACCACCATCAACGTTTTCTCAACATACGTCACAACTACCACCATCAACGTTTTCTCATCATACGTGACAACTACCACCATCAACGTTTTCTCATCATACGTCACACCTACCACTCAACGTTTTCTCATCATACGTCACAACGACCACCATCAACGTTTTCTCATCATACGTCACAACTACCACCATCAACGTTTTCTCATCATACGTCACAACTACCACCATCAACGTTTTCTCATCTTACGTCACAACTACCACCATCAACGTTTTATCTTCATACGTCACTACTACCACCATCAACGTTTTCTCATCATACGTCAGAACTACCACCATCAACGTTTTCTCATCATACGTCACACCTACCACCATCAACGTTTTCTCATCATACGTCACAGCTACCACCATCAACGTTTTCTCATCATACGTCACCCTTACCGCCATTAACGTTTTCTCATCATACGTCACGCCTACCATCAACATTTTCTCATCATACGCCACAACTACGACAATCAACTTTTTCTCATCATGTGTCACAACTACCACCATCAACATTTTCTCATCATACGGCACAATTACTACTATCAACGTTTTCTCCTCATTCGTCAAAACTACCACCATCAACGTTTTCTCATCATACGTCAGAACTACCACCATCAACGTTTTCTCATTATACGTCACAACTACCACCATCAACTTTTTCTTATCATACGTCACAACTACCACCATCAACGTTTTCTCGTCATATGTCACATCTACCACCATCAACGTTTTCTCATCATACGTCACAACTACCACCATCAACATTTTCTCATCATACGTCACAACTACCACCATCAACGTTTTCTCATCATACGCCACAACTACCACCATCAACGTTTTCTCATCATACGTCACAACTACCACCATCAATGTTTTCTCATCATACGTCACAACTACGTCCATCAACGTTTTCTAATCATACGTCTTAACTACCACCATCAACATTTTCTCATCATACATCACAACTACCCCCATCAACGTTTTGTCATCATACGTCACAACTACAACCATCAACGTTTTCTCATCATACGTCACAACTGCCACCATCAACGTTGTGGGTGGTTGTGAGAAGAAAGAACATGGCTACTGCTCGCTCCAAGATGAGAGTGGGGGTAGGGGTGGGGGTTTGGAATCATTATCATGTGAAATATATCTATACGGAAACTACCACTACAAGGTCACACGATTGTTTGGTGCAGGCTTTCTTCAACGTAACCATCTTTAATGGTGGCTCTATGCTCCGTGAAGAACAAGAAGGAATATGAATTGTGGCCGTTGGCATATACGCTAATGATGATGATGATGATTGTATAGTGTGGTGGTATCACTGCCCTAAACAGTAGGCAGCTCTTTCTAGTTGATGGTATTCGGATACCTTCTTTCTCAACACAACAAGAACAGTACACAACAGTATATACTGACAGTTGATGGTATTCGGATACCTTCTTTCTCAACACAAGAACAGTACACAACAGTATATACTGACAGTTGACGGTATTCGGATACCTTCTTCCTCAACACAACAAGAAGAGTACACAACAGTATATACTGACAGTTGATGGTATTCGGATACCTTCTTCCTCAACACAACAAGAACAGTACACAACAGTATATACTCACAGTTGATGAATGATCTCAATTATCGATGAGTGACTTCACTCAGACAGCGATGCGAATTAACGTTGGGAACTTTATTTACAAGATCAAATCAAATGTTGAAAATATGATATGCCCAACCTTCCACAAGGGTCTGGCATACCCTATAGCCTCTAAACCTCCTGTAGATAATTGATACTGTCATTCTTACTTTTACTCTATGTTCACGGTCGCTGCTTCTGTATTCAATACTGGCTCTAGTATCTATGGTGGTCATGGCTTGAGAACCACTTCTGTATTCAATACTGGCTCTAGTATCTATGGTGGTCATGGCTTGAGAACCACTGTATTCAATACTGGCTCTAGTATCTATGGTGGTCATGGCTTGAGAACCACTGTATTCAATACTGGCTCTAGTATCTATGGTGGTCATGGCTTGAGAACCACTGTATTCAATACTGGCTCTAGTATCTATGGTGGTCATGGCTTGAGAACCACTGTATTCAATACTGGCTCTAGTATCTATGGTGGTCATGGCTTGAGAACCACTGTATTCAATACTGGCTCTAGTATCTATGGTGGTCAATGGCTTGAGAACTGTACCACTGTATTCAATACTGGCTCTAGTATCTATGGTGGTCATGGCTTGAGAACCACTGTATTCAATACTGGCTCTAGTATCTATGGTGGTCATGGCTTGAGAACCACTGTATTCAATACTGGCTCTAGTATCTATGGTGGTCATGGCTTGAGAACCACTGTATTCAATACTGGCTCTAGTATCTATGGTGGTCATGGCTTGAGAACCACTGTATTCAATACTGGCTCTAGTATCTATGGTGGTCATGGCTTGAGAACCACTGTATTCAATACTGGCTCTAGTATCTATGGTGGTAATGGCTTGAGAACCACTGTATTCAATACTGGCTCTAGTATCTATGGTGGTAATGGCTCGGGAACAACTGCTGTCGATATGTTCTGCTGTCATTAAAATTCTTCATTTTATGTGTTATCATTTATCTCTCTAACTTTTGACATAATTCGTCTGACTCTGTCTCTTATTTCTTCTGTGCTCTGCATGGCGTATCTTAGTAAGACTGGCCTAACCGCCAGGGATGATAATATTAGCCAAAGTCTATTATTTCCTATTCGCTAGGCTGACAACTGGTCTACTATTTCCTAGTTCTCCTGACTAGCTACTGTCTATTGTTCTTCTCTTGCATTAAATAGTCCATCACCTATTGGCGAGACTCAACATACCTGATTGACTTGAAAGTATACACATTTTCTATACTGGCAACACTGATAATCTTGTCCATAGAATAATATAATGAACTGTCATCTATAATTGTGGCGTACAAACGATTAAGGGGCTAGACAATATTTTTACACTTTTCTGTCATCACAGAAGCTTCCCAATGACTTGGGATTATTGTCCGATGATACCCCAAAATTGCGCTTGCCACTTCAAAACTTTAACACACGCAACTTGCTTCCTAAAGCTAGCGCCTTTAAAATCTGACTGACTATATTTTGTTAAACGATTTCCAACGATAATTATTACCCGAACATTCTAGAACAAAACAGTTCACCTAAACCCGTGAATTTGCAGTCGCTTAGTCGAACTCACTCAAAAACCAAACACCAAACTAGAAAAAAACTCCAAACGAAAAACACTACTTTTTCTCAAGGGGCGTAAAACACTACTGTTGATGGATAATCGCCTTTTGGTAATAAATCATATAAGTCATTGATTTTCGCCCTTTGATTTAAAATATATGTCCGTTAAATTTACCTTATGCAAATTTTTGAAACTGGATTTCTGACCCACAAGCTTCCTATTACATTATCTCCCCCACCAGTAAAAACAAAAATTTTTCCCTTTTACAACAACCTGATGTTATGTATAGTAACTCTATCGTACACTATCGTCACGACATGTTACTCCGTCTCTGTCACAAAAATCTCTTCCAGTATCCACCTAGTCTCTCAAATCTTACTCAGCTGGCCTACTTATGTGCCATTCATCAAAACGGTACATTTACATTTCTAACCATATATATAAAATACAATGTATACCATTACCTTAAATCCTGAAGAATTTAAGTAATAATATTCTTACTGTTTGCCTTGTCATCATGGTACATGAACCAACATTTCAATTTTACAATGACATCCATATACATTTCAATCACGCAAAAATTATAGTTATTTCACTTTAATATGACATCTGATTAAAAAAGAACAATTACTTTCAAGATTCAAAAACAATTACTTTCAATAACTCCTGTATCTTCTCATACCGAAGCATTATTTTCACTAACATGACATTTTTTAAATCTTCTCCCTGATTTTATTTCCAGAGATCCCTATTTATTGACTGCCTGTTACAGGATTATTTACAACATTTACAGTCGTGACGCATTCAACCATCATGGTCACTTATTATAATATTAGCTGACCCCCGCTAATCCCTCTATCTTACTGACCCTGAGCTGCGGTTCCTACTCGAAATGCTTCATAAATTCCGGAATTCTATCTAATACCTATCCAATTTTTTCCCTATCTTCTTCGTTGCGTACCTTTCCTCATTGGACTGTCACTTTCTCCACCGTCCATTCCAACTTGTGTATGCATTTGCTCCTTCCTAGGCTCAGATCCCCTTTAAGTCCGTTTCCTATGTCTTCCTCTCCTCTTCGTTCCCATTGTCTCCACTTCATATACTTGGTTTATCTCTCCCTCTATTATATCTCTGCCATCTTCCCTATGGCTATTCATTTTCTTATTTCCTTTATCTCACTGCCATCCTCCTCTATGGCTTCTCTCAACCGAATTTATATGTACTCTCTATTTATCTCTTATCTCTCTTTTGCAATTTCCTCTATGGCTCCGCATTATTTCTCATACTTGTTCCCTCTGGAACTCCTCATTTCATATTACTTTCTATGTTTACGGAGAAGACTAGCTTCTCTCAAAGTCTTCTCAAGACTCTGGCAACCGCCGAAACTGTTTGTCCTCCTTAACTCAGTTATCTCTTCCGTTCCCTCTGGAACTAACACTTCTATTTTCTCATTTTTTTGCATATTCCCTGCCGTTTCTCCATGGCCCTATCTGTTTCATCTCTGCCATTTTCACTATGGCATCTCCCAAGTTTCCTGTATTTCCACCATTTTCTCTATAATTTCTCAATATACACTTATAGTCTCTATTTTCTCACAACTCTTATGTTCGCCACTTCTCTGTGACTTCTTAAATTCTCTCATCATTATCTTAACCATTTTCCTTCTGACTCATGTCTCCTATGTCTTTCTGCCATTTTACCTATAGCGTCTCAATTTTCTCTCCTCTTCTCTGCTACACTGTAGTAGTCTATCGTTCAGACCTACTCAGCTCCTTCTTATGTTCGGTGTAGAACGATCGCATCTAGTTTTCACACAACTAGACTACCGCCGCAATATTCTACTTCTTTACTTCCTCTCTTCCTCACTATCCACTATTTCCGTTTCCTCCATGGAACTATCTGTATTTTCTCTTGTCTACCATCTCTATGGTCTCGCAAGTTTCTCCAAATATCTTTGCCGTCTTCACTACTGCTTCACAATATCTCCATTCTCATTTATCTCAATTCTCTTGTTCGCCACCTCATATGACTTCTCTTCCCCATTATTTTGCTCCTCGTGTCTTCTGATACTTCTATGTCTTCTTTGCTTGCTTTACTACGGCTTCTCAATATCTCAATCCCCATTTATCTCAAATGTTTCGCAAGTATCTCTGCCGTCTTCCCTACGGCTCTCAATATCTCCCTTCTCATTTATCCCAAATCTCTTATATTCGCCATCTCTTATGGCTTCTCTTCCCCATTTTCGTCTCGTCATCTCTTAATATCTCGATTCTCATTTATCTGACATCTCTTATGTTCGCCATCTCTTATGGCGTCCCATTTCTTTCTCACCATTTTCCCATGGCCTCTAGTCTACTTATTCCTCTTAATTCTCCTTTACTCCACATCTCCTCCTCTCTACAGTACGCTATCGTTCAGGTGTACTCAGTTCTCTTCACGTGTGTTCGGTATAGAACGATTATACATAAGTCTCCGCAAGACTCAGTTACCGCCGTCATCTTATACCGTATGCTCTATGCTATGCCACCCCTCACATAGCCTCTTCCTTATTCCCTTATTTACTTATTAGCTCCATCAACATCAATATCAATTTCTCTGTTACGGTATTGTCTCCCCTGCTTTGCAGTAATGATCCAACAGTGGCCAAAACTCAAGAGTATCTAATATGGGCTTCAAAGGTGTCTACCTTCTCACAAGATTACCCTTGGCAGAGATGTAGATAGAAGGGTAATGACACTTCTATCACAAAGATAGTCTTCACAAGATATTCAGATAAGCGAAAACAATGCTGCTTTGGCTGAGCACGTTAATTCTAGAATCTGCCGACCACTTTTGTGAAGAATTAACGTTAGATTCATTTTAGCTCGTTAAGCCCCCACCTCTGATTTACTCAGTGGAATTCTTACTAGTTTGGTATAGCTCTGTTTAGAGTGTGTTTCGTAAATTTACTGAGACAAACATGCAGTACATTTAAAAGGATTAAATCGAAGTTAAATTTGTATAATTACAAATAACAAAATTTAATAATTACTTCAGGTTTTAACAAGTTTACAGAATTGAATAATATTTTATGAAAAGGTTGTCATCACTGTTGTGATGGGATTTAACTGATAAAGAAGGTCACTTTTGGCAGCCTATATTTTGCACTAAGCTGCCAATGGTAGTTCCTCCTCCCTCTGGGTTGATTGTTGATAGACTGTATCGCTGTTTACGCTCGTTTCTGGCCAATGTTAAAGGTGCCGCACGTTCCTAGAACGTCAAGGAGTAACGGCAAAGTTGGTCCTACTTCTTAAAGCGCAGGCAACTGTTCCTTTATTGTTCCTGAGATAGTACCCGTCAGCTGGTACCACCACCAATAACTATGATAAAGAATAGAAACGAAACTCTCTCCTGAGTATTGCGTTTCCCGACACATACTTATGTGTCCCCTTTCTTCTATTCTACCATCCCATGTATCTCAGAATTTACCATCGACGAGAATTAAATTTAATCCCTCGGGATAAAACTTTCTTTGCATTTAAACTGGATAGCTTTTACAGTTACCTTACATTTAAATGAAAAGGTTAATAATACAGATAGAATATGTTTAGATTTACATGTCCACTGTTTGAAAAGTGTTCACAATATAAATTGAATATGTTTACATTTATATTTACCCTGATTGAAAAGTTTGAAACTTCCATTAATTTTAAAGTGAATATATTTTCGTTTACATTTACACTGATTGAAAATGTCGATATTATACTTAGAATGTACATCATTTCTTTCATCTTTCCCTCCCTGCTCCATATGGAACCTGGGACTACTTTATGCTTTTAGTTCTCTTTAAAAAACTAGCTATAAAGCAGTCACCAGCCCCTTGCAATGGTGGTTCATAAAATAATATTCTATATGCTGAGGTTGCCAGCCTCAAATGACTTGGACATTCCTAGAACTTTTCACACATTAAAATTCACATTGTAATATATACATGTATGTTAGTTCACATGTTAGTAATGAAATATACAATGTAAAATCACAGCTTATGCCAACCTTGGCTCACATACGTTTTTGCTCAGATGTCAGAGTAAATTTGCACAGTGAAGGAACACTGAACAAACACCATGTTATATTGCAAGTCTGCCCCTGCATCTGTTTGTTATGGAGCTCAAATGATCAGCCAATCTGATTTGAATATTTTGCATGACTCATCTAGTGCAAAATTTCAAACATTACTTTTCTGAAAATGGGCTGTAAACATCCGATTGCCCTGTGTACGTACTCACAAACATGTCGGTAAACTCATACGACAACGTGTGTCAGATGTAACACTTATTACTTTCTAATAAAGTAATGTTGTGGACAGGAAATGATTATATCATACGTGTCCGTCCCAAATGTGTCGCACAGACGGGTAATCTTGTTATCTGTTGCCTGAGCAAACGAAAACCGACTACGGGCGAGTAATTTTATCACTCGGCCCAGCATGAGCAAACAGAATCATGCGAAACTGTGCAAACCTACATTGGTTTTCACCTGCTCTAATCTCAGCAAATCTGTGCCTCATCAAGCAAAATGTGATTATTATCACGTACAAGGAGTGTCAAATATCTGACCAAATCAAATAACTTCTACTTAGCAGAGAATGAAAGAAAGAAAGTGTGACAAATAGGAAGCGCACAACAACATCAGTATCGCAAATGTAACTGATTACTGCCGTAGTGAAACAGATCCTCGATTTTCTGACACTGATACTAATTGATGTGTCTCTGCTTCTATACATTTCTGTACCGTTTTTCACTGAGATTCTTGATTTTCTTGTTTCTCTTCTTCTGCTATTGCGTCTACTTCTTTCCCTCTTTCGACTCTTGGATCAGTAATCCCGTCGATCCGTATGTCGTCGTGCACTGTTATCTCTCCTATTTCTCTCTCTTTCTCTCTCTCTCTCTCTCTCTTTCTCTCTCTCTCTCTCTCTCTCTACTCTTGAATCGTTAATCCCGTCGACCCGTATCTCGTCTTCTACTGTTTTTTCTATCTGTCGTTATATCTCTACTCTTAGATCGGTATTCTCCTCAATCTGTAGTTCCTCTTCTGTTCTCCTTTTTCAACTCTTTAAATTTTCTATTGATGTATGCACAAAGTGCAGTTATATCTTCCTTATTTTCTGCTGTACCACTATTTCTTGCCTTATTCTTCCTCTTTGGTCTCACCTCTAACTGTTCTATATTTCTCAACTGTGCAAGGCGCCTCTTATAATCGGACGAATCACCTGATGATGTCTAACGTCTCTTCGTCCCTCGTCCATTATCTTCCTCCATTTCATCATGTGTCTCTGAATCTTCTGACGTTTCTTCCAACGCCTGAGGGTCTCCCTTTTTCTTCTGCTGCTCTGATTGTCTCTCCTGCTCCTGTTCTCTTAACCTCTCATCTTTATCTTGTAATCTTTGCCTACGTTTCATCATTGGCATATCTGCCTCACTCCCCGAGTCATCCCTCTTGGTTCTCAACCTCTGGGATATCATAATGCTGCGTATTGTCCTGTGTATCCTGCAATATCTCAATTCTATCTTCTTCTATTCTATTTGATCTTTGCTCTGCCGCAATAGTGTGCATATATGGTGCATCTGTGTCATGTCTCCTGCTGCTATCAGACTTCCGCGACTTTCTATCTCCTCTTGTTCTTGGTATATGTTTTGGGGGGTGGGGTTAACGACTGGATTTTCCCCTGGGTTTTGCATGTATCCCTGCCGTTGTGGCACTCTGATTACTCCTTCCATTGTCGTCATTGGAGGTATTTTCCTCTGTCGCGTCCTCTTCGCTCTGGCTCGGTGCTACTATCCAGTTGTCTCCTTTCCTGTTGACATTCCACTCACTTTCTTTTGGTGTTGTTTCAGTCCTATGTGTCACTGTCCGTTCGTTCATGTATATTGTTATGTTTCCTCTGCGCTTGCGCATTGCGTGGTGTATTACCAGGCATCCGTGTACATCCTTCCTTCACTCCTTTTGCATCTTTTCCGCTGAATTCCACTTGTTTCAGTCGCTCTTGCGGTAGTATCTTTACGCTTATTCTTTTTCCTATTGTTGTCTTTATGATATGCTGTTATCTCCATCTTGCGTGTTAGTACTTATGTCCATGTTGTATATTACCCAATTGCCTTTCCTTTCCTAATCTCCCACAACGTTCTTTGTCCGCAACTGTAAACCTTTTAGGCTTACTCAGTCTGCTAACCTTCTCCATGTCTCTTAAAATGTCTGTGTATTTGGTAGTTATTTTTTTGTTCCTTCCCCGAATATGAATCCGATTGTTTTCACACTTTCTGTTTAGTATCGACGTTCTCTTTCTTATCATGTGCTTGTGCTCTGTTGTTCGATGTATTTATTTTTCCACATCTCCTTTCTTTCTCATTTTTCCAACTCTAGCAATCTCGTTGTCTTTGTTGTTGTTTTAACGCAGGCTTCCATGATTTTGCTGACGTGCTGTGTTACTTCATCTGTACTCGTAAATCTTCATCTGCACGTAATTATTCATCGTACTCATTTCTTCATATGTACTGTTTATTTCATATTGCTTTCCTTTCGTAAATGATTTATCCCACTCAAAATTCCTCACATCTGTATGTTTCGTTCTATTTAGGCTGTACTCCCATATTGCATCTGTACTCCAATCTGTGTCGTAAATCTTCATCACGTAAATCTTGGTATGCACTCGTAAATCTTATTTTTCGTAAATATTCATCTGTATCGTAAATCTTCATATGTACTCATATCTTCATTGTTTAAATCTTGTTATGCATAGCAATATCCTTCATCTCTTTACTCGTAAATATTCATCTGTACTCGTAAATCTTCATCTGTACTCGTAAATCTTCATATTTTCCAATCTTCTTTCTTTACTCGTAAATTTCACTCTAGCAATTCCGTTGTCTCGTGTGGTGTCTTCATTGTAACAGGCTTCCATGATTTTGCTGACGTGCTGTGTTACTTCATCTGTACTCGTAAATCTTCATCTGTACTCGTAAATCTTCATCTGTACTCGTAAATCTTCATCTGTACTCGTAAATCTTCATCTGTACTCGTAAATCTTCATCTGTACTCGTAAATCTTCATCTGTACTCGTAAATCTTCATCTGTACTCGTAAATATTCATCTGTACTCGTAAATCTTCATATGTACTCGTAAATCTTCATCTGTACTCGTAAATCTTCATATGCACTCGTAAATCTTCATCTGTACTCGTAAATATTCATCTGTACTCGTAAATATTCATCTGTACTCGTAAATCTGCCGTGTTTTCTTCACCTGCTGTGATTTCTGTAGTGTTTTCTTCATCTGTTGTGTTTTCTTCATCTGCTGTGATTCTTCACATACCTGGTGTAGGGCTGGTCACTAGGATCCAGATGAGTATAATCGTTGACTTGCTGTATTTGTTACCACTGCCTAGTGTAGGGCTAGTCACGCGCACCACTTAGGTATATGTGCTGTGTAATGCGACAACAGCACAACGGTTGATAAATGATTACTTGGCAGCAGGCTTTATTAAAATGTAGGACTTTACGATGGCAGCAGTGGACATTTTAACGGTGAAACTTTGATGCAGCATAAATGAAGTGAAGAAATGTTAGAAGATGTCCACAACCTTCCCTTGAGGTTGGCTGATTTGTACAGCAACAAACTTCAATGTAATGATTCATAAACGTTCTTGCTCTCACGTTCACGCGTGCTGTTTTAATAGTTCTAGTTGTTAAGGTGGTCACGACTTGAACAAACAATCATTCTGTCAATTGTTTCTGCCGTCTAGATGTTTCCTTTATGTGAAATCATTTTGAGTCTCTAAAATGTTGATACAATTCTTCTGACTGTCTCTTATTTCTTCTGTGCTCTGCATAGTGTATCTTGGCAAGACTGGCTTAAACGCCAGGTATAATAATTTTAGCCAAAGTCTATTATTTCCTATTCGTTAGGCTGACAACTGGTCTACTATTTCCTAGTTCTCCTGCCTAGCTACTGTCTATTATTCTTCTCTTGTATTAAATAGTCTATCAATTATTGGCGAGACTCAACATACCTGATTGACTTGAAAGTATACTCATTTTCTATACTGGCAACACTGACAGTCTTGTCCACAGAATAATATAATGAACTGTCATCTATAATTGTGGCGTACAAACGATTAAGGGGCTAGACAATATTTTTACACTTTTCTGTCATCACAGAAGCTTCCCAATGACTTGGGCTTAATGTCCGATGATACCCCAAATGTGCGCTTGCCACTTCAAAACTTTAACACACGCAACTTGCTTCCTAACGCTAGCGCATTTAAAATCTGACTGACTATATTTTATAAAACAATTTCCAACGATAATTATTTCCCGAACATTCTAGAACAAACCAGCTCACCTAAACCCGTGAATTTGCAGTCGCTTAGTCGAACTCACTCACAAACCAAACTCCAAACTAGAAAAACTCCAAACTAAAAACACTACTTTTTCTCAAGGGGCGTAAAACACTACTATTGGTAATAAATCATGTAAGTCAGTCATGGATTTTTGCCCATTGATTTAAAATAGAAGTCCGTTAAATTTACATTATGCAAATTTTTGAGACCGGATTTCTGACCCACAAGCTTCCTTTTACAGAATAATAGATTGAATGATTCTGCAAGTGAAGAAAAGACATTGTGGTTGGACATTACACATCTTTAAGAAACCTGTTGAAAGCATTACATGGCAGTTCTTGCGCTGGAATCCTCAAGATAAGAGAAACAGATGCAGCCTAAGAGATTTGGAAAGAAGTATAAGAGACAATGAGGATATGGAAAGTCTTTGAATGGACTGGATATGACAGAAAGATTCTTGCTAGCTGACAAAGATGACCCTTGCAAAAATGTTATCGGTGACCACAGCTCCAAGTACCGAATTAAAAAGACATCTTTCACTAGAAGGTACCAAGAGCTTTCAAGGAAGCACTACATACCAGAGTCTAGACTGCCTACTCAAGCTGTACCTGACCTACCACCTCATGTAGAACTAAAAAGACCAATAATACGTACAAACCTTCTGCAACCCGCAAATAAAAGCCTCATACCTACATTGCTGAAAACACTTGCCATGGAAACCATCTGTCAGTATGATGAAGACATCATCCATGCCTACACAGACGGATCAGCTTTCAAAGCAGTCATAAATGCTGGATACGGGGCCATAATCATCCCACCCAGTACAGAAGAACCCATCAAAATTGCAGGTCCCTGTGGTACCTGGTGCACAAACTACGAAGCCTAAGTAGTCGCCATCCAGAAAACCCTAACTAGAATTTTTGAACTCTTTGAGTCAGACGAAATGGAACCAAATGATGTTGTAGTATTCTCAGACTTGCAGGCTGCCCTCTTGGCAATAGGAAACTGGAAAACCAACTCGATCAGTACTATCCAGAAGGTTCAAGAAACATGCCACAAAATTATGAACTTGTACGGAACAGAAATATACATGCAATGGATACCTGGCCACATAAACATCATATTGAATGAAGTTGCTGATAGACTGGCAAAGAAGGGAGCAAAAATGCCACAGATTGATAACCATTGCGTATGCTAACAGTTAAACAAATGGTCAAAAACAACTGTAAAGAAGTTTGGCTGAACACGTGCGCACAGTCTAAAACAGGAAGAAGACTCTTCATTCACCAAACAGCCCCAAATAAGAAAGATGCTATGAACGATATCGAACGACGATGCCAAACCAAAATCTTCAGATTGAGAACAGGTCACTCTACACTAAATGGCCACAGAAATAGACTATGTTCACAAAATATAGCAAAATGTAGACACTGCCCTAACCCGTTGCAGACCGTAGAACACCACCTACTACAGTGCCCTGCACTTCAGGACTGAGAGAACAACTGCTACCACACAACCCATCCATAGACAATGTCACAATACACTGTATGGCAGCTCAGAACAGCTTATACGAACTGCGCAGTACCATATAATGGCATCAAGGTCACCAAGAGCTGACGCTCAGTGACAGTGGATCAAAGAAGAAGAAGAAGATGACAGGACAACTTGGATAGAACAGCTTGGACAGGGTAGTTTGGACAGGACAACTAGCACAGTAAAGGATGACTTGGAGAGGGCAGCTTGGATATGACAGCTTGGACAAGACAGGGCAGTTTGGACAGGAAGGACAGATTGAGAATGAAGGGCAGCTTCAACAGGACAGCTTGAACTGCTTGGACAAGACAGGATTGTTTGATAGGACAGCTTGGATAAATGTCAGTAGTATACCATGTACAACTTAGGTATTATTCAGGCGGCGGCGTGTGACTTTTATATAGCAAAATACTCGATCGATTTCAGGCGGTGGCGTTTCAGGCGGCGGTGTATGACTTTTTATATAGCGATATATTTTAGCGGCGGGGCTTCCTCTGACGATCAGACGTATGACTTTTTATATAGTAATATACGATAATGGTGTTTGTTTATACAATATATATAAAAAATATAAAAAATCGATAATGACGGAAAATTTAAAAAATCGATAATGTTGGGTTACTAAGAGGGTTTTTGAAGTGCCTTTTTTGGGCTGGCGTGGGTGATGATGTAGCTGGCGGGGTGGGTTAGGGTGGATTTTTGTGTGATGCACATATATATACATTCATATATACGGAGATGTGGTGACGTTGTCAGGATGCATCTGTGGTGACGGAGGCTTAGGTTACTAAGGGGTTTTTTAAGGGAACGGGTATTGCTTTTTGGCTGGCGGTGATGCCTCATGGGTGTGTGCTGGGGTGTAGCTGGTGGATGTATGTATGACGCAGGAGTGACGTGTTAGATAGAAGTATATAGTTAATGATCTCTTTTAAAAGAATACTTGAGTAAAGAGGAAAATATAAAAATCGATAATGTTGGATTAGGTTACTAAGAGGTTTTTTGAAGTGCCTTTTTTGTGTTGGCGTGTGTGCTGATGTATGTTGTAGGGGTAGCTGGCGGGGTGGGTTAGGGTGGATTTTTGTGTGAAGTATTGTGTTGATAGTGTATCGATGTGTTTGTTTATACATGTATACAATATATGTATAAAAAATATAAAAAATCGATAATGTTGGGTTACTAAGAGGGTTTTTGAAGTGTCTTTTTTGGGCTGGCGTGGGTGACGATGTAGCTGGTGGGTTAGGGTGGATTTTTGTGTGATGTTGGGTGTGTTTGTTTAGACATATAGACATACATATATACATTCATATATACAGAGATGTGGTGACGTTGTCAGGATGCATCTGTGGTGATGGCGGCTTAGGTTACTAAGGTTTTTTTTTAAGGGAACGGGTATTGTTTTTTGACTGGCGGTGATGACTCATGGGTGTGTGCTGGGGTGTAGCTGGTGGTTGTATGTATGATGCAGGAGTGAACTGTTAGATAGAAGTATATAGTTAATGATCTCTTTTAAAAGAATACTTTAGTTAAAGAGGAAAATATAAAAATCGATAACGGGGACTTAGGTTACTAATGGATTTTTTAAGGAAGCGGGTATTGTTTTTGTGCGAGGGGGAGGATGACGATGTATAGTGGGGTGTGTTGGGGTATGGGTTATTGTGTGCGTGTATTTTAATTGTTGTATATATATATATATATATATATATATATATATGGGAGTGAAGTGTTAGAGACCTAGGTCTACCATCGAAAGTGCGACACGGTATTGTTGTGTATTATTTATTTTACATATAGACATATTTTACAACAGTTATACGAACAGTTAGACGATAGACTTAGATAATAAGAAGACGATATATTTAGACTTTTAGACAATAGGAAGACGATAGTTAGACGATATATACATATAATAGGGAGATATATTTAGACAATAGGAAGACGATAGTTAGACGATATATACATATAATAGGGAGATATATTTAGACAATAGGAAGACGACATATACAGAGACATACAAACAGTTATACAAACAGTTATACAAACAGTTATACAAACAGTTATACGAACTGTTAGACGAACATTTAGACAAACAATTAGACGATATAGGTAACAAAAAAGCGTTTTAGTTAATATAGTTTTTATATTCAATAGTGTTTTTGAATTAGCAAACAGGAGTATATATAGTATTTTTTACAAAATGGACATTGATATTTTATCAAATGAATATACAATTATATGGTGTAATTTTTTAACGTAATACATTTTCACATAGTGATATGTACAATTGAAAAAAAAATAATTATATTTTTTAACATTATCTAACATTTTCACATATGAATGTACAATAATACATATTTATATATGTAGATGTATGTTCAAAATATACAATATCACATGGGTACAGGCCAGACCTTGAGGGGTGTCGTCACATTGTCGTCACATTGTCGTCACGTCGTAAGAAATATATTTTATGTGTAGAGACAGTTTAAATGTTGTGATGTGGTGACGTTGTCGGGATACCTGTCGTTTTATGGTATGGTTGCGGTTGGATGTGGTGGAGGAATTGTGTGCTCTGAACCCGATATTTTTCCCACCCTGTGCCTGTTGTGTGTTGAGGACGTCTAGGAATGTGTGTTTGTCTACTTTGTTGTGGTGTTTGTTCAAGCGATTGAGTGGTTTTGAATATGATATAGATAGAAGGATGTGGACGGGATTGCTTCAACATAATATTTTGTATTGGGTCTGTTTAATTGTGCGTTTGTGATAATATCGCTGTCGTGTAAGTTTGAGACAAAAGATTTGAAATCTGTAAGATTTTTGACTAAGTGGGGTTGGTCTAACACACAACTATTATTATTTGAGGCATGAAATAAGCGTAATTCGTTTGTTTCTCTGTGTCTCAAAACTACGTGGTGACTGAAGTTAATCTTGAATCTTTTTGTCTGTTGTGTAAAGACAGGATGCAAAAGACTTTCCCATTCAATTCTTTGGTTATTATGGAAAAAAGTGAAAGTCGATAAATATTTGTGGATGTTAGCGTGTGTTTTAATGGCGTCCCAGTTATCAGTGTAGATTTGTTTTATATCATCCTGTAGGTCTTGTAAGCTGTCTTCTTCAGCCGTCAAGCGGGGTTTTTTTTATATGGGGTTGGGTATTGGTCATTGGGCGTTTCTTGGTCTGACCTTTTTTTGGTGGGTGAGATGGGGTGGAACTTATTGAATAGGGGGCTCTTGGTAGTGTGGAAGTTGTTGTGGTGGAAGAGGCCGCCATAGCGGCTGAGTCTGACTGGGGATTCGGTGCTGTTGATGGGGCATCTGGTAGTATTGTCTGTGGGTTCGCCGAGTCTGGTGTTACTGTGACACCTGTTGTTGTTGGTGTTGGGGTGGTGTCTGCTGTCGGGTTCTGCGTTGAGGTAGAAAGCTGGGTAGGGATAGCGGTGTGTTGGTGTTTTCTGTGGATGCGTAGATTGTCACGACGAGTAAATTGTTTCCCACAAATGTCACAGCTAAAACCGGGCATTGAGTGCCTGGTCTTGCTGTGTCGTAATAGGTCGGCGCGCCTCGTGAAGGTCTCCCCACATCTGCTACATAGCAGCTTGGTTTGTGCCATTGACGTGTCTGTTTGTGCTGAGCTGGACCCATGTTTATTCTCTATGTGACGTTTCAGCGTATCGGGTCTTGTAAATACTATGCCACAGTCAGGACACTCGTGATTGGGGCGGTCGTGTGCTGTGGTCATATGGCGAGTAAGATCATGACCTCGCTTGAAAACAGACTGGCAGCGTAAACAAGCATAGCCCCGCTGTTGAGTTGACTCCATCTGGGAAAAGATGAACAAAAAAGACGTTACTTACACATAAAATTTAATACATGTAATGAGAGAGAGAGAGAGAGAGAGAGAGAGAGAGAGAGAGAGAAAGAGAAAGAGAGAGAGAAAGAGACAAAGAGAGATCGCATAAACAGGTAAATAAAACACAGTCTTATTTTTTTTTATTCTGTTATCAAAGGAAAGAGGTGTTAACATATCAGAATGGTCCCCGCGCAGGCTGTGACAAAGATATTGATTTAAAACCCAGCCCGTTCGCGAGACAGCACCGAGTTGACCTGTCCTTTTTTTTTAAAATAACGAAAATATAAGTATTTATTAAAGTGTATGTTAGTTTCAATCATGGTTATGGCAAGGTGACTTAATGTAATATGTTGATTGTATTATCTCTATCTTTTTCCGTGTGTAGTTCAGTATTGTTTTAAAAGCCAAAAAACGCTATTTTCTAAACTATTATGTTGTCTAATTTTCACTGGCTGGTTAGGTAGTTTGTAGTGACTCGGGTCCTTAGTTATTTTTAACGTTATATGTTTGTAGTTACTATGAGAAGTTCTTTATAGAAGCAGCTTGTGAGTACAGAAATACGAATCGAGCGCATGTGTTGTGGAATCAAATCAATTTATCGATCTACCCAAACATCTTTGCGCTACATCCAAGCAAGTATTTGAAATAGACTATTACTCTATACAAGTTTAGAGTGTTGTTATCAGAAAGTATTATAAGTTTTAAGTATCACGGATAATTTTTCAAAACCCAAATATAATTTGCTTTCGCACGAGTTTAACAATAGACGAGAAACGTAGATAAGGTTTAAACTAAGGAATTTTTCTCGTTATACCCACCACATAAAAAAAATAAGTCGGATAATTCTTAACTTAGCTAAACCATACACACATGTAAGAATTTAACAAACAACTATTATTAAAATACCTATTAGCCTAGACATATTAACTTTGAAACAGCCTTTACCAACACTGGCTAGCGAAAAAGCGAATACACAGACATGTCTTTTAAATAGAAAACAGATATTTAATACAACACACGGATAAGGAATAATAAGTTAGTCTCGGAGTTAACATCTTAACAAAAACACACAGATAAAAACAACAGAGATATTTATTTATATTTAACACCTTAATACAAAAACACGAAGACCGAAAACATAAACGAAAACAAACGAATACAACCAAAACAGATATTTTTAAAGATATTTATTGTATATAGCCTACTGAAAACAGCTATATAAAAATATTTATTTTTTATGTGTAAAATATATATTTTAACTCCCTATTATTATTTTTATATTATTATAGGAAAAAAAACAGACGAATACAAACATATACATATACCGAGTTTACATTTAGAACTTTGTATAGGGTTTTCTTCCAGTCTCTGAGTGTTAAGAAAATACGCCTAGGAAAACACAAACACATACCCAGATATTTTTCCACAGAATACCCTTAAAAAGACACAGACATATATCTCTTAAAGGTCAGAGATATTTAACACAAAATACGAATAAAAACAGAATAACATACGTTTGGTGGTGAGCTGTTGCTTTTTCAGAAGTTTGATATTAGAAGGCTTTACGACTAAGCACAGAGACGTTCGCCGGTCCAGGTCTGGTTAAAGAATGAGACATGTCTAAAACAATTCATGATTAAGACAGTGACTTTCCAATAAAAGTAGTCCGAGTGTATGAATTTCGTGATGGAACCCGATTGGTTGTTGTGTAGAGATACTGTTTCAGAAAATAGTTCGCGCGCAAGCGCTTCGTCATGGTTTGGTCGATAAAAAACGTTATCATAACATATGAACAGGAAAATCGACCTCGCCCTGGTTTGAAACCAGATCAATGACCCCACAAAACATCACGCGTAAATTTCTGTTCACATCACTCATACACAGTTATTATATTGTATGTTTCAAACAACAAATATGCTAAAAACATGAGAATCACTGTTTCAAGAACGTAAGATTCGTGCTAAAAACGTGAGAACCAACCAACATGTATTGAGAATCAAGAATTTGAGAACCTTTGGTGTAAAACATTGTGACAATAAAAAACAATGTGAGAAGTACTGTTCAAGAATTTGAGAACCTTTGGTGTAAAACATTGTGACAATAAAAAACAATGTGAGAAGTACTGTTCAAGAACTTGAGAACCACTGTGTTTAAAAAACATTTACAACAAATATAAGTGTCTGTTTGGTACATTCTTTTTGAGTTGAACGACACACACCTCGAAAGATAGAAAGAGAGAGAGAGAGAGAGAAAGAGAGATAGAGAGAGAGAGAGAACGAACGAACGAGCTTTATTTTCAAAGGGTTGAGAATTGGTCACGCAGACCCGTCTAACATTCTGCCCTTCCTTTCGCTCACCTTTCATGCAGTATCCTTTCAATAGCACATGTATTTTTAGCAATATTTAAGCATACAACATTATCGAGGTAAAATAATAACATACATTTGTAACATGTAGACATAATCAAATTTAAGGGGGGAAAAAATTATTAATTAAAATACAGTATCAAAAATTAATACCTTAAAAGAGAAAGCGAGAAAAGAGAGAGAGAGAGGAGAGGGAGAGAGAGAGATAGAAAGAAAGGGAAAGAAAGAGAGAAAGATAGGAAGAGAGAAGAGAGAGAGCGAGAGAATAAAACACAGTCTTATTTTTAGGCTGTTATGAAAGGAAAGAGGTGTTAACAGACCTGCCCGCGCAGGCTGTGACAGAAAAGATATTGATTTACAACCACGCGCGTTCGAAACAGGTGACAATTTTCCCTTTCAGTTAAAATAACGGAGATTTAAGTACTAACGTGTTTGGTAGTTTGCACCAAACCGTTTTGTATAGCTAATGGTATGTTCTAAATATTCTTTTTAATGTGATAAAAGTGTTTATTAATTTTTTGCGTTATCAGATTCTGTCTTTTTTATATTTGTTATGTTAACACAAATAAGGCTCACAAAAATACTTGTTTAACAGTAGGTGAGAAAATAAGGAAATCTTTTTTCCTAGCACATAACCGGTTAGTCTTATCAACCACTCTTTAAAAATGTTATGTCAAGATAAAAAATAAAACAATTTAGTATCTGAGTTAACATAAAACACACAGTTATTAAGCTGAGTTAACAGCTTAACGGATAGACTATTTTGAAACAGATTTTTTAGCAACACGGGTTAGCGAAAAATTCGAATGCACAGACATACCTTTTAAATAAAAAAACAGATATTTAATACGACACACGCATAAACGAGCAACTAAAACTTTTATATTTTTAAAGATATACAACCTAACACAGAGTACCGAATACACATACACACACACACACACACACACACACACACATACACACACACACACACACATTTAGACCTTTGTGTAGGTTATGTCTTCACAGTGTCTGTTAAGAAAAAATATGCCTAGCGAACAACAACGGTCAGATATTTAAACAGAGAAATAACAGCTATATATTTAACATTCTAACGTGTTTCTCACTTTTTTGTTAAGTTTTTATTTCAAAAATACTTTGTTTGATACTCTATTTTATTTTATTTTTGTAAAACTTTTGTTTAAAATGGTTGGTCGCAAAGAAAAAAGTTATCTCTAACGGCTTTCTTTCCTCGTCAATAAACCATCTGCCCACATTACAAATAAACGATAATTGGATTTATGCTGGAACATAACGAAACAGACATCGAATTAGAAACATCTGTCACTAGGTAAATAACGGCTCTCGATTTTTTCGAAGGGCTCAAGTAGTAGTAGGGTATGCGCGACTTAGGTAGTATTCTACCCCTCCATCTTGCCCCGCCTCTTCCTATTATCTCCCCCTTGTTAGCTCAAATCCGCCATCTTGACCCAAATAACCTCCCCTTGTTAACTCAAATCCGCCATCTTGTTATCTCCCCCTTGTTAGCTCAAATCCGCCATCTTGTTATCTCCCCCTTGTTAGCTCAAGTCCGCCATCTTGACCCAAATAACCTCCCCTTGTTAGCTCAAATCCGCCATCTTGACCCAAATAACCTCCCCTTGTTAGCTCAAATCCGCCATCTTGACCCAAATAACCTCCCCTTGTTAGCTCAAGTCCGCCATCTTGACCCAAATAACCTCCCCTTGTTAGCTCAAATCCGCCATCTTGCGCCGCGCGCCTGCAGATTGCGCTTATATAAAAGTCACGCGCCTGCAGAATTTTTGCTATATAAAAGTCACGCGCCTGCAGCGCGCCTGCAGCGCGCCTGCAGAATAATACCTAAGTTGTACATACCCTACTACTACTTGAGCCCTTCGAAAAAATCGAGAGCCGTTATTTACCTAGTGACAGATGTTTCTAATTCGATGTCTGTTTCGTTATGTTCCAGCATAAATCCAATTATCGTTTATTTGTAATGTGGGCAGATGGTTTATTGACGAGGAAAGAAAGCCGTTAGAGATAACTTTTTTCTTTGCGACCAACCATTTTAAACAAAAGTTTTACAAAAAATAAAATAAAATAGAGTATCAAACAAAGTATTTTTGAAATAAAAACTTAACAAAAAAGTGAGAGAAACACGTTAGAATGTTAAATATATAGCTGTTATTTCTCTGTTTAAATATCTGACCGTTGTTGTTCGCTAGGCATATTTTTTCTTAACAGACACTGTGAAGACATAACCTACACAAAGGTCTAAATGTGTGTGTGTGTGTGTGTGTATGTGTGTGTGTGTGTGTGTGTGTGTGTGTGTGTGTATGTGTATTCGGTACTCTGTGTTAGGTTGTATATCTTTAAAAATATAAAAGTTTTAGTTGCTCGTTTATGCGTGTGTCGTATTAAATATCTGTTTTTTATTTAAAAGGTATGTCTGTGCATTCGAATTTTTCGCTAACCCGTGTTGCTAAAAAATCTGTTTCAAAATAGTCTATCCGTTAAGCTGTTAACTCAGCTTAATAACTGTGTGTTTTATGTTAACTCAGATACTAAATTGTTTTATTTTTTATCTTGACATAACATTTTTAAAGAGTGGTTGATAAGACTAACCGGTTATGTGCTAGGAAAAAAGATTTTCCTTATTTTCTCACCTACTGTTAAACAAGTATTTTTGTGAGCCTTATTTGTGTTAACATAACAAATATAAAAAAGACAGAATCTGATAACGCAAAAAATTAATAAACACTTTTATCACATTAAAAAGAATATTTAGAACATACCATTAGCTATACAAAACGGTTTGGTGCAAACTACCAAACACGTTAGTACTTAAATCTCCGTTATTTTAACTGAAAGGGAAAATTGTCACCTGTTTCGAACGCGCGTGGTTGTAAATCAATATCTTTTCTGTCACAGCCTGCGCGGGCAGGTCTGTTAACACCTCTTTCCTTTCATAACAGCCTAAAAATAAGACTGTGTTTTATTCTCTCGCTCTCTCTCTTCTCTCTTCCTATCTTTCTCTCTTTCTTTCCCTTTCTTTCTATCTCTCTCTCCCTCTCCTCTCTCTCTCTCTTTTCTCGCTTTCTCTTTTAAGGTATTAATTTTTGATACTGTATTTTAATTAATAATTTTTTCCCCCCTTAAATTTGATTATGTCTACATGTTACAAATGTATGTTATTATTTTACCTCGATAATGTTGTATGCTTAAATATTGCTAAAAATACATGTGCTATTGAAAGGATACTGCATGAAAGGTGAGCGAAAGGAAGGGCAGAATGTTAGACGGGTCTGCGTGACCAATTCTCAACCCTTTGAAAATAAAGCTCGTTCGTTCGTTCTCTCTCTCTCTCTATCTCTCTTTCTCTCTCTCTCTCTCTCTCTTTCTATCTTTCGAGGTGTGTGTCGTTCAACTCAAAAAGAATGTACCAAACAGACACTTATATTTGTTGTAAATGTTTTTTAAACACAGTGGTTCTCAAGTTCTTGAACAGTACTTCTCACATTGTTTTTTATTGTCACAATGTTTTACACCAAAGGTTCTCAAATTCTTGAACAGTACTTCTCACATTGTTTTTTATTGTCACGTTACTCCAAAGGTTCTCAAATTCTTGATTCTCAATACATGTTGGTTGGTTCTCACGTTTTTAGCACGAATCTTACGTTCTTGAAACAGTGATTCTCATGTTTTTAGCATATTTGTTGTTTGAAACATACAATATAATAACTGTGTATGAGTGATGTGAACAGAAATTTACGCGTGATGTTTTGTGGGGTCATTGATCTGGTTTCAAACCAGGGCGAGGTCGATTTTCCTGTTCATATGTTATGATAACGTTTTTATCGACCAAACCATGACGAAGCGCTTGCGCGCGAACTATTTTCTGAAACAGTATCTCTACACAACAACCAATCGGGTTCCATCACGAAATTCATACACTCGGACTACTTTTATTGGAAAGTCACTGTCTTAATCATGAATTGTTTTAGACATGTCTCATTCTTTAACCAGACCTGGACCGGCGAACGTCTCTGTGCTTAGTCGTAAAGCCTTCTAATATCAAACTTCTGAAAAAGCAACAGCTCACCACCAAACGTATGTTATTCTGTTTTTATTCGTATTTTGTGTTAAATATCTCTGACCTTTAAGAGATATATGTCTGTGTCTTTTTAAGGGTATTCTGTGGAAAAATATCTGGGTATGTGTTTGTGTTTTCCTAGGCGTATTTTCTTAACACTCAGAGACTGGAAGAAAACCCTATACAAAGTTCTAAATGTAAACTCGGTATATGTATATGTTTGTATTCGTCTGTTTTTTTCCTATAATAATATATAAAAATAATAATAGGGAGTTAAAATATATATATTTTACACATAAAAAATAAATATTTTTATATAGCTGTTTTCAGTAGGCTATATACAATAAATATCTTTAAAAATATCTGTTTTGGTTGTATTCGTTTGTTTTCGTTTATGTTTTCGGTCTTCGTGTTTTTTGTATTAAGGTGTTAAATATAAATAAATATCTCTGTTGTTTTTATCTGTGTGTTTTGTTAAGATGTTAACTCCGAGACTAACTTATTATTCCTTATCCGTGTGTTGTATTAAATATCTGTTTTCTATTTAAAAGACATGTCTGTGTATTCGCTTTTTCGCTAGCCAGTGTTGGTAAAGGCTGTTTCAAAGTTAATATGTCTAGGCTAATAGGTATTTTAATAATAGTTGTTTGTTAAATTCTTACATGTGTGTATGGTTTAGCTAAGTTAAGAATTATCCGACTTATTTTTTTTTATGTGGTGGGTATAACGAGAAAAATTCCTTAGTTTAAACCTTATCTACGTTTCTCGTCTATTGTTAAACTCGTGCGAAAGCAAATTATATTTGGGTTTTGAAAAATTATCCGTGATACTTAAAACTTATAATACTTTCTGATAACAACACTCTAAACTTGTATAGAGTAATAGTCTATTTCAAATACTTGCTTGGATGTAGCGCAAAGATGTTTGGGTAGATCGATAAATTGATTTGATTCCACAACACATGCGCTCGATTCGTATTTCTGTACTCACAAGCTGCTTCTATAAAGAACTTCTCATAGTAACTACAAACATATAACGTTAAAAATAACTAAGGACCCGAGTCACTACAAACTACCTAACCAGCCAGTGAAAATTAGACAACATAATAGTTTAGAAAATAGCGTTTTTTGGCTTTTAAAACAATACTGAACTACACACGGAAAAAGATAGAGATAATACAATCAACATATTACATTAAGTCACCTTGCCATAACCATGATTGAAACTAACATACACTTTAATAAATACTTATATTTTCGTTATTTTAAAAAAAAAGGACAGGTCAACTCGGTGCTGTCTCGCGAACGGGCTGGGTTTTAAATCAATATCTTTGTCACAGCCTGCGCGGGGACCATTCTGATATGTTAACACCTCTTTCCTTTGATAACAGAATAAAAAAAAAAATAAGACTGTGTTTTATTTACCTGTTTATGCGATCTCTCTTTGTCTCTTTCTCTCTCTCTTTCTTTCTCTCTCTCTCTCTCTCTCTCTCTCTCTCTCTCTCTCTCATTACATGTATTTAATTTTATGTGTAAGTAACGTCTTTTTGTTCATCTTTTCCCAGATGGAGTCAACTCAACAGCGGGGCTATGCTTGTTTACGCTGCCAGTCTGTTTTCAAGCGAGGTCATGATCTTACTCGCCATATGACCACAGCACACGACCACCCCAATCACGAGTGTCCTGACTGTGGCATAGTATTTACAAGACCCGATACGCTGAAACGTCACATAGAGAATAAACATGGGTCCAGCTCAGCACAAACAGACACGTCAATGGCACAAACCAAGCTGCTATGTAGCAGATGTGGGGAGACCTTCACGAGGCGCGCCGACCTATTACGACACAGCAAGACCAGGCACTCAATGCCCGGTTTTAGCTGTGACATTTGTGGGAAACAATTTACTCGTCGTGACAATCTACGCATCCACAGAAAACACCAACACACCGCTATCCCTACCCAGCTTTCTACCTCAACGCAGAACCCGATAGCAGACACCACCCCAACACCAACAACAACAGGTGTCACAGTAACACCAGACTCGGCGAACCCACAGACAATACTACCAGATGCCCCATCAACAGCACCGAATCCCCAGTCAGACTCAGCCGCTATGGCGGCCTCTTCCACCACAACAACTTCCACACTACCAAGAGCCCCCTATTCAATAAGTTCCACCCCATCTCACCCACCAAAAAAAGGTCAGACCAAGAAACGCCCAATGACCAATACCCAACCCCATATAAAAAAACCCCGCTTGACGGCTGAAGAAGACAGCTTACAAGACCTACAGGATGATATAAAACAAATCTACACTGATAACTGGGACGCCATTAAAACACACGCTAACATCCACAAATATTTATCGACTTTCACTTTTTTCCATAATAACCAAAGAATTGAATGGGAAAGTCTTTTGCATCCTGTCTTTACACAACAGACAAAAAGATTCAAGATTAACTTCAGTCACCACGTAGTTTTGAGACACAGAGAAACAAACGAATTACGCTTATTTCATGCCTCAAATAATAATAGTTGTGTGTTAGACCAACCCCACTTAGTCAAAAATCTTACAGATTTCAAATCTTTTGTCTCAAACTTACACGACAGCGATATTATCACAAACGCACAATTAAACAGACCCAATACAAAATATTATGTTGAAGCAATCCCGTCCACATCCTTCTATCTATATCATATTCAAAACCACTCAATCGCTTGAACAAACACCACAACAAAGTAGACAAACACACATTCCTAGACGTCCTCAACACACAACAGGCACAGGGTGGGAAAAATATCGGGTTCCGGGTACACAATTCCTCCATCTACACATACGAACAACACCGCAACGCTCTGTCTTACTTTTACATAAAACGACAGGTACATCCCGACAACGTCACTACATCACCCCTCAACATTTAAACTATCTCTACACATAAAATATTTCTTACGACGTGACGACAATGTGACGACACCCCTCAAGGTCTGGCCTGTAACCCTGTGATATTGTATATTTTGAACATACATCTACCTATATAAATATGTATTATTGTATATTCATATGTGAAAATGTTTGATTATGTTAAAATATAATTATTTTTCAATTGTACATATCACTATGTGAAAATGTATTACGTTAAAAAATTACACCATATAATTGTATATTCATTTGATAAAATATCAATGTCCATTTTGTAAAAAATACTATATATACTCCTGTTTGCTAATTCAAAAACACTATTGAATATAAAAACTATATTAACTAAAACGCTTTTTTGTTACCTATATATCGTCTAATTGTTTGTCTAAATGTTCGTCTATATGTTGTAAAATATATATAACTGTTTGTATAACTGTTTGTATGTCTCTGTATATGTCGTCTTCCTATTGTCTAAATATATCTCCCTATTATATGTATATATCGTCTAACTATCGTCTTCCTATTGTCTAAATATATCTCCCTATTATATGTATATATCGTCTAACTATCGTCTTCCTATTGTCTAAAAGTCTAAATATATCGTCTTCTTATTATCTAAGTCTATCGTCTAACTGTTCGTATAACTGTTGTAAAATATGTCTATATGTAAAATAAATAATACACAACAATACCGTGTCGCACTTTCGATGGTAGACCTAGGTCTCTAACACTTCACTCCCATATATATATATATATATATATATTGTATATACAACAATTAAAATACACGCACACAATAACCCATACCCCAACACACCCCACTATACATCGTCATCCTCCCCCTCGCACAAAAACAATACCCGCTTCCTTAAAAAATCCATTAGTAACCTAAGTCCCCGTTATCGATTTTTTTATATTTTCCTCTTTAACTAAAGTATTCTTTTAAAAGAGATCATTAACTATATACTTCTATCTAACAGTTCACTCCTGCATCATACATACAACCACCAGCTACACCCCAGCACACACCCATGAGTCATCACCGCCAGTCAAAAAACAATACCCGTTCCCTTAAAAAAAAAACCTTAGTAACCTAAGCCGTCATCACCACAGATGCATCCTGACAACGTCACCACATCTCTGTATATATGAATGTATATATGTATGTCTATATGTCTAAACAAACACACCCAACATCACACAAAAATCCACCCTAACCCACCAGCTACATCGTCACCCACGCCAGCCCAAAAAAGACACTTCAAAAACCCTCTTAGTAACCCAACATTATCGATTTTTTATATTTTTTATACATATATTGTATACATGTATAAACAAACACATCGATACACTATCAACACAATACTTCACACAAAAATCCACCCTAACCCACCCCGCCAGCTACCCCTACAACATACATCAGCACACACGCCAACACAAAAAAGGCACTTCAAAAAACCTCTTAGTAACCTAATCCAACATTATCGATTTTTATATTTTCCTCTTTACTCAAGTATTCTTTTAAAAGAGATCATTAACTATATACTTCTATCTAACACGTCACTCCTGCGTCATACATACATCCACCAGCTACACCCCAGCACACACCCATGAGGCATCACCGCCAGCCAAAAAGCAATACCCGTTCCCTTAAAAAACCCCTTAGTAACCTAAGCCTCCGTCACCACAGATGCATCCTGACAACGTCACCACATCTCCGTATATATGAATGTATATATATGTGTGTATATATGTCTAAACAAACACACCCCACATCACACAAAAATCCACCCTAACCCACCCCGCCAGCTACATCATCACCCACGCCAGCCCAAAAAGGCACTTCAAAAACCCTCTTAGTAACCCAACATTATCGATTTTTTAAATTTTCCGTCATTATCGATTTTTTATATTTTTTTATATATATTGTATAAACAAACACCATTATCGTATATTACTATATAAAAAAAGTCATACGTCTGATCGTCAGAGGAAGCCCCGCCGCTAAAAATATATCGCTATATAAAAAGTCATACACCGCCGCCTGAAACGCCACCGCCTGAAATCGATCGAGTATTTTGCTATATAAAAGTCACACGCCGCCGCCTGAATAATACCTAAGTTGTACATGGTATACTACTAATGTCGCAGCTTTGTAAAGTTCAATACTATATATATATATATATATATATATATATATATATATATAATATATATATATATATATATATATATATATATATATTATATATATAATATATATATATAAAAGCAAACCGATAAGGGTAAGCAGATGGAGAGGTGGGTCGAGCACTACTCTGAGCTTTACGCTAGAGAAAATACAGTCACGCCTGCAGCCCTTGACGTTGTCAAATGTCTGCCAACTATGGAGGAGCTTAATCGCTGAGCCAACATTGGAAGAACTCAACAAGGCCATTGATAGCTTGGCCTCTAGCAAAGTACCAGGCAGTGATGTGATTCCTCTTGATTTAATCAAATGCTGAAGGGAACAGTTCAATGTGATCAATCGCTTCACCCAAGCATGCAAGGACTTTGGCCTCACAATAAGTCAAAAGAAGACAAATGTGCTGAGTCAGAATGTGGAAGTTGCACGAGGTATCAGTATCGATAACTATGAATTGGCAGTGGTGCACTACTTCACATACTTAGGGTCTACCATCAACGACAAACTCTCTATGGACACAGACATTGACAGCTGCATAGGCAAAACTTCAGCTGCCTTTGCCCGCTTCACAACGCGTAATTGGTGAAACTCCAAACTCACAACGAAGACCAACGCTGCTATATATAACGCCTGCGTCAATAGCACACTGCTATATGGCATGATATATGAACATCCTATGATAAGCAAGAAAGAAGGCTCAATACCTTCCATCTACGGTGTCAACGCCACATCCTCGGTATTTTGTGGAAAGACAAAGTGACAAATGTCGAGGTTTTGTCACATGCTGGCCTTCAGAGCATGTATACTCTGCTTAGACAGTGCAGACTAGCTGGTTTGGCCATGTCCGCCGCATGGAAGATGGACGCATTCCGAAAGATATCTTCTACGGACATCTTCTGGCAGATGGCAACAGAACAGTTGGGTGACCGCAGCTGAGATTCAAAGATGTTTGCAAGAGAGACACGAGGGCACAAGACATAAATCCAGCAGCCTGGCAGGATGAAAGCTGCTGATAGCACCAAGTGGCGATGCTGTCTACGGCGCCACCTCAGATTGGGCGAAAAGAAGCTCTCACACGAAGCAGGAGAGAGGAGAAAACGTCGAAAATAAGCAGCTGAGGACTGTCACCTCAGGGGCGTATTCCCATAGTTGGTTATGACTGAAGGGGCTATTTTATATATTTATACTGTTCAAAAAAAAAAGAAACGCAACATTATTGCAGTGGTAATGGACACCAAATTTCAAACTTGTACCAACATTTTATTTTACGGAATTAATGTTTCAATCTTGGCATGAAGAAACTTTCAGACTTTAATAATGAAATGATGTTCATTAAATTTGGGTTTGGACTTTTATTCTTTGCGACTGAGGCCTCCGTTTCAGTAAGGTGTATGGCTTCCTCTGGCCTCTATCAGAGAACGACATCTCCTTGACATGGATCCGATTAGCCGTTGGATCTGTTGTTGTGGGATGGCTGCCCACTCTTCCCGCAGTGCAAGAGACAACTGTCGGAGATTGGCTGGAGCCACGTCTCGCTGGCGGAGTCGTCTGTCGAGTTCATCCCATAAGTGTTCTATGGGTTTCATGTCTGATGACATGGCTGGCCACGGAATGGTCTGGACGTTGTTGTTAGCGAGGAACTGGGTGGTGAGTTGTGCCACATGAGGTCAAACGTTATCCTGCTGAAAAATCGACCCTCGTGCAGCCAGAAGTGGAAGGACGTGAGGACGAAGAATTTCAGCGACGTATTGTTGGGCATTCAGGCGTCCTTCAATTTGCACTAGGTCACTTCTCCCATGAAGTTGATCGCCCCCCACATCAGTACACCTCCACCACCATGTGGAGGAGCCTCATCAACGCTGTTCTGGGCGTAGCGCTCATGGACTCTGTGGTAAACACCTCTCCGTTTATCGTGTCGCTGGAGCACAAAAAATGATTCATCACTAAACCAAACCCGTCTCCAGTCATTCCCAACGGTCCATTGACGATGCTGGTTCGCCCACTGCAGTCGGTTCTGGCGATGCTGGTCCGTATGAACAGGACCTCTGTAGGGTCTTCTAGCCCAAAGACCAGAGTCGTGCAGCCGGTTCCTGACCGTTTGATCTGAAATTCGACGAGCTGCTGACATTGACTGGACTGTGGAAGACGCAGATGCAAGTCGACTCCTGAGGTGACGCAGCCGTATGAAGCGGTCTTCGGCAGGAGTTTTGACTCTGGGTCTTCCACTGCGCGGCCGGTCTGCCACTGAGCCAGTTTCTTGAAATCGCCACCAAAGGCGACTAATCGTGCTTCTAATCACATTAAATTGTCTGGCCACTACACTTTGTGACTGTCCAGTCTGTAAACGTCCAATGATAATGAGTCGTTGTTCTGTAGTGAGATGAGCCACACTTGCGCATTGAATTTTCAACTGAATTTATTCGAGGAGCGTCAATCTTTTATAGGCATTCAATAATATGGTCAGAAAGTTTTGTGTTCAGTAAGTTTCACGGGATTCTCATGAACCTGTCACGAGTTATTGTCAAAAATGTTGTTTTGACCTTGACCTCTTTCATGACCTCACGAATCATAAGGTGAGTACAATTCAGGTAACCACGAAAAGTTAATGACCAGGTGGACACAGTCGATAGGTTGACTGATGTCCAATCAGCGAATATCTTTTATAAAAGTAACACCAAAATAGTTGCGTTTCTTTTTTTGAACGGTATATATATATATATATATATATATATATATTATATATATATATATTATAATATATATATATATATATATATATATATATATATATATATATATATATATATATATATATATATATATATATATATATATATATATATATATATACTGAAGCACATTAAAAAACGCACCACCTGTATAATCCAGGAACAGAGTGTGAAATGTAAATATAAGTGTTTACAAGTTTACATATTTGGAATCTTTATTCATTTTCCTATGAATCCATGCTGGTCATTAATTTGTACATTTGATTGCTATGAAATTCATTGCATTCTGTGCAGGCAAGGGAGAAAACCAAAAATGCAACCAAAAAAAAAATTCATTCACACTATCCTCAGTATCTGGTATGTCCACCGTGTGCTTGCAAACAAGCTTGGCAGCGGCTCCGCATGGAACGCACAAGTCTCTGAAGGAAATTCCGGGGAATCAAGTCCCATTCACGTGTAAGAGCAGCTTCGAGCTGTTGCAGATTAGCTGGAGAACCTTGCCTGTAGACTCTGCGTCCAAGCTCGTCCCACAGATGTTAAATAGGGGACATGTCTGGTGATAGGGCAGGCCAATCAATCGTCACAATGTTCTGCTGCTGTAGATATTGCTGCGTAATGCATGCGGTGTGCGCTCGTGCATTATCCTGCTGGAGAAGCTGCAAGTCTGGATAATTTGTGAACGCAGGAGCAACCAATGCATCCAGAACCTCATCTCGATATGTCACAGCATTAACATTTCCACGGAAGACGTGAAGAGGCAAGCGATGGTGAAAACTGAATCCTCCCCAAATGTGAATACTGCCACCTCCAAATCAGGTGTGCTGACAAACACAGCAATCTGCAAAGCGCTCTCCACACCGTCGCCAAATCCGCATACGTCCATCAGCAAAGGATATGTTGAATCTGCTCTCTTCTGTGAATAGGACAGCATTCCACTGCAGTCTAGTCCATCTGACATGTTGCTCTGCCCATTGCAGGCGCTGCTGACGATGTCTGTGAGTCAAGTTTGGCCCAACATAAGGTCGTCTTGCAGTAAGGCCTGTATCTCTGAGTCGTCGTATGACTGTCATTCGAGAGACTTGCCCACGTCTACCCACTATTGCTCTTGCTGTTTGACTTGCCGGGAGAGAACGATTCCTTAGGTGACTCAGCAGAATATGACGATCTTGCGCAGGGGTAGTAACTCGTGGTTGGCCACTCCGAAGTCTATCCCGGGCACTGCCAGTGGTTCCGTAACGTTCATTGAGACGTACAATAGTGCTGTGGTGGCAATTCATCCTTCTGGCAATGGCACGCGAGCTCATTCCGGTCTCCAGCATACCAATGGCTCGTTGGCGGTCGTTTTCAGATAGTCGTGGCATTTCAAGCACATGTACTGGGTGTTTTGTCTCAACGGCCTTTTTATACCGAGTATACTGCCACAACGCGTACACATTTTCCGGGTCATAGCTGTTGGGAATCGTGTTGCATGTGTAACTTTCATTGTTTTCATGTAGTCTGTACACAAACCCGTGGGTTGAATCATGCACTTTCCATTCCAGCAGCCATTCGCTCTCTACCTCATGACAAACACGGGGAAAATCCATTCCCACACTTTTTTTTCCTGCTTCTCGGAATCAGTATATATAATAGTGGTGCGTTTTTAATGTGCTTCAGTGTTGAGGATTGTTTCGGGGTTTGCAAGCATCTGGGTCGGAGCTCCATTCGGATGGTTGCACCACGAAACACCTCAGCTGAATAAATACTGAAATAGATCGCACATATCGATGCATGACGCGTTGAACATAGCTACGACAGTCTATGTGTGGCCTTAGTGCCGAACGGCAGTGTTTAACATAAGTGTGGCATGGCCACTTATTCAAAGTGTATAATATGTGTAGCATGGCCACTGATTCAGAATGCGTAATATATGTGGTAGAACCACTTAAAGTTTAATAGCGTATAACCGTAAAGGTAATGCTTGAAAAGCAATAAAGTTAAAATGTGTAAGGACCAGTGAGTCCAAAGTATAAACGCGAAAATCGTGGGATACGATCGCAGTTGAGAATATATAAGGCGGATAGAGCCTGGCTATGTATGCCAAAAGTATATTAATATAAGAGACATAGACGTGAAGTGTGAATCACTATTTTATGTCACTATTATTCAAGAAAGTGATAGTTATTCCAAATACGGATTTAAACAGATTTGGTTGCAGACTTTAAACGCTGTAAAGTAAACGGTTATAGGACAGACGTACGATGTCTGGAAAGATTGAACTCTAGTGTATCCTAGAACTATGTTTATGAAGTGTCTTAAATGTGTGATATCTTGTTACGTATTCATGGTTAAAATGAGGACCTATATTAAATATTCAGTCGTCTATAAAATCGACTTATTGCCTGGATTGTTCAAGTTCAAAGATGTTCTGTGACTGTTAATTTAACCTTGCAAGGTCAGTTCAGAATATAACATTTATATACAGGCTGAGAATAATAATAAATAAACAAAACACTGCTGGATAATTTGAATACAAAGTTTATTGAAAAGACACTGAAACGAACATTATAATAATCACACAAATTAATCTGAAGCTACAACATAAATATAAACTGAAATGGTAGAAGAGATGAATACAGGACACTTGAATTGAAGTGTACAGTAACCCAATCATTCAAGTCTGGAAAAAGAACCTTAACTTCGTTGGCGATCGTTTTCAGATATTCGTGGCATTTCAAGCACATGTACTGGGTGTTTTGTCTCAACGGCCTTTTTATACCCAGTATACTGCCACAACGGTACACATTTTCAGGGTCATAGCTGTTGGAAACCGTGTTGCACGTGTAACTTTCATTGTTTTCATGTAGTCTGTACACAAACCCGTGGGTTGAATCATGCACTTTCCATTCCAGCAGCCATTCGCTCTCTACCTCATGACAAACACGGGGAAAATCCATTCCCACACTTTTTTTTCCTGCTTCTCGGCATCAGTATATATAATAGTGGTGCGTTTTTAATGTGCTTCAGTGTTGAGGATTGTTTCGGGGTTTGCGAGCATCTGGGTCGGAGCTCCATTCGGATGGTTGCACCACGAAACACCTCAGCTGAATAAATACTGAAATAGATAGCACATATCGATGCATGACGCGTTGAACATAGCTACGACAGTCTATGTGTGCCAGACGGTGAAGGAGCTTTCTGTCATCGACCACCCACACAGAAAAGTAAGCAGAACCTACCCAGAAGGATTGCTGCATTACTAAGAGCTGTCCACGTGAATTTAATGATCAGAAGTTGCAGGAGCAAACGGATGATTTTTACAACAAGTGCCTTTGAGAAATCCTAATCAGAAGTGGCAAGAGTAGACGGACGATCTTGTAACCACAGTACCTACAAAATTTATCGAGATCCTAAATTACCTGCAGTAATGGACAGATTCTCCCCGTAAAACTGATGCGCAAACAAATTCAACCTTATACCATATTTCACCATCATCACCACCTGAGAAAAATGTCTTCACCACACATGGACATCTGCATATCAGACGAAGTTTCCACCGCATAACATTGCTTCAACACAACCTAGGAACACGCCACCTCAGACGCGCGTGGCAATGTCAACACTCGCTTTGTGAAGAACAAAAGAACAGGCCATCGACACCTGACGAAATAAAGTGGACCGTCCAGTATTATTGAATGCAGACAAAGACTTGTCCAGTGTATACAAATACCCTGAGTTATATTGACAGTCAGTCAGAGACCCGAAACAAGATATCCTTTTGTTAGTATTTAGGAGTTGCTTACATTTCATCATTATCATCCCATAGCATAGATTTAAAATTCATTTGTGTATTTGCATTAACTAATATCTTTCTTCACAGGGATAGTTAATGTCATTCCTAGTTGCATTTGCATTAGTGTAATTGAATGTTGTTATATTTCAGTAATTCAATAAATGTTGTAGTTGTGGTTGCATTACCAACACACGTTATTACATATATAGAGAAGGAAAGAAAGTGTGCGAAAGAGACATACTGTTCTTCCTTTCTTCCTCTTCTGTTCACTCAGTGTAATAGGGCAGGTGGGGGCTCGTTAGCATTATAATATAGAGAGGGGGATAGAGTGGTAGGAGTTATAGTGTCACGAGATCTAGAATCACTGGTACTGTCTGCGGGGAATTTATCCCAGAGTCTTACATTCGCCTTCTTCACTCCTGCTGCCTATTTCCAACGGGCTGCCAGGCAAATCTGAGCCATTGACAAAGCCGGCACCACACAGATAACTCTCTTTGGTTACCCTTCGGGATAACCCTGTGACATAAGTGGAGGCTGTAGTCCGAGATATACCTTGGGACGTGCCCTAGACTAAAACATTAAATAATTCCTGTTCGCAAATTTTGCATAAACCTATTCACTGTCTTCTATACTGTTCCTTATTCTACTTAGGTAGAGGGAAAGAATACAGATTAGAATATTAGATTAGATATTCATATTATATTAAATAAGACATGGACATATGTTAGAATATTATACCATTTTATTTTATTTACACTTAAGTACTGCATTTAGTTACCAATATTGATTTGTTGTCATCATAGTAAATTTACCTGAACTTTCAGTATATGTGTAGTACCACGTGGGACACTAACAAAAGGCATTGTTGAAGTCGGACGAGCGAACCGACATTGTATAGTCCTTTTGTTCACAAGTGAACAATAGCGGCTAAGCTACTGAGACGAAACATTTTGTTATTGTTTTCTTAGGAGGCAGACTGTTTATGGTCAGACTTTTTATGGTCAGGGCTTTTTAAATATTGTCACTTATCTGTACGGGTGTAAAGGTTATAGCGAAGTGTACGGGAAATTTTGTTGTGGTTTCTCCCTTTGGCAAAGGGCTCGATTTTTTATCGCTCTAGAATTTATTGTTTCTCTCACATAATTTTGAGTTGCGACAGGCAGATTTAATTCTAGCTTGATCATTGCAGATTGGTTGCTAATTCGCGCTGCGCTTATCCAGGAAGCAACTAGTTTAAAACTAGAAAAAGGAGAACTTGTGAAATATGTGGAAAAAGCGGTAACTGCGCACATAGCAGAGCAAGAGAGAAAAGATCGGATAGCAGAGCAAGAGAGAAAAGATAGGATAGCAGAGCAAGAGAGAAAAGATCGGATAGCAGAGCAAGAGAGAAAAGATAGGATAGCAGAGCAGGAGAGAAAAGATAAAATAGCGGAGAAAGAGAGAGAGCATGAAATACGGGTGAGACAACTAGAGTTGGAACATAGAACCCAGTCGCACGCAGATGAAGTGGTTGGGGCTTTGCACAGGTCAGATGGCACAGCGTCTTCGCACCAACATTATTACCAGGCCATGAAATTTCCGCTTGAAATATTTTCGGAACGGAACGACAATATAGCCGACTTTCTAGACCGGTTTGAACGGACTGCTAGGAGCTATGGCCTACAGGAGAACCTCTGGAATACCAAAGTGTCACAAGGACTCCGAGGTATAGCATATGACGTCTTTAGCAGATTACCTGAGGGCGTACAAGACGATTATGAAACCTTGAAAAAAATCCCTCTTGGTACGCTTTGAACTGCAAGCAAGCGCCTTCCAACACAAGTTCGGAACAACCAAGCGCGAAAATGGCGAAACGTACATGCAATTTGCTGAGAGGTTAGAAGGGTATCTACTCAAATGGATGAAACTAGGAGAATTTACCCAAACCTTCGAGGGACTCAAAGAATTGGTCATGATCGAACAGATCAAAGATTCGATGTCCCCAGAGATGAGAAAGTTCCTCATAAAAAATGGTGCAGAGAAACTAGAAAACATTCTGGTTTTGGCAGAACGGTTCCAGAGGGCTTTGAAGGAAACACAAGGTACCCGGAAGAAACATCCAGATTTCCAACCAAGATCTAAGGAAAAGGAGTTCCTTAATAAAGTGGAGAAGGGCCCAGTTGACCGGTATCAGGGGAAGAAAGACAACTTGCTTCGTAATCCACATAGACAGGAAACTCAACACAACTCCTTTTCTCAGAACCAGAGGCAAGGGGATAAATGGTGCCGGTATTGTCGTATGAAAAACCACTGCACCAGCGAGTGCCAAAACCGCCATCCTCCCCAGCGCGTGGCGTGTATAGAAACTCGAACAATGAAGGACAAAGAGTCTCGGAAAGAAGAGGGGAGAAAATCACATCCGGTGGTGGTGGACGAAGTGGTCGTAAACGGAGAAAGTGAACTGCTTATATGATACGGGCTTGGAGTTTGATTCGGTCATCAGCGCGAGGCTAGTCAAGCCAGAACACTTGACCGAAAAAACGATAGAGATCCAGGGGCCGGTCAAAAGCAACCCCCCTTTAACGGTGCCCATTGCGCGAATTCAGATAGAATCAAGATTTGTATCAGGAAAAATACGATCGGCCGTCCTCGAAAATCCCATTTACGATGTCATTCTTGGCTGCAAATAGGTATTCTTAGGGAATCCCCCTAAGCCGAAAATCGTAGCAGCAGTGCATACACGAGGCCAAGCAAGGAAAGAGGAGAGTGCGCAGAACACACCATCTTCGCATTGCATTACGTCATATGCAAAGAAATCTGCCGGAAAAACGGATTATGAGAAGGCAGAAAACTTCAATCATCGGCACACGGTTGCGGGTGAACAGGGCCGAAATGAACAGACCTCTATGGGCGCCTCTGAACCACAACTGCAGGGTTCACCCGGCCCGCTTTCCTTGGACGTAGTTAACTCAGTGGATTCTAGACACCTCTGCAGAGATAACGGAAAGTTATTAAAAGGCACAGAAGAGCCTACTCTAATTGCAAGCGGTACCTTCGATGGATCTTGCAAGGGGGCTTCGAATAAAACAATTTCATCTGGCATCACAGAGAAGAAGAAAACAGGCACATGTCTCCTGACATCAGGAGGACAATTATTACCTCACTCCCCCGGCCTTTCTACGTGAAAGGAAGAGACCGGACAGGAGCGGGTGTCGTAAATTTATTTTGAGAGAAAAGAGTCTTAGAAATAGTGGTCCGGTTTAGAGTGGAAAATGATGATGGAAAGCTCAGTGATAGAAAATGTATATATTAAATAGTTGCTTCACAGCGTGCTGGAGGAGAGTAAAGACAGACTTATTTACGACAAATCGCTTCTCTCAATCTTCTCTTCCGCTCTCCTGGTCAAACAATTATTTGCCAGTTTTCCAGACTCGCATCTGCGCGCACACCGATTTGGCGTTTTTTCACACACACAGACGATGTAGATACAAACTATATTAAACGAATAGGGGAAAAGTTGGGCTTTGGGTATATCCAACACACATACCTAAATGAGTTTATGTGATTTTATTCACTTTAAACATCAATCACTAACAAATATCAGGTATTACATAAATTTTCATAAGTACACAAATGCAAATAACAAATTTTGGGAGGGGTGAAGAAGATTGGTATCGACTAAGCCCTTCCCGCTTATTAGACAAAGATAAACCCAGTCCAGAGATAGATAATATCAGGAACATAGGTACGTTAACCTAACAGTGAAGTTAATTACTCTGAAAAGAGGTGTTTTACAACGTTAGGTATAGGTGATAGAAAAAAACCTGTTCTTCCCAGCTGTTCTTCCCTTTACTAAGCAAAAATGGAAAGGAGGGGGTTTTTAAACAGAGTTAACCAATTAGCAACTCCCCCTTAAAGGAACAATGCAGGGAATACAGAAAAATTATATTTCTAGGCAAGAAAGTTAACAACAGGTTTACAAAAGAAAAACGATTAAATTTCCTGTCATTCATACACACGCGTGAGGATCCACACTCATGTACTCACACACTTACCGAATGCAGCCTCAGACGATCCATAAAAGTATATAAAAACAGCAAGTAATCTTTTGACATATGAACTGTCTAGTCCTTCGATGTCCCGCCCCAGATGTTTGCGAGGGTTTGTTGGTAACAAATATTCTCACTTATCGCAAGACTTGAAGACTAAGAGTTCTCGTGTTTTGATTATATATATAAAAGGAGTCTATGGATGGCACTAACACAGTTCGGCACAGGGGTGAAAATGAAGTGGTCTCTTTTAATCCTCCGCTATGGTAAAATTCCTTCAATGCGTGATGATAGTTTTATTAAATCCAATTGAGAAAAAAAACTAGGCTCAGTCACAGTCAGGAAAATATGTACTCTCTCACAGTAAACAGTAAATATGATATCGCTACTGGCGCTGTTCATCTTCCAGTTTATCTTACAGATTTAATTTGATGATAATAATCAAATGATCTTGGGTAGGCTTTCTTTCATGTAATTATGTTAGCTAGGCCGTACCGGACCACCACAAGATTTACTTTAAAAAAATGTCTCATCAAACTGTCTGGAAGTTTAAGAACCGAGTATGGAAACTCTGAAAGATTTCGTTGTTGCTGGGATTGCATAAGGTGATCAATCGCTTTGCACAGAAATAGAATTCACTGCAAATAAAATGAAAATCCATGGGATAATCTAGCAAGATTTCAAATATCGCTAGTGCTACTATCAAGTTCTGGCCAGCGAATGATAACGTGTCTATTCTTCATGGTCTGTTTAGCTAAAATGGAATGTAAGTTGAGTGGGACATGAGAACTTTGACAGCTTATTTGATCTCACGAACTTTTTGGGATCTGACCGCCAAATCAAGGGAAGAAGCCGCCCCCTGGTCTTCGTATCCGCTCGTTGCTGCCCGTTTCGGCTTTCCCCCGTTCGCTCGGTTGCGATTGACACCGAGACGCGAAATTAGCGGCAAGCAACTGCGTCTCGTATCAGGGACCACTACTGTCTTTGATAACGCCGATAGTCTCCCCTGAAATCCCTCAGTCTGTCTCTTTGATCTCGTGCCGCCTACTAAATGAGTCCCGGTGGAATGAGTTCTGGCAAACGAAAAGTTACAACAAATGTTCAGGGGTTCTAATGTTATGAAAAGCTAAAAGTCCCTTTAAATCATCCATCATATCAGGGAGAATTCACTTGTCAAACTAGACGTACGTCACAATCGTCCCCACTTTTAGACATGAAACCATTTTTCATGTTTCATTTTTTTGACAATGGAGGTGACCTGATTGGTGATTTTAGGATGAGTGGTATCTTCAGTTTGCTCTTCTTCCTCTGTAGACCAGTTTCTACTCAGGAAATCAGCCCCGACATTCTGTCTTCCCGGAATATATTCCACTTTGAAAGAATAAACGCTTAAAAGAAGCGCCCAACGCATGATCCTTGCGTTAAATTCTTTATTGGCACCAAGAAATGCTAACGGAGCGTGGTCTGTTTGCACCGTGAAAGATGTACCATAAAGAAACTCATGATGGCGTCTGATACCGTCAATCAGAGCAAGACATTCCCTTTCAACTACGCTGTAGTTCCGTTCCGCTTTATTTAATTTCCGACTGCCATAGGCAACTGGAAATAGCATGTTCAGGTCACTGTCATCGGCTTGAAGCAGTGTTGACCCGATGCCCTGACCTGACGCGTCGACTCTCAGTACAAAAGGTTTCTTGAGGTCAGGCAACCTCAAAATGGGGTATGCAGACAACTGTCCTTTCAAAGTGCTATACGCGTGTTCGCACTTTTGATCCCATATGACCTTATCAGGACAACCTTTCTTTGTGAGGTCAGTCAGAGGTGCCGTCAGTCCGTTGAAGTTCTGGATGTACTTCTGATAGTATGCACATAGCGATATGAAGGAACGTACGTCTTTCTTCGTTCGGGGTCTTTTTGCTGCCATTATTTTCTCCACGTTCTTCTTAATAGGCCAACTGCATCCGTGAGAAATAGTGTGCCCCAGGAAGTCTAACTGTTCAAACCCGATGAGACATTTGCTAGGTCTGGCTGTGAGACCCGTTTCCTGTAGTCTCCTGAGGAGCATAGCAACCGTAGCAATATGTTCTTCATAGGTTTCCGATGGAATTAAGATGTCATCCATGAAATTATGGATATGGGGACTTTGCAAAGGTTGTAGAAGCTTCCTCATCATCCTGGTGAACACTCCTGGTGGTTATGCAAACCGAACGGCATCACGTTAAATGTGTAATGTCCTTCACTAGTGCTGAAAGCTAACAAAGGTTTAATTTCCTCCTTGACTGGTATTTGATAATAACCTTTGCTGAGGTCAATCTTGGAGAAGATCTTTGCTTTGCTGAGCTTGGTGAACAACTCAGAAACAGTTTGGAGAGGTTCGGGCTGGAATTCCGTTACCGCGTTTAGCAACCTGTAATCAATGCACAGCCGAACTTCCTTATTGGGCTTCTGCAACAGCACTACACTCGAGCTGTAAGGAGATGTTGACTCACTGATAATTCCTGCCTGACGCAGCTTGTCTATTTCTCCGCGAAGTGCATCAGCTTTAGCGTACGGGATGGGGTAAACTCTGGTTTGAACAGGGGTCTCGTTTGTTAATTTCATATCAAATTCAATGAGATTTGTTCGACCAGGTACATCCGTTAAGACTGCACTGTACTGTTTTAGTAGAGCCCTGGTTTCTGTTTGTTGCTCTGGTGAGAGATTGTCGCCGAACTTGACATCTTTAAAGGATTCTGTGGGTTGCAATGGATACTCCATGCAACCATCATCATCTTCCTCGTCCTCCGTTGCTATGGCGACAGCCAGGAGATGCTCGGAGGATGGCACCGGTCTTTCCAAATATTTCTTTAGCAGATTTATGTGGAAGACCTTCTCCTTTCCTTTGATGGAGATCTTGTAGTTGGTACGTGAGATCTTTTTAAGGACGGTAAACGGTCCTTGCCATCCGATGCGAAGTTTATTGCTTCCGGTTGGAAGTAGCAATAGGACTTTCTCCCCTGGTTGTAGTTCTCTCTCTTTTGCAGCTTTGTTGTATCTTTTAGTAATTTTAGCGCGGGCTTTCTTAAGGTTGGTAGTAGCTAGATCCCATCCTAGCTTTAGCCTTTCCTTAAGCTCAGATAGTACTTGCTTGCAGAGACGACTGTCTCGTCAGCCTTCTGGTCTGTCAGGGACCGAAGTAAGGCTTCTAGTGGCCCCTTAATAGGTCTGCCAAATAAAAGTGTAGCTGGCGCAAAACCCGTAGACGCTTGGGGTACCTCTCGGTAGGCGAATAAGGCAGCCGATATATATATATTGGTCCCAGTCTTCCGGTTTCTCCTGACCCAGCTTACGTAACATCATGGTGAGGGTACCGTTAAAACGTTCCACGAGCCCATTTCCGGCCGGATGGTAGGGACTTGTGTGGATATGTTTGGCCCTCAAGATCTTAAAGATCTCCTCCATTAACAGGCTACGGAATTGGGATCCATTGTCCGTCAAAACTTGTTGAGGGAATCCCAACCGTGTAAAAATTTGCACAAGGGCTTCTGCGAGATGCTTGGAACTAGTGCATGGTAGCGGTACGGCTTCGGCTCACATAGTGCAAGTGTCAACTAAGGTCAGGATGAACCTGTTCCTTTCTTTGGTCTTTTCCAGAGGACCAATAATGTCGACAGCAACCCGTTCAAATGGAGTCCCTACTATTGGCATTTGCCCCATAGGTACTGGGGGTGTCAAGTGCTTGGGTGCTACCCGTTGGCACTGGGCGCAGGATTTCACATACCTGACAATGTCAGAGTTCATTCCTGGCCACCAATAGTGGTTTTTTATTCGCTGAATAGTGGCGTTTTGTCCCATATGTCCGCTAAAGGGAAGAGAGTGCCCCATTTCTAAGATCTGGTTTCTGTACTGCGTCGGTACTAGGAGCTGGTTATTCCCCGTGTCCGGGTTGCCCGTTCTACGATACAATACACCATCCTTAGAAAAGATGTCTCCGTTGTGTCTGGGGTCCTTAGCCATGGGCAGTTTTTTTTTAAAGCAGGGCGCCAGAGTAGGGTCCTTTTGTTGCGCCTCCTTCAGTTCATTCGGCAACAAGTTTGGCGCAGGCTCCCTCTCCTTCTTGGCTTGCCCTCTTGTGGTTACCGCTGCCACAATCGGCTCCTTAGGTCTCCCAATGAACACATATCTACATCCCAGGATAACTGGGTAGATCGGATCATCCATTATGGCCGCTTTAATAACTCCTCTGACAAAGTCAGAGTGTATTTCTACCGGTGCGATAGGAAGCGTCCTGGGTGCGTCACTCCTGAAAACTCCACTAAGTTTGACGGTTTCCTCTGTCTCCTGACCTGGTTTGACTAGATGTCTAGCAACAATACAACTAAAACTTAATCCAGTGTCAAAGAGACAAGTAGTTGAGGTACCATTCAAAATTACAGTTCCTCGAGTTGAGGGTCGGTCCCCCTCAGGTTGAGAATCACTGACATTGACTCTACCTTTCGAGGCTGTATGCAAACATCCAACGCGGTTTGAACCGGTTTGTTTGCCCTGATCAGACGTTCCTGGTGTAGGGGTCTTCCCTTTTCCTTGACCTTGGTGGCCGCGCTGCCACGTAGGCTTGGTGGGTTGATCAGAATTGTTGTTTGGGGGGTATCGGGTTTTGTAGAATTTCGATTTTTCCTGGGGAGGTTTCTGGGTATTGTTATCTCGTTGGTTATAATGTTGAGAGGAAGTGGAAGAATAGGATGCCTGCTCTAGATTCTGTTTTCGAGATGGCTCATCGGTGGGTTTACGTTTAGTGCTGGGAAGTTCGGCCATTGCATTGCTATAGCGTTCGGCTTTATTGAGTATGTCTTCAAGCCTGACTGCCCCCTGTTCAGCCAAAAATCTACGAGTTTCATTCGACAAAGTGGATTTTATCTGCTCCACAAGAACAAGTTCGAGGAGTCCCTCATATGAATCACAGAGACAGAACACCTATCAAGCACCTTTGACAGTAGTCCAACAACATCCCCTCTTACATTACCTATGCACTCGTCACAAGATCAATTTTTAATAATATTGTCTGAGATGGAGATACTAAAAGCAGAGCTGAGCAGCCTCAAAAAAAGCTTACGAGCAGCTCCATGCTGACCACATGTGCCTCAAAAATAGCTGTGAGAGAAACGAGTCTAAACAACAGAAAGAAAGCACACAGCAGAAGAATAAACACAGACAGTGTAACACAAACACAAGCTCAGAGGGAAATTCCGACGGTAGTGAAGTACAGCATACGACACAAGCTGAACCGAGCCATAAAGAAGACCATGACCTGTGCATTCTGGAATTCCCTGCAGACATGAGCAGAATCCCTGTCCAGATTTCTACTCGGCAGCCCCCACTGTCGACAGCCAGTTCACATCACAGCAAGAAACCTACACACAATCCCAGCATAGTTCAAACACAAGAAACAGCACGCACTGCCACCGGCACACACACACATCTTTCAAATAGAAGGAAACACTTCATCTTTGGTGACCAAAATGTGAAGGACCTTCAAAAATGTCAATTAGTAACAGCAGATATAGACAGGGTCACTGTTCGCTACAAAAACTGGGCATCTGCGCAGGACCTACTGACTCTCCTTAAAAGATATGAAACTGATCTTGATGTAGCCAGGGTCACTGTGCACATTGGTCTGTCGGACGCGCTAAAGCATAACGAAATTGCACAAACAGAGCTAAATCAAATCACAAGTAACTTCCAGTTCCTGTTCCCAAATGCAAAGGTATATTTTTCAGCTATTATACCTCCAGTTCGTTCACATTATAGGAAATCTGTTGAGATGAACAACACAAAATTGAAAAAGCATTGCGTCAGACACCCCACACATTTATAGAACACTCCTCGTTCCTTGCCACATCCGGAGCTCCTAGGAAGCATCTTTATAGCGGCGACATTTCCTTATCCGATCAAGGAACCAGTATGTTGGCGAGAAACATCAAATTTCCAGAAAACACCCTCAGAGGCACAGCCAGCCAGCACATCAGCATCCAAGTATCCTTCAAAACGACACACGAATGTAACCAGCTACTCCTCTAATGCAATTTACGACCTTGAGTTTCCGCCAATACCCACAACTTCAAGCACCAGCCAGACAACGTCACACAATCAGGAGTATCAAGACAGACCCCTTATTAGAACTACAGATGTGCAAGAAACAGCCAATAATATCGGCCTTCAGCAACATTCTACGACCGACGACCCACCTCAACAACAACCTGAGACACTCCATTCTCAAAGATCTGTAAAAGATTCAATTCAACCAACTCAGGGTCCACCTACTGAAATCTCACCACGTCCGCTGTCGCACCAGACACCAATGAGAGATCACCCATCATCGTTGTCATCACAGGTTTTCCCATATCAACCCGCACACCCAACCTTTCATAACTTTCTACATCAGCAAAGCCTCTTGAACTACGCACCTTACACTTGGAGGTCCTACTGGCCGGAATATCCCATTCATCCAACAACAGTACCTCAACATCCCGCGAACACCTACTACCAAATGAATCATCTTTTACGGCCAAATCCATCTCGCTTTTATTGTCCACAACCCTCTCCTCAACATTATCAGTGACTGTTCACTTCACAAGTCGACGTCTCTGTAGGACCAGCAACTGTCGGATAATGCTTTATTTATTTATTCTCAGTATCTATTTGTTTGTCTGCCCGTCTATTCTCTTGGTGCAGCTTAACTTTGTTGTTAACCTTCACAGTGTGGATGGGTGTGCTTGTTGTGTGACAGTTTCTTACAATTTTTAACTAGTACAGTTATCTGAATTGTTTGTAATTTGTTGTATTAAGGTGTGCATTTATGTACTATTACTTTTAATCTCACATATATAGCAACCTCGTGATGTTTATTTAGTTATTTATTTTCTATTTGAGCGTAAAACTTCTTTCACATAAAAATGTCAGGTAATTATGAACAATTACTAAATACAATTGGCTTACGGCTTGGCCACTTGAACGTAAACCATCTTTTAGGTAAAATTCCAGAACTCACACAAATTCTTAACCAAAATTTCCAGGTTTTTGGTTTTTCCGAAAGTCGTCTGAATGAGAAAATAACCGACGATGACATTGCGCTCAGAGGTTTTTAAAACTATTCGGCGAGATTCTAGTAGACAATTAGAGACGGGTCTAGCAGTTTATATTTCTACTTCTCTCAGTTATCGCCGCAGAAACGATCTTGAGACTATAGATATAGAATGCATATGGTTAGAGATAAAGCCCCAAAAGCAAAGATCTATTTTAATCGGATATCTTTATCGTAATCCCAGTGTAGGAACAACATGGTTTGAAGATTTTACCAACATGATGGATAAAGTTATTACTACAGTTAACGAAATTATTCTTCTTGGTGATTTTAATATCGACATGCACAAGCCAAACAATATATGGACCAACATCATAGCATCGTATAACATGAAACAAATAGTCAACAAACCTACCAGAGTAACAACAACGTCATCCACACTGATCGATCATATCTATGTAACCTGTCCAGAAAATATTATAGAATGCTCCATCCCTACTATTGCTATGAGTGACCATTATCCCATATGTTGCACTTGGGCAAAAAATGGGTACAAATCTCCAAAAAATAAACACATTAGTTTTCAATATAGAAGTCTTAAAAATTTCAACCGTGAATTATTTTTGAATGATTTGCGAACTGCGCCTCTCGCCAACGTTTTTCAAATTCCTGATCCTGATGACGCCATCGCATATTGGACAATGATATTTTATAGTATTTTTAATAAGCATGCGCCTACTAAAGAAATTCGCGTGAAAAGGCAAATTAATCTCCATGGATCACACAAGAAGTTCTTGACGCTATGAGGCAAAGAGATAGAGCGCATAAAAATAAGGATATCACTACATATCGGACAATAAGAAATAAAGTGCAATACTTAATTCGCAGAGAAAAGAAAAACTACTTTAGAAATTTAGTTCAGAGTAAAACAAACAGTAAAGAGATATGGAAGGCAATCAACACTTTAGTGAACAAACGAAATTTTCCAGACCCACATACTCCCAATACGCCACTTACTTGTACTGACTTCAGCAATCATTTTCAGGCAGACATCAACAATATAAAATCCACCATTCCGTCTCCCCCTTGTGACTTAAGCAAATTATCAACGTTCTGCGAGAACAAATGTACTAACACAATTCCACCCGACATCCCTTTTATAACAGTTAACGAAGTTTACAACTATATTACTGGCCTTAAAGATAATAACTCATCGGGACTTGATGGAATCAGTAATCGAATACTGCGATTTGCCGCACCTGCTATTAGTGATTCACTGACATACATATATAATCAATGTATCGCAAGGAGTTACTTTCCATCCGCTTTTAAAAGCGCTAAAGTATACCCACTTCTCAAACCAGGTTCATCTGATAGTAGTAATCTTAGTAACTATAGGCCCATTTCTCTTATATCGTCGCTGTCCAAACCACTGGAAAAACACATCCACAAAACAACACTACAACACCTAGTAGATAACGACCTGCTAATCGACAGTCAGTCGGGGTTTAGACCAAAGCATTCATGCCACACAGCCTTAACAAAGATGATAGACAATTGGCACCTAAACATCAATAACGATAATATGTGTGGAGCAATATTTGTAGACTTCAAAAAAGCATTTGATATGATAGATCACTTTATTTTAATCAGAAAATTACAAACAATGAAAGTAAATATTAAGCTGGTAAAGTTAATTAAATCGTTCCTGTCAGACAGACAACAAATAGTCTCTTACAATAATTCCTTGTCGAACCCAACCGTTGTCCATACAGGTGTTCCTCAGGGCTCTATTCTCGGCCCTCTTCTATTTACCGTATACATTAATGATCTTCCTCTATATTTCAAACACTCATCATGTGACCTTTTTGCCGATGACTGTACTGTCTATACTAGTGATAAATGTTGCACCACACTAGAACAATCTTTACAAAACGATACACATAATCTTATTACGTGGAGCAACGAGAATCGCATGCAAATAAATATTAGTAAAACAAAATGTATGTTAATATCAACCAGACAAAAACTACAAAACTTGCAGAAAACAACACTTCAGCTCTTCATTGGAACATCACTAATTGAAAACGTAAATGAACACAGAACTCTAGGTATCACTGTTGACCAACACCTAAGTTGGAACTCACATGTACATGCACTCACAAAGCAAACAGCACAAAAAGTTTACCAATTAGCCAAAATTAAACATTTCCTGGATGAAGAGGCAAGGAAAATGTTCTACATATCTCATATACAAACGCATCTAGACTATTGTTCCACAATCTGGGATGGTTGTTCTGTCTCCAACACAAGAAGGCTCCACTCGCTTCAAAAACGCGCAATGCGCCTTGTTGCTGATAAACACCAATCACATTGTATAGATTTATATATAATTATCTTCAAATATTACCCCTCAGGAAGCGCTTCCTCTTTAACAAAGGGAAATTTATTCACAAAATCCTGTCACAGAATGCTCCAAAGTATCTTTGGCCGCTTTTAAAATACAATGACAGACGTAGTCAGCGCTTAAATAAATTACAGGTACCCAAGCCCAGGCTTGACCTATTTAAAACTAGTTTGGCTTACTCAGCTGCTCATCTTTGGAACAATCTTCCCAATGACCTGAAAAACACGCACAGTCCTTACTCATACAATCGTATACTATTCAAATACTTTATGAGTGCTGATTATATGCCACCCTAACTGATTGTGTTGTACTTTTATCTAATATGCTGTATGGAGGCTCTGATGATCTAGTTTTCATTACAATATACTTATTCTTAATATTATATTCTTAATAACTTATATTCTTAATTTTATGATCAGGTACTGTTAATGTATGCTGTTATACTTCCTTGTAATGTTGCACTGTCCTTAAATTAATACTTTCAGTACGCTGGAGAATGTTGAGTAACAGTAATAAAAGATGAGCAAGAGGATGGAAGAATGCAAGAGGGGACTGTGTCCGATTTTCAACCCTTGGCAAATTAATTTCTTTCGTATATGTCTATCTAACTATCTACCTAGTCTGATTCTGGTCTTGAGTTTGGGACGCAAAGGAAATGGAAAGGAAAATGGAAAGTAACTGTCTACCCACCTCATCTTGATGAACCTAAAAAAAAAAAAAAAAGTCCCTGAGTCATTCAGTTGAACACCGTATGAACATTTTACAAGTTCTCATAACATACCTCTGAATATGTCTCAAATCACTAATTTACAGTACGAAGAATTCAATTCTTTTTTTTTTTTTTTTTTTTTTTTAAATTTATTTATTTTTTATTTATTTATTTATTTTTCAAATTCATTATTACTATTAATTTTTTTTTTTTTTAAATTATTTTATTTTATTTTAAAAACACTTTAATTATGATGATTATTGCAAATGTAATATTACTTTTATAATGATAAATGCCTTAATAATGCTTAAAGTAAATGTGAGGATGAAAGGATATTAGTATACATGATGAGAGAGAGAGGAAGGGCAGAATGTCAGACGGGCCTGCGTGCCCAATTCTTAACCCTTTGAAAATAAAGTTCGTTCGTTCGTTCGTTCGTTCGTTCGTTCGTTCGAGGTAGGTCAGATAATTCAATGCACTTTGTCAGATAACCCGTGAGACGTGAAGAGAACTGGGGAAATGTTTCCGTGCTCTCTTTTCGGCTGTTTCTGAACAACTGCAGAAACTTTCGGGCAGTCATCTCAAACTGCTGTAGTAAGGCCTTCTTCAACAGGTCATAATCATGTTGATTCGGTCCCAGCTTTGTGTACACGTCATAAGCATTGCCTTTCAGTGACATTGAGAGTTTAAGCGCCCAGCGGGAACTCTCTAACCCATACAGATTCGCGAGTCTCTCGAATTTTTCTAGGTAGCTGTCAATTTTTTCGTTAGGGCTAGGAAAAGATTCTAAAGAAAACGACATAGCAGTTAATTGGACAGACTGAGTGCTGGAGAGATCCATTGTTTGAGACTGGGTCGAAGACGGCTCTCCATTATTTGAAGTAGAGGCACTCCGACTCTCTAAAGCCTTGAGCGCTAATTCATGCTGTCTTTCCTTGTCTCTCTCTTCGCGTTGTCTCTCCTTCTCTCTTTCCCTGCGGGCGTCCATCTCTGCCTCAATTTTCTTCTGCTCCAATTGACGATCGTCCGCTTCTTTCTTCCTAGCTTCTGCCCTCTCTTCCTCCGCGTCATACCTTTGAAGTTCCTGGTTGATAAACAGATTCGCAGCTTCGGTGTCTAGTCCTGAGTCCTTGGCCTCTTGTCTCAAACGGGATCTTATCCTAATTCTCTCTGCCATTGTCAAAGAACTGGATGCTTCTAAGACTAGAGAATAGTAAGATGGAACAAGAAGGGGAAAACTCAAAGCCGCTACGAAAAAAAACCAAAGTAAAAAAAATTTACTAGAGTTACCTCCTACCTGGACTGTGCAAACTTATCGCTGCTATTCTCTGGCAATTAAGGCTCTAAACGCAAGCGACTATGCCACTAAATGGTAAGTTACACTGGAAAAGAATCTACTTTTACTAACAGTAGAGAAAAATTTAAATTAAAACAATTTAAAAGGAAAAAAAAAAATTTTTTTTTCTAAATTTTAAATCTCTGACAACAAACTCCGTCCCTAAAGTCAATTATTGAGATGAGACGTTGTTAACTTAATTTTTAAAAATCAGAACAATCCGTCTTTAGCTAAGCTCAACTCTTTTTAACTTCAAAAACCTTAGTGACTGTAAAACAATCACGCAATCCCAAATCCCAGCAACTCTTATAAAGAAAGAAATTGAATTATCTCCGCCAGAGGATAATTAAAATAGCAAATATTTTTGTTTATCTGTACTTTCTACTGCTGTGGAGAGAAAACAACCTGTAAATATGCTGTGTGGACAACCCAAATACTTAAAGAACGTTTGTCTAGGGGTGTAATTATTTATTTATTTCCCTAATTCACAAGACAAATCATTCACACTCTACCTAGTTAGACCCAGACTAAATCAGACTCAAAATATCTTTAACCCGGCTATACGATTGCCTCAAATGTAGCTCAAGATCCCAGAACCAGCCCACAAATATGTGTGCATCAAATGTATCTCAAAATAATCCCGGCGAGCCAGCCAAATATTGTCGTAAATTTATTTTGAGAGAAAAGAGTCTTAGAAATAGTGGTCCGGTTTAGAGTGGAAAATGATGATGGAAAGCTCAGTGATAGAAAATGTATATATTAAATAGTTGCTTCACAGCGTGCTGGAGGAGAGTAAAGACAGACTTATTTACGACAAATCGCTTCTCTCAATCTTCTCTTCCGCTCTCCTGGTCAAACAATTTTTTGCCAGTTTTCCAGACTCGCATCTGCGCGCACACCGATTTGGCGTTTTTCACACACACAGACGATGTAGATACAAACTATATTAAACGAATAGGGGAAAAGTTGGGCTTTGGGTATATCCAACACACAGACCTAAATGAGTTTATGTGATTTTATTCACTTTAAACATCAATCACTAACAAATATCAGGTATTACATAAATTTTCATAAGTACACAAATGCAAATAACAAATTTTGGGAGGGGTGAAGAAGATTGGTATCGACTAAGCCCTTCCCGCTTATTAGACAAAGATAAACCCAGTCCAGAGATAGATAATATCAGGAACATAGGTACGTTAACCTAACAGTGAAGTTAATTACTCTGAAAGTGGGGTTACAACGTTAGGTATAGGTGATAGAAAAAAACCTGTTCTTCCCAGCTGTTCTTCCCTTTACTAAGCAAAATGGAAAGGAGGGGGTTTTTAAACAGAGTTAACCAATTAGCAACTCCCCCTTAAAGGAACAATGCAGGGAATACAGAAAAATTATATTTCTAGGCAAGAAAGTTAACAACAGGTTTACAAAAGAAAAACGATTAAATTTCCTGTCATTCATACACACGCGTGAGGATCCACACTCATGTACTCACACACTTACCGAATGCAGCCTCAGACGATCCATAAAAGTATATAAAAACAGCAAGTAATCTTTTGACATATGAACTGTCTAGTCCTTCGATGTCCCGCCCCAGATGTTTGCGAGGGTTTGTTGGTAACAAATATTCTCACTTATCGCAAGACTTGAAGACTAAGAGTTCTCGTGTTTTTATTATATATATAAAAAGGAGTCTATGGGATGGCACTAACACAGTTCGGCACAGGGGTGAAAATGAAGTGGTCTCTTTTAATCCTCCGCTATGGTAAAATTCCTTCAATGCGTGATGATAGTTTTATTAAATCCAATTGAGGAAAAAAACTAGGCTCAGTCACAGTCAGGAAAATATGTACTCTCTCACAGTAAACAGTAAATATGATATCGCTACTGGCGCTGTTCATCTTCCAGTTTATCTTACAGATTTAATTTGATGATAATAATCAAATGACCTTGGGTAGGCTTTCTTTCATGTAATTATGTTAGCTAGGCCGTACCGGACCACCACAAGATTTACTTTAAAAAAATGTCTCATCAAACTGTCTGGAAGTTTAAGAACCGAGTATGGAAACTCTGAAAGATTTCGTTATTGCTGGGATTGCATAAGGTGATCAATCGCTTTGCACAGAAATAGAATTCACTGCAAATAAAATGAAAATCCATGGGATAATCTAGCAAGATTTCAAATATCGCTAGTGCTACTATCAAGTTCTGGCCAGCGAATGATAACGTGTCTATTCTTCATGGTCTATTTAGCTAAAATGGAATGTAAGTTGAGTGGGACATGAGAACTTTGACAGCTTATTTGATCTCACGAACTTTTTGGGATCTGACCGCCAAATCAAGGGAAGAAGCCGCCCCCTGGTCTTCGTATCCGCTCGCTGCTGCCCGTTTCGGCTTTCCCCCGTTCGCTCGGTTGCGATTGACACCGAGACGCGAAATTAGCGGCAAGCAACTGCGTCTCGTATCAGGGACCACTACTGTCTTTGATAACGCTGATAGTCTCCCCTGAAATCCCTCAGTCTGTCTCTTTGATCTCGTGCCGCCTACTAAATGAGTCCCGGTGGAATGAGTTCTGGCAAACGAAAAGTTACAACAAATGTTCAGGGGTTCTAATGTTATGAAAAGCTAAAAGTCCCTTTAAATCATCCATCATATCAGGGAGAATTCACTTGTCTTTTAAAACTTACGGAGAGAAATGTGTGCCTTTAGGAGGTATAACAGCACATACTATTATCGGGACAGGGTGGACGACGGACACGGAGGCACCCCCGACTCTCTTCAAAAGGAGGTAGAAGAGGATCATCAGGAGAACAGTGTGGTAGAGCCGGCGGGGATACAGCAGCTCAACACCCACGGGACTCCGATTCTATATGGAGGCGAGAGGAAAACTAAGAAGGAAAGACACCAGGCGACACAATAGGAAACAGCTTGGTGTACGCGCTTTATGCAAGGCACAGCGCCGACGCGCGAAATTTACAACACACTGTACCCGAGATAAAAGGACAGATGGGTTGCACCATATCTTGAAGTATGACCACTCCACGGGCAAGATACACAAGATACGTAATAAGGACAAACAAGGGCCAACTTTGATCCGTCGTCGGATTCAAAGATTGTTTAGCAGAAGAAAGAAGTGGGGAAACACTTTTTATTTCAACAGATCGAAGAAAGAAACAAAGAGATTTGATGTCAGTAGGAGTGGGTCACTCAAGAGAAAGAAGTTGGGAAACACTTTTTATTTCAATAGATCGAAGGAAGAAACGAAGAGATCTGATGTCAGTAGGAGTGGGTCACTCAAGAGAAAGAAGTGGGGAGACATTTTTTATTTCGACAGAGCGAAGAAAGATACACTGAGAGTTAGTGTCAGTAAGAATGGACCACTCAAGAGAAAGAAGAGGTTTAAACCTGGCAACGAATATTACCAGGACCCTAACGCAAAAGGGTGGAGAAGGAAAGGTGATCTTTCAGGACTAAAACTAGCGCCTGGATTCCCCCAGGACGCAAATGTGTCAATAGAGAAAGAGTGGAAGAGGTATTCGATTCCAGGCTGGAATTCGATTCGATATTCAGGTCAAGACTGGGTAGACCAGAACAATGGACTGAGGAAACTGTGGAAATTCAGGGCACAGTTAAAGGCGATCCTCCATTGATGGCGGCTATCGCCCGGACTCCCATTGACGAGAGAGGTGACAAGGGAGAACGACGATCGGCAGTTTTAAATGATCATATGTATGACGTCATTATAGGCTGCAAATATGTGGTTTTGGTAGACATTCGTCAATCAAGAGTCACAGCTATAGGGCAGACACGTGAACAAACGATGGAGAAGCTACAATGAGACGAATTTGACTTCCGCCCACGAGAGCTGAGACAAGCTCAAAAGAACGGTAATTCAGTAGAACCTTGTTTTAAGAAAAAACTGAAGGGAGACAATCCATCAGATCCAGGGGACTGCTTTAAGCAGCAAGGACTACTTTTTAGGAGAGTAGGAAAGCGCGGATATGAGTATAAGCAACAGGTAGTACCAGCACGATATAGATTTTATATCTTAGGTATGGGACATGCTAGTGAATCTAGTGGTCAGGTCAGACAATATATCACTACGCAAAGAATCACCCACCATTATTATTGGCAGGGAATCGCAAGGGACATGGATCAATTTATCAGATCATTCCTTGAATGCCAGAGAGGGGCATTAAATCATGGAAAAGGTGAGGAAGCCACTAGTAAGGAAAACAGACCACGTATGAGGAAGAGGAGTCGTCAACATGACAGAGAATACAATACGAATGGTCACAGATGTGAGCTAGAGATAGGCGCACAAGTTTACTGTTTATGCCTAGCAAACAGAACAGGTTACAGATTGGATGGCACGGGCCATACGCAATGGTCGAGAAGGCATCTCGAACCAATCATAGGATTCCAGTGGAGAATCAGCTGGAAATATATAATATTAGTCTATTAAAGAGATATTTAGGTGGACCCATAATGGAACCGGCAAACTTCAGGACTCGAGCAGCCACAAAGCATTTGAATAAGGGAAAACCGAACTCAGTACTGCAGCCCAATGCGGCTAGACAGTCATCTGCAGGCGTGCAGAAAATCACAGCCCGCTCTACGAACTTAGTCGAGCAGGGGCGACAACTCTTGGCCACGGCCACAACATTGAAACAGGAAATGGATCAGCTATTTATAGCTGATACAGGAGAAGCAACTGAGGAAGATTGCGAGGAGAATGATTTGGGCGAGGAGAAGAATGATTTGGGCGAGGAGAAGAATGATTTGGACGAGGAGAAGGGTGGTGGAAACGAGGAAGATGAGGAGGATCGTAATAGGGAGAAGATAACCACATCCGACAATAGGGAATATAAAATGCATCCTGACTCACAGGAGTCTTCGCAAGCTAAGACTTGGTGCGGGGGACATATGTCACGGGACGCGAGTAATTCTACATTTGAATTCCTAAAAACCCTATTGCCGATATTTTGTCGATGGATTTCTCAAGGCGTGAGAAAGCAGTCGGTTGGTTTTGCCTATTGTCTGCACCAGCCATCGTTTGTCAACAGTCATGGGAAATCCACCAATTTTACAGGGAATGTTTGTTTACATAGCAATGAGACAGCGCTCGGCGTAAGCTCTGGAAATGCAACAACATTCACCTGGAATGTTTTCACAACAAGGAGACATTAGGTCAACAGACTATTCGGAGTAATCGACGGACGTCGCGGTTGTGTTTACGCAAGGGAAATAATACCCAAGTATTGTGGCTGGTAATCGAACATAATGGACAGAGCGGCGAGGCAATTTTACAATGCGTATTGTGTTCAGCCAGATCTCACAGAAGAAGCACCCAATAATATTGAAGTAACGGAGACACAAAGTCGGGGGCGAAGATCTATATGAAAGAATAATTAACAACATGAAAGGAGTAAAGAATACAAAGACGATAACAACACTGCACATGCCTCAAAAGACGACGCAGACAGATTGTCTGGGAGAGGAAAAACAAGAAAACGATGATAGCAAAATATTACAGGAAATTTACACAGTAATGAGGACTGAATGTCTGACTAAAGGAAAACAAACGAAATTTCACATGACACCAGAAGCGAACCCGAAAAATCGCCAGCGGCGATTAGGACCAAATAAAACCAAACTAAATTTGTCGCTCGGCATTGCAAGAGAAGCAGTCCGCCAACATACTTGGGTTCTAGATTTCACGAGGAAGATTTCAGGATGTGTGTCAGTGAAATTCCTTATATGGACACCAAGGTTAGTGTAATATAGTTTGTACCTTATCATTATTATATCTTAAATTCAGTCAGATAATATATACATATTTTCCATAAAGTTAACACTGTAAATACCAGTCACGTTTTACTATAATATTATATTTTACACTAATAAGTAAAGGTTACAATAAACACCATGGAGAAAATTATTATAATTATAACATTGCACAGTTTCCAGTAACTATAACGAAGTAAATACAAGACACTTTTATTTTGCCTCTTACATTACCTGTTAACCGTGCAGTAAACATCGCGCAGCCATTCCTTATTTCAAATACAAGACACACGACAGGCGTAACATAGTTTACGGGGTACTTACAAAGGGTTTGTTATTTTTATCCATCGCAGTGGTAGAGACAGGGACCATAACTCAGCCTTCGTCTTACTACCCTGTTGGCGTTAATCACGGGACAAGTGCTTTAGAGTAGGGCCGACCAGAGATACTGCGACGACACGCATCTCACATGTAATTAACGGCAACGAACCTACCAATACTCAACGGGGGTTTAGAAAGGAATTTGCCAGACGGTGAAGGAGCTTTCTGTCATCGACCACCCACACAGAAAAGTAAGCAGAACCTACCCAGAAGGATTGCTGCATTACTAAGAGCTGTCCACGTGAATTTAATGATCAGAAGTTGCAGGAGCAAACGGACGATTTTTACAACAAGTGCCTTTGAGAAATCCTGATCAGAAGTGGCAAGAGTAGACGGACGATCTTGTAACCACAGTGCCTACAAAATTTATCGAGATCCTAAATTACCTGCAGTAATGGACAGATTCTCCCCGTAAAACTGATGCGCAAACAAATTCAACCTTATACCATACCTAGGAACACGCCACCTCAGACGCGCGTGGCAATGTCAACACTCGCTTTGTGAAGAACAAAAGAACGGGCCAGCGACACCTGACGAAATAAAGTGGCCCGTCCAGTATTATTGAATGCAGACAAAGACTTGTCCAGTGTATACAAATACCCTGAGTTATATTGACAGTCAGTCAGAGACCCGAAACAAGATATCCTTTTGTTAGTATTTAGGAGTTGCTTACATTTCATCATTATCATCCCATAGCATAGATTTAAAATTCATTTGTGTATTTGCATTAACTAATATCTTTCTTCACAGGGATAGTTAATGTCATTCCTAGTTGCATTTGCATTAGTGTAATTGAATGTTGTTATATTTCAGTAATTCAATAAATGTTGTAGTTGTGGTTGCATTACCAACACACGTTATTACATATATAGAGAAGGAAAGAAAGTGTGCGAAAGAGACATACTGTTCTTCCTTTCTTCCTCTTCTGTTCACTCAGTGTAATAGGGGAGGTGGGGGCTCGTTAGCATTATAATATAGAGAGGGGGATAGAGTGGTAGGAGTTATAGTGTCACGAGATCTAGAATCACTGGGACTGTCTGCGGGGAATTTATCCCAGAGTCTTACATTCGCCTTCTTCACTCCTGCTGCCTATTTCCAACGGGTTGCCAGGCAAATCTGAGCCATTGACAAAGCCGGCACCACACAGATAACTCTCTTTGGTTACCCTTCGGGATAACCCTGTGACAATATGTAGACTCCATAACCTGCTTTGATGGTGGCCTTAAATGCAGATCCGTCAGTATAGACATGCAAGTTTGGTTGTTCTATCTACTAATTTTATTTGTACTTTTGGTGTTTTTAAGCGAGAATGTGGTGGCAAATTCTTTACTACTTTCTGTACATCTTGTCTTATTTCTGGGAGGTGGTATCTATCCTAAATTTCACGGACATGGTGTAAGACAGACATCTGTTTTATTCTTTGCTTGTGTTCCCAGTTTTCTACAAGGTGTCTTGGGGTGGTTTCGGTTCATTCTGTCAAATATTTCATAAACTTCTAAAGCAGCTTTGTCTCTCCGCAACCCAAGGGGTTCCACATTTGTGCGTATTTCACATGCAGCAGTTGGGGTTGATCTCAAAGCTCCATTAATTAATCGAAGGGCATTGCTTTGCACTCTGTCCAGAGAGTCTAGGTTTGTCTTGGGGCAGGTTGTAAGCAGAGAGTTGTTGTATTCTATCGCAGAACGGACATAGCCAAGGTACAAGCCTCCCAAAGTATCCTTGTCTGATCCGCATGTAGTGCCATCAAGCCTCTTCAATAGTTGTAATCGCCTCAGTGCTTTGTTCTTTGTATTCTCAATATGGTTCTTGAGGTTGAGCTGCCGATCAAGTGTGACTCCAAGATATGTGGGATGTTCTTCTTTTGTCACTTGGTGTTTGTCTAGCCACAGGTTGCTATTCATTTTGGCTACTTTATCGCTTTTGGTAAAGATAGTGTACACAGTCTTTGTATAGCTGACCTTTAGTTTCCATGTTTGGTAGTAATCATGCAGTCTCCTAAGGTCTCCGTTTAGTCTTTGAGCTCCACTTTCAACACTCTCATGACTCTGCCGTATTGCCAGGTCATCAGCGTAAAGAGCTTTTTCGGCTTTGATCTGGTCGGCTGTCATTGATATAGATGAGAAATATAGTGCAGCTTAATGATGAGCCTTGAAATAAGCCCTCGTCTAAGACTTCTTTAGATACGATTGTATCGTTTTTTTAAAATAAAAAAAAAAAATTTTTTAAATTTTTTTTTTTTTTTTTTTTTTTTTTTTTTTTAAATGTTTTAGAATAAATAAAATCTTAATTTTTATAAAAAAATTTTTAAAAAAAAAATAAATACAAAAATTTTTTTTTAAATTAAATTTTTTTTTTTTTTTTTTTTTTTTTACCATTTTTTTTTTTTTTAAAAAAAATTTTAAAAAAAAATATAAACAAAAATATAATTTTTTGGGTGGTGGTGGTTTGTGGTGGATTTTAGGGGGTGGGTTTTGGGATAATGGTGGGGGGGTTGGATGGGGGGTTGGGGGGGGGAGGTGTTAAAAATTTAAATAAAAAACAAAAAAATAACAAAATCCAATAAATTTTTTGTTCGTGTTGATTAAAAAAAAAAAAATTTTTTAATATTTTTGATAAATTTTTTTTTAAATGGGAGACAATTTTTTTTTTTTAAATTAGAAGAAAGGGGGGAAAAATAAAAATAATAATAGAATATTTTTTTTTTTTTGGGTATGGAATGGGGGGGGGGTGGAAATTTTTAAAAAAATAATAGGATATTATATAT